>OZ025259.1:33107589-33741062 GCA_964019135.1 Arenicola marina | reverse complement strand
ATAAGATTGGAGGAGTTGAGGGGGGGGGGGAGGCTGGGTGACAGGGTGGCACTGAATATCCTTACGGTCGTGGGTAGACTGACCACTCACCCAGGTCCTTCACAGGACATTTACACTGACACATATAGACTCCTTCTTTTCTCTTTCGGGCACCGCCGAGTAGAGGGGATGGCGGAGGCTGGGGTGGCGGAGGCTGGGGGTGGCGGAGGATGGGGGTGGCTGAGGCTGGGGTGGTGGAGGCTGGGAGTGACAAATGCCTGGGGTGTGTGTAGTGAGGCAGGGTAAGGCATGGACCCTGAGATACATGTACTTACTAAGGCCACACTGAGGTCAGCCCAGACCACTAGGACCCACGGGTGTCTGGTCGGGTAGTCGTCGAGGGCGGGTCCAAAGAGCTGTTGACAGGTCTCGCCCATTGCGATGGCCCCCTCGGCCTGGCGCTGCCATCAAAGGACATCTTCAGGCCATTAGTTCGTAGGCTGCAGTCTCAGCGGCCGGCATTATCTTTAATCTGACGCCAAGCGCCGGTGTCGATAACAGGTCCCATGCTATTAAAGGTGACGACCCCCTAGCCTGGGGCGAGCAGTCCGATGAACACTCGGTGGGGGAAGGGGGAGGGAGGGGGGGGGGGGGTAGGGGGCGAGGGGGATGAGGGAGAAGTAACTGCCAGATAGCATTGTGGCACGTCAGTAGGAATATAAAAAATTGGTTATATTATGGACCGAAGTTCGCTGTTCCGTTCCGTGCTCACTCATCGCATTTGGCAGTGCCTCGAGAGCGGTGTGCACATAGGTGGCTTAAAGTTACGCATCCAGCAATAATTTTCTCGAAAAATGTAAAAACTCTTTTGATTGGAAATGATGTATTTATATTCTTAGCATATTGTGTGCAATAAAAACCGAGATATATATTGTTAAGCCATTTTTTTGGCCAAAATTAGTGCATCCCATGTGAAAAAGTGTGGCTTTTTTTGTGTACTACGTCATCGACATATGCACATTGTATACATTGCAGTTTTATATCTTTCATCATGCGATGACAAATCTATTTTTCATGAAGGTTATATTTGTACAATGAGACAATGTTTTCAACATATTTCGAAAACCATAATATAACTAAAAAGTTGCTGCATGAGCAGCTTTAAATCATTCATTTCCTTCCATTATATCACATACGTTATGATCGACAACGCTTGTGGTGGAGGGTGTGGGGTGGTGTGTGGGAGGTGATAGAGGGAGGGGATGGGGAGTTATTGCTGCATACCCCTATGGTCTATTGCCTATAAACTGGCCATATACATAATAGGCCGTATGCCGGACATATACCGGGAACCGAACCCAATGACCCAATCCCGACGATCTGCCATAACTATTCCAGACATCCCGTTTTCGTCGCTCCGAGACAAGGCCTAGATCACGGCATTGGTGTCCAGACCTGGCACTTCATCCGTCCCCTGCCCGACCCAAGTGACCGCCTCACCCCCCCCCCCCACCCCACCCCACCCAAGTCAACCCTCCCACCCACCCTCTATTATTTTCTCGGGTCCTCCGGGTCGTGGCACACCCCCAACCCCCCATCATAGCCAGCCATCAGGGTGGGGATACCGGCCTCCAGTTTTCATTTGCTTCCTTCGCCACAAGCAGTGTTCACGGATGCCATTTATCACAATCAAAGGATCCCCTCAGCCTCCCTGACCACGAGGTCTCCATAATGCCGCTCGCCGCTGCCAGAATACCACAGTTGGCTTGCGGAATTACTGCTCCAAGTCAGTCCAGGGGAAGAAGAACCCTGTTGCGGAGTCCTGACAAATTGGATACTAGGAAAAGGAACTCCCCCCCCCCCTCCCCCACCCCGGGGCCCCATCACCCCTCACCCCGAGCCCCCAATGGGTGGTGTGACTGGGTAGCCTTAAAGGCCGCAGCGCGACTAAAGCGGATACAGCGTACTTTGTATCATGGGATTTATAGTCCACTGTACTTCTAAAGTACTTTAGCAGCAGAAACACGTATAGAACGCATGTACACTAAAAAGGAGGCTATGACCTTGAATCGCTAGGGTCAACGGGCATTATCCCGATTACAGAGCCGCAGTGGTACCGAAATATGATTGCCAAGATTTCACCATGCCAGCCAATAGAATATTGCGCTATAAACCGGGATTTTAAAAATGATAAATGGTGAATCGCTAATGACGTTGCAGGGATTCATCTACCCCGTTTAATGCAACGCTTTACCAACAACGAGATGAAAACATGCGTCTAGTGCGTCAGACAGTTCTGTATGTACGGCGTGTTGTTCCATAACCGCATACGGGAAGGTATAAAAAGATAATAATAAGCGCTGTATGTAAGTTATGACGTCCTAACATCTCAAAGCTTATGTATTTTTCAATAATTTGGCCACGTCTTGCCGATGAATAAAAGAGCGACCACATCTTTAAATACAGAAGAAAATATCCTGCTGCTACTAGTAGCACCATCTACTGCTGCTACTGTACCATCTACTGCTGCTACTGTACCATCTACTGCTGCTACTGTACCATCTACCGCTGCTACTGTACCATCTACTGCTGCTACTGTACCATCTACTGCTGCTACTGTACCATCTACTGCTGCTACTGTACCATCTACCGCTGCTACTGTACCATCTACCGCTGCTACTGTACCATCTACTGCTGCTACTGTACCATCTACTGCTGCTACTGTACCATCTACTGCTGCTACTGTACCATCTACCGCTGCTACTGTACCATCTACTGCTGCTACTGTACCATCTTCTGCTGCTACTGTACCATCTACTGCTGCTACTGTACCATCTACTGCTGCTACTGTACCATCTACTGCTGCTACTGTACCATCTACTGTTGCTACTGTACCATCTACTGCTGCTACTGTACCATCTACTGCTGCTACTGTACCATCTACCGCTGCTACTGTACCATCTACCGCTGCTACTGTACCATCTACTGCTGCTACTTTACCATCTACCGCTGCTACTGTACCATCTACTGCTGCTACTGTACCATCTACCGCTGCTACTGTACCATCTACCGCTGCTACTGTACCATCTACCGCTGCTACTGTACCATCTACTGCTGCTACTGTACCATCTACCGCTGCTACTGTACCATCTACTGCTGCTACTGTACCATCTACTGCTGCTACTGTACCATCTTCTGCTGCTACTGTACCATCTACTGCTGCTACTGTACCATCTACTGCTGCTACTGTACCATCTACTGCTGCTACTGTACCATCTACTGCTGCTACTGTACCATCTGCTGCTGCTACTGTACCATCTACTGCTGCTACTGTACCATCTACTGCTGCTACTGTACCATCTACTGCTGCTACTGTACCATCTACAGCTGCTACTGTACCATCTACTGCTGCTACTAGTAGCACCATCTACTGCTGCTACTGTACCATCTACTGCTGCTACTGTACCATCTACCGCTGCTACTGTACCATCTACTGCTGCTACTGTACCATCTACTGCTGCTACTGTACCATCTACCGCTGCTACTGTACCATCTACTGCTGCTACTGTACCATCTACTGCTGCTACTGTACCATCTACTGCTGCTACTGTACCATCTACTGCTGCTACTGTACCATCTACAGCTGCTACTGTACCATCTACTGCTGCTACTGTACCATCTACTGCTGCTACTGTACCATCTACTGCTGCTACTGTACCATCTACCGCTGCTACTGTACCATCTACCGCTGCTACTGTACCATCTACTGCTGCTACTGTACCATCTACCGCTGCTACTGTACCATCTACCGCTGCTACTGTACCATCTACTGCTGCTACTGTACCATCTACCGCTGCTACTGTACCATCTACCGCTGCTACTGTACCATCTACTGCTGCTACTGTACCATCTACTGCTGCTACTAGTAGCACCATCTACTGCTGCTACTGTACCATCTACTGCTGCTACTGTACCATCTACCGCTGCTACTGTACCATCTACTGCTGCTACTGTACCATCTACTGCTGCTACTGTACCATCTACCGCTGCTACTGTACCATCTACTGCTGCTACTGTACCATCTACTGCTGCTACTGTACCATCTACTGCTGCTACTGTACCATCTACTGCTGCTACTGTACCATCTACTGCTGCTACTGTACCATCTACTGCTGCTACTGTACCATCTACTGCTGCTACTGTACCATCTACTGCTGCTACTGTACCATCTACCGCTGCTACTGTACCATCTACTGCTGCTACTGTACCATCTACTGCTGCTACTGTACCATCTACTGCTGCTACTAGTAGCACCATCTACTGCTGCTACTGTACCATCTACTGCTGCTACTGTACCATCTACTGCTGCTACTGTACCATCTACTGCTGCTACTGTACCATCTACCGCTGCTACTGTACCATCTACCGCTGCTACTGTACCATCTACTGCTGCTACTGTACCATCTACTGCTGCCACTAGTAGCACCATCTACTGCTGCTACTGTACCATCTACTGCTGCTACTGTACCATCTACCGCTGCTACTGTACCATCTACTGCTGCTACTGTACCATCTACTGCTGCTACTGTACCATCTACCGCTGCTACTGTACCATCTACTGCTGCTACTGTACCATCTACTGCTGCTACTGTACCATCTACTGCTGCTACTGTACCATCTACTGCTGCTACTGTACCATCTACTGCTGCTACTGTACCATCTACTGCTGCTACTGTACCATCTACTGCTGCTACTGTACCATCTACTGCTGCTACTGTACCATCTACCGCTGCTACTGTACCATCTACTGCTGCTACTGTACCATCTACTGCTGCTACTGTACCATCTACCGCTGCTACTGTACCATCTACTGCTGCTACTGTACCATCTACTGCTGCTACTGTACCATCTACTGCTGCTACTGTACCATCTACTGCTGCTACTGTACCATCTACTGCTGCTACTGTACCATCTACTGCTGCTACTGTACCATCTACTGCTGCTACTGTACCATCTACTGCTGCTACTGTACCATCTACCGCTGCTACTGTACCATCTACTGCTGCTACTGTACCATCTACTGCTGCTACTGTACCATCTACCGCTGCTACTGTACCATCTACTGCTGCTACTGTACCATCTACTGCTGCTACTGTACCATCTACTGCTGCTACTGTACCATCTTCTGCTGCTACTGTACCATCTACTGCTGCTACTGTACCATCTACTGCTGCTACTGTACCATCTACTGCTGCTACTGTACCATCTACTGCTGCTACTGTACCATCTACTGCTGCTACTGTACCATCTTCTGCTGCTACTGTACCATCTACCGCTGCTACTGTACCATCTACTGCTGCTACTGTACCATCTACTGCTGCTACTGTACCATCTACTGCTGCTACTGTACCATCTACTGCTGCTACTGTACCATCTACTGCTGCTACTGTACCATCTACCGCTGCTACTGTACCATCTACTGCTGCTACTGTACCATCTACTGCTGCTACTGTACCATCTACCGCTGCTACTGTACCATCTACTGCTGCTACTGTACCATCTTCTGCTGCTACTGTACCATCTACTGCTGCTACTGTACCATCTACTGCTGCTACTGTACCATCTACTGCTGCTACTGTACCATCTACTGCTGCTACTGTACCATCTACCGCTGCTACTGTACCATCTACCGCTGCTACTGTACCATCTACCGCTGCTACTGTACCATCTACCGCTGCTACTGTACCATCTACCGCTGCTACTGTACCATCTACCGCTGCTACTGTACCATCTACTGCTGCTACTGTACCATCTACTGCTGCTACTGTACCATCTTCTGCTGCTACTGTACCATCTACTGCTGCTACTGTACCATCTGCTGCTGCTACTGTACCATCTACTGCTGCTACTGTACCATCTACTGCTGCTACTGTACCATCTGCTGCTGCTACTGTACCATCTACTGCTGCTACTGTACCATCTTCTGCTGCTACTGTACCATCTACCGCTGCTACTGTACCAGCTACTGCTGCTACTGTACCATCTACCGCTGCTACTGTACCATCTACTGCTGCTACTGTACCATCTACTGCTGCTACTGTACCATTTACTGCTGCTACCGTACCATCTACCGCTGCTACTGTACCATCTACAGCTGCTACTGTACCTACTACCGCTGCTACTGTACCATCTACTGCTGCTACTGTACCATCTACTGCTGCTACTGTACCATCTACCGCTGCTACTGTACCATCTACTGCTGCTACTGTACCATCTACTGCTGCTACTGTACCATCTACTGCTGCTACTGTACCATCTACCGCTGCTACTGTACCATCTACCGCTGCTACTGTACCATCTACCGCTGCTACTGTACCATCTACAGCTGCTACTGTACCATCTACCGCTGCTACTGTACCATCTACCGCTGCTACTGTACCATCTACTGCTGCTACTGTACCATCTAACGCTGCTACTGTACCATCTACCGCTGCTACTGTACCATCTACCGCTGCTACTGTACCATCTACCGCTGCTACTGTATCATCTACTGCTGCTACTGTGCCATCTACTGTTGCTACTGTACCATCTACTGCTGCTACCGTACCATCTAGCCTTGCTACTGTACCATCTACCGCTGCTACTGTACCATCTACAGCTGCTACTGTACCATCTACTGCTTCTATTGTACCATCTGCTACTGCTATTATATGTCTAATACAAATTCCCTAATATTCTATAAATATTTTACTATTACAAACTGTACAATTATAACTAAAATTTACCATTACTATTTATGTGTCTTTACTGCTTTGCTGTTATTACTGCCACTGTTTTTGCTATAACTATTGTCACCGTCAATACTATTATTGCTTCAATGTTTTGTCCTTTACAAAGGGGTCATCGCCGTTTTCCAAACCAGGTGACTCACGACTACAACTACAGCTAACAAGAATGACTACAGTTCTAATAACATTAACAGCGTACTAGATAGCCCTAACGGTGGAATAACAGAGCCATTGTCGAGGCCATGTTGTCAGATAACACCGGTCAAAGAAGCCTTGTATAGCCGTTATATGATAGCAAAAACCCAGACAATGACGACATGGAAGAGCGGCCATCGGTGGTAAATGGGACTAGCTTTTTTACGCAATGTGGATAAACACGTGACTGTCACGTGTCTAGACCTCATAGCGATCATTCAGAGCGCCTCGTGGTAATCAAATCTCAAAACAAGCCGGAAATGACACAATTCCCAGCATGAGATTACTGCTTTTGAAATCATTATTTCAGACACGACCAACAGAAAAAAAGAGAACCCTCCGAGAGGTTAACCCCCTCTTGATCGGACTAAAGAGGGTGCTCTACCCCAGCAGGAAATCGTTTATTCCCTTGCCAGGGCCTGTCTGTCTTCAGGGTCGGAGAACGCCATGTTGACGGAGTAAAAAGGGCGCACCATGTCTGAGTAATTTGGCTTGAGCCGTTAATACTTAACGATCAGTCGGTGCGCGGCAATTTGTTCTCGGGGTGGACACGGAAGCCTCGAGAGCCGCAAACCCAAACTTTATGGTCTGGCAGTAATGGAATTACGCGATGGAAATCAAATAAGGCTTCAGCTTCGGAGGAAAGATTCTCAAATCCAATAAGCGCCTCCCCTCCTCGGCCTCCGCCCTCTCCGCCCACTGCCACCCCGCCCCCCCCCCCCCCTCACAACCTGCTTTCCCCATCTCAACGGGACACGGGGGAGAGAGGGAATTGAGGCGTAGATGAGAACTGAGCTCCCGGGGTGAGGTGTCGGAAGCCTAGAAAGACGCTCGCCCCGTGAGGCACCGATTGAGAGAGTGAGAGAGATACAGCGGCGAGCTGGAGGCGAGGTTCATGGATCTCGGCTGGTTTGGCGGCCGGGCGTGTTCAGTTATACATATGGCGTAGCACTGGTGAACACGGGCTGATCGCAGTGACTGTCCAGGCGGATAATGACTGGACAGCTGAATCCAAACAAGGAAGATATGATCCTGTGTACAAATCGTATAAATCTAGTATTTTTCAGATGATTAGCGGAGTGAAGGAGAACGGCAGCACAGACACTGCCAACATTTAGGTTTTCTCCTTTGTGTGTTTGTTATTTTCTGGGTTGTAACATCTCGCTATGACACAGCTATGCATGAATGACACCGCTATTCCTCGATGACATGGGTATTCTTAGACTCCCGCCAAAAATTGTGGCATTTTTACAAAGTTTACCATTTTACAAGGTGAACCATTCACCATGGGTGATGATGTTTTCATAAGGTGTAGTTTTCCATTCTTCATGGGTGGTGATGGCATTTTCACCTTGGTAAGAATAACATTTTGACCTTAGGAATAATAGGTGTTTCACCTTGGGAATAATAGCATTTTCACCATGGGTAATGATGGCATTTTCACCATGGGTAATGATGTCATCTTTACCATGAGTAATGATAGCATTTTCACCATGGGTAATGATGGCATTTTCACCATGGGTAATGATGGCATCTTTACCATGAGTAATGATAGCATTTTCACCATGGGTAATGATGGCATTTTCACCATGACTTATGATAGCATTTTCACCATGGGTAATGATGGCATTTTCATCATGGGTAATGATGGCATCTTTACCATGAGTAATGATAGCATTTTCACCATGGGTAATGATGGCATTTTCACCATGAGTAATGATAGCATTTTCACCATGGGTAATGATGGCATTTTCACCATGGGTAATGATGGCATCTTTATCATGGGTAATGATAGCCTTTTCCCATGGGCAATGATGGAATTTTGACTATGAGTAATGATGGCCTTTTCCCATGGGTAATGATGAAATATCACTTTGAGTAATGATGGAATTTTGACCATGGGAATGACGGAATTTTGATCATCTGTAATGATGTCCTTTTCACCATGGGTGCATGGTGCTGATCTTTGCATCATTGGTTTTTTTCACCATGGTGCTCATGGTCTTTCCGCACCTGAGCCTCGGTGCAGATGTAGGTTGTCCACGAAAACTGACCGGGGGATAGACTTCCCCTTATCTATGACTCGTGATTAATGACGGTGACCTCCCGTGGGGTTCCAACGTCAGCCATGGACAGATTTTTCTTATTTAGAAAATCCAGATGCTATCATGGGGGCATCTGTGGCGGGTGGGGGCTTGGGGTAGGGGGTACCGCTGGATAAAGATTGAGGGAAAATTGAAAAACGGCAGCCAAGATGGTGCAGCGGGGGCAATGGGGAAGGGAGGGGGTGGGGGTAGGAGGATGGCCAGTGCACCAGGCGAAGGGGGTCGGCGCTTCACTGGGGGGTCAGGGAACACGGGTGCCAGGCACACACAGTCAGTGCGGCTTGAGACACCAGCACATTAATCTTCATTGAGACCTGAGACGGGGAAACTTTCTCCGCTCCAAGCGGCTGTAACCAATGCCTGCCGTGAAATGGCATCCACTCAGGGTTAGCTACACATAGCGGGGCTTTACCCCGGACCGCGTTGCGAAAGAGAGAGAGCGAGAAACATCCACATGTAAAATGGAAGGGGAACACTTAACTGATCAAATCAAGGGGCGGAAGCCAACGCCAACACCATTCGTACTCCCATACCCCGATTCCCCTCAACCCTTGTCCCCGCTCTCCCCAAGCCTTACCCCCGCCCCCCCCCCCAAGCCGTGTCCCCCCCCCCACAAGCCTTACCCCCGCTCCCCCCCAAGCCGTGCCCTAGCTTTTACCTGGCACCCTAACGCGATCACGTCCATTTAGACTTATAACCCTAACGGAAAGTAACCTTGACATGTGACCTTCGTCCGACGTCGAACGCCCGAAGTGGTGGGACCTTCTTTAACTGCAGCCGGAACCTGTCGTGACCGGCCACAACCTTCACCTGTCCCATTAGAGATAGCGTCCATTCATCATTGCTCGTTTTGTTACGTCATGGCGGATGGCAGCGAGTTATCATACAGTTCGTATAACGATAATGAAATAGGAATCTATGTTTATCTTGATCATCACCTAAGATTTTTACAACCTCGCCTGTATGTCGGAACTGATTACACATTCCGGACAGGCATTAGCCCGATTTTCTATGTTAGGAGGAAAATATATATCTTTCTGTCTCATGCTCATCTAATAACATTAGGAATCATAGACTGGTAGCAAAATTTCCAATTCGTATACGGAATTAAATTGGTGAAATTTATTATCCTGTGTGCTAAACATGGACTTATGTCAACGGCCCGTTATTTCCACTCAGTCCTTAAATCGGGCTAGTTATTTGTCCAGCATCTGTGCTTGTTGTAAGTGGCAAATAATGATTTCTTATTCTTGTATTAAGGCACCATGCAAAGACAGTGACAATGATGGATGTGGATATTTGACACCATCAAGATAACAAGGTAAGACTGCTATGAAATCGTAATATTTTCTTGTCAGAAACAAGACTAATGTAACCCAGCCGACCTGAGTTCTAATACTGTCATGATATACGTTGTAAGGTTGTAAGGTCACGAGGTTGGATAATTTTCGCCGTTTCCGTCATGTCGGTGTCGCCATCAATTGGATGACGCCACTTGGCGCTTTTTTCTTCTATGGCATCCTTCTTTCTCGTACTTCCGGTATCTGTCGCCGTTAATCTGCTGCCGACAACAGGTACTCTCTTTAGAGAACGGGCCCTCCACATTCAGCAAGAATGGTCCGTCCGACACTCTCCATCCAGCTGATGGATTTATCACCAGTCCCTACTGCGGGTGTCATAGACAAGTGTCGTAATTTACGAGCGACGACTAGAGGTTGCTATTCAACACATGCTATCAGCAAAGCCGGGCAGCCCGTTTCCTTCGACTATTCCATCATCATTTTTTTTTGTAACGAGGCGGGCGAGGATGGGGGTCATATATTTAAATCGATCCCAGGGTCTGGTCGCTGGCTTGGCTGGATACGTGGTTCTCCAACCTGAGTCGGGGGGGCCCTAAGTCCCACTCTCATCCACCCTCCCCCCCCACCCCTACTCCTTCCCCGACCCCACCCCTAACCCGTCACGGGGATCTCAACTAAAGCCATTCGACGCATGCGCAAATCCATCACACCAGGCGGTTTTGCTGCGTGGAGATGAAGCCTTCAGATACAGTGGCGGACACACGCATTACACCGTGGAGTTCGCTTAGAGACTGTTCACCCTTGTTATCTTAATGTTGCCAGAGGAAGTCTTTACTGCTAATATGATCCAATGGCAAAAAAACATCATGTAAAAACTGAGACACAACCTAGACGGTATGCGGTGCTACATTTGATGCCTGGTCAGCATGATACATGAGGCAGGATATCAAATGTGATATAAATAAACCTCAACAAAACTGAAAGGTTGAATAGCACAAAAGCCAACCGACGACATGATATTAGAAGTTGCAACGATTAGATCAGAAAAGGAGCGCCGCTGCCAATAATTGGCACAAGATGTAAAATTCAATTTAAATCACTTTGATTTCAAATTGCTGAAGCCCTGTGGAGATCGAAAGGGAGAGGCAATGATATTAGGATTGATTAGGATTCAACAGAATTTCGGTCCAATCGCCCCCCCCCCACCCCCCACCGCTCCCCTCCCTCCACGCTTTCTTCCCTTCCCCTTAACCAACTGGTGCCACAGTAGATGACTAGCATTCAACGTCAACCTCCACGGCGATTCATAACATATTATGCACATGTCAACTAGGGCACAAAGTATGATGCATTTTATATAGATATACGTGGAAAAAGCGTGTTATGCTAATAGATGACCAACCTTTGAGAGATGGCGGGGCATACGCTGCGGGGCCCAGTACCTCCAGACAGTCCTCCATGTTCTTGTAAGGGAAGCGATCCAGATACGCCAGCGAAGGCCTGAATGTCGTATTCAGTTGCTTTGGAATAACAAGAAGAAAAGAAAACACCATGTTATAAGAAATCTTCAGAAAAACATGCCACAAAAATGAATCTCATTTAAAACGATCATTATGGCGTTCAATCTTGCTGGGTCTAGACAGACACAGGCAACTCCAGGCCCGTCCGCCAGAAAGCGCCATAGTCTTCTCCATTAATCCGTTTCATGCACATGTTTTCGCACCTTGCACATCGACCCCGCCGACCCACTCGGGTTACGTCCCGCACCGCCTACTCGCCTCCGCCACCGCCCCCGCCCCCGCCCCCGTCCTCGTCCCCGCCTCCGCCTCGTGTCGTGGCCACTATACCGTCTCTTCACACCACGCGGGGGCGGTGCAGGCGGTAGCGTCCCCTACCACGTGCAGATCCATCACTTATTATCGCTCAGACATTGTATCGCCCTCTCTTCTCTTTCCGAAAATGGTGAACATTTAAGATTTCAGTTACCGCCTCAGCCATTTGTGCGCATGCCAAGGCCACAAGTTCGATTACCATATTCTTGTCTTTATTACCCCTCCTCTACCGGTCTATTTATCTGCTGTTAGCATGATAAAAATTTAGTTGAACTAGCCCGGTGCCTATTCTCATCTAGTTCTATCACCTTCTACATACATGTCTCTTCACGAATCAGAATAGCTGGCATCCGTCCGTCTTTGAAAACAAATTTGCTGCGGGGAATTTGGTGTTCTTTAGCTTCCAAGCTATATCTTATGTATAAAATATCCTTTAGTAATTAATACAATAGCTTTTTTTGACGATATACCCTTGATATTAACATCTAATTGCTATCGGCATTTGCATATTAATATTCAAAGGGCGACTATGTCAATCTACCGTCGGCCTCGCTTGGACATCGGGGTTTATGAGTCTGCGGCGTTCTCAGCGCACTCCTTGCCCCGAGTGCCCGTACAAGGCAAAACAGAAAACGTGGCAACCATTTCAATGAACCAATCAACAAAACAACGGTTGACAAGCTGGGTTGCTATTTCTTTCTTCTCTCCCTTAAAAGTGATAGAACAGTTAAGGGAGAGTTCACTCACCCGGTTAAATAGCAAGATAAATATGGAACAAGTAGGGAGCAAATAGGAACAAAACCATGCGTATGGGAGGGCGGTGGGGCGGGCAGGCTGGGGAGGGGGGGGGGGGTACAGTAGGGATTGGCTGCAAAAGCAATGTCATAAAAATGTCAGTGTTTATCTGCGCCAATGTAATGGGTTTATTGATTCCACTAAATCGCGCCGTGCAATCAGGGAGGGCATTCCCGCAGGGGTAGGAGATTACACCATAACCCCCCGCGCCAGCCCGGTGCTGCCAATACAACTATTGCTAAAACATGCTTCTTACTCTGCTAATTCAATTAGTCCCAACTGACACTAAAATGATCCGCCGTTTGGGGCACAAATACTTCAAGGGGGAGTTGAGGTGGGGGTGTTTGGGGGTGGATGGGAGGGGTGGGGGGGGGAGGTGACAACGAGCTTGCCCAATTTTTAGGGGTGGTTTCCTGGCAGCTGCACTGATGCCGCGGGGATACGGTATCAATGTGAAGTTCACCGGTCCATCAGAAAGCATGTCTGCATGTCTGCATGGCGGCGGCGGCAACCGGAACTAATCTGTGTTCCTATATCTTAACCCGCCACGCCCGCACTGTGAAGGATTGCACCTATTTCGTCAGCCTTTTTTGAAGAATGGATACGTCCTCTGTGGGTTTATTGTATTTCTCTGTGACAGATTGATGTTCCAAGTCCAAGAACAAAAGTAACTTTTATTTCTATTTTCACCCTCCATTAATCTCAAGTGCAATCGGTGGACCAATCGTCATCAGGCGTCATCAGGACCAATCGTCATCAGGCGTTCTGTAGAGTTTGCATTCACGGCAAGACTATAGAACACGGCTGAATATGGCGAAAAAATCACAACCATTCAATGGAATGAGCTTTTAGACATAAAACGGTGCGACTGCCAGTCGTCAATGAATTTGTGTTTTAGGACGATTAATCTTCCATCCTATTCCATTATAATAAAAGAGGGGGAATTAAATACGGCTTCCTCGTATTCGTTCAATGTGAGTAAGCACAGAGGAAGGTGCAATTACACCAAAATACGCACAACACGTGCTACGTTCATGTCCGGCCTGTTGGGAATATAATTGATATGGAAACGAAGCCAAAAATATTAACATTCGGAAAGCAATTCGTCGGTTTTCATCCGATTTGACGCCATGGAGATGAGCCATGTTTTATGAGATCTACGCAGTATGGTTTGTCCGCGCAGTCTAGGCAACATACAAAGACACGGTGTGATGGAAAGCCAATTAGTTTTCTTACGATTTCCACGCATAATGCATGCAAAACAACGTCACGGGCATTACCATATCATTACCTGTCCGGATAAAGTTAATAAAGCGACAAACATGGGAGAACCAATTGCTGGTTCTGCAAGTTGCAATGTTTGTGTTGATGACTAAGCAGACCGCGGACGTTTCACTCGCCATAGTCACTAGTGTATTAGTCCTTTATGGTTGACTCAGAATATTGATTGTTTTGACAGTCATGTCATAATTGATCGTCGTCGGAAACTCTCTTTTCTCTCTCGTAGCAAGGATGTGTTTAAATCTAAATAGAGCAGAGCAGCTCCTTGGTTCCAAACCCCGGTCACGACGATCTAATCTGGGAATTGCGTCCAATTAATTCATTGTCGCCATGAACAACAATAATGGTATTTCTCAAACTAGACACCATGGTATCAACCTCATTGTTGTTTACTCCATGGAATTATAATAAAAGTTGGATCTGTAGGTGTCAGAAGTAGGTCGCCGGGCTTCAGGCAGACAGGTTCCGAGTTCTTACACATATGGCTTCAGGCATCACACGCAAACTGTCACCGAGCAAACAAGGATATGTGTCGACCCTACCCGTGAACAGGCCTTCGGAGGTCGTATGCTGATAACAATTTAAGGTATGTCCACATTTTGTTGACATCAATTTCTGGTATATATATAAATCTAGGTTTGGTGACGTCAGTTTTGTGTATCGCCAATTTATTTGCTATTTCATATGCTTGATTTTTGAAAGTAGAAGAAAATATCAGGGGCAACCCTTTTGAAAACGGAATAACGACGGGCTGTGTTAAAGTTCCGTTCAATACATTATCCTAATAACTACCCACGGAACCTGCGTATTTATACAAGATACCACCATCATCTCCATCATTACCACCACCATCACCATCCCAATATCGACTCCAGATCGCATACATGCCCTTCCCTAGACGTCTTGCAATTGTGTCGACCACGGCCCCCGCCTCTCCACTCCCCCCCCCCCCTCCTCCGCACGCTCTCCATCATTCTGTGAACATATGCCATATGCAGATACTCTCATTCAGCCACGAAATGAATGCCATAACTAGACAGATCAGCTTTCTGACTTTTAAATTACCAAAGACATAGGCTGGTTACGCCAATCTCACAGACGATGGAACTTTGACATATCTGGAAATAACTCACAAGCATAATTCATCGCAGATCGCGGCCAGAACTATCCCAAGTTAAGGTTTGGCTTTCGAAGGAATTCGCGGTGCTTGTCCCGTGTAATGAAATACATGAAGTTTTAATTCATAGGAATTTGCCGTTTCCAGACATCCCTTGCCTGTGATTCATAACACACGACGGATCACGACGGATTGCTAGGAGGATATATAACCTTAATTTTAGATATTTTCTGCAAGATATCCCCCCGGAGGATATTGCAGATAGTCACCATCCCAACATAAATCTGAATACTCCAGAAAAGGGCATCCAATGCTAAATTGCGCATCAAAACGTTTTAGAAACAAATTCGTTTTAAAAAAGCTAAGACCTGACAGAAGAGATTGCGCTCCGGCGAGGCAATATTTAAAAGAAAATGATGGTTTAAAATACATCAAACGTCTGCCTCGTTCAATTTATTTTCCACTTAGAAAGTTTGTTCTCATCCGGAACATGGCTTCCGTCCGGTATTGTCACGTTAACGCCCAGCCGTCGTGCTTCATATTCGCCCGCCATGTTTAAAGGAAGAGGACGCGGGTAGCCCGTGCAACATTAATGAAAGATAAAACAAGCAGTACTCTTAAAAAAGTCACAGCGGTAAACAGCTGGCAAAACTTGCGACGGAACCCAATTTCCGAAATACAAAGACGCTTTAGCCGAGTCATGGTATTCGTGCGTTAATTAGGCTAGTGGGTTTTATTCGACTCATTTCCGCACCATAGACCGATATCACAAGAGTCGCGGACAACAGGGGCCTCCGCGAAGTCACGAAGGTCGCCGTGCGGGCCGAAGGTGACTAGGTGGGCGGCGGGGATGTTAATGGTACATGGAGAGACGGAGGAAGTGTTCCCTCGCCATGCTTCTCACGCAAGTCTCTGGCAACGTGTCGCTAGGCAATGCCAAACTCGCAAGGTCAAGAAACACGGAAAATCTCTAATTCAGTGTCACTCGCGCATGCAACGAAGTGCCAACGCGAGAGAAATTTTGTTTTCTCGCAATAAGCCACATGGGCCCATACCAGATAAATGGGGGAAGAGATGCAGCCAGATGCAATGTTTGAAAGACCATTTAAACAAAAGTGTATTTAAGTTAGACTAAAATTCCGCTGGCCATTTTGCCGTTGATTTATCTTCCCTCCACCATTTCTCGTTGCACACCATTTTTACTTGTTTTAATTCCCTTCGCAGGGAGAGATACACAACATTGTAACAGCACATGATATTAAACTATAACTAACAATCTTAATATAATTGTTTTTATGTTTTTAACGTTCTCATGTACATCATTGTTTAAGCAGGTTGCCATCAAATGGATTGCCATCAAGCAGGTTCAATTGCTTATAAATTCTCCCTCGTGTGTTAAATAATCACATTATCTCGTATTAAACTTAAATAAATGTACCAAGCATGGTTATTGACCAAACGAGTCCAATATGTCCTAATTTAATAAGACACCTTCTACGGATTCAGAACATGGTCCATTCCGGTTTCATTCTCCATGGCCAGTGGGGGGGGGGGGGGGGTTCTTTCCCTACATTGACTGCGGGGTAGCTAGCAGGTGACCTTGACCTTGGTCGCCCCGCGGCGTCCCTCCCCTCGCCTCGCCGATTCATAATTGGCCCTGACAAATTTGATTTTCACGTCCTCAACCACCGACATCTGCGTGAAATGTCCGCCGCATTGGTAACGAGAGAGGTCTCATGCGCTTACAGGAATTCTGATTAAGATAGAAGGGTCTCGAGTTCTTATTTATAAGATTGACTCCAATGATGCTACTCTGCTTCTTACACCGCGGCTGAGGCAGTTTAGAAGGGGATCTGATCTGGTGCGGATTGGCACCTCTTAGCATTGGGTCTAGCGGCGAGGTGTTTGTGGTAAGTTTTTTTTACCGATGCCCCCCTTTTTTTTAATCAGAGCTCAGCCGTCTGAGCGAGACTCAAGCTTCCAAAAAATTCATTTTTTGTTAGAAAATGGCGAATCCCAAATTGATGGCTGAGAATAAGAATTTTGTGATAAGATTATTATTCCATCATTTCGTAAAGAACTGTGCAATGATTGTGACATTGTATTTTAAAAATACGATCAATACGTAAAATCTATGAAAAGCCAATAGGCAACAAATACAAAGCGTAAGAAAAAAATACGACGCTTACGAACTTTTCACAAGTTCGTAACTGTTCCAGTGACAGATATTACTTACGCTTGCGGCCTACGTGAGGCAGGAGTTGACATGTTGAAACATGATTCGCTTGGTATCAAAGCCGAAATCTCATTACACACGAAGTTTAAAAAAAATTGTTCTTACAATTTTCCACGTAGAGACACGACAACTCCAAATAAAGCGAGGCAAGAAGTGGCAGACAGTGAAAGGGAGAGGGAGGTGAAGGGTGGAGGGGAGGCGGGGAGTGAAAGGACGTTTCAAAGGGCATCCTGCAAAATTGAAGGACATTGCGTTTCTGCTGAAGCAGAGAGAGACGAGGGAAGGGAAGTGGGCGTGGAGGGGGAGGGACACAATGGAAGGGGTGGGACCATCGAGGCATCAGGCAGGAGGGGCGCTAGGCAAGTGGAGACGCTAGGTATGGGCATTAGCCCGACCGCAAACCCATACATTATTCACAAAATTCTTCAATAGTATATGGAAGTGTATACAGATATATACGCATCCTTTTCCTCAAAGCATAAATAGTCGTACTTTGATTCAATGGGAGACTGAACTAACAAAAAAAGTCTTGAGCATTGAAAACGTAAGGTGTAGTTTCGGCTAGTCGGGCTGTGTGACGTGCCGTGGTGCAGCGAGGCGCAAACGACAAGGGAAAATTCAGAGCGGAACCATGTGACTGACATAACTTTGAATTAATCATGATGAAGCTTTTCTTCCTTTGAAACGATGCACGTGATTGGGTGAGTGGGTAGGGGCGGGGGCGGCTAGTAGGGGCAGATTGGGTGGGAGGTGGGGGGGGGGAGGTTGGGGGGTAGAGGATACACGCGCTCGTCACAGAGGGTTCATCTGGACATTGATAGATCAGGCCCGGTGGGGGAGGGAGGGGCTGGAGGTGTCGGGGATGGAAGATGGGGGGAGGGGAGTCCACACCCCCAGACAGACACGAGATGGGGGCATACATCACGATGATCAATGCTGTCACAACGGCAAACTCCGAAACAATACCCCGTGCCGGGGGTTTATATGAACCAAAAAAGTACGTAATGCATGGTTTCACGCTAGGGTTTATCCATATTTATAAATGACGTATGAAACCCACGCCTCGTGGCACATGTGAGAGTGTTGTCGGTGGTATATTTACCGTCATTTATAATATTATTCAATCATATTGCGGAAAATTAGAACTAGCGAGTTGGGTGGGTGAGATATCTAGGGAATTATTTAGTGACAACGACCGAAGTAAGTGCAGTTTTCACCTTGAAAAACGTGTGCCGGTGATGCATGGTGTTATATTGGGAACCTCGTACATCAGTTGTAGATTTTTGCCAATAATTAGGTTGAATGAAACAACACAGAAGTGCATGGGGCATGTATCTGGCAGCTCAGACAGCCAGAACACAAACCTTGTTTTTACTGGTGTGTACCCTTCATGTAACAACATGGGATATTCGTCAACCGGCCAGATGTGGTTGCCATATAAATTACGGCAAAAAACATGGCTAAGGGTGACAAGCAGAAATAATTGACGGTCGGATTTAAAATTAAAATATATTGACCTTAAAACCGATTTATTTCCTGATGCAGTTTTATTAAGGGGGGCAGATACATCAATGTCCCTGAGTAACAATATCAGCAAACATACAGTTTTACTTGACCATTCGCTGGTTCATATTAATACTAAAAGGACAGTTTTCTTTAATTACATTACCCCTTCCTTTCCCTCCGCCCAAGTGACATGATGGTCTGTCCCATTGCGCGCAATTCCCCTCCACTTTCATGAACACATCTTTGCAAACTCTCTGAGTTAATTAATCAATGTTTGATTTGAAGTGTTCTCTGTGAACAAACACAGCGGTGTCCTTCAACAAAAAACCTTCACAAAAGAAAGAACTGAACGAGGGAGACATCCAGGGAACAGGATTCAACCGCTAAAGCGCTGCGACTGGAAGATGATTACCGGGAAAATAGGCATTGTTGTGTCAAGATCAACGTGAAATGTGTATCTGCAATCAGCCAGATGCAAAGTAGGCCAAACTGTTCAAACAAATTCAATGAGGTCATGCATTCAGAATGTTTAGAAAGATTCTTACCATAATTAACAAATACACTACAAATAAGAAATGATATTAACAAAATGTAATTAAACTGCATAATAACATGCTCCACTTGTTAACTGAAGTGACATTTCATCCAGGAGCTAAGTGGTCTAGAAGTAGCTCGTTTGTACTTCATAGTTTGACGGGAGATCAATGATTACAAATGTATTACGCGTAATCGTAATACAAATATTACGAGAAAAAAAACTACATGACAACATAATAACATTTTAAAGTTGAAGTGGTATTGCATCAAATCCTTCACCGATCTATCGGATTTTTCTTCGGTTCTTTAAAAAACGATAACTCCCCGACTTGTCATGTTAATGTTAAACTTCATGCAGCATTAAGGGTGATTGTGCTGTTTCTGACCCCTTTCTATTATCGCTCAAGCTGATATGATAGTGATAGAATCAGTCTTGTGTGGGCGATAATAGGGATGAGGTCAGACACTGCACAATCACCGCATTGTGTGTTGTAGGCATTACTTAACACTCCATCACAAATCCATCACATCGAGAGAACGTCGCTTACCATGTGTTGATGATCCATGCTGGCCCAACCCAATAACAACTGCACGGTTATCTCCTATTATCGCTATCACAAACTATCTGATAGAAATCCGCTCCCTGTGGAGCTCGATTCAAGAATGAGATTCTACTAGAGCGGAGTAAAGCAAAGCTACGACCCAAAGCTCCCCATATATCGCCCCCAGTAAGAGGCCAACTCACAAAAATGTAGACGATAAACCATTCGAACGCAGGACCTAAAAAGATCTGCTATTGGTGCGGATGTTGGTATCTGCTATTGGTGCGGAAGTTGGTGTCTGCAATTGGTGCGGATGTTGGTATCTGCTATTGGTGCGGATGTTGGTATCTGCTATTGGTGCACGTTAATGATATTCAGTAAAAATTACCGGTCTGTGAAATTCATTGCCGGTAAGTCTCCATGGGAGTAATTATTGCGACCCCCCCCTTCCGCCCCAATTCCGGTACCCGGGGACGCACCCTTACATTTCCGCACGGCGTTCTCGCAAATAGAATCATTCTTCACCTCTAGGAGTAACGAGCGAGGCGCTGAGGGGTCACGTGGCGCGGAAGAGTAATGGCGGACGAACACAGGTATTTGTAGCCGGGAAATTAGCGGGGTTTTTTGGGGAGGAAACGTTGAGTTGGTAACATGGACACGGGATATGTGGGGGAGGGTATTGTGGGCTGTAAGGCACATTGCATTGGAGGGCGGTGTAGGGAGGGCGGCGTGGGTAGGGCGGTGTGGGGAGGGCGGTGTGGGGAGGGTGTTGTGCGCAGGGCGGTGCTGGTAGGGTGTGTGGGGAGGGCGGATCCTCGAACGTGCAGGGGTTGATTCTCTGGATCGCACAGCATGTTGGCATCCATGTTCTGGATTTAGAGATTCCAGATGCGACTGGTGATAAATAAGTGTTTTATTCTCATCGTTTTTTTCTTCACTCATGAGAAACAGGTTGCGAAAACAAGTTTTACTTAGCATCAGTAGAGGAAAACTAACCCTTGCGAGTGGGTGGTATACAGTGGTAGGCATTGATACATATATATATATATACATATACGTACATCACTTGAGGTTTGAAGCCGTGGAGTTCAGACAAATTATATCTGCTGGCAATCGTTGGCCTGGTTTCCATGGGGGCCCCGCGCTGGAATGTCACCAGTCATTGTGTGACCTACATTCCAGGGACAACGGCGTGACTTGATGCTTCGGTGAAGCCTTGATCCGTGGTTCGATGCCTAAATTAAAATCGTCCTCGGACGACAAACCAGCCGTGGGAAGCCGAGATCCAAACGAAGAACTGATCTATGATATCCGATCAAAACAATGTCCTAACTAGCCAAGGCAATACAAGTTGAAATGAATGAAAACTGGACCACAAAATGATAAAAGGACTGGACAAAAATGTGTTCGTGTGAACTGCGCGAAGAAGACACGACGCACTGAATTGTGGGAGTCAACCTGACGTCATCTCGTGGAATCCCGACTGTATGGAAAGCAATGTGGAATTTATATCTGCTGGCCAGCTGCACTTTTTCCCCAGTCTGGTTTGCAGACACGATATATGACCGTGGCGTGCGGTACAACCCAAGACAAACCTGCTGGTGCAACAAAGACATCACTTCCTCCTTATTAACCTGCCACCTAGCGAGAACATCGGGCAACAGCGGGTGAGATTGCTGATTAACAGCCGCCGAGTACGGTCGGGACCGTCCCTCAGTTTATGGGGACAGCAGTGGAGAGTCGGGGTGGGGGGGGGGGGCAGGGGTCTGGGTGGAGGATGGAGGAAGGCGGGGCGGGGCGGGGCGGGGCGGGGCCGGGCCGAGCGGGGCGGGGCGGAGCTGGGCGGGCGTGGCCGGACGGACGGGTGGGCGGGGGAGTGGGGTTCCGGAAGGAGGGAAGAAGACAAGGGTTAGTAGGGGTCATGGGGTGCGACACGTCGGTAGAGTATAGGATTAGGGGGTGGGGTGGGGGGAGTTCCACCCTCTTCACCCCCCACGCCGTCCCGCCCCCTCCTCCCCTCGCGTTCAGGGGCCTAACAGTGGTCCGAGGCGTAATGGACAGTGAAGCATCAGCGGCGCTGGTGCAGGGATGCACGGAGAATCGTATCGGGCTGAGGCTGGGGGTAAGGGGTGGGTGGGGGCTGGGGGGGGGGGGGGGCGGTGGGGGGAGTATTGCCTCCGCGTGAGTTTTAAGAGGGGTGTAGCATAGTCTCGGGGTGCAACTTGAGGGGGGAGGAGGAGGTTCCTTCGTCAGTCGGGTGTTCAGATGTAGCTATTTTGCCCCAGAATCACAGACTGACTTGTGTTCGATGTAACAGATGGTCCGAGACAGACGTGGGGCTATAAGAACAGGGGTAACAGAAAGTATAGGCAGAGGGATGGGGTGGGGTAGCAGAAGGCTATAGGAACTCCCACCCACAGCCACCGGCCATGCCCTTGCAATGACCTCTACGGACAGGATGGCACCACAGCAAATTACAACGTGTATCGTACCAGATTCGACCAGAGTGAGGCGAGTGGGAGGGAGGGAGAGTGGGGGTGGGGGGGGGGGAGGGCGGAAGTCCCCCAGGGGAAGGGGAAGGGGAAGGGGCGGGCGGTTGTGGTGGACGGAAATGAAGGTCGAATTGTTGTGAATTGTATATATCGTAGGTCGGTCACGTGCTGTCCAAACAACCCCTTCCAGTACAGAGTCGAATACCATGAGAGTAACCCCCAGGGAGCACCGCACCCCCCTCTCACTACCCCACTACCCACCCCTACCTCCATCTCCACGCCCCCTCTCACCCCAAACCCCAAACCCCATGCCTGCCCTTCCCCAACTCTAACGCCGACGTCCACACACTTACTTACTTACTTACTTACATTGTTAACAACCTGTACATTGGGGGGAGATTGTATATTCAATAATTGTGCCCCATTGATAGGTCTCCAAAGATCTGCCGCTCATCCGGCTTCTTACCTGTCCTCACCTCCGCCCAATCCTGCGTCCCCTATAGCCACCTGACGGCACTTCCCCCGGAATAACCCGTCACCCCACGTCCCCCATGTTCCTCCTACCCATCCTCTCATATCCGGTTCCGCTTTCAAATCACCCTCGCGGGCTTCACGGTTCTTATGGAATCTCCGTCGCAGACGTTAACCCCACAGAATATGTCGTTAGGTAGCGCTGTGTGCCCGCCGCTAGATGGCGTACATACTATACCCAAAGTGCTCCACAAAACGTTTCCTGAGTCCCCTTCCTCCGTCAACCCAGTTTGATTACCCCCACACCCACCCCTCATCACCTCCTCCTGCACCTGCACCTCTCCCTTCCTTCCTCTCCCTCCCCGCTCCACCACCCTATCTCCCTGTTTCTCTCTCTTCTTCCCCACTATCTTCCTCTTTCTCCGCCCCCCCCCCTCCGCCCCCGGGGCGTCTCTGCCCGTACCCTGCGGCCTAAGTATATGATTTGGTTAGTCAATCATGCCCTGTTAGAAGAAGCAAGGCGGACAAAGGGAGCGCCTTCCAAGGGCAATTATGTTGACGCCTTCCTTCAAACTGATGCCCCCTCCCCCCATACCCCCATCTCCCTTGCCACCGTCAGTTTCATGGATGCCACGATCCCGCATGGGAGTCATTGAAAAACCACGTGTTCCGTGCGTCCTGCACCCCCCCCCCCACCTCTCCCTCGCGCTACGCCACCGCCCCCTGCCGCCCTCCTGGTGTTCCACCCTCTTCCACGCGCAGCCAACCACACCCACCCGACCTTTCTTTCTCCCCCTTCTTGCCTCCATCCCAGGGGGAGAGAAATAAGTGTGGGAGCACCGTGGCGCTGAGGTATGGCCGGAGGGGGGCGGGGGAGGGTGGCGGAGGTGGGGGGGGGGCTGTGGCGGGGGGAGGGGGCGGCGGAGGAAGGGGGGGGGGGAGTAGACTCGGCATGGGTGGGTACGTACAGTGTGGTGTGATAACCCCATTCCATCACAGAAATCTCCGCCGCGCAAATCAGAGTTGCCACAACACAGGGTGGGGTGTTGGCAATTCACTTAGCCCGACCACCGCTGGGCCCCGTGCGCGTGTGGCGCCACCCGTGGCAACCCCTGGAATGACAGCGGCGGACAGGGAACGGAAAATTAACAACGAATTACCCAGACACTCCAACAGAACTAGCGCCTTCAGGTTTTATGGTTAATGATCTACAAATTCCTTTCTTCCGGAAGGATGGACTTTCAATGCATGGCTTCGAGGAATTTTGCTCCATGTTGCGTAACAACATTTTAACAATATATCTTGCTTCGGCAAAAATGGCGCTTTAATTAATGGCTGCCATAAATTTTGCTCCGCATTGCGTAACAACATTTTAACACTATATCATGCTTAGAAAAGGATGACGTTTTAATTAGTGACTGCCATAAATTTTGCTCCGTATTGCGTAACAACACCTTAACAATATATCCAAGTTGGCTGGATTGACATGATAAATTTGTGATTATTTTGTCGACTTTGCATTTCAATATATGTTTTTGTTGGCGATAAGTTTGATGTGATATTGTTGATTCGATGACAGTCACTATTGCAAGAGCCAAATGCCCCAGAAAAACATGTTAAAAAGTTTGAATTATGAGTTTACGTTGATGTAAAAAACAACGAATGGATTGAAATCAATGAAAGTGCTTGTGACACTCCATTCAAGGCCACACGTGAGAAGTGTTCTTGTGTACAATTTTTATCAAAATGCGGATATCACTGCCGTTTTATTCCCTTTAACACGAACATATCATTTAACATAAAGCACACATTTGTTGAAATCTTAGCGCCGGTTAAGTTGGAAAACATATCTGGTGACAATATGCGAAAAGTAAAAAATTGCCCGAAGCGCAGCTTTAATTACCATGGTTAGTCATATAGTGTTTATGAACAAAGAGAGTGTGTTGTTGGTGGGAGTAGCATTGATACCTGCTGTTTTCCGTTCAACGGTATCCAGTGCATGCTATTTTAAACTGCAGCAAAATACCATTGATGCGAAATATAATGAATCTGTATTTAGGCATATTTCTTTGTGACTCACACTGCGCTTAAAACAGCATAAGATTATATATCCAACTTACACCTTATTAATGATATTCTTGTTAAGTTAATACGTTTCAGTCTCATATTTCGAAGGCAACTAGGTGATTCACGCCTGATGAAAAAGCGGTGAAATGTCAAATGGTCATTGAACTGGCTTTGAAATTGCGGCTTTCATTATTTGCCTGAAATGTGAATCGTCTGCTTTGTACCACATTCACTATTGATGTTACTTGGATGAGGGAGTGAAATATAAGAACCACAAGGAAACCTTGTATGATATGTAACCCTTCCTCTTTTCAAGGAATTGAACGGCAGTGGTAATAATCGCATGACTTTCACATTTATGAAGCCACTCCATTTTCCAAGGTATTAAGTATGCAAGGCAAGCCTCTAGCATTCACTCTTCCTTCCGGGCATTACACACAGAGGTCACCATGGAGGGACATACTTAACAGCTATAACCTTCATTATGACCTTACTGGACACGTGGCGCTTTCAAACCGTCCTTTCTTCGCACGAAATTATTAGCCTCACAAACAAATCGACCAATACCCATGATGAAAGGAAGACATTTATTTTGGACAACAGCGTCTAAGACGCTGAAACTCCGAGAAGGGAATTTCTAAACAGAATCGTTACCGAGGCGCGTTCAAGGTCACACAAGGGCAGGGAGCTATCGGCGACCGTGCGTCACAAAAACCTTAGGAGTAATTCAATAACCGCGTTTTATGGACTGTTGAAGCAGACGACATTTGTAAAGAACTTGGCGCCAGGTGGTGACGGGACGGCGTCTCACCATCGGGGTAATTGGGGCGGCGAAGGAAACAAATAATCAATGTCTATTTGCCGGCCGCTTACAAGTCAAGAAATGAACGAGAACATGCAGACGACACTTGGATAATGATTACATTGCTATTGTGACAGGAGTGGCAGTGCCATTCGCAGGCAATGGCAAAGGACATGGTGGAATCGCCATTTGCCATATTTATGCTGCAAAGCTAGCATTGCTAGCTATTACTTAAGAACATATTCCTTAATCTTGTGACTGCTATTGCAGATATGACAGATATGACAGATATGATATTTCATTTGGTTATGATAATGCTGGGACACTGGACTATTCCTTTGATTGACCATTAATACACGGCTAAATATGGCAACATGAACCAAATAAGTCACCATTTTGTGTTGGCTGTTCGCCATCAAGTGCGCATTGGACACCTCCTTTACCAGATTGCAGCCCAATGTCAGTAGACATCATGTTAAAGTGCGTCTTTTCCAGGAGACAAAAATCCAGACGGGTCCATCTCATGGTGCCATGACGATGGCGTCAAAGCCACAGACAACAAGGATTGCTTGGGCGGCTATGGTAAGGTGGAGAAGGGCGGGGGGGGGGGGGGTCGCACTGGATCCGCTAAAGATAACCTCCCACACGGCTTGCTACACAGTAATGAAGCATCTTGCATCCAACGTCCAAAAACTGGACCCGTCTTGGTATTAGCTTCTTCGGCAAAATTACCGTTATCCCCTTGGATCTGAAACAAGTTCACGGCAGCCCCTCAAAAGGCATGCGACGGCTAGACAAGCTAAGGGCACTGCTTTGGTCGCATATGAAGGCCTTTTGAGCAACCCGAGATGAGCCTGAAGTCCTATGAGGGACTGTCTGGCATGACACAGTTTTCTATCCAGCTCCTTTCCAGAAGGAAAAATAGACTTATGCTTCGTTACAGTGAATCACCTTTCGCGACAGCAAAAATTTCCCCTCGTTATTCTGTGCATTTCTTGTCAAAGCCAGTCACGAGTAGGTCACAAATAGGTCACGTGGCATGGAAAGCGGGCACTAAAGCGCGGTACAGACTAGAAGCTACATGGCTTAATTGATGATGGGTTGGGTCAGTGAACCCATGCGACCCAAAGATCATTCTATGTCAGCTGGAAGCGATACAATAGCGAAAACGCAGTGGAGAATGTTTCTCTTAACGAGAGACCGTCATGCGTTAACCACCTGCACATGCAGTTTTGCGCAGGTGGGACTCGCACCCAAGAAATCCGCCCATTTTCTGTCATTGGGGGACACCCATTTTGTTGGCCACCACGGAAAACCTCTTAGCGGCAAGCAAACCACCGACGGTTTCTAAGCTAGGACGATCACGTGACCCAAGGATGATCCCCTATTGGCGGAAGCAGAAGGCGGACGCAATTAGCAGCAGATGAACCGGGAAGGAAATGAAATCTTGGTGTTGCAGGCCACTTTAGTAGCCAGGAAGGCCAACAATTGGCCCCTGAGACCTCCTGTCGAGACATTGACGTGGGGTAGATGAAGCCTGCTCCAAACGCAGCTGCAAGGGCGCGAACCCACGATGGACCGAAGCCGGAAGAAGAAAGGCGGCAGAGTGGGGTCTCAACAGCGCCATCTGACGGGTGAGATTTGCCGTGGCAGCCTGGTAGGGATCTCTAAGGGCGAACGGGCGTTACGCAACAGTGAGTGATTGGTTAATGCGCTTCCTTCGATCTGGCACGACTGGGGAGTCCGGCAGACGGCGCCACCACTGCGTGCTGTGTGCGATACCGTCGATGGCGGAAGTTGGCGCGGTGGTGGGGTGGCGGGCGTGAGGCAGCCGAACACGTGCAAGCCACGCCCGCCCGCACGTCACAGCCTCAAGTCGAGCGTGAATAGTTGCATCTGTCGAGGAGATCCCATTTCATGGCGCATTTCACACGCTTACCAAAGCCACGTGTGAAGGGCAAGCCTTCTGGGCCCCTGTCTTAGATTTATCCCTGACGCAACGGTGACTGGGATGGGCACGTACGGCGAAGGGGCGGGGAGGCGGGGGGGTTGAGGAAAGGTAGAGGGAGGGGGAGGGTGAGGGAAGGTGGGGGTGGTGAGGGGAAGGCAGGGGGCGGTGTCGGTCGAGTACTGATTTACGGCATACGCCAACAGATAGTTGTGTTCATCTTCATTTCTTGCAACCTAAATTGAGGCAGTGAATTGAGGGATAAAATAGCCAATGGAAGCGTCCATTGCTTTGAAATCAAGACGAATGATGCCATTTCAATAAAAAAAAATTGGTTGCGATTTATTATTCATAATTACACGTGTTGTTTTTTTGTTTCATTTTTCACGTCATGCTAAATTATTTTGTTACTTTTACATGGGTGATGCTGAGAATGTTCTTATAAAAGTGGAATTTCCCTAAGGAAATATAGCAGAGTTGAGTGTCTTGTGGATACGTCGTGAAGAAAGAAGGTCAGGTGAGGTATTACACGGACCAGCCCAGCAGACGGCGACAGGCTCCAAGGCGATTACCAGAACTGGGGGTATTAAATCAGCAAATGTGTCGCAAATGGTGAAGGATTGCCTGAAAAATATCACGTAATCTTTAGAAGAGGATAACGATTACCAAAAACTCAATGTCTCGAAGCATTAAACATGGTCGGCTTTTCTATAGTCACGTAATATTTGAAATGGCAATTGGTGGAGAAATAACAGGGGAATAAAAAATAAGCATTGCTGAAAGGAGAGAGCCAGCGGCTACCGGAAGTGGGTCCGTGGGTGGATAACACAAGGCTAATGCAGTGCCACTGAGACCTGGGATGGTTTCAATAATGGTTGGGAGGAGGGGGGAGGGGGGGGGGAGGCGAGCGCAAGAGCGTTCGTGTTCCCAAATCACAGTAATATTAAAATTCTCAGCTCAGGATTAATGAAATCCCCCCCCCTCCCCCCAGAGTTACGAGCTCGTCATCCAACCTCCGTACGACCGATGGACATCAGCACTATACGGCAATTATTTTCGTGCAATTTCCTTTTCAGTCGAAATTTTTTTGAACGTAATTGCGATCAATTCATCATTTTCTCATTCGTTCTCATTAAGGCAAACAAAACAAATGTAACGCGTACGAGAAAAAGTTATGAGCATCCTCTTAGTGAAATCACCCAAATGAACACCTGTTTAACTACGAGAAGCTACTGATCTCTGCTGGTGCGTCTTCTTACCCAGTGGATGGCCTGCACTCTCTGCTTGGGCCAAGTGTAGCCATGGCGGTGAGCGCCCGCAAGAGAGCGGGGTGGCGGGTGGGGTTAGGTTGGGGGATGGGGGGCGTAAACAAGGTGTGGTAGGATGGGGCTGGGCGGCGATGGGTGGGTATGGGGGTTGAGAGGGAGGGGGAGGGGCGGGGCGGGGGCTGTCTGTACATGGTAGCGGGCTTCGAAACAAATCATTGCGGAGGGCTGATGTTAGTTAACCTTTGCTGATCTGTGTATTTGGCGGTTTCCCACGGAACACGTGCTGAGGGTGGGGTGGTGGCCGGTGTACATCGCAATCAATAGATGTAAGCCGATGAAGGATTGGGTGATGCGGAAAACAATGCGAGCGGTGCGTGGCGTGTTGGCTGGCGCCACGGAACGACTTTCAACCGCAAAAGACAAAAAAAACACAACAAAAACAGCCACCGAGTGCGAACGATATGAAAAATAGTCACGTCACGTTTCATTTAGTTTTGCCCGCAGATGACAGATGAGCTAAGGATTATTAATAGAAAACGAAGCACTAGCCACCAATACGCTCACGAAAAACGTGTAATGCGGAAATATTACAATGCTGCAGAGTTCCGAAACTGGGAGTAAAAAGGGGGAAGAGAGTGTGGAAGCCAAATAATCACTTTGTAAAGCGGCTTTTAAAGTTTTAGCGTTATATCGATGATCAAAGCCAGTCATGTTCTTATTATGAGAGTAAACACATGCAGAGGCGGATCGGGGAATTTGAAAGGGGGTGGGGGTCCAAACTTGCGACCAGGGTTGGGGAGGGGCCTCTGAACAAAATTGCGACCGGGGGATCCACCCATTTTTGACAACCGGGAGGGAAGGGAGGTCCGCGGGGGGGGGGGGGGGCGGGGCGGGGTCCGCGCCTCAGATGGCCTAAATTTTGCATTGAAAACGTCACATAGTCCATCAAAAAGGTGGGGGGGGGGGAGCGGGACACCCTGGATCCCCCTGGAGCCTCCCCCCCCCTACCCCCACCCGGTCGGCCTTCCAAAACATTAGTTGCTCGTTAGATGACCGTACACACCATCAAATTGCATTCAGTGGGTCATGACAGATAAATGTATACTTGGGTGGGTTGGTCCAGATGATGAGGCTGTGTCAGTTGGTCCATGGCGGAGAGCCCATTTGAATATCTACGTTCATTAGTTGTTCACATAAAGGGCATGTTATGCCTAATAGAAAATTAATAAAGACAAATTTAGCGAGAAATTGATATAGCGGGTGATATATGAGTATCCGCGCTAGCTTGATGACTGGTATGAAAATTGTTATTCGGTACAAAACCGCAAACGGATAACAGGTTAGTATGAAACGAATGGTCATTATCGGTAAGAAATATGATCTGTGTGTTTTACTTATAGGGCATGTTGCTATTTACAACACGCTAATGGCGAAACGTTCTTGATACCAACAATCGAGATCATTTTTATTAACAAAAGGATAAAAACACGATGTTCAAAGGTTACCAGGCATCGCGTAACTATAGGCAATATTCGAGAAGCCAGGCTATACAGTGGCGGATCTAAGGTGGGGGGGGGGGGGGGGGTTAGGGGGTTGCAACCCCCCCCCCCCCCCTTGGGGACCATAACATACAACATACATGTTAAAGTCCCAAGTCTTCAGAGAGCAACCCCCCCCCACCCCCTTGGGAAACTGAACATACACTGTTAAAGTCGGGTTCTCCCAGTTTTCCAAGCGCAAGCCCCCCACCCAGGTTACAATTCAGGAGCAGCCTCCCCCCCTCCCCCGGTCGCAAGTTTTCAGAGAGCAACACCCCATTGGGAACCTGAACATACACTGTCAAAGTCGGTTTCTCTGAGCACGCCCTGCCCCCCCCCCCCCCCGGTCGCAAGTTTTGCAGAGAGCAATCCCCCCCTTGGCAAATTCCTAGATCCGCCCCCGTATTATATGTAACGTATCTCCAACATAAGGATCCCGCTTCATGGATCGCACTTAATCCAAAAAAAGGAACTGGTAGCGATCCAGCCATATTTTTTGGGGGGGACTTGTCATCTTTTAAATATTATAAACCAAGCCAGAGTACAACATGGTTGATAACCAGACAGACGACACAGCAATACTCGTTGGTGCTAGAATTATCCAACAATAACGGGGGATGATCGGGAATGTCATTTCGTCGCCGAATAACGTAGAAACCACTTGGGACCGTTGTCAGTTCAAACTATTAAATCAAACTAATTCACTGTCCAGCATGTGTGTTATATTTCGTCAGGGTTAATTTGGGGCTGATCGGTTAATTTCGGGCTGATCCGTTAATTTCGGGGCTGATCGGTTAATTTCGGGGCTGATCGGTTAATATCGGGGCTGATCGGTTAACTTCGGGGCTGATCGGTTAATTTCGGGCTGATCGGTTAATTTCGGGGGCGGATAACTTATCGGGAGGATGGAACGTTTTTCGGTAGTTAGAGGGGCACAGAGAAAGGAGGAAGAAGTGCGAGAAAGGCGGAGAAGCAGGGAAAAGAGTGAGAGAACAGAAAGCAATGGGCTTTTAAAAAAAAAAGAAACGTGCCTTCTACTACAAGGTCAGATAAATCACCGTCTCACGGTGTTGTAAAATAAACATGTACACTTTAACTGTGTCTTGTTCGCTTGAATCGCGTGGCCGTCTGCCTCGTTAATTTAAAGTTTTCATTTTCTGCTTAAAATACCACACTATTGTACTATTAGAAGGCCAAAGAAATTCGGTGATGCAATGACGAGAAGCGATCGTCACGCGTTGGTCTGGCCAATACCCGCAAGGTTACAAGCTTCGTCTTGCACGGGATTAAGCACAAGGCTTACGTGGCAACATGTCCTCACAACACTAACAGAATGGCCGTATAGTTGTCACCATTGGGCGATCGTAGATGGCTGGATTTGAGCACTGGTGTCCACCTATTTTCCTCAATATGGATGTTTGTTGTAAACATGCGCTAATCGGTATTCATGTACTGTAGCTAAAGTAGTCAATTCATGCGTGATGGTAACCAAACCCTGTACTGTAGCTAATAAAGTAGTCACAACCGCTACGAGATGCTGTTAAAATATCCATAAATCAATGTGCTTAAAGGGGGGATCCAAAGGGGAGAAAACATCGCAGGCAGCTGATGCGAGAACTGATACCAAGCCGAGCTGGCTTTGAAACTTGTTATCGGCGGATCATGTGGCTTCGATGGAAATGTCAGGGTTGAGGAGTCAGACCTGTCTAATGGTTGGTTAAAACTTCGGGGCTAAAACTTCACTCTGTGAAACTTGAGACCACTGGGCACTGCGCACATCACAGGCATGACGTATTTGCACAGGTGGGGTTGGAACCTACCCACCAGCTGGTTGACTTGACCCAGCAGATCGCAGCCAGGCGTGCTACCTGCACAGATCCCCCCGCCCCCTCCCTCCACACACACACTCACATACACCAATATCCCCCCACACACCATTAACCTAAAGAAAGCGTGCCCTGCAAGACCAAATGGCGAACCAGCCCCATTTAGTTTTTAATTTGCCCGGTAAAGCCTTAAAATCGATTTACATCAGGCTCACGTCGCAACTCGGAGGAGGCGGGGTCAAGAGGCTGGGGGTGAGGGGATGGGTGGGGGGGGGGGGGGGGTCGATGAGTGGTCCGCGGCCGACCGGGTATTAGTATTATAGCTGATGGCGAAATTGTGCAGGGAAAGGGGCCGGGTGACTGAGGTGAATGCGACTTGTTGGAGAGATGCAGTGTACAGATTCCGACGCCCTCCACGCCGATATTATGATGAATAAACCGCGACAACAACGCGTCGAAACTGCTTGAATAACTATGGTCGAGGTTGCGACACGAAAATCCATACTGTTCGGAACGCGTGTGTGTGGGGCGGGGGGGGGGGCGAGGGGGGCAGGGGGCAACGGGTGAGAGGGCAGCGATCATTCATTACACGTGTGATATCACCTACCGTCAGAGTGTGCTGGAGTACGTCCAAAGCGGACACCGCCTCTTCCCCCGCCATGTCGGGTAATGCGGAAGTGGGCCTCAGGCCCCAGCCACAAAGCCGGATAAATGGAGCTTTTGTGCCGGTTATTAATTCGGTTATCACGCTATCTATCAAAAGCGCCGGTCACATATCCCGCTGGTCGCTGATCAATGGAGCCTTGGCCATTCACTTCACGTACACCTGAATCGGTGTGGTATACAGATAGGTATGTAAACCAGCTGTACTCCTACGTCTTCTCCTCTCCTCAACGGGGTACAAACGAAACGAAAAATCATGAAAACTAAACGTATATCCCATCGGCGGTTGCTGCGTTTTTGTGCGTTTCTGCGTTAAGTCGCCTCCACAATGTTGTTATATATCCCGGTGACCGATGACCACAATCCGAAGCGAGGCTACGATGTCCCGTGCGTGCGAGAGGCGATGCATGGCGCAGTCAAGTGATGCCACCCGCGGTCTGTGATTTGCATTCACCGATGGCGATAGTTCAAACTGCTGCAAGATGTAGCCATAAAAAAGTTGCATTGCCGTTGGCGTAGCGATACGAGAGATGGAGAACAACAAGTGTGGTTTCCTTCCTTATGTCTTTCACTGGAGGGTGGAATAAGGTGGGTAATTCACCCCCCTTGGCCCAGGCCGCCTCTCTATTCCATACACTGGACGATGACAGTTTTCAGAGATACTGAGAAGTCATGTCCAGGAGGTATTCATAATTGCGGACGAATTCTCACGAATCCCGCCGTCGCTTCCACGTCCCCGAGACTTGTGTATCGGGAAGGACCCCCGCGAGGCTTGTGTACCGGGATGGAGACGAGACTTCGCAGAGAGGCGAGACTTCAGCGTGACGCCTCACGCCAAGTTATACCACCAGACGTCGTCATAACTACCAAACCCACGCTTTTTCCGGCTTTATAACTTCAATATGTGTATCACGCATGAACCTATGAGACGACCGCTCCCATTGGCTGGCGTCGAGGTCTCTTCCCCCGCTCCCCATCCACGACGCAGCCACTCTCACGCGGGCGTTATTCCATGAAGTCCATGGAGACAGGGAGGAGTGTCTTTCACACAGGGCGGACGTCACATTCAGGGCTCAGCGGGGAGTGGTGGGGGCGGGGGGGCAGCCAAGCCAAGCCAAGCCAAGCCAAGTCCGTCAATCGGTCGGTGGGTGCCTGGTGATGTCCAGCACGTTGCTGGTCGACACTCACGTGGACAGTGCCGTGAACAGCGTGTGACGTAACACGAACTAATGAAGTGTCCACCTGATGGAATGGGTGTCAGAAGTGAAGAATGACCAAGTCTTGCTTGTTCTTCCTTTTTTATTGTTCGCCAGTTCTCTGCTCCCTCGTCTTTTTTTCTTAGTTTTTTTTAGCACTAATCGTGTCAAGAACGTCAGCGGTCAGTCAGTCAGCCAGCCAAACAGCGGCCGCCCTATATAGGTGGGGAGGACTGCTAGGCAACCGATGCCGTGACCGGGGAACGGGGATCAAATGAGCGGATCTGCCACTGCCGGGTTCGGGATGCGAGTGACGCAGCCGGGACTAGCGACCCACTGCACGGGAGGCGACGGCGGCGGAGTAGGGAGAGCGTAGGGAGGACGTGGGGAGAGGGGAAGTGAGGGTAGGGGTTGTTCGGGTAAGGGAGGCTGCACGGGCGGCGACGGCGGCGGAGTAGGGAGAGCGTGGAGAGGGAGCGGGGAGGAGTGTAGCGAGGGTAGGGGTCGTTCGGGTAAGGGAGGCCGCACGGGCGGCGACAGTGGTGAAGTGGTTAGGGAGCGGGGAGGAAGGGGGGATGGGGGTAGCGAGGGTAGGGGTCGTCCGTGTAAGGTGGGCTGCACAGGCCACGACGGTGGTGGAGTAGAGAGGTACAGGGGGTGGGGGCGGTGGTCTCGTCGGGTACGGGGGCTGCACGGGCGTCAATGGTAGAGTAAGGAGGTGGTGAGGTGAACTGCCCATCCACCCACCCACCCGGCTGGGAAGCCAGCCGCCCCACCCCGCCGCATTGATTGCAGTTATGATAAACCCGTGTGCCGTAGCGTGGAGCCGGGGAAACCCAGAGGAATACCACTCAGCCAGTGGATGGAGACGGCTACTGCCCTCAAAGCTCCCCCACCCCCCACCCGTCACCCAGGCCACGCTACGCCACAACGCGCCAAACCACGCGACAAGGTGCCACCCCAACTCCATCCTACACCACCTAATCACACCCCACGACACCCCACCCCACCGCACCCCACCCCATCCCATCACCCCGCAGCGCCTGTGGTGAACTTACACGGTGGATAACAGACACCGCCACCTTCTCTATAAAACCAACACTTCCTTTGAACTTAATTGCCGTACCATGTTGGGACTTTCGACAGCTCGTTTCGACCACTGAACCTTGCCTTTTAAGCCTCGGCTATTTGCTGGGTAGACAGGGCTGGGTTTTTTTTTCGCATTTGCCTCGCGACCAACTAACTTGCGGAGGACGATTTTTTTCACTCTGGCGTCAAGCCTAATGTTGCGGTCACGTGGCAACGCCGGGCCTACTACTGGTCGTAAGCTACTTCCGGTCTCATGGGGCATGCGCAGTGTAATCTCCGGCGCCACAGTACGACGCTCGAGCTCCCGATTCATTCTATGAAGGAATTCCCCGGCGACAAATAGCTTTCAGCCAAGGAAGCAATTATGGGGTCTCACCCACTGAATTGCCAGCCATAAACTAATTTTTGCAGCTTTTTGTTCTACACCGCAAGACGTCTATGTGGTGCGAAACAGAGGAAACCCAGCGATGAATATAGCGTAATTTATTATTTTTTAACAGATATCCCAGTGCGATGTAGGCATATGGCTGAGGCGCTAGGAGACCCAGATCGAGGCATAATGGACACACTTGGAAAACATGTTCTACAAACCTGCGGGCTTTGAACAGGGGACACCTTTCTGACGCCACCTGCATTACCATAACTACCTCGGCAGAGCCAGGATAATCTGCGCGGACGTTGACGTATAGCAGTAAGAGGCGGCCGGATCCCCACATCAAACAGTGTGATATTTTACCTGGCCTAATGTGTTCCATATATTGCCGTCTCATGGGTTTATTACCGACAGAAGTGGAAAACTGTCTGCTATGTTTGTTTTACAGCATGCCTTCAATAAAGTTGACATTCGTCCAATCTATCTCCATCGCTTGTCAGCAGTCAAGGCACGTGCTGTTTAATATTGGCATGTGTATTATTTTGCGTTTTTTTCAGCATTTTTTTTAGCATGAAATATGATTTCGAGTGACGTCTGAAGCCTGATGTTTTTGCTGACTATATTAACATGCACCGTGTCTTTTACTTAATACAGCGATTCAGTCGCACTGCCGAAAGGTCATCTGTACCTTCTTTATCATTTGTCAGTGGTATTGAGCCAATGAGAGCAGGTGTTACACGCGTAACAATCGATTCATCGCTGACATTCGTGCAACACTGACTCGTATTGATTAATAGCATGATTAACAATTTCCGCTCTTGCCTTAAGCAAGTTTGGGGTCACAGGACCAGATCAGTGGATCAGTCTCTCGACAGAAGAGGCGGAGTAAACAGTGGCCAAATACCGTGTCCCACACGGCCTTTTCCAGACGTCATGTCCCAGACAGCATGTCCCAGACGGCATGCCCCACATGGAAGTCCACCTGCCACGGCGTTCGTCACAACGACGGGGCCTTGACCTTTTATGGAATTCTGCTTGAGCTGACGCCGTCGTTGATACCAGGTACCAGAAGGATTGCCCCCCCCCAACCACCCTCTCCCCACCAGAAATGAAAATAAAAATCCACCTCTCACCCCACACAGCTACCATGACAACCTTGGGCGGTCGCAATGGCCCGTTGGTAGCGCATGGACAGCATAAAGCAGCGTGGTTTCTTACGTCATGCTTATGGTGGTGCCCATCCTCTCTCGCTGAGAGTAAGGTAATAATACAAAACCGCACATGACTTTATCGAAAAGAATCGCCATCTGACGTGAATGGCTTGGATTCCTGACACAATGGCTTGGCTATATATGTGTAGTCTGCATCATTAGTTCACATAGACTGCAGGGTGGCAATACGCCGCTCCTGCACGACCCATACACAATGCTCCTTTCCCGCATATCGACAATACAGCTGTATACTTTTTTTTATCTTTTCAGATTAAGTACATTTTTAGCATCCATGTGCAAATTAGTATTACTGAAAATAGCCACAACCAAGCAGACTATCATACGGTTGTGCGACTACTTATAACTGACAAAGTAAAGTGCACATTAACTAAGTATAACGGAGGATAATGAAAGGAAAGTCGTAGAGTTCTTGGTTATGACTACACACAGAATCAGGCGTGGATCGGGCTTTCTCATACGTATGCGGCCACCATGAAATTTTGCCATCGGTCTACATCACGGCATGGACAATACGATGTTATCCATTATCGGGAAAAAGACTGAAAATATATTTATCTTTATATGGCGTTTGCATGTTTTTCCTTTGACCTGGATACTAAGATGTTTTGTTTTTGAACCACTTTTGATTATTATTAAAAAACATACCATCATCATTTATAACTGTTTTGTTGCCGAATACAATGACATGAGAGATATGGCACCCACGCAGAAAGCCTTGGTCGGACATTGCGTGGATTATCCACCCTTCAGCGAATAACTAGTGATGTTTTAGGCCAATTTTGGTGCACATGAATGCTACAGCACTGAACCAACACAAATCCCGGGACAATGAGAGTAGGGTTGAATGGAACATGACCCAAGCGCGCACGCCTTAGAGTGAACCAGGGGCATGTCGATCCTCAGCTGTTTACCATCTGTGCTAGAGATCCCCCCCCCCTCCGTCTCTCCCTCACCCCCCTAGCACCCCCCCCCGCCCCTCCCACCCGTGGTCGGATGCAACCGCCAAGCGACAGCCTTAACAAACATCAACAGCTGGCAAAAACAACACGTCAATGTCGAGTTGAAATTAGGAGAAAAGGGGCCAAACATGATGTGCTGACAAAATATCGAGATAATTACATCATTACATGCGACGCAAACTGTTTGGCCCAGCCACTTCCTATGTGGATAATTATGTTTGTAACCCGTCCATCAAGACCTACACGCATGGATAATTTCACGAACGCAATTTAGCCGACTACGGGGCTTAGTCAGCTGAAGTTACCATGTAAAGGATTGGCGATGTTAGTTGACTAAGCCTCGTACTCGGCTAAACTATGCGCGCTAAACACAGCGGTTTATATACGGGCCAAACTGTAACATTGTAAAGCACGGGACTGCGGCTTACCCAAGAGTAGGGTTAAGGGTGCACAAGAGGGGCGTAGTATATATTTTTTAGTCAGGCAAATATAGCTTGACCCCCGTCGATATGCATAAAAAAATGATAATAACCACTCCCTAAAATCCACATCCATAATGGCACTCGCCTCACCTTTTCCCATCTCCGACATAAATCGGGTCTTCTTACTGTGTAGATATCTTTTGGGGGACATGGCTGGCCTCCAGCCTTGATACAATTGATTAACATACAATAGAACTAAATTGCATTAAACTGGAGATAACTTCTGTTTCTCAAGTTATCGACGATAACGTTACATAATCCATATAACGTCTTCTCAGCTTCACTAATCTTTCTTCAGATGGATTGACATAATACACTTAGCTAATATGGCCCTCATGGATCCCGCGTTATATCCTGAATCCTCGACCAACATAGCAATGCTCTCTGGCCAATACCTGTGTCTCCAAGATATCACCATGGGGAGATATACACCAACAACACCCGAACCCGAAATACAACGGCGCCATTGCTCAATGCCTTGAATATTGAACATATTAGGTCACACTCGGCCTATGTCAGTCCCACCCCCCGCCCTCCCCCCCCCCCCCAGACCGGCCACCTTCATAAACTAGGGTCGACGTACCCACGACGCCATTACAACGACCCGACAACAAGATGCCCCCACCTCCCCCCCAACAAGGATTCTCTCCGTGTCTCCCGTATTCCCGCAGACCGCACTCGCTCGCCGACCGATGCTGCTGTCATTAGTGGTCGTACGCAGTGGAATTGCAAATGGACTCGATCTGGTTTCACAGCATTCCGCCTCGCGCCTCAAAGGTACCCGGATGTGTCTTCACGTCATCGTCGTCACCGGTCAGACCCTCAGTGCTCCTTTGCTTCCTCTAGAGATACTATTATCGCCGCCCTGTCAAACTATACAGCTATCTTTGTTTAGTCAAAATATATCACAATATTATCTTAGTCTAAGGATTTTCAATATATTTGTTAAACATAGAGATAGGACTATCTTTGCTCGGTCTGAATATAGTATTACCTTTGCTTAGTCAACAGATAATACCTTGGAACTCGAATCTGTGGCATGTGTCATCCGATCTTATTTCATTATCCTAAGACAAGAGGTCCCTTGAACCAATATAGTCTTGATGTGCACAGACGTGGCCTAAAACACAAAACATGTGTATCCATCGCGTCCGATGAGCCAATGTAGCCACTCTTTATTGACGTAATCTCGTGTTATTGCAGTCGACAGGTAATCAGACTCTAGTCAAAACGGTTCGATCAAGACAAATTTAGCCATATTCAAACTTGTAAGTATTCTGCCTGAGAGTCATGGACTATCGTATTATTTTATTATCGTATTATCGTATTTATCGTATTATTTTACAATTTATTGTGCCCCACCTTTCAAGAATTTCTTCACACGCCCCTGCTTAGAGCTCACATTTGCAGATGAGGTCTAGCCAAATAAAGAGGTTATAAGAGTGCACCGGTGCGGAATGCAATGATGAAATGCCATCGACAACAATTCTGCAATTTATGGCTACAAATGCCTGAACATCGACATGATGTAGGCCTACAGCAAAACAAGCACCACACGAATAACTCCATAACGTTGTCTGTTAACCATGTAAATAACAGGAATTCTCCTGTGATCTGGAGACCATGCTTCCATTATTACAGTGTTCACAAAGAAGTTTTTAATCAAGATGGAACGAGTCTCACCTGTCAATTTGTGATATCAACAAGAAGCCTTTTTGTTTGTCGCTGTTTATCAACAACTTTACTTTACGACCAGTCACGTTCGGTCGATGGCGCAACATAAAATTAAATTAAAGCATCATTAAAGCAAACAATGAGTGCACTTTACCAATTTAAGTCTAAATGGAAGTTAAAGAAAGCTTCCATTGTGCAAAACGGATATTAGCCTTGGCGGGGGAGTTAGACAATAGGAGTGTGGGGCCACACGAGAGACGTGAGTGGGTGAGTGAGATGGGCAGATGAAGTGTGGCTTGGTACCTCTGTCCATCCCATGGGCCCTACGTTAAATAGGCTGCGAGCCACCAGCGTGAATGCCAAGTACCCGGTGGCCGGGGGGAGCGACGCAGACAGGCGGATGTGAGATGGAAAGGCACACGAATACAAAGACCACCAGACAGATAGAAGGACAACCTTTGGCTGGATGGACCGGGCCTCAGCAAGGATATCTTGGCCTGCGCCGGAATGGAACAAGGGATGAGACGTTTGATTCCAAGGAGGGAGGGGGGAGGAAAGGGGCGGGGATGTAAGGGGTAGAATGGATCGATAACGTTTTCTTTAATTGGAAAGCAAAACTCACCAACACAATTGGGACAGAGTAATTGTTTCACTGGCGAAGTGGATGGACATAATTATCTTTTTTTAAGCTCTGATGCCCGCCTACCTCACCTGCCGGGATAAAGTGACCCGTCCCTCCATGGAAGGACCTCGACGGCGGCCACCGGGTGCGCCGTCGTCGTCTGGTGATTGGTGAGCAAGATCTCGCCAAAAAATGACATCTAACATCCACATCACACGGGGCTCGGACCCAGTGACATACTGACAATGTCAAGACGTGGGCCTCGCAGACCCAGCGCCAGCCGGAAAACGCCTTCAGGCGAACAGCCACCCCGCAGGCCAATGTTATATATATTCCCATCGTGTGGAATTTTCCATGGCATTAAAACGACATGGAATCATGCCGTTTTAGCCACATTTGTGCATATAGAGGCAAGTGGGCCTAGCAACATGTCCTAATGTTATATATATATATATATATATATATATATATATATTCACATCGTCTAGGAGTTTCCATGGCATTAAATCGAAATGAATCTTCCTGTTTTAGCCGCATTTGTGCACATAGAGGCTAAAATGGGCCAAAAAACACTCTGGGGGATATAGCATGTATAACTTAATTACATGTATTACCACAACAAAAAACTACGTATTATTGAAACATAATATCACCGTTATAGCAAAGGAGTGGTGACCATTTTATTAAATATTACCAGCGAAAATAAATGGACCGTTATTTTACAAATGAAGCGATTTGTAAAGACGACTTCATTTGTTCTCATTATAGCGGCAGCAAAAAAGCCAACTAACCAACAGTAGTAGTAGGGACAAGATTCGTGATGCATTGTGAAAGCTGCTTATACAACGATGTTTTGTTCAACAGCGACATGTTCACTAGAAAAGCAAAAACAACATGTTTTTCCTTGTTATGATGAAGTAGGCATAATCTACAGATAGCCGTGATTTCGCACATCATTAAAACTGCTAATACTACGTTGGTGCCAGAGCGGCATGTTCTCGGAAATCCTTAACTTGATATTGTAATGTGAATGCTTAGTGAAAGATCGTCTTCATCTTAATAGTAAAATCGACTGTTTGTTCGTATACGACGGATTCCACGTCACTGGCATCGCCTTTTCTGTCATAATGATGACGTCACTGGCATCGCCTTTTCTGTCATAATGATGACGTCACTGGCATCGCCTTTTCTGTCATAAAGATGACGTCACTGGCATCGCTATTTCTGTCATAAAGATGACGTCACAGAGGGTTGCATGCACATGCAGATCACATTCGTTATAAATTGTTTCGGTGCTTGAATGTTATAGTTATATGTCATACCTTACACGAAAACGCCAAACAAAACTTCCTTTTTTCTTTTGTGAAATGTCATTCTTTTTCTAAAATAATTAAACTTCGGCTTCAGTTCCTTGCAAAATATATTATAAAAAATGTCAATAATAGTTTTTCTGGAGATTTTTTATTGTTCATATTGACTTTTGTGTGTTATTCTTTGCATCGAATTTGATTGTCACTGTCTGAATCTTTTGTTATAGAAGCCACATTGAATAATGCATCGGGGTGAAAGTTATTGAGACTTAAAGTGAAGTTTCTCTTGCTAACTGTCAAAATAACTCTCCATCTGAGACTAATATGAAAGGTTTGCCAGTGACGTTTCTTTTATACACTGTCATGACGACTTAGCCTCTGGAAGTCACTTGCAAGTTTTCAGTGTCAAACTGTCGCTTCGGCCCCGGTTGTATATTTAGAGCGGTACTGAAGTGAAGTGGAGCAGGGGCGCGGCCGCTCCCTGTATGTAGGCTGGGTCCCTGCCCGACCGGTCACGGGATAATGCTTGTCATAACGGAAACATGGCGCGAGAAAACTGCGAACCCAACACCCCACCCAGAAACTGGAGAGCTCGATTCACTGGAGTCAGTATTGATTTTCGACGGGGAATTCACCCCACGGCATGCCGATTACGGTCCCCCAGCTGGCTTAAGTCATTGAGGGTGGGGTGGAAGGGTAGTGTAGACGGGTAGAGTTGAGGTGTAGGTGTAGGTGGGGTGGGTATGATCGTGTCATACCGATGGGAGGGATATCCATTGTCTGTGTTGCCAATATATTTTGTCAATGGTGGGTAGAGGGGGTCAAATAACGCAGGGTGAAATGGGCGGCGGGAGGGGGGGAGGGGGGGTACTGCACGAGGGCAGGTGCTGTGTTGGAGGAAATAGTGGGCATTGTGCGGCAAACTGCAGCAGACACGTCGCTTTGAACGTTATGCTTTGCGTGATGCATAAAGGAAATCCCGTTGGCAGTTACAAACTAAAAACCATAATTATCGTTGGCAGAGTAACTAATGGTGAGCAGAGAGGGAGAGGGGCTATGTATTCATATAGGGCAGTGGCTCTGACGCAAGGCAGATTTGTGAGTCAGACTATGGCGGGTGGAGTGGTTGAAGGTTGCAATGGGACATGGGGGTCGTCGGGGTGGTTGGGGTGAGGCAATGGGACATGGAGGTCGTCGGAGTGGTTTGGGTGTGGCAATGGGACATGAGGGTTGTCGGGGTGGTTTTGGCGAGGCAATGGGACATGGGGGTCGTCGGGGTTGTTGGGGTGAGGCAATCGTGAGATAGTGTATATGTATTGCGATAGTGTATGTGTGTGGTGTGATAGTGTATATGTGGTGTGATAAACATGTATATTTATGATATGATAATGTATATATGTGGTGTGACAGTAAATATGTGGTGTATGTTTTAAGTGTATTTCTGGCGTTGATTTTCTGCTGTTTGCCAGGGCAGACACGCTACCATGGTATGGCAACGATCGGAGAAGGTTAATATCTAAAACTGGTATGATGCTAAAACATAATAAATGACAACATATTGCGCAAACAATCGTTAGGACGTCTATTTAAATAGTTTCATCGTTGAAAAGGAAATTATTACACGTATTGGGTCGTTTCATGCGATGTTGGATCTGCAAAGGCGGCTGTGTCAACCCAAACGTATCTAATATCGATGATGTCAGATTTTTAATTATAACCAAATGTTAATGGTTATGGAAGCGTTTTTAATTTCACCACCTTCCTTCCGGCTGCCGCTTTACAACATAATAATGTAAATAATATTGATTACACAGTATACATTTTGCTGATCAACACTTGGATTCTTTGATTAACATTACCAAAACATGCCACATATCACCTTCGTGTGTGCGTAAGCGAAAGGCCAGAGATAATAATTGATCTGACCACGCCAAGCTCTCCACCAAGCTGTTAGGAGCTGTGCGAATGTTATCGTAGGAGAACGCCCCATGACACCCCTTCCACCCCCACCTCCCCCCCTACTCCGGCTCGCTGGGTCGCTTTAATTGATGTAGAATAATAACATTTCATGTTAATAAGTCTTTCCTAAGCTTCCAATTAACAAATATGGGCGGTGATGGCGAAAGTTATCACAGGAGGAGTGCGGCTTAAGGCTGGGCATATAATGGGACCACTTGGCCGGCATTGCGGCTGCGTGTTGTTACCCGTCTCATTTAAACGGCTGTAAGGGTGGGTATCAAACCATGGCGGTGGTGGTGACTAGAGACAAAGCATTAATGATATTCACGTCATCACGGTGACAGGACATTGACAGGTTTTCGTGAGCTGCTATGGGCAAAGTACAATAAGCATCAATCCTGCCTCCCCGCCCCAGACACCCCACCGTCCCACCACCACATACCCTCGCCATGCCCTCCCACCCCAGCCCTAATCCTCCCCCCTTTCCCTTTATCATATACTACCTCTCCCGCCTACCCCGCCCCACCATCGCCACCACCTCCGCTAATCCCGCCCTTTACTTTATCATATACTGATGATATCTGGATACAACATCTCCTGCCCACCGCCGCCCCCCACCCCAGCCCCCCCCCACACACCGCCCTCATCCCCTCCCCTAGCCAACACTCCTTCCCTTATCATATATTCCTGACCCAATATCTGGCCAATCACCCCCTCCCCTCCCCAACGCCCCTAGGCTGATGCCAATTGCTTCCGGAAGGTGTCGCTGGCTGGAGTGGAGGAAGGATCTCAGGAAGTCAATGTGTCCGGAGAAAATGGGTGGGGGGAGGGACGGGATAAGGAGCGAGGGAGTGTGGGGGGGAAGGGAAGGAGGCCTGGGACGGGAGGGCTGTAAGAGGGGGGGGAGGAGGGCGGCTGCAGAAGAGGGAGGGGGAGGTAGGAGAGGAGGTAGAGAGGGAGGAGTGTGGGGCGCGGGAATAGGGGTGTGCGGCAGGGAGGGAAGGGGCTGTAGGAGGGGGGCAGTAGGAAGGGGGTGTAGGAGGGGGGCTGTAGGGGGGGGGGGGGCTGTCTGGACGACCGCTGAAGGCAATAACCGTTGGGATCGATACTCGTCCCTGACATGGCGGCCACTTACACTATGACAGGGCTGCCAATGGTGTCTGTCAATGAGAAAGCCCAGACACGGATCAGTGGCAGTTGGGCGGGCGACATATTGTCATTAAGCGACCCCAAGGTCGTGACCTTGCCCGACCCGATCCGGCGCGGGTCCCCCCAGGCGGCGTGAGTGAAGGGGCCACGGAGTCCGTCGCATGATGTCTGAGTCAAAAGTCTGGATATTGGGTCATGTTGGTGGAGCCATGGGCAAAATACGCTGCACGCTCCGTTCACTTGCAACGTGAGTTTGAAGATACGCAGGACAAAACCTACACATTGTTGTAGTGGTCAGAAAGACACGCACGAAAAGGCCGGCACGTTGATGTAGTGATCATAGCAAATGGCCAAAATTAAACGTAAATGTCGTGTAGGCTATCACTATTCGGATCAACATATTCATTTCAGGAGGATTTTTTATCAGTAGCGAGTTACCAGCTATAATATCGCATTTCTATACTGGTATCCGCCACAATTTCAGATCGAGAGGCGTGTTCAGGAATCCTTGAAAGGGGGGCACAATAAAGAAAAATGACAACCGGGGTGGGGGGGGGGGGGGCACACTGAAATCTTGCTACCGGGGGGGTGGGGGGCACAGATATACTTTAGGTCTGACAAGTCTGAAGTCCGGTCGTATATGGGATCATCTGCATCGGGCGGTTTGAGGATCTCACGGACTGCTGTCTGACTAAATTGACTTTTCGCAGCATCGAATCAATTCCAGCTGCAGTTAACATTCAGTCTGTACCAGACCCAATAAGAAGCTGATATCGACACTGGGTTATAAACTTAGCAAATGGATCCCCAGAGGGCAGCATGACTCATCCAGCCCATCGGTATGGTTGCCACCAGTATGGAAGGCGGGGAAGAATATAAATGACCGAAATATGGCAATAATCATCAACGTTGCATGATACACATTGATTACCATGATACCGTTCAAGGACACATGAATATACGCACACCAGAAAACAAGAGAACCCCCGTCACTATCCCTGCCTCCACTCCCTCTCGACACCAACAACACTTTGCAAAGGCTTTTAGAGACACCATAGATCATCATGAAATATTGTGGTCGGGAGTCTTTCCTTTGTCCTGCACAACGCATGAACCGCGGACAAGCAAGGCATGGTGAGGCATTTTCATCTTGGCAAGGGAACGGCCTCGCTGGTGTAGTGGTGAGAGCACTAGACAGCAGATTAATATGTCCTGGATTCGAATCTGGGCCTGGGCACCTAATCACCTAATTCATCCATTCACCCTTCATCACCCGAAAGGTCCCTTGGCCCAGTTCCCCCAAAACGGCCTGAAGCATAAATTTATTTCATATTGGTAAACGTGCAAGTTGAAAAAAAACCTGACACGCGCGCTTAAACAAAACATTAAAAACAAACACGAAACAAAACTCTTGTCTTTTGCAATACGCTACTTTGTAATGTAGATTATGTCAATTATTGGCACCTATACCCGGCGTTGCTGCTTTTGTAAAGTCGTCGGATAAGGATATCAAGTTTTTGTAGACAGGTCTGGTGCCTGTTGTTCCATTGTTGCGATGGCGGAATGTGTCTAAATAATTGTTCTGACTCGTCGCTTTCTGGTTCCGGTGCAGTAGTACCGTGTCCGGAAAGAGCCGAACACTTCCGGGTGGGAACCGGAAACCGGAATCCAGACGCGAGACCGTAACAACGGGAAGCAGACGAGAGTTAAGAGATATGATGGAGGAGACTGCAGCGAAGGCATCAATGGACGGCAGTGGGGGAAGGGGGCAGTGTAACTGGCAGATTTATCGCTCGGGGCTACGGTCCACCGAAGAACCATGCAGGTCCGACAAAAAGGGTGGCTGTTTGTGAATCTGGGGGTAGGGGGTAAGGGGGTACAGGGTGGGGGTAGATTGTAGAGTTTGGGGTAGGAGTGGGGTAGGGGGTTGGGGGTAGCGGTGGGGTAGGGGGTATGGGGTAATGGGTAGGGGGTTGTTGTATGGGGTATGAGGAATGGGGTTGGGGGTGGTGGGTAGGGGTAAGGGGTAGGGGGTTGGGGGCTACGGGGCAGGCGGTGGGAGGAATTGCTCGTGAGGGATTAGCCCACTGTCTCTGGATGGCGACTAAAACCTGCGAGTGGGTCACCAACCAGGGCCCCGGCCGGGGGACAGAAAGAGGTAAAACACGTGGCTTAAACCCGTGTCAAGTGGCATGAAATTGGGCCATAATTCACGTCCGCGTGGGGACGGCGAGCAGCGAACTGGGTCCCCGAGCACACCAGCACCCTTATTATCGCCCATCGATCAACGTGAACACGGTGACGAACCTTATGATTCCTTGGCGAACGCCACGTTGGGGAGGTTCATGGCCAGTTACCAAGGCACCCACCCTCCCCTCACCCATTCCCCCACGTCTCCCGTTACTTTTTCGCTGCAGTTTTTGCCAGGAAAGTGCCAATTTGTTCTTCCCTTGGGTGTCACCAGCGAAAAGCCTAAAGCTCAGAGGAGATTAGTGAGAATGCAAACATCACGCGGGGATGAGGCTAATATTAACTCGGCTTAACATCTTCAAGCTTCCGCCGGCGGCATGATTAATCCGGACACTGTCGTAGCCATAAGTTTCTGATAAAATGCTAATAAAGGACTAATATTTTGTCGCCCTTGTATACATGAGCGGGTGCAGTTTTCCATTAGCAGACCCGCGAGAAGGACGTGGCTGCAGAGAAGGATCGCGGGGCTGTGGGCTCAAGCCATTCCCAATCAACCCAATTAACCAATTGCTCTGCCACATGAAGGAGGAAGCTAGAACCGACTTTTTTACCTACCTCCTTTTCCGCCTACCTTGCGGCCCACCCGCTGCCCCCCACCCATGTTTAAAATGGAACCATTGCTGTTTGACGCCGCATACTTGACAACAGTCACACCTTTTAAATTGTAAGTCGGGCGGAATGTACGCATGTTTTGCACCATTCTGGAGTATAATAACGCATGAACTGACGCCGCGGCAACGACTCCCAACGCCTTTGCCCCCAGACTCTCGTTAAGCGTTAAGGCGCCGATGCATAAGCCCTGAGCCACGGCCTCGTGTCACGGACTGCCTCTCCGACACAGACAACATGGCCGCCGCAATGGGATCTCCACGACTTCTATTATCCTCCAATAAGCAGCCGCGAATAACTCCAGCCCGCGATCTCCAAAGGGTTCCTTGACCTTTTTGCAGAGAAGGCTCAGAGAGGAGATCTACTCAGTGAGCTCGCAATCACGAGCAATATCAACACCTTATATAGCAGATAATTGTTATGGTCTAGAGCCCTCTCGGGAAAGGTTAAGCCCAGGAAGAGCCATGGTTCACAGTCAATTGGAACTCGAGTCGTTGTTAAGCTGGTGACTGTGCCTAGTTCCTGTGTTATCATACACCCACGCCGTGTGGTTGCTGTAATGAGGCCTATTTGTGTTCTGTTTACCACTCAGATGAATCCAATTTATAGTATTTTTCACTTTATCTAGCTAAGATAACAGTGTTACTGGCTTTAAAAATCAGTGATTAAATGATCTGATCGTAGAAATATATGCCTACAATGTACGTATTTCGAACTACGCTCCACGACGAATTCAGCTCTAATCGTGTTTAAAGGTTTAATTAATATTAATATTAATAAAAGATCTGTAGACTAGCTTACTGATTGTGGCACCTTCAACCTGTCGTACCAAGTTACAATACCCATTTATACGAGCAAAAATATAATGCACGTTGTCATCAACCCGGTGTTGCAACCCAGTGTAGCAAGCATGCATTGGTACGCGTGAGTAACGCGTGAGCTACGCGACCACGGGAATCAATAACCACCCAACTACTTCCACGGAAACAGCGGTACTTGAGTCTGGAACGGAGGGGTCAGTCCGTACTTACATATCAGCACATCTGACGCGACTGACGAACAAGGGTGTGGTTGTTCCCCAGATGAATGTTAGCCACGATAGCGAGCGATTCCCTCCTGAGGAAGGTACGACTATCTTGCCCAGCCCACCCTTTTATTTCCGCCCCAGACCTCCAGTGTAACCAACTAGCAGTCTCAGAACTCGTTGGCTTCATCGTTATCGCCTCATTCCACTTGGGAAATGACCCTGGAGTCTTTGAACAAGCCCGCGGCGAACCCTGTTAGGACGCCAACAAAGCGCGGGGAATGGTACTGTAGACCCAATGATAAAGTAGATATTCGTCCCCTTTTATGGAAATAATTAACCGCCGTTCTTTGCAGGTTAGGAGTTAATCAATTGCGCGAATCAAAAGTTCTCAAATAAGTAACCTCAATATATGTGTCATGATTGTCAGTGTCTAATTTGGATGCCTTTTTTAACCACGCACTTTTCTCGCGTTCTCTACAGGCCCTCTATGGCATGGGCGGCACAACCCCACCGCTGTAGGCATTCAGGGGTGGGGGGGGGGGGGCGGGGGGTCCGGGAATACCCCATGTTCTTCGAGAAGAAAGACAGAAGAAATCTTTAAACTGCAAACATAAATTTATGACAACTATCCGTGTGCCTAGACGGAATTAGTGGGCACACATACTGGCCAGAGTAGAAGTCCTATTGTTCTATGCTACGGTACAGTCATGGATATTTCTGTTATCAAATGGTCAATTAACGACCTCATCAAGCACAGACTGGTATTAAAGCTTTCCAATTTTTATGTTGAATTAGATACAGTCGTGGAGTTAAATACATTGCGTGGAAACCACGGACTAATGTTAACGGCTCGTTATTTACATTTATACACGTATTAACAACGACCATAGGCCTAGTATGATCACATGATGATGACAACACATCATGTGACTGCAACCGCGCGGGGTATCTTTCAAAATGGAGGCGTGTAAGCGACGACAGAGCTTTCCATATTTGGCACATACCCGAGTGTGAAATAATGCGAAAATGCTTGCTAAAGACCGCAAGATAGTGCGAGCTCGACGCCGCATGGTGCCGCCGATGCGCTCGGCTCAAGGCCCCACCCACTGTTCGTGCCGAGGACATTATGACAGCTGGGGACTGAGGCAGGCACGCGGGGCACCGGTAAAAGGGTAAAACACGCACCCGTTACATCCCTATTTAAATGTAACCGCGATGGCGTCGTGCGCGTCTATTCGCTGCCTGCGTGACGTTTAATGTCTAGAGGCTTAGGTCGGCGGATGGGAAACTATGACAGGTGAAAGGACCGTGGGACTTTCTCTTGGTGGTTGGTTGTTTGCTCCCATATTGTCTACGCCCACTCGGTCAAAACGAGAGGCTTTTTTGGAAAGATTTCGGCGCTCTTCAGCTGTCGTAACAGCGCCGGTACGCGCAATTCTTGTCGGGCCGTGTAATTTATGGATGATTGAATGGATTAATGTTTTATCCCAGCTTTGTGCGCGCTTAGGCTAACCCCTTCCCACGGAACCTCCAATCAGATGAATAAATGATATGCAAACTGTCTCCAGATTTAGACGCCGAGGGTGAGGAGCGAATCTCTGTGTGCTGCCAACCGAGCCACGCACGCAACCCTGGCTGCTGACGTGTAAACGTTACTGCTGCTGCGTGAACGACGTCGATAATTTGACGTCATGATGCGGCATGCGTACAAAGCGAAAGCATTCAGCGGAACGTAACCTTATAATGATGACAGAAGATGCCAAGATGGCATCAGATGCTGCCACAATGACGTCAGATGTTGTCACGATGACGTCATATGTTACTACCATGACGTCAGGTGTTGCCTTAGCAAGACAGACACACCTCCATGTGCGTGGCTAGTTATTAGTGACATATTGATGCAGCTTTACACACACATAGGGGTCTGGAAGGGGGTGGGGGGGGGGGGGGGGCGTCAGTGTTTCCAATATGCCCGTGTCGCCTGTCGCCATTTAGTCCTTCCAGACCTTTACACTTAAATCTACCAGCTGTAAAAAAACATTTCCAATTATAGACCGATATCTATACTACCTGTCTTTTCAAAGGTCTTAGAAAAAGTGCTGGCTAAGCAACTGTATGAATTTGTAATTACTAACAACCTTATCTCCGACTCCCAGTACGGATTCCGCGCTAAACATTCAACAGAACTTGCCGTCCTCGAAATTGTGGATCGAATACTCCAATCACTAGACCAAAACCAGACGCCAATCAGTATCTTCCTAGACCTATCAAAAGCATTTGATTCCATTAGTCACGAAATTTTAGGTGAAAAACTACACCATTATGGCATCCAGGGTACAGCTCAACATTTGTTTGCAAACTACCTGATCAACCGTAAGCAATACGTCCAATTAGATCATACAAAATCTGAACTGCTATCAATAACAACGGGAGTACCCCAAGGTTCGATACTAGGGCCTCTCTTATTCATTATCTATATAAACGATATTGTTAACACGAGTAAATATTTTAACTTTATTATATATGCCGATGACACGACTCTATTCGCTGCAGTTAGTATGAAAATGATGAACTCAGGAGATCTTGCAAACTGTATTAATACAGAGTTGTCAAATATCTCAAATTGGTTATCAGTGAACGAATTAGCACTAAATGTCAAAACGTGCAAATATATGATATTCCGGAACTATCAGAAACAAATCGCCAACCTAGATCTTTTTATCAACAATGCACGTTTAGAATGCGTCGATGATTTCACAATTTTAGGTATTACCATTGATAAACACCTGCGATGGGACAAAGACATAACGAGGATCTTTAACAAGATCTCCAAAACCAACGGTGTGCTACAAAAGTTGAAAACTGTTCTACCTGGGTATGTTCTTCAAATAGTCTATAATTCACTTATACTGCCGCATTTACATTATGGTATTCTGATATGGGGTTACGATTCCGAAAGAATCTCTAAACTGCAGAAAAAAGCCATACGAGCCATCGCAAATAGTAGATACAATGCACACACAGCACCGCTATTTACACGTCTGCATATCTTAAAGGTGCAAGATATACACAGATTGCAATTGCTAAAATGTTATCATAAACTTAGGAACGGCTGCCTGCCAAATTATTTCGCCTCTTTACCTATCATACAGCACTGCGATATTCACGATTATGACACTAGACATAAACATTATTCCTTCACAACGCGAGCACGCCTTCAAAAAACCATTAGATCTGTCAGATACAGCATTGTACAGCTATTAAACTCGGAAGCCCAACGCATATTAGATAAAATATACACCCATGATTTATCTGGTTTTTCTAATTATGTAAAGCGTGATATCAGTAATATGTATTCGGACACGTGCAATATTGAACGGTGCTATGTCTGTAACCACTATCAGTGACCATAATGAACAAAGCAGTTATGTGTGACGATAGACCTTCATGTTTATACACTTAATTTTGTTCTCTTTTTTTTCTTTTCGTTTATTTGCTGTTGCTTTGTTTCGGGTTAAAAGTTGTGTTACTGTTCACTCACTATCATAGCGTCCAATATAATGCTAATATAATCCGTTTATGACAAGCTCAACCAATACAGGTAGCTCTAGTGACAGCGGCCAGCTGGCCTTAACTGGAGTCTCCTAACCAAGTGTATGTCAGAGAGCAAGATGTTCTGTTTTGTTTTTTACGTGTATATGACTCACTTGGTTGAATAAATGAATACTGAACTGAACTGAACTGAACCCCTGCAATGACATGGCGTCGGATAAAACATGCCCGAGATGCAGGTGCCAGGGCACGAGCCCATGACCTGTCTCCACTTGAGTCTCTTTAGCAGCCGAGGCACCCTAACAAAGGGGGAGGGGGGTGGGGGGGGGGGTGGACCGTTGTGGCCGAGAGGGGAATGAACTGGACTTATTGCCAGATATCCCAATTCGGGCCACCAGATGGCGCCATAGTATCCAGCTTGGGTCATCGTTTGTCCAGATGTCATTAAATATGCCGTACCTTCTGTTCCTTTTGGAAACAGTAGGATCGTGACTCCATTAAAAGCTTCAATACGCACCCACACCGCGAAACATAAATGACATTGCAGACTAATTGCATCCCACAGAAAATGAGCCAAAACCAAATATCCCACTCGAAGAACTGCTGCAAAGTTGCTGTCGTTACCAGCTTGCGTCAGGCGCAAAAACGCCTTCGCTTCGTCAGCAAATCATGGACTTGTCACCAAGGAACAAAGATATTAGCCAGACCGCTAATCATTACGCCACCACGCCGAGACGAATAACGACAATGCGGGAATTATAACATCAGAAAACTTGTCCTTTTCCCGAATGAAGCTTTGCTTTCTTGATGAACGACACTCGTTGAGCGAGGCTCCTTTTTACTCCGTGTAAAAATATTCTATGGATAATTTATTCGAAAATCTCATCTTGCCTCTTTTGAGGGCATTAAACATCGTCGTAAAGTATCTCTCTTTCGGGCAATATTTATGCAAAATTTATACAATGCGTATCCTGGTACTTGCAGCCCAGTGAGGTACAAATGGTCGGCACTTATCTTATTTTTCCCCGTTTTGTAACTTGGAGAAAATAACCATTGTCGCCACTGTTGCCTTAACAATGTAGGCATTATCCGCCTATAACGCCAATGCGCATGCGTCAATAACCACCGGCCCAGTCACGCCGTTAATGACGAATGCAATCAAGCACCTTCACCATGTTGCATACACACGGGAATAAACGGCAGCGACGGCGCAAAACTTCTGCCAGTTTTACAGAGCTTGCTATAATTATGAATCAAGTATTTTGTTGCAAGGAATAAATATGGCAGGCTATTATTGTTGCCCCAACCTTTAAGGTTTGTAACAGGACTGTCTCACCGGCCGGGCGTGACAGCAGAAGTCCCACTGTTACCGATATGTTGGTACCGTTTGCAACTGGAGTTTGGTCGGTTTATTCCATTTGGGTCGGGAACAAAGAAAAAATGAACTGAAATAATGGCGGTTAAGCCGTTTTTGTTCTGATAAATATTTAAAAAAAACGTGGGACAACGAAATGGGATTGGATGAAACTTTCCCCAGATGTAAGTTCGGACCTACGTCCTGTTGATCTGCAGCGCATCCTGCCAACCAACTGGGTGGGGCAGGAAGTTGGTCTTTATCAAACCGCGAAGATGAAAATATCACTAATTACAGTTCCATTTTATCCATTGCAAGCTTCCCCAATAGCAGTTTTTTGTGGTGCATTAACACGTGCTCAGTAATAGGCAATGGTGTCTCATAACAGATGTAACACCATTATGATCACTCAAGCTGCTGCAGAATAACCATGCGAGTGGACACCGACGCCTCACCACAGAATGAGGTGTTGGTATCCTGTACTCAAGCAAAGAGCAGCAGGAAATAGTCACACTTCCATCACAAAATCCGACACCCCACGTTCGACTCGCGTAGCCATCCACTCACACAATCTCCCGACGACAGGATAGCACCCGCCTCTCTGCTCGCCGAAGTGCCACCTTCGACAACCAAATTGTCGTGTCCTTTCGCTTTGGCCGTGGGCAGCTTCGGGTAAACGCTGTGCCTCGGTATCGACGCATTTCGGTAGAAGATATTCGATGTACGCGTTTAGCCGAGTGTAAACCGCGAGGGACACTGCCCGACCCAATAATCCAATATATTTATTGCCTTGATAAGAAACGCCGTGAAGCGGTCCGAAACAACGATAACGAGGCTGTGACCCCAGACAGGCAGGGGTCAATGACTGTTGTACATATTATGGGCAGAGCGGGATGAGGAACGCGCTCCGCCTACGAACGGTGGCGGTGACGGAGGCAGGGAGGGGTGGGGGTCGGGAGGTCCTGAGGTCGGGGGGTCTGGGGCTCGGGGGGTCGGGGGGGGGGGTCCGGGGGGTCGGGGTGGAGGTCTTACTATACCTAAGCCCTGGCGTCATATACTAACATACTAAATACCGAGAAAAGGGGTCACGAGGTCATCACGTGTTCTTGGGCGTCCTAACAACCGGAAGTAACCACCCGAGGGTCTCTCTCGGGTTAATGGACACGCAAACAGACGCCTTATGAGTCTCCCCTCATATCCACTACTCCCTAGCGTCGCCCCCTACCCCTCCGCAGCCACCCTGACTACCCGCCAACGCCGGCCCCCCGCCCCCCCCCCTCCCCGCCACCCTGACTACCCGCCAGCGTTCCTTCACCCCTCACCCAGCCTCCCCCCACCCGGCTCGCCCCCCAACCTCTCGCACCTACCTGCCTATTGGACTCAATGTTAATAATACCAAATCATTCGTCAGCCTAACTGACCGCTACCGCCGCGACATCCTGTGGCGGGAAGTGAACGCGGAGTGACTTGGCCGCGCGTCTTGGTCTCCTGGAGTCTCGTCTCCTGAGCCAGCCAAGCTAGGCGTTAAGCGGCACATTGTAATCCTCTAAGCACCTCTGGGGACAGCAATTGCGGACATGACAGGATGTGATTCATCTCCCAACACATGTGATTGCTGTGAACTCCTTTATAATCATTTGGTTTCAGTAAACGTAGGATACTGAAGTGGGTGACATATACGGTGATATTGCAACGGCCATTTACCAGAGCTACGCATTCGGCACTTTGACCCCAAGTAAAATGAAAATATCATTAAAAAATGTCATGTGGAAGAAATCCATTGGGGAAAAAAAACTAAACTATTAGGACGACACCACACGTGCCCATACAGCAGCTAAACCCGTCTCAAGTGTGCGCACTTTGTGGCACGAATCTTGCAAATCACATGTGCTTGATTCCGCGGCTGAATTTGTTTTTAAGATGGTTCTTGGATCCACTCAGACACGAGTCCTCAGTTTTATGTTCGCCAAGTATACGTAGCATGCGATCGTAACAATGAAAAAATAAGGCGACTTAATGTCAGGTTCACCATCTGCGATCTGTCTTGGTTATGTTTTAACTGTTTTATCTCTGTCCCTCTCCATCTCGCAGTCTATCTGGGTCTGTCGCTCTCTCCCTTTCTCTGTGTTTGTACGTCGGTCTATTCGCCCTCTCTCTGTCTATATTGGTCTGTCGACCTGGGTCTGTCGGTCTCTCTCTATCTCTCTGGCTGTCTTCGATTCTGGTTGTCTGCCTAGGTCTGTAGTTTTCTCTTCCTGTCTGTTTGACTGTGTTGGGTCTCTCTCTCTCTTTCTCACTTTCCTTTTGCCTTCTTACTCTCTTTCTCTCTCTCCGTTGTTTAATTTCCATTTCTCGCTCTCCGTTGTCCTATTTTCCTTTCAATCTCTCTCTGTCTCTTTATATGACACACCCTCTCTCCGTCTCAATTTATCTATCTCTCTTTTGCCCTTTTCGGCCGGCCAATTACACCTGATCAGTCGTTGGCTTCCAACCCTCTCGTAATACGTTGTGGCCCAGGATGCCGAGAAAATGTCCCCCCCCCCCCCGCGGGCGGTAAATACATAAACGATTTCTCAAAAATCAATATATGCGTCCCAGGTAATGGAATACGTCGGTATTAATTAGGGGACTGCTCCCCAGATTTAATTAACACCCGCAGCTACTCGCGTCTACGGCCATGCCGGTAAACCTTTAGACCGCCCCCTGTAACATTAGGGATCGCGTGCCACATAACAGTATGTAAAGAATAATCCTAAAGTATTAAAAAAAATATTGATAGATCAACAAGGCCTCAGGATTCCATCCTTAGGCCAATCAGTCAAAGCAGTCCGTGTCTGGTAATATTCACGTTTGAAGTGTTCTTATTGCCATTTTACATATTAAAGCTGTTCCAGTAGATGTTTGATCTCCGAGAAATGTATTGAGAAAAACTAAATGTGGTAAAAGACCTGGCAGTTTTTGCAAGACTGGTGCATATTGTGGTCGCCACATGTGCCTGTCTTGTGTACGTCATGTAATTTATTGTCAATTGTTGTATTGACAAACTATTTGATTATGTTCATCCGCACTAACAATAAAATTATAAAATCATCATCATCGATGGATCCATCTTAGGCCCGGCGTTGGAAAAAAAGTGATATTTTCGACCCAGGTTGGAGCGACTGAAGCCAGACATGACACTTTGTTCATCAGCTTCGCTCAGCAAGGATAGATTATTACATTTATTTCCAGTATAATGCACAAGTTGACTTAGTTATGATTCATCTCTGAAATGCACAATACAAACTAATTTCCACAGATATTAGCTGATATCTGTGCGTGTTTTAAATTATACATGGAATAGCACGCACCAAGTGTAACAAAGTCGCTACTTACGTTATTTCCCCAGCCTGTTAAGTTCGCCATCGTTGCTGTATGGTCGACGGTATTCCAATGCAATAGATAGGACAAATCTTCCTCGGAGTCTGAGTGTGTCAGCTTTAGGGTTGAAAGTAATCCAAAGTGTCAAATCAATTCAAAACTGTGCTTGTAATCCAAACAGAAGTGCCATCACCTTCGAGTTGCCGATCACACCTTGGTTTTGTTGAGAATTGCGTTCGTCCATCGCAGAGCTGAGAGTGGGTTCATTGGCAGTGGCACCTCTGGTTCACGCAATGACGACAACACTCATCCCGTCAAATGTCGTCTGCTGCCAGCATATACGTCACAATTACTTACGGGGTTCCCAGCCGCGGTGTATATTTCAAGGTCCCGACGACGCCTTGCGACGAGGAAATCTACAACGGTATTTCCAAGCCCCTAGCCCAGCGGGGATCCGTTCGCCCACCGCGGTGGTGGTGTTCATTCCAAACCAAAAGGCAGCTATCCGTAAACCTAATTTGTTACATGAATATTGCAATTCAAGCGAAAGAGGGAAAAGCTGCCGCCGCTGGGGTGGCCGCCGAGAAACTACGGCGCGCTGTGGGTGGGGGTCTCCGGTGAGGAGAGGAGGATGCGCGGCCTGGGGGTGGCGGTGGCGGCGGCGGCGGCGGGCAGCGGCCGGGTCAGGGAGAGGGTGTGAGAGACATGCAGACTCAGGGCGGTGGTGCAGGGATCTACGGGCGTTGGCATGGCCGCACAGGCCCAGTCTCTGTCCTTACAACCGGCCACTGCATAGGTCGCGTCTAAAGCTCCCAACGCGCTATAACAGATCTCGGCTCGCCACCTCTGATGGCATATCCACCTCTTTAGTCGTCGTTGCTGGTGTGTTAAACCAACCAGCCGTCTAGCACCGCTAACCGCCAACAAATTGATTATTCGCCGTGACTTAGGCTCCCTATGGCGACTGGTGATGATTTATTTCGTTCCACAGTCACCTTCAACAATAACACCCAATATCATGCGTGGCTACCTCTGCTTGGCCGGGGTTGTGCCTGCAAAAGTAAAACGAATACATCATTAAATATGGAAAGCCGTTAATCAATACAACCTGGGGTACAACAAGCAAGTCTTAACGCATAGAACCGTTAAGCCGTATAATTCACTTATGTGTGTAAAGGATCGTTTCGGGGTCTCTACTGGTTATGACGCGGATTAACTGACCGGACATGTTAATTAAGCTGTTAATAGTTGTTACCGGCGTGACGTATAGTCGCAACGGAAACTCTCCGGACAACGAAATTTCCCGTTTACGAGAAAATATTCACTGATTCGAAGAAAAAAATACTTTCTGTGTGAATTTCAAATCGGGGCCTAATAAGTGTATGTCAACTCACGTTTCCTGAGACATTTGCAAATAAACTATAAGCAAATGTTGCTTTGCTGCACTTCGAAGCAGCCGATCGGCTTGATGAAGCCATTCACTGTTTACTGTGACGTCACGGGGCGATACCATTTACATCTTTGTAAGAGTTCGTAGGTTTGAATTCCTTTGTAGGGTTTTATCATTTATTCTGTTTTTAAGCGTTGACGCATACCTAAAGTGACCCAGAGGGAAATCAGTTTAGTATCAATTGAGGCTAAACTTGGATTCATTGCCCGAAAGCAAATGCCTCCTGCAAAAGTGGGTACAGCAGATCAACCACTACTCCCTGACCATTGCATTCAACCTCGGTACCCTCGTCAAATGACGCGACGGACTTTGCCAACCTGACCTAGATTTTGAACCAATCAGGTTGCAGGTGGATGACCTTTACATTTGCGCGACTAACAAGAGAACGATAAAAACCACATCGTCTGCTCTATTAAAAAGCATGGCAGGTCATTTATTGTGAGGAAATGAATTGAACTGCAGATCGGATAAACAATTGTTCAGACAGGCCCCAGTTCATAGGTAAGGAATATGCATAGATTTCGTCCTCAACTCGTAGAGTAAACAAATAATCCGCAAATTTCGATGTCCGGAGAGTTTCCGTTTTGACTTTAGTTCCGAGAGCCGTCCAGGCCCGTTGTGGTTATATAACACACGCGCTAATAAATGGAGCTTCAAAGAGTAAGACATCTATGTACGCTACATACAGGGAGGTAATAAGTTAGGTCAAATGTAGGTAACTGTCGGCGATAAGATCGATGTGAGGTGAAGCCACACTGATCGCTGTAAGATGTAGTAAGACTGATCGCTGTTAGATGTAGTAAGACTGATCGCTGTTAGATGCAGTAAGACACTGATCGCTGTTAGATGTAGTAAGACTGATCGCTGTAAGATGCAGTAAGACACTGATCGCTGTGAGATGCAGTAAGACACTGATCGCTGTGAGATGCAGTAAGACACTGATCGCTGTTAGATGTAGTAAGACTGATCGCTGTTAGATGTAGTAAGACTGATCGCTGTTAGATGCAGTAAAACACTGATCGCTGTGAGATGCAGTAAGACACTGATCGCTGTGAGATGCAGTAAGACACTGATCGCTGTAAGATGTAGTAAGACTGATCGCTGTTAGATGTAGTAAGACTGATCGCTGTTAGATGCAGTAAGACACTGATCGCTGTTAGATGTAGTAAGACTGATCGCTGTGAGATGCAGTAAGACACTGATCGCTGTGAGATGCAGTAAGACACTGATCGCTGTGAGATGCAGTAAGACACTGATCGCTGTTAGATGTAGTAAGACTGATCGCTGTTAGATTTAGTAAGACACTGATCGCTGTGAGATGCAGTAATACACTGATCGCTGTGAGATGCAGTAAGACACTGATCGCTGTTAGATGTCGTAAGACTGCTCACTGTAAGATGTAATAAGACTGATCGCTGTGAGATGTAGTAAGACACTGATCGCTGTTAGATGTAGTAAGACTGCTCACTGTAAGATGTCGTAAGACTGCTCACTGTAAGATGTCGTAAGACTGCTCACTGTAAGATGTCGTAAGACTGATCGCTGTAAGATGTAATAAGACTGATCGCTGTGAGATGCAGTAAGACTGATCGCTGTTAGATGCAGTAAGACACTGATCGCTGTTAGATGTAGTAAGACTGATCGCTGTTAGATTTAGTAAGACACTGATCGTTGTGAGATGCAGTAAGACACTGATCGCTGTGAGATGCAGTAAGACACTGATCGCTGTTAGATGTAGTAAGACTGATCGCTGTGAGATGCAGTAAGACACTGATCGCTGTTAGATGCAGTAAGACACTGATCGCTGTTAGATGTAGTAAGACTGCTCACTGTAAGATGTAATAAGACTGATCGCTGTGAGATGTAGTAAGACAATGATCGCTGTTAGCGGTCGGCTAGTACCCATTCCCAGTACCCCTTTCCCAGCATTATTTTCCTCATTCCCAGTTCACGGCGAAATGAAAAAGAACGGAAATACCCCTTGCACCGCCTCCCCCCCCCCCCCAACCCGTGGCGAAGCCGCCTGTATCTGCCATATATATGGGATACATTGCGTGGCAGATACAAGGCTAGTTTATACAGAAACCGGTTTGGCTTTCCAGGTCGATTTAAGTCAAGTTTCTGTCTTTATCGATAGCACATAATTAAACCACATTGGTAACAATCAATATATAACGCCAGCGATACTCATGTAACTGCATTTAAAGTTGCATGTCGAGTTGTTTCCCGCCAAAACTAAAAAGGTCAAAATACAAGTAAGAATCAGTCCTTGTATCATTGAAGATTTCTTTTGTCTATACTCCACCCATGCCAGACTGCCAAATAGTGTCTCTTAGCCTTGCCCGTGATATCAATTTACCACAAGTTTTCATTTTAGTGGTAAACGTCATCAGTTTGTGTGCTTCGCGATGCTTTGACATAAGTAGCAGTGCCGCGACATAGTTCTGTGGTGTCACGGGATAGACACGTTTGCCACACCACAGCCGAAACGGCGAGGTTTATCAGGTTTCTGAATTTATAGAAAGAAACAATCGACTTTGCTGCAAATTTTGATATAAATCTCGCCTGGTCTTAGTTTTGGCGGGAAAGAACTCGATATGCAACTTTAATTTAATATGATATTAGTGTACCAAAGCGAGAGTTTCCAAAATAGAGCTTGCCATTATACATTTGTATGCATATTGACTTAGATATTTTGTATGTATACATGTTGACTTACCTTTATGACTACACTTAACCCCACTTGACCACACGGACCGAATCCCTCGTTTGCGAATGGTCCGCAAGACAATATGTTTTACGTAGCTAAACACCCCTGGCGCGGTGTGTCATGCTCTCGTTCACTTCTCGCGAGACCACAACATGTTATGTTACATTTTGTGAAAGTGACTCATTGTTATTGACACGAATCGGGCCAGAGCTCCCTGTTTGACACGCGGCCGAGGTGCTAACAATACACGCCGAGCGGCCAACAGATCTACATCCGTGACGTATTGATCGGGCCTTTTATAAGCGGTACACCGGCGGGTGCACCGCTGTTTTTTTAATTATTTGTGACAAAGGGTGTTTCAATTTTCTGTCTTTCCAAAGTCTCTTTCTTCAAGCTGAGAACACTTATAAAAGCGAGACTCCCCGGGTTGTAAATATGACAAGCGATCAATCTCAATTCCAATGAATGAATCTAAAATAAAACGATAGGTGTGCGTAAAGTTACAAGCGAAGAAAACATGGAACATATGGAATGACATGGTTTTATATGCTAAACGACCCACACATGTTACATATCGTAGAGCAGGTTTAACCCAGGTGGCCCACACGTGCAACATATCGTAGAACAGGTTTAATCTAAGCCACATTGAGGTTTGGATCGAGTGAATTTAGTTTGGCGACCGTTCTCCCCCACCTCCATAGGGGACCGGCGCGATAGCTCAGTGGGCTAGAGCGCTCGCCGTGAGTACTCTGGCCACCTGAGAGTCTAACGGCACGTGGCTCGATGGTTCGAGCCCCGCTGTGGCCATGTCTGTGTAGTCGCAGGATAAAGATCCCATGTCTTACTTCGTAAAGAGTAGGGGCTTACTTAGCCTGAAAACAAGACGTTACAGTCGTAAGACAGTCAGGGGATGGGACGACATAGTAACGTCTGAACTCATCCGCCCCGGCCTCTGTTAGCAATACCTATTTTGTGCAAAATGTCGAAACACTCACCTGCTAGACGAAATGTGAAATTACACAAATATTCCTCAATCAAGAATGATGCATGGGCACACGATGTTGAAGAAATGTAATCTCAGATAAATGTGTATTTGCGAAGTTTCTAAAGTCTAACAGTTATCTACTTCCACACGCCGCCATGATGCCTTATTCCGTGCCCTCTAGCGGCAGGTACACAAGTTATTGTACTAGAGGTGACGCACGATATAACTCACATTAAGCGTTAAATTTACTCTCGTCGTCCCTAACACGTGGTACAATTCATGCCACGATACCGACAACATGATGGCATAATGGAAAGTTTTCTTTATTTTATGGATAGACTCATTCCAGATGAGTAAATAATGAGACATAAATATTGAAACGAATAATTTTCCTTGGGTTTTACGGTCCACTTTGTTTGCTTAACTTGAGTCACAATTGAATACAATAACGTAGACTCGCGGCCAAACGTCTAGCGCGACAGCAGGAGCAGGAGATCCAAGAAGAGCCAATGCAGTAGCGATCAGTGAGCAATTTCTGATAAACAATAACTTGCATATGGTCTTGTCTTTTTGTGCAATGTTTTTTTCACAGCGGGACTTGTAAGAAGGGGTATAGAGAATAGCCTTGCCTCGCATATCATTCATTTCGCCGCGACCAACGTCCTGCAAACTAAACATCGTTTACATCTCTACCAATCAACAACGTTATAGCGCCACCTGTTGGTTGAGTGTGAAGAATGTATCATGATAGCTCAGTTGTCTTTAAATTTGGTACATGCAAAACTTCGCAAATACACATTTATCTGAGATTACATTTCTTCAACATCGTGTGCCCATGCATCATTCTTGATTGAGGAATATTTGTGTAATTTCACATTTCGTCTAGCAGGTGAGTGTTTCGACATTTTGCACAAAATAGGTATTGCTAACAGAGGCCGGGGCGGATGAGTTCAGACGTTACTATGTCGTCCCATCCCCTAACTGTCTTACGACTGTAACGTCTTGTTTTCAGGCTAGGGCTTACTCTCCCTTCTTTCTGCCATTGATACGATATGACCAAAAGTGGTTAAAGCGTCCTGAATAACCAACCAACCAACCATCCACCCCTATAGCGTCCCCCGCGCATGACGAAGTAGCCCACCTTTGGCGGGGTCCATGGCGCCCTACGGCGTGAATAGCCATCGACAGATGCACCGTAATGCCTTGGCTCGCATACGCATCATAGTGTCGACCAATGCCAAGCCAGTGTTGATATATGTTGGACCTGACCGAGCCGCTACTAATACCAGAGGGTTGGCGTACATATACAGGTATATACTGCGCCGTATGAACGGAAGGGTTGTTAAACCTCTATTGTGTACACATGAGTTATAACGGGATCAAGCGGATCCAATCAGGTTATGAAGACCGGTTTGAGCACACGGTTAAATTGACCTGCGTGCAACTCCAGCTCAGTAATAGCACACTGAGTATCAAATCGACAGTATACCACATGTATCACGCCCGGTATACCCACCTGAGCAAATAACTAAATGTCATCATAACATTGCCTGCCTCTTTGGGTTGATTAATCACATATGTGTACAATAGTGACATCATCATTTGAGGTCCACAGACCTGATTGGTCTATTGATTTGTCCGTTGTTTGGTCTACATGCCAGGAACACATTTTCACCATTCCACATTTCATTTTCATGTTTTTGGGCCTGGTAAAGGTTGCTAAAGAATGAATAGTACACCGACCCATCAAATCGTATATAGTTGCATCTAAAACCATGAGGCCTACATGTCTTTTGCTAACTCGACCAACGTCTTGTTATGTTTTAGATACATGAACATATTAAATCAAGTGTAGTATCAGACAGACTCCAAGCGGCAATTCATAAAGCGCCATTTCTAACACCACAATGGCCACCTACCTCACCTCAGACAGGGTAAGAATATCACGATACCACCAGTGATGTGTACGACTAGGAAGCATCGCGGTACACACGGGTGAACTGCCCTGTGTTTCTGAAGGACAGAGTGATGTCGGGGACCCAGGTGGTCACAGTAAGCTTGGTACGAGCCTCCACGGTCGTCTTGAGCCGTATCCCTGCGGTTTCCATTGCCTTAAGTGGCCTTGTAACAAAATGGCGGCCACGCGTGACTGAGCATCACCTATGCTAGTGGAGAGGGGTTAGCAATTACCAAGGATCACGTGGTCGCAGCTTTAACAATCGCAATGTCGCGCTGAAATGATTCGCCGCCATATAACAATGACAATGGGCGGGTATACCTAACAGTTTCTTTCTTTCTGGATATAAAGCTTCCTTTATAGGCTATATATATTTGCACAGGCGTGACCAAGAATGTGGAGGGCTGTAAAAATGTGAGGACCATTTGGGTGAATACGTGTAATTGACCTCCCGGGGTGGGGGAGTAGGGGGGAGGGCTCCAATACCGATGACCCGGGGAGGTGATAAATTTAACGACCGGGGGGGGGGGGGGGGAAGGGGGCTCTGACAAATTGAGGGTAAGACGAGGATGAGGGTCGACTGAGGCTCCACTAAGATTTGAGGGATGGTGTTTGAGCAACCACTGAAGCCCCGAACCCCGATATATCCATTATCCACCATAGAGCTTTAACAGCAATATGCGGCATTTAATATTTCGTTGAAATACATGTATTTACGTTACTCACTGACGGCGTGAAAATAGCATAAGTCAATCACGATTCTTTCGTCGTAAATGCATTTGACCTGAGCAGGAGAATACTTCCCAAGTAACTCTTCGACGCAGATAAATATGACGGTGCTCTTAATACCGCCAGGTGAAAATGTACGTGTGGGCGGGATAAAGATCCCATGCCGTTCTGCGAAGAGTAGGGGATAATTCCCGGGACGTAGCTCATCTCTACCTTGACCCTTTCCATCGCGGAAAGAGCTACACAGTTTAAGACGGTAAACTAATCGTTTATATGCGGTATGAAACCACTTTCTTGGCGAATGATGAGGTGTATGTTTGGAGAGGGGGGGGGAGGGGGGTAAGGGTTTAGGAAGGGGTGACGCAGTCGACAAGAGGTGGCGTATTCCACTGCAGATGAACAGGTTTCGGGTTCGAACACCTCACTACCCAGAGATGCATCCCGATTTATTCCAAGAATGCACACACATGGCCTTAAACATCCACTTTTTAGTTTAGTCGGCACAAATCCAATCATTTTCTGTATCTGTGGGGATGATATATTCCATACCCCATTTTAGACATATAATCCTCTATGAAGCCGCTACTCGAAACCTAGTCCCCTTGTGCGCTTCCAGCTTTAAAAATAAAATTCTTGGTCAGGGCAATTCTGGCTCCGCGACCATCCTGATACAGTGAGTCCACGCTCGACCCACGGATACAGTCCAGTGAATAGCATGGGGGGCTGGGCCGTTGTGAATCCTCCCAGAGCACCCCCCACCCCCCAGGAGTATGACCCTCGTTATTGATGACGGAGCCAGATCAGCGCTGTAAGTCATTGTGAATATTTATCGCGGAAGCGATGTATCAGGCAGCCATCTTTTTTTCGCGTCGCGCCCCGACTGTGAAGTACAAAAAGGTGATTCATCGCTTTGCATATCCAACTCCGGCAGTCGGAGAACACCCACAGATAATTCGGGCTCCCATGCGGAGAATCTGTTTTGCGTTGCTGCCAAGAGCCATAGAAAGAATGACTGAAACCATTGTTATATGGAGGGAACCTTTACAAGCTTAGACGTAAACCGTGGCACTGCCGAACGAGTCTTGTCCATGTAACATGGAATGCAAAAGAATGATCCAACGACTATATTAATATAATATACTGTGTAGTTGCTAAGTAAGGACCAGTAGTGTATTGTTTTGTACTAGCAATGTACCCTCAATGCACCCTCTGTGTACCTTTGATGTACCGTTAATTTACCCTGATTGTACCATCATTATACTTGCAAGGTACTGGACATTTACCCGGAATGTACCCGCTATTTACCCTCGTTGTACCCTAATGTACCTGCAATGTACCGTCAATATACCGTCAATGTAACCCTAATGTATCGTCAATATACCCGCAATGTACCCCCAATGTACCCGCAATATACCCACAATGGGCTCGTCATGCAGCCGTATTGTACCCGCATAGGGCTGTGCAGTCACTTCGGGATCTTATCGGAATGGAATGGAATGTTGGTGTTTTAGGCCACTTTTGTGCACATACAGGCTAAATTGGGCCAAGGAACCTCCCGAGACGATGAAGGATGAAGGAATGAAACATGCCCCAGATTAGGTGCCCGAGCCCGGATTCGAACCCAGGACCTATTGATCTGCGGTCTAGTGCGCTAACCACTACACCAGGGAGGCCCCCCCCCGGGATCTTATCGAGACCCCACGAGACAAGGATACCTATGCTCTGCGTCAATGCCTAGCATCAACGGCCTGTACATGCTGCCTACCTTCCGGTTGTTTGCCTTCACTCACCTCACACACAAGATCAGCTAAAGCTGTCCTTGGAAGCACAACTAACCATTGAAGTTATGTGCATATCCGAATTATAACCATCCGAGTAGATTTATGTAATGTATGAGCGGTTGGGCAGTTGATAAACCAGAATGCGGTTGTCTCATGAGTGACTGTCAGTGTCAGGCGATCGAACGTGCTGCGCGGGGTTTTCCATGTCGTATGACGTAATAATCATCATGACGCGCGTGTCGGCGCGCGGTTTCTATGGTTACGTAACAACGCTCCTTATATGGACTGAGCAGGTGACGACAATGGTGCTCCGTTTGTCGTAGAACTGTAAACATCGATGATTTGGCTCAAAATACAACGCTTCCAACAGCCTCATCGAAGGGACGACATGCATTATGGAGAGATACATGTCTTATCTTTAATTATATTATGATTTTATAGTTAGCCATGCCTGGACCAAAGCAAACGAAAAATAGTTTCACACCCACTCGATTTTTCACGCACAAACCGCGCAGCCGGCCGGTTCCCAACACTAAAACGTTGACTACAATGAATGCTAGTCACGCAGTTGCAGCAAGGCACCAGCGTGATGCGCACTCGTTCTAAGAGCACGTGTTTTTTTGTTGGTTCCCAAAAGACCTAAACCGGAAATAGAACCCGCGAGAACTGTACAGCCCTATTGTACCCTCAATGCACGGGCTGTGCTTTGCTGCAAGAACTTGCTTCGCCTGCTAAAAACGTCACCATATTCATAATGCAGTAGGTTCTGGATTCTACCGTTAACAGCACATTTTTTTACTAGCTTTCTCATGAAGCTACATTTAGACACTGGCAGAGGATAGGGAGAATTTATGACAAACCCAATTTATTTACAGCCCATTCGGAGCATGTGAAAAGAACACAGTAACAAATGTACTTTAGTGAATACATTGAATATCGTCTTGACCTACGGCTCCCAAAGGCATTGGACTTGTCTGGTGCGGGAAATCCACCCCCGAGGGACCCAAGGCGTCCGGCTTAATGCCCGAAAGCTTTTAGCTTTCTGCACACACCGTATCCCCCACAAGATGTGACGATAAAACTCGAATAAATAACGTGTATTTCGACTTTTGTGAGCATTGCTGCAGTGGTTATTTATCAACCGGTAAAACAAGTACCGATTTAAAAATGCGAGGCTTGTTGATCAATACCTCCTAGAAATATGGAAGTGAAGCTCGTCTTTAACCTCTCCCGCGGCGCGCTCATCAGAGGCGTCCTCACGTTGATTTGAGTGCCAGCTAACCACGTGGTAAAACAGTCGACATGGTCGTTCGTCTTAATATCTGTCTCCCTTTATCTGCTTCTTCACTCCACCGCGCACGCGCATGAAATTGCTTATGGAGTCCATTATCCTTGCTTGAAAGTCGCGGCGTTGGGCGCTGATGTGTCTTTGATAAAGAAGAAGCGCCCGAAGGAGTGCTGATGTGCCGAGGTGTGGGCGTTGCATCGATCTGGGTCAGTTCAACCTGTCACCAGACGGGTCAAATCGTGATCGATGCCGAGTGTGTCCCGATGATAGGTCAGCCAACTACCGGGGTTTGGGTGCAAGTCCCGCCCGTTCAAATGTCTATTTGTGCGCATGCCGCGGATATCGCCTATCGGTCTGTCCCGGCCTATGTACATACGGTAAGATTTCCCAGAGGGCACGACCCCTAGGCGTGACCTATAAGTAAAATCGTATCGTCTAGACGGGGTTTTAGATTGATCTAATTTTAAGTCACTGATAAGCCAAATTTGGCTGGGTGAAGTGCTGTGTTTATCCTGTGAGGTGATATTATTGTGGCAAGTGTCTTACCAGTGACAACAATAAATGAATATCTATCTATCTCTCTATGTCATAGTACATTTGTACACACACACCAGGGTAAAGAGACTTTGAAGCATTTGTTATGACACAATCCCCTATCTCATACACTCATGGGCGGATCCAGGGGGGCGTCCAAAGGGGTCCGGGACCGCCCCCCCCCCCCTTTATGAGGAAGAATGCAGTTTTTCAATGCAAAATTTAGGCCATCTGAGGCGTGGACCTCCCGCCCCCTTTGAGGAAGAACGCTATTGGAGGCGGCGTGGACCACACCCCCAGTCGCAAGTTTTCCGTGGACCTCCCTCCGGTCATCAAATATTTGGTGGATCCCCTCGGTCGCAAGTTAGGATTTTAAATTTCTGGATCCGCCCCTGTACACTGGGCGTCCGAGTCCTTCGGCCGGAAGGGCCGGCCCGCTAACTCAGTGGGCTAAAACGCTCGCATTGAGTGCTCTGGTAACCTGATAGCCTAACGGCACGTGGATCGATGGTCCGAGCCCCGCTGTGGCCGCAGGATAAAGATCCCATGTCCTTCTTTTGCAAAGAGTAGGGGGTTACCCCCCGGGGACATGGCTCCACTCTCCGATCCTTCTCCCATTGACGCGATATGACCAAACGTGGTTAAAGCGTTAAACCAACCTTCGGCCAGAACCTCTGCGTGCTGCCAACTCTTGCCAATGTGAAGTCGGAGCCGGCAAGTCGAGCTGGTAAGAAGAACTAATCTTTGATTCCAGTCACAAAACCGTGCGTACAGATAGTACTATGGTGTCCTCGCGGCCACCACATACCACGTGCCATTAGCATGGTGGCCCGGCCGGTACGTTCAGTGGACTACGTTAGAATTGAACAGTCCGGGTTGTAACACAAGTCGCTAGTAGCGGAATCATAAATACTGGATGTGTGGTAAACTTTGGCTGATTTATGATGGCGAAGCGGAGGGAATATCAGGGGAAAAAGATCGGTCTTACACAGTATGTCCATTAGGCCGAGATAGGTCGCTAGCAGGATCTGGCACTAAACCTCCCTCTTATTCCTCTGTTATTCCTTCCGCGTATAAAAGTCGGATTAAGAGATATTTCCATGTTATGCTTGTGTCTTACGTCAGTTAAATCTTGATTAATACGCTTCAGACGAAGAATAGGCATGGATTATAGTCACATTTATATGGATGAAGGGGAAGCCGCGTTGAACATTGATTGTGTTTATGACGTCACGCCTCGCACATAAATGTCCGACTATGGATGGGGAAATCGATTTCGTATTAGATTATAGTTGTGGTACATATTCCTCTTTCCGTTACCACATTATCTTTTCAATCTCAGCGATGATGAGTTTGCATAATGCTCCATTCCTTTAATGGCTCCCCTGTTGGTGATGGGCGTGGATCTAGATGCATACCACTCCGTGGGTAGCATGGCTATGTGTGCGTCAGGTCGGGAATGCAATGGCTGCCACCCGCCCATGATTTGTTGCCAAGGAAACGAAACGCGGGGAGCTACAAGTCACTTCATTGGTGGAGCGAAATCCATTTGGGCGGCCGGGTTTTATTATTTTATTATTTTAACTCAACACCAGAAGCGCATTTGGAAACGGCTCTCGGAAATTGTTTTTGCGGTGACGCCGTTGGTTCAGAACCCAAGCAGGACAAAGAAGATGTCGCTGTCTTTGTGCCATTCATCTATAAAATAGAATCCAAAGTTAAACTTTCACCAACGATTGAGCGTGTTGCGGCATTCTAAATAGAACAAAGGTTGTTCTATTTTTCATCAGTTTTCCTGTGAAGTCTGTAAAACAGCAGATAGATGACACAGAGGCAATAGCAAGAGGTCATTTTTGGACGTTTGTATTGGTCTTTTCGCTGGCTCTGCCGTCTTGTGTAGTGACCACAGGAGTAATGGCGTTATCGCATGTCAACAGTAAATGACCCATTAAGAAAATAGCATGGACTCAATTCACACGAGTAGTAGCAAAATATGCAATATCCCAGTCGGTATGGCCTAAAGTCAAAATAGCTCTACTCATACACACACAGAATATTGCCAAATAGCTGGAATCTATCTCATGAATATCTGAACTGGGGCTGTGTTTTCTATGTTAATACCATTCAATGTCACTCTCGCACGTATTGGCCCCAGCTATCGATAAAGGCATATTGCCAGTAACAAAATACTCGGACGCAGCTATAAATGGCATGTATTGATCGTCATTTAGCCGGCTCTCAAAGCCATCGCCGCAATGTTGTGTTATGGGGCGACAGGTGCATATGTTTCGCCAATATCACATTATTTTGTCCCTTTGTAGATTTTCTGGCATATCATGACACATTGTACGCATCCCGGAGGACATAATTAAAGCTACCTTTATTGCTTCACCAACGTATTCCTTAGAGACATTTCTAGTAAGAGGAAAAGACAATTGCGATATTAGTGCAACACAACCTGCAAGAAGAAGTCGCACGTGCAAGTTGCGTCAATTAATTTATGTTTTATTGTGAATCTGTGTGTCGCTTGTTTTAGCGAGGGGGCTGTCGAAGTATATCGTTGTCTTGTAAATACATAAATAAACGTCTTATCATTAGGCCCACGGTTTGCTATCGCAGCCAATTGCAAAACCATTATAGGAGCAAAATTGGCCACATTATTTTGTTTCACGCAAGTTATCATATCCAGATTTGACAAGGATATTTAAGTTGAATTCATCCTCCATTTCAAATTCCGGTGATGAATCTATTATTCACATTTGTGGCCGAAACAATGGCGAAATTTGTTGTGCATGTGGTCGGATATACTACGGAGAGGAGTTAGTAAGCAGGTTGCGCAAGTCAACAGGTTATTGACTTTACATGCACGTACGGTCTTTCAGTCCACTATTTTGTGGTGGACGGAGAGGTTTTGGGCCCAATTTAACCTTCGTGTGCGCAACAGCGTCATAAAAATTCAACATTTCCTCTCACAAACTGCGACCGATTGGTCGTGAGTGACAGAGCCGCACTTGACAGCATCGATCACGCCACCTGGCGGGACACTTCGCCGGTCCTGGAATCCATATTCATTCTATATATGTAGTAGCCTCCGCGATGCAATCCATGGCGCACTGAGCCCTAGGCCAACAAACCAAGGGTCGAAACTCGATCGTACTGGATTTGAACTTTCAGATTGTTTTCACATGTCAATCATGTTATTACTCCGGCGGTTCCGTGGCCCTCTTAAATCGATGTGTGCACAAAAGTGGCCAAAAATCTAAGGTAAGAGGCCTAAGCTACCCCTCCCCCCCATCTTTTGGTATATAACGATGGATTTTTATTTTGTGACGCTTCGTAATATAATCCGATATTATTGCGCATTTAAATACTTGGAATGAGCGGTACAATTAGGGAAAATGTAATGTTAGATTGTATCATATACTGTTTGTCGTATTGAGTATTGAACGGGATCGATAAACCCATAACTGTAATGTAGAATCCCTGGTTATCTACAACGACGAGCAGGAAGTAAAAGCGAAATAATCCTTTAATGCCATCAACCTCTGTCTCGATACTACTCTACTTAAAGCCAGATATCTGCAGTTGCGTATATTTATACTGCTCCAACAATCTATCTAAACAATCTTACATCACCAAAGTCGCATCCTTGGAAATCCAAACCCCCAAAACTACATATCCGACAAGCATATTTCCCGGGGCAGGGCTTTTGTGTATCAGTGAATCAGGCACTGGTTGCTATTTTTGTCATTGTCCGATCTCTTCTGGTGCAATCTTTATAGACACAATAAAAAAAACAGGTGACAAAGACCTTACGTCATGATTTTTTATAGATTCTACTGGTAGACACACATGCTCTCAATCCCATGTCTGTCAGTTATCTCCAACTTGGATGACGTCATCGCGGCGGCCGCTACGGACAGACGATATTACAAACTCTACCCTAGATGACTCATTGTTGTGCTTGCAAGTTATATCTGCACATAATTTAAAGGCTGTTGCTATGACCATTTGCATCGATTCGTGTTCTTAATGACGTTACTTCCCACCAATGACCCTGATTCTATCGTTCGCACCACGACTCCAACACCGAAATTCAGCACCGAGTGTCGTTTGTTCTGGTGGCCGTGCTGCGTGGTTCCCATATAAGGACACGCCGTTTCACGTGGTCACTTCCTGTCCATTAATCAATCACACTCTAGTCAAGCAAATCTATCCCAGAACCAAAGAGCAAACCCTGTGACTTATGTTTCCAAATGTGTGCGGTGCCACCGTAAGCATTGAATAACTGTCTGGAAAGTCATTTTGAAGAATAAATGCCTCTTCTTCAGACAATGCAACACTAGAAGAGGGGTGGGTCTTCCAAGGGCGTGCCGACCCATCAAATGGTGCAGTGCCCCCATCTTTCTCCTGACAGATACCCCAGTGATCCCGTGCGACACCGACCATCTAACCAACCAATCTCGTTGCCAGGCTTTATACTGCCTTTATGTGCCTTCATGATGCTGTAACCTCACCCACCTTCCAGCGTTCACCCCCTCCTCCTCCCCCTTTATTCACGCTCTTACAACCCCCTCGCCTCCCTCTCCGCCCCACTTCCCGCCGCCCACACACTCACCCATCGATCTCCTGATTCTGCAGCCCTCCTCCCCGCCAAGCCCCCCACCTACTCCACCACTACCCCCTCCCCGCGCGCCTGCTCGGCGTCCCACCACAAGGTCACAGGGACAAGATCACAGAACACACAGCTTTATTATGTCTCGCTCATTGGCTACTTGTCGTCGGGGGCCGGCCTTCCTCAGTCTGCCAGGGCAGGGTCTCTCGCCCACCACTGCTACGCCCGACAACAGCTGCAGTGGGCGGCAAGGATGGGAGTGTCGTTGTCCCCTTTCCCTCGCGAGAAAAACTCTGCAGCCCACCTCACCATCGCAACATCACCCCCGGCCCCATCGTACTAAACGCCCCCAATCGGCCCAAATCCAAACCTACCTATCAACCCTTTAATTCCTTCCCCGCCACCCCACCCTCCCTTGCTTTGATTTCACAGGACTCTGGGTCGGGTTTCCTCATCCTTATGTAAATTTCCCACGACCATTTCTCCAGCTAGCAGTGGTGGTGGCCATGATGTGAACTTCCTTTAAAAAAATAATTTTGACACTTTCCTAATTCAGAAAATATTCTCCCTGTGGGTGAATATTGGCCTATGTTGGGCCGAATAAACCCTGGACAAATCTTTCACTCTTCGCTGCGTAAATAAGGTAGGTAAGGTTTATATAGGGTCTGTTTTATCCAAAAATACCGCAAATTGCAACATGCGATAAATTTGTTTTGATAAGTTTAAATTGAACTCGAATATAGTAACGTCTTCTTCTTTGAGGTGTGGAATGTTTCCAAATCACATTACCGTGATTTTACTTGCGTATTTGACGTGTCGACTATGTTTAAATACGATTAAACCCCGGTTTGGTGGATTCACTTATCCAATCCACCAATAGTCATAGATGAACTAACAGATACCAGCACGTTCGCTGGTTCGTGTAGCACCTGTTACCGATGGAATATGCCATAGAAGTTATAAGGGCCACTTTGGCATCGAGCCTTACAACACAGCCGTGTTATTCTTGTCGATTACATGGCCCACTGCGCATAACGCCCCATGGGTGAGTACCTCTGGTGGAATGCCTCTTTGTCGCTGCTTCATATGATCTCCTTAGTTGGATTAATAGCAAATGCCTGGAAATCCCTCGACGACGTGTGCAGTTGTATCCAAGAATAAGCTACCTACCACGTTGTCGGTACCCAGCCCCCAAACCCCACCCCCGAAGGTTGGCCCCACCACAACCCCCCGCCCCCATCCAGCATAGTCATCCACCCCCTAGACCCGGCCCTGCCATGACGTCGTCCCCTACCCAGCACCCTCCCCCCCCTTACCCCCGAAGCCAATACCAGCCCTAGTCCCCCATCCAGCCCAGCCCCCACCCCAAACCCTATCCCCAAAGCCAGGCCCCGCTCTAGCCCCCCCCCTCCCCCTGCCAGCTCTACCCCGCCACCCCCAAACCCTACCCCGACAGCCCCGCCCCGCTCTAACGGCGCCCCCAACCAATCCTATCATCCACCACTTTACATGTCGTTCAATCATGCACACGCGTATCGCAAAAACTTGTAAGTCCCGGCCAGGAGCGCATGCCTTAGTGCCATAATCTTCCAGCTCTTGGCCAATTCCCACTGACCATTAATGCACATTGCCATACATTAAGTCCACACAATAGGTGGCCGGGCGAAAGACTCTACACTGACTACCACTCGTTTTTCAACCGGGTCCTTTTTTTCGAAGGCGGAAGGATTTCTTCGAGTCATCGACGTCTGCCTGTCGTCATTTTTCTCCGCACATTCAACAGGCGGAGTGATAGATGTGGACGTATCACACACGGACCCCAACGCGAAATGACGTTGCATCTCATCCTCTCAAAAAACGTGGCAGCCACCGAAGCAATCTGCCGCGCATCGCCGACCTAAGCCTTTTTGAGGGCTCGTTAATAAAGTTAACGCAAGCTGGAATGATTTAGTCGGCCCCACGGGGTCACTACGTGCCGTGACGAGGCGCCGTGAAGTCTCGCTTGTCAGGAGATTGAGGCAAAGTGACCGCTTTCATTCAATGACTGCGTGGTTAAGACCACTACAGATATAATTATATAAGGGCGGGTTGACAAGGACGCTACTCTGCGGCACTGGCTGTTCCATGTCTTGCATCCGCCAATGCTATACAACCAGGAAATAACATTGAATCAGAAAATAATGGCTGCATTTTTCATGGAACACATAATATCAAGTGAAATTAGTCAGTGCGCATAAGATTTCTCTTAATCAGAAAACCCCTGATGAAATCACATTAAACTATACACTGGCTTGCCTAATTCCTTCTGCTTATGTGACATGGCTAGCAAAGGAATACAAGTATGTTATGTTACGAACGCAATGAGGGGGTTGGGGGGGGGGGGGGGGTTGCGCTGGAAATGTTAAATTTGTGATTTGAATATAAGGCGACGAATTTGCCAAAAAATTGTGATGTAAAGTGAGTGCTAAGTTTTATACAGTGTGCGATGTTAACAAAGCGCCAAGTTTCACGCAGATGTGTGTTGTTAACAAAATGGCAAGTTTTACACAGATGTGCGATGTTAACAAAGTGCCAAGTTTTACACAGATGTGCGATGTTAACAAAGTGCCAAGTTTTACACAGATGTGTGGTGTTAACAAAGTGTCAAGTTTTACACAGATGTGTGATGTTAACAAAGTGCCAAGTTTTACACAGATGTGCGATGTTAACAAAGTGTCAAGTTTTACACAGATGTGTGATGTTCACAAAGGGCCAAATTTTGTACAGTTGTGTGTTGTTAACAAAGTACCAAGTTTTACATAGATGTGTGATTTTAACAAAGTGCCAAGTTTTACACAGATGTGTGATGTTAATAAAGTGTCATGTTTACACAGATGTGTGATGTTAACAAAGTTCCAAGTTTATACAGATGTGTGATGTTAATAAAGTGCCAAGTTTTATACAGATGTGCGATATTAACAAAGTGCCAAGGTTTCCGCAGATGTGTGATGTAACGAAGGCGCCGACAAAGGAAGGATTTGTAATGAAGACAGCTTTGAGCCTCACACAAATTGGCTTCGCCAAGCAAGCTGCCAGGAAGAGCGACAGTATTTCAAATCAACCATTGCGTGGACGGCCGGCGACAGGGAGCTGCATGGGGGGGGGGGGAGGAAGGAGGAGCAGATGGGGCGGCAGGGGGCTGCACTGGGAGAGGGGGAGGGGAGGGGGATGGAGATAGGGAGGTGAGGGGATGGGGAGGGGGAGGGGCAGATTGGGCCGCAGGGGAAAGCGCCACCGGAAGGTGTTCGGTGGTGCCTTTGATCAGAGAATGTTAAGGATGTTCCTTATAATCCAGACAGAGAGAGGGAGAGCGAGGAGATTGCCTTACCTTTCCTAAATAGCCTTACGTCATGCCTTTGAATCTCTTCAACTTCGCGCCTGCCATTGTAAATCAAAGGAGTTAAGACCAAGTGTGGCGAGGGACCAAGTTCTTTCGCACCGGGCCAAGCGCTTCTTAATTAAGCTATTCATCATCTGCGCAGGAAGGCTTGGTGGTCGGAGTAAACAGCCATCCCTTGCGACCTTGACGTTTGCCCGATGACCTTTGTAGACGAGATCGCCTATAATAATGGTCGTTATCAGATTTGGTGCTCAGGCCATGTGAGAATTAGTTTATGTAAATACAAAAGATCTCTTTTTCCTTCATTTTATTCTTGCCTTATTTTATATTCAGCGACCTGACCAAAAGGCCAAAATGAAATTTACCATTCCCTGCCGTGCCTGATATGACTGGTTCCGCCATTTCCTGTGACTTAATCAGACAGGGAACCCGCTTTTGACCCGAAAGCGCATTGTATGTGAGCTGAGTCACATATTCAGCGTCCGCTCCACCCATGGATAGAGCGGCCCACCTCAACGATCACCACATACCCTCGTTCTCCCCTCTCGCTTCCAAGGAGTGTCTGGCAACATATTTCGCCTTCGCCCCTTGCCCATAGTGTGTTAAACACACCCTAATTATAGTCAGCCCTTTTCCATCCCTTGGAGTGTCATTACGAGGGGAGTACGTGATCGGGTTGTCACCCCTATGGTCAGAACGAGGCTGGCCGCGCCACAGCGCCGGGCACGGTTTGTAGCTTCAATCCGCCTTACCGACCACGCTCGCCACTTCAGGTTCAGCTTTGTGCTAGAACGAGGCCCCCGGTATCACAGCGGACTGACTGCACATAGTGGCTCAGTGGGTAAGCAGGCTGAGCTGCAGATCTACAGGACAAGGGGCGCATATGCGGCAAGTTTCATGCGCAATCACATTACATTGTTGCGGGAGGTTTCCTGTCAGAGTTTTTGTACATACGAGGTGCCTTGCTAAAAACACGGTTTCCTGTGTGACTAGTTCATCAGCCGTGGCTGAAATGAATCAGATATGATGTCATATGTTTGCAAGTAGCAATTAGCGGATGAGTCACGACGTGAAGTCAGGGCGTTAATTGAACATTTGTAATATTTCAGTAATTAGGTCAAATTATCTTTTCAATCAGGTCAAAAATGAGGTAACAAATGAAGTGAAGTATTCATGTAAAAAAATGAGGTCAATTAAGCAAGTCAAGTGTTAAGGTTAATAATCAGGTCAATTAGTCAGTCCAATAATCAGATCAAGTAATTAAATGGTTGAACGGCTCACCTGTTTTACTCCTTGTTTATTATTGGCAGCGGTAAATTGTTATCCAGTGCAGAAACTAGTAGCCTTCGGCAAGTTGCTCAGCGTTCAGTCTTCACCTTCATAGCGAGTCTCGCACATTGTCTTCACTGAAAGCCAGTATGATCACTGACGCCATGTACCCCCTTCCAATTCACCCTCCGCCTTCTTCTATGTTCAGCACCCCGACTACACCGCCCACAACAAAAAACTTGCTGTCTACTCTACTCGTCTCCCTGCGCAATCACCGTCCCTCCCACACCCCCCGTTACTCCCCACCCCGCCGGCTGTCACCCACGTCCGCTGCTGTTCTCGTCTTCTTGGAATCATCGCGACTTTAAAGGCCCCGGTGTCTATGGATATCGCGGCGTACCGGGCGGACGGCCATCCACCATCGCTCATATCTTAGCGGGGGGAATTTGAGCGACAAATCAGACTGGATCGACACAGGACTAGACACTCTGGCCTAACAAGCTCCCAGCGCCGCCATAAAACGAGGCGATTTTCCCCTCTCCCGCCTGCAGAAAATGCGCATCGGCTAACTCGACGCCGACAAACTAGGAGGCAGGCAGGCAGTCAGTCTCTCGCAGGGCGAAAAGAAGGGGAAACAAATTGCGTTCAGAGACGTGCGAACGTGCTACGAAACTAAAACAACTCCGCTGGGATCTGGGTTCGCGAGACCCAATTTATTGCTTGCAAAGCACTTGCTGCCGCCGTGTCATGTCCCTGGAACTGAAAACCAAAGATCTTGTGCAATTGTACCGTATTTTTTACGCGCATTTTTCAGTAGTGCAGGATAACGTGGCCAACTGGTATTGTTTCACGACGGACAGTTCTACGAATTATGTATGCGTCGAACGGAGCCTTGAACCAATGATATCCTGTAGCTATCCTTTGCGATTTTATGTCTCTTCTTTTGTCACTGGCTAAACGATACCGGTTCAGTTGATTTAAACAGGCCAAGCAAAAAATCAAACTTCGACGGATTTCTCCTTGATACCTGTTTCTGAGGCAAGCTTCATCAAACTCATGCTCGTTGTCCAGGGAAGTTTCGTGGCCCAAATTAATCTTCTTGTGCACAAAAGTGGCCCAAAGCACTTTTTTGTTCATCATCCGGATGACAGAATACAACGACAGATTACGGGCACACAGGAACAGCTGACAGCGCCTAAGCACAAAGCATATTGCAACTTAATTATGACCACAACGAACCAATATGGGATAAAATGAGTCAAGAGCGACGTTAAAAGCTGGCGTGACCCAATGCCCAATGCCGCTACATAACCACACTAAATACGATATCGTTTGCGAGACGCGTGGCTTGAGAATGGCGAGAACCTCTGCGTGGTGCCAACTCTTGCCAATGTGACGTCGGAGAAGTCGTACAGATACCATTTCCCGGCAGAGGGCGTTACGCTTGCGCCATAGTCCCTCTGCCCCACGTCAAATTTAACCCTCAGAATTATCCTTCATACGCGAAAATTGAAATGAATCTAACCGAAGATAAACTCGCAGTTTGGCATCAAATACACCGCTGTTCAGCATTTACTGTGCCACTGGTACCATACCTGACGAATGCATTTGAGTTTTATTACTTTGAAGCCATGTTACTTACGAACTGTATTTTCAAGTGCGGTCAAAGGCATGAAGCGTTTTAAACTTTGACCCCGTGTTATTTTGAATTTTTTTTTCGCTTAACTCTTCCGTGGTGATCATTCGACAACGGAATGTCTATATTTTTCAAATTCTGCATCGAAAATTCAATAATCAATCTAAAAAAACGCTCTAAAACCATTTCTGATCCCAGCACCGTTGGGGTTTACCGTGAGGTGGGCGGTGACGTGGGGCAGAGGTGATGTGAGGAACGAGCGATCTCTGCTGGCAGAGTGGTACAGATAGTACTATGGTATCCCGGCGGCCACCACATACCACGCGCCATTAGCATGGTTGCCGGCTCAATCACTCCCCGCTACCATTTGTCACTCCCGGATCGTGAATCTCCCAGGAATTTATATTCCCCCAATTAAATCCGACAGCGGAGGCCCGGACGGTAAGTTAAATAGACTACATTAGGATTGATCAGTCCTGGTTGTAGCACAAGTCGCTGGTAGCGGAGCCATAAATACTGGATGTGTGGTAAACTTTGGCTGATTTATGATGGCGAAGCGGAGGGAATATCAGGGGAAAATGGTCGGCATTACACAGCATGCCCATTAGGCCGACATAGATCGCTAGCAGGATCTGGCACTAAACCCCCTTCTTATTCCTCTTTTATTCCTTCCGCGTATAAAAGTCGGATTAAGAGACATTTCTATGTTATGCTTTTGTCTTACGTCAGTTGATTAATATGCTTCAGAGGGAGTACCGGCATGGATTATAGTCACATTTGTATGGATGTAGGTGGTGCCGCATTGAAAACTGATTGTCTTTATGACGTCACGCCTCCCACAGATATGTCCGGCGTCGCTGGTCTACATGGGACCAGACAGGAAATCCTGAAGGTAGCAAGCTAGAAATATTTCCAACACACGTCCACGGATGGGGAATGGAAGTTATTAGATTTAGTATGAGATTATGGTTGTGGTACATATTCCCCTTTCCGTTACCACATTATCTTTTCAATCTCAGCGATGACGAGTTTGCATATTGCTCCATTCCTTCAATGACTCCCCTGGTGGTGATGGGCGTGGATCTAGCTGCATACCACTCCCGTGGGGAGCATGGCTATGTGTGCGTCAGGTCGGGAATGCAATGGCTGCAACCCGCCCATGATTTGTTGCTAAGGAAACGAAACGCAGAGGAGCTCTGAGTCACTTCCATTCGAAATCCATTTTGGCGGCCGGGTTTTGTTGACTTTATTAGTTTAACTCGACACCGGCAACGCATTTGGCAACGGCTCTCAAAAATTGTTTACGCGGTGACGCCGTTGTTTCAGAACCCAAGGCCAAGCAGGACAAAGACGATGTCGCTGTCTTTGTGCCTTCCATCTATAAAAAGGACTCCTGCCAAAGCCTGCTGCAGTCACAAAGCCCGCCCGCAGCAGATGTCTCAATGCATGAAACGAACCACTCAATACCGGTTGACGCGTTCACGCGTCAACATCCCCCGCAGACACGATCGCAGACCAAGTAAAATAGAAAACAGGAGTTATCTTACCCCACTTATGGGGAGACACAGTTAAACTTTCACCGACGATTTAGTGTGTTGCTGCATTCTAAATAAAGCAAACATTGTACTTTTCATCAGTTGTCCTGTGAAGTCGGTAAGACGGAGAGATGCCACAGAGGCAACAGCAAGAGATCATTTTTGGATTTTTATATTGGTCTTTTCGCTGGCTCTGTCGTCTTGTGTGGGGACCACATGAGCAATGGCGTTATTGCATGTTAACAGTGAATGACTCATAAAGAAAATAGCGCGGACTCAATTTACATGGGTAGTAGCAAAATATGCAATATGACGGTGGGTATGGCCAAAATTCAAAATAGCTCTACTCATGCACACACAGAACTGTGCCCAAACGCTGGAATCTATATCATGAATATCTGAACTGGGTCTATGTTTTCTATGTTAATACCCTGTCGTTCTCGCACGTATTGATCCAAAGTGTCGATAAAGGCATATTGCCGGTAACAAAATACTCGGACGCGCCTATAAATGGCATTTATTGATCTTCATTTAGCCGTCCCGCAAAGCCGTCACCGCAAGGTTGTGTGATGGAGCGACAGGTGCATATGTTTCGCCAATATCACATTTGTCCCTTTGCAAAGAAGTAAGAGTAGACCCCGTCTTCATGTTTTTTGCAGATTTCCTTGCGCATAATGACATATTGTACGCATTCCTAAGCACATAATTAAACCTGCCTTTCTTGCTCCACCAACGTATTCCTTAGAGATATTTCTAGTAAGAGAAAGACAATTGCGATATTGGTACAACACACAACCCGCAAGAAGAAGTCGCACGAGCACGTTGCGTCAGTAAGTTTATGTTCTATTGTGAATCTGTGTTGCTTGTTTCAGAGAGGGGGATGTCGAAGTATATCGTTGTCCGGTAAATACATAAATAAACGTGTCTGTAGTTTATTGTGTTAATATTCAGAAACAAAAATGGTCATAATGAATATTGATCGACGGCCTCATTATGACATGAATTGTTGCGATGAGCGTCAAACAAGTCGATAGCCGGTGTCAACAGGTTCAACCACAGAGACTTATCAGATGAAGGCTTCTGTTATTTATTGGAAATCGATCAGGAATCAGATATTGCGACGACGTTCTTCTCCACAACATCCATCAAAGAGTTCGCACAGGTTTTAACCCTGATTCACCAGTGTTGTAAGTATTACGTCTTATCATTAGGCCCACAGTTTGCTATCGCGGCCAATTGCAAAACAATTATAGGAGCAAAATTGGCAAGATTACACAAGGATATGAAAGTTCACTTCGTTCCTCCATTTCAAATTCGAGTGATGAATATTGTATTCACATTTGTGACTAAAACAACGGCGAAATTTGTTGTGCATGAGTTCGAATGTTCTACGGAAAGGAGTTAATATGCATGTTGCGCAAGTCAACAGGTCATGAACTTGAGTCCTAGCACGTAGGGTCTTTCAGTCCACCATTTTGTGGTGGTCAGAGAGGTTTGTGGCCCAATTTAGCCTTTGGGTGCGCAACAGCGGCATAAAAATTCAACATGTTCTTTTCACAAACTGCGACCAATTGTTGGAGAGTGACAGAGCCGCACTTCGACAAGGGTTGAACCTCGATCGTACTGGATTTGAACTCTCAGATTGCTTCACATGTCTATCATGTTTCTGTCCCAGGCGGTTTGGTGGCTCTGCTAAACCGATGTGTGTAAAAGGGTGGCTTAAAACATAAAGCCACCCTTCCATCAAGTGATACATAACGAAGGGTCCTTATTTTATGACGCATCATAATAGAATATGATATTATTGTACATTTAAATATTTTGAATGAGTGGTACAATTAGGAAAAAATGTTGGATTGTATCATATGATGTTTATCGTATTGTGTAATGAACGGAATCAATAAACCTACGACTGTAATGTAGAATCCTTAGTTTTTTTACAACGACGAGCAAAAAGTAAAACGAAAAAAAAAATCCTTTAATGCCATCAATCTCAGTCTCGATATCACTTAAAGCCTGGTATCTCAATTTGCGTATATTTATATTGCTGCTCCAACAGTATCTAAACGTGTCTTACGTCACCAAGTTCGCATGTGGGCTAATTCGCATCCTTAGAAATCCATACCCGCACTCTATAAGACTCAATGTTGTGCTTACAAGTTATATCTGCACATAAGTTAAAGGCTGTTCCTATGACTGTTTGCATCGATTCGCGCCCATAATGGAGTTACTTCCCACCAATGACCCTGATTCTATTGTTCGGACCACGAAACTTAAGCACGGAGTGTCGTTTGTTCTGGTGGCCGTGCTGCGTGGTTCCCATATAAGGACACGCCGTCTCAGGTGGTCACTTCCTGTCCCTTAATCAATCACACTCTAGTCAAGCAAATCTATCCCAGAACCAAAGAGCAAACCCTGTGACTTACGTTTTCAAATGGGTGCGGTGCCGCTGTAAGCATTGAATAACTGTCTGGAAGGTCACTTTGAAGCATTATTTCAGAATAAATGCCTCTCATTTGGACAATGCAACTCTAGAAGAGGGCTGGGTCTTCCAAGGGCGTGTCAACCCATCAAATGGCCCAGTGCCCCCATCTTTCACCTGACAGATACCCCAGTGATCCCGTGCGATACCGACCGTCTAACCAACCAATCTCGCTGCCAGGCTTTATACTTCCTTTATGTGCCTTCATAATGCTGTAACCTGACCCACTCTCCAGCTTCCACCCTCCCCCCCCCCTTTATTCACGCTCTTTCAACCCACTCTCAGCCCCTCTCCGCCCCACTTCCCGCCGCCCACACACTCACCCATCGATCTCCTGATTCTGCAGCCCTCCTCCCCGCCAAGCCCCCAACCTACTCCACCACTACCCCCTCTCCCCGCGCCTGCTCGGCGTCCCACCACAAGGTCACAGGGACAAGATCACAGAACCCACAGCTTTATTATGTCTCGCTCATTGGCTACATGTCGTCGGGGGCCGCCCTACTCGCAGTGGTTGTGTAAATTTCCATTCCATGTTTTTTACACTTTCCTAATCCAGAAAATATTCTGCCTGTGTGTGGGTGAATATTAGCCTACGTTGCGTAGATTTGCGTAGCTCTGGGTGAGGTTGACATAGGGGCCTTATTACTGATCAATAGCGCAAATTTCAAAATGCGTTAGATCCGCAGTGATCAGTTCAAATTTAATTCGAATATAGTAACGTCACTGCTGTTTGAGGTGTGGAGTGTTTGCAAATTACTTCAATGATTTTTCTTGTGTACTTAACGTGTCGTCTATGTTTAAATACGATTAAAAAATTCACCCACCCAATCCACCCAGAATCCCGGATTAAAGTCAGATACCAACACGTTCCCTGGTTCGTGTAGCACTTGCTGCCGATGGAATATGCCATATAAGTCATAACGACTTTGGCATCGAGCTTTAAAACACAACCGTGTTATTCTTGTGTATTGCATGTGATTGCATGGGCCACTGCGCAAAACGCCCCATGGGTGAGTACCTCTAGGGGAATGCCACTTTGTCGCTGCTTCATATGATCTCCTTAGTTGGATCAATAGCAAATGCCTGGAAATCCATCGACGACGTTTGCAGTAGTATCCAAGAATAAGCTACCTACCACCCTATCGGTACCAAACCCCCAAAGCCCACCCGCGGAGGTTGGCCCCGGCATTACTCCCCCCCCCCCCATCCAGCCTAGCCACCCACCCGAGAATGTTGGCCCTGCCATACCGTCGTCCCCTACCTAGCACCCCCGTTACCCCTGAAGCCAGTCCCCACCCTGCCCCCCGCCATCCAGCACCGCCCCACCCCCAAACCCTACCCCCAAAGCCAGGCCCCGCCCCCACCCCCCCCCCATCCCCTTGACCCCCAAACCCTACCCTCAAAGTCCGGCCCCGCCTTAATGGCGCCCCACCCAGTCCTATCATCCACCACTTTACATGTCATGATGTCAAGTGAAACTAGTTCATTGTACATCAGATTTCTCTTAATCAGAAAACCCCTGATGAAATTACATTAAAATATACACTGGCTGGCCTAATTCCTTCTACTTATGTGACACGGCCAGCAAAGGAAAACATGTCTATGATTCATAATGAACGCAATGAGGGGGGCGTGGAATGCGTTCACGCTGGAAATGTCAAGTTTATGATTTTAATATAAAGCGACGAGTTTGACAAGGATTTGTGATGTCATAAAGTGCCAACTTTGATACAGTTGTGCGATATTAGCAAAGTGCCAAGTTTTATTAGATGTGCGATATTAACAAAGTGCCAAGTTTTATGCAGATGTGCGATATTAACAAAGTGCCATATGAGTAATGTAAACAAAGTGTCAATGTTTCCACAGATGTGTGATGTAACGAAGGCGCCGACAGAGCAAGGATTTGTAATGAAGACAGCTCTGAGCCTCACACAAATTGGCTTCACCAAGCAAACTGACAGAAAGAGCGAAAATAACTCAAATCAACCATACGTGGGCGGCCGGCGAAAGGGGTTGCTGGGGGGTGGGGGGGGGAGGAGGGAGGGGCAGATGGGGCGGCAGGGGGCTGCACCGGGGGAGGGGTAAGAGGAGGGGGAGGTGGAGGGGCAGATGGGGCGACAGGGGGCGGCACCGGCGGATTGAGAGGGAGAGGGGCAGATGGGGCGGCAGGGGGAACGCCACCGGAAGGCGTTCGGCGGCGCTTTTGATCAGAGAATGTTAAGGATGTTCTTTATAATCCAAACAGAGAGAGGGAGAGCGAGGAGCTTACCTTACCTTGCTAAATAGCCTTACGTCATGCCTTTGAATCTCTTCAACTTCGTGCCTGCCATGGTAAATCAAAGGATTTAAGAAGACCAAGTGTGGCGAGGGACCAAATTCTTTCGCACCGGGCCAGGCGAATCTTAAATAAGCTATTCATCATCTGCGCAGAAAGGCTTGGTCGTCGGAGTCAACAGCCAAACATTGCGACCTTGACGTTTGACCGATGACCTTTGCAGTCGAGATCGCCTATAATAATGGTCATAATCAGATTTGGTGCTCAGGCCATGTGAGAATTAGATTATGTAAATACAAAAGATCCATTTTTACTCTATTAGTTTTCTTGCCCTATTTCATACTCAGCGACTTGACCAAAAGACCAAAATGAAATTTACCATTCCCGCCGTGCCGAAAAGATGACTGGTTCCGCCATCTCATGTGACTAAATCAGACAGGGAACCCGCTTTTGACCTGAAAGCGCATTGTGTGTGAGCTGAGTGAGATATTCAGCATCCGCTCCACCCAAGGACAGAGCGACCCTCGTCAACGATCACCACATACCCTCATCCTGCCCTATCGCCTCCACGGAGTGGGTGGCTACGTATTTCGCCTCCGCCCCTTGCCCATAGTGTGTTAAACACACTCTGGTCATGCTCAGCCCTGACCATCCCCGTTAACAATTCCTTGCAGCGGCGAAATGCATTTTTAATTCTTCGGAGTGTCATTATGAGGGGAGTACGTGATCGGGTTGTCACCCCTGTGGTCGGAACGAGGCTGGACGCGCCACAACGCCGGGCACGTCTTATAGCCTTAATCCGCCTTACCGATCACGCGCGCCACTTCCGGTTCCGCTTTGTGCTAGAACGAGGCCCCCGGTATCACCGCGGATTGAGTGCACATAGTGGCTCAGTGGGTAACCAGGCTGAGCTGCAGATCTACAGGACAAGGGGCGCATATGCGGCATGTTTCATGCACAATCACATTACATTGTTGCGGGAGGTTTCTTGTCATAGTTTACACTTCATGTGCACAAAAGTGGTGTGACACACAAATGTTCAGTTTTCGTACATACGAGGCGCCTTGATAAAAACACGGTTTCCTGTGTGACTAGTTCATCAGCCGTGGCTGAAATGAATCAGATATGATGTCATATGTTTGCAGTTAGCAACGAATCGGACGCGTCACGACGTGAAGTCAGGGCGTTAATTGAACAGTTGTAATATTTCAGTAATCAGGTCAAATGATCTTTTCAATCAGGTCAAAAATGAGGTAACAAATGAAGTGAAGTATTCATGTCAGTGTTAAGGTTAATAATCAGGTCAATTAGTCAGTCCAATAATCAGATCAAGTAATTAAATGGTTGAATGGCTCACCTGTTTTACTACTTGTTTATTATTGGCAGCGGTAAATTGTTATCAAGTGCAGAAACTAGTAGCCTTCGGCAAGTTGCTCAGCGTTCAGTCTTCACCTTCATAGCGAGTCTCGCACATTGTCTTCACTGAAAGCCAGTATGATCACTGACGCCATGTACCCCCTTCCAATTCACCCTCCACCTTCTTCTATGTTCAGCACCCCGACTACACCGCCAACAACAAAAAACTCGCTGTCTCCTCTACTCGTCTCCCTGCGCAATCACCGTCCCCCCCCCCACACCCCCCGTTACTCCCCACCCCGCCGGCTGTCACCCACGTCCGCTGCTGTTCTCGTCTTCTTGGAATCATCGCGACTTTAAAGGCCCCGGTGTCCATGGATAACGCGGCGTACCGGGCGGACGGCCATCCACCATCGCTCATATCTTAGCGGGGGGGATTTGAGCAACAAATCAGACTGGATCGAGACAGGACTAGACACTTTGGCCTAACAAGCTCCCGGCGCCGCCATAAAACGAGGCGATTTTCCCCTCTTCCGCCTGCAGAAAATGCACATCGGCCAACTCGACGCGGACAAACTAAAAGGCAGGCAGGCAGTCAATCCGTCGCAGAGCGAAAAGAAGGGGAAACAAATTGCGTTCAGAGACGTGCGAACGTTCTACGAAACTAAAACAACTCCGCTGGGATCTGGGTTCGCGAGACCCAATTTATTGCCAGCAAAACACTTGCTGCCGCCGTGTCATGTCCCTGGAACTGAAAACCAAATATCCTGTACAATTGTACCGTCTTTTTTAGGCGCATTTTTCAGTAGTGCAGGATAACGTGGCCAACTGGTATTGTTTCACGACGGACGGTCCTACGCGTTATGTATGCGTCGGAGGGAGCCTTGAAACAATGATATCCTGTAGCTATCCTTTGCGATTTTATGTCTTTTCTTTTGTCAATAGCTAAACGATACCACCACCCACCAGTTCAGTTGATTTAAGCCAAGCAAAAAATCAAACTTCGACGGATTTCTCCTTGATACCTCTTTCTGAGGCAAGCTTCATCAAACTCATGCTCGTTGTCCAGGGAAGTTTCGTGGCCCAAATTAATCTTCTTGCGCACAAAAGTGGCCCAAAGCACTTTTTTGTTCATCATCCGGATGACAGAATACAACGACAGATTACGGGCACACAGGAACAGCTGACAGCGCCTAAGCACAAAGCATATTGCAACTTAATTATGACCACAACGAACCAACATAGGATAAAACGCGTGAAAATCGACGTTAAATGTCGGCATGACCCAAAGCCCAATGCTGCTACATAACCACACTAAAGAAATTATCTTTAGCGAGACGCCTGGCTTGAGATTGTCTTTCAGGGAAAGGAATTCCACCTGTCCTTCAAAGGATATCACAGTGTCAGATGCCGTATTTGCTCGGACAGGTGCTAAGCTGGCGACATGCGCCGCGTGCCAAGTCTTATCTCTGGAAAAAGTCTTCTTTCGCAAAGAGTAGGGGGTTACCCCCGGGCATATGGCTCCACTCTCCCTTCTTTCTCCCATTGGTGCGATATGACCAAAAGTGGTTAAAGCGTCCTGAATATAAAACCAACCAACCTTCGGCCAGAACCTCTGCGTGCTGCCAACTCTTGCCACTGTGAAGTCGGAGCCGGAAAGTCGAGTAGGCAAGAAGAAACCTAATCTTTGATTCTAGTCACAAAACCGTGCGTACAGATAGTACTATTGTATCCCGGCGGCCACCACATACCACGCGCCATTAGCATGGTTGCCGGCTCAATCACTTCCCCCTACCATTTGTCACTCCCGGATCGTGAATCTCCCAGGAATTTATATTCCCTCAATGAAATCCGCCAGCGGAGGCCCGGCCGGTACGTTAAATAGACTACATTAGGATTGATCAGTCCTGGTTGTAACACAAGTCGCTGGTAGCGGAGTCATAAATACTGGATGTGTGGTAAACTTTGGCTGATGTATGATAGCAAGGCGGAAGGAATATCAGGGGAAAAAGGTCAGCCTTACACAGCATGTCCATTAGGCCGACATAGATCGCTAGCAGTATCTGGCACTAAACCTCCCTCGTATTCCTCTTGTATTCCTTCCGCGTATAACAGTCAGAGACATTTCCATGTTATGCCTTTGTCTTACGTCGGCTAAATCTTGATTAATATGCTTCAGACGAAGTACAGGCATGGATTATAGTCACATTTATATGGATGGCGGTGAAGCCGCATTGGAAAATGATTGTGTTTATGACGTCAACCCTCGCACATAAATGTCCGAAGTCGCTGGTCTACGTGGGACCAGACTGGAAATCTTGACGGTAGCAAGCTAGAAATATTTCCAACAGGCGTTCATGGATGAGGAATGGAAGTTATTCGATTTCGTATTAGATTATATTTGTGGTACATATTCCCCTTTCCGTTACCACATTATTTTTTCAATCTCAGCGATGACGAGTTTGCATATTGCTCCATTCCTTCAATGACTCCCCTGGTGGTGATGGGCGTGGATCTAGCTGCATACCACTCCCGTGGGTAGCATGGCTATGTGCTGCGTCAGGTCGGGAATGCAATGGCCGCACCACGCCCATGATTTGTTGCCAAGGAAACGAAACGCGGAGGAGCTACAAGTCACTTCATTGGCGGAGCAAAATCCATTTTGGCGGGGCCGGTTTTGTTGACTTTATTAGTTTAACTCGACACCGGCAACGCATTTGGAAACGGCTCTGGGAAATTGTTTTCGCGGGCGACGCCGTTGTTTCAGAACCCAAGGCCAAGCAGGACAAAGACGATATCGCTGCTTTTGTGCCCTTCATCTATAAAATGACTCTTGCCAAGGCCTGCTGCAATCACAAAGCCCACCCGCAGCAGATGTCTCAATGCATGAAACGAACCACTCAATACCGGTTGACGCGTGGACGCGTCAACATCCCCCGCAAAAAAGATCGAAGAACAAAAGAAAATAGTCAACAGGAGTTATTTTACCCCCTCCCCCTGCCCTTATGGGGGGCCAAAATTAAACTTTCACCGGCGATTTAGTGTGTTGCTGCATTCTAAATAAAGCAAATTTTGTTGCATTTTTCATCGGTTTTTCTGTGAAGTGGGTAAAACGGCAGAGAGGTGACACAGAGGCAATAGCAAGATAATGTTTGCACGTTTATATTGGTTTTTTCGCCGGCTCTGCCGTCTTGTGTCGGGATCACAGGAGCAATGGCGTTATTGCATGTCAACAGTAAATGACCCATTAAGAAAATAGCACGGACTCATTTCACATGGGTAGTAGCAGGATATGCAATATCCCAGTCGGTTTGGCCATAAAAATAAAAAAAAGCTCTACTCATGCTCACACAGAACTGTGCCAAGTAGCTGGAATCTATATCATGAATATCTGAACTGGGTCTATGTTTTCTATGTTAATACCCTGTCGTGCTCGCACGTATTGACCCCCAAGTGTCGATAAAGGCATAGTGCCAGTAACAAAATACGCGGACGCACCTATAAATGGCATGCATTGATCTTCATTTAGCCGTCCCGCAAAGCCGTCAACGCAATGTTGTGTTATGTGGCGACAGATGCATATGCTTCGCCAATATCACATTTGTCACTTTGTAGAGAAGTAAGAGTAATTTTGCTCCCACCCCCCCTCTCTACCTTACTTGCTCCACCAACGTATTCCTTAAAGATGTTTGTAGTAAGAGGGAAAGACAATTGCGATATTGGTGCAAAATACAACCCGCAAGAAGAAATCGCCAGTGCAGGTTGTGTCAATCAATTTATGTTCTATTTTGAATCTGTGTGTTGCTTGTTTTAGGGAAGGGGCTGTCGAAGTATATCGTTGTCCGGTAAATACATAAATAAACGTGTCTACCGTTTATTGTATTATACAAACACAAAAAGAGAGGCAAACAGTGTCATAATGAACATTGATCGGCGGCCTCATTATGACATGAATTGTTGCGATGAGCGTCAAACTAGTCGATAGCCGGTGTCAACAGGTTGACCCACAGAGACTTATCAGATGAAGGCTTCTGTTATTTATTGGAAATCGATCAGGAGTCAGATATTGCGACGACGTTCTGCTTCACAACATCCATCGAAGAGTTTGCCCAGGTTTTAACCCCGATTCACCAGTGTTGTAAGTATTACGTCTTATCATTAAGCCAACGGTTTGCTATCGCAGCCAATTGCAAAACCATTATAGGAGCAAAATTGGTCTCACGATTTTGTTTCACGCAATTTGTCATCTCCAGATATGACAAGGATATTAAAGTTAAATTCTTCCTCCATTTCATCTATTATTCACATTTGTGACCGAAACAATGGTGGAATGTGCTGTGCATGAGTTCGGATGTACTACAGAGAGGAGCTGGTAAGCAGGATGCACAAGTCAACAGGTTATGAATTCGAGCCCTGGAAGGTAGGGTCTTTCAGTCCACCTTTTTGTGGTGGACAGAGAGATTTTTGGCCCAAGTTAACTTTTGTGTGCGCAACAGCAGCATAAAAATTCAACATTTCCTTTCGCAAACTGCGACCGATTGGTCGTGAGTGACAGAGTCGCACTTGACAGCATCGATCACGCCACCTGGCGGGACACTTCGCCGGCTCTGAAATCCATATTCATTCTATATGTTTCGTAGTCTCCGCGGTGCAATTCATGGCGCACTGAGCCCTAGGCCAACAAACCAAGGGTCGAACCTCGATCGTACTGGATTTGAACTTTCAGATTGTTTTCACATGTCAATCATTTTCTTACGCTCGGCGGTTCCGTGGCACTGTTAAGCCCACGTGTGCATAAATTTGGCCTAAAACATAACGCTACTCGGCCATCTATTGGTATAGAAAGATGGGTCCTTATTATTAGGAAGCGGAACAAGATAATATGATATTATTGTGCAATTAAATATAATATGATATTATTGTACAATTAAATATAATATGATATTATTGTACAATTAAATATAATATGATATTATGGTACAATTAAATATAATATGATATTATTGTGCAATTAAATATAATATGATATTATTGTACAATTAAATATAATATGATATTATTGTACAATGAAATATAATATGATACTATTGTACAATTAAATATTTTGAAGGAGCGGTAAAATTAGAGAAAATGTTATGTTGGATTGTATCATATCCTGTTTATCTTATTGAGCAATGAACGGGTTCGATAAACCGACGACTGTGATGTAGAATCCTTAGTTATTTACAACGACGAGCAAGAACTAAAACGAAAGTAATCCTTTAATGCCATCAATCGCTGTCTCGATGCCACTCTACTTAGAGCCTGGTATATCCATTTGCGAATATTTATACTGCTCCAACAATCTTACGTCCCCAAATTCGCATGTCGGCTAATTCACATCCTTAGAAATCCATACCCGAAAAAGTACATATCCGACAAGCATATTTCCCGGGGGCAGGGCTTTCGCGTATCCATGAATCAGGCATTGGTTGCTATTTTTGTCGTGGCCCCGATCACTTCTGGTGCAATTTTTATCGCCACCTGTAGAGCTTCCATGTGGCAAAGAGCTTACGTAATGATTTTTTATGTACTTTACTGGTAGACACAAGGATGACTCTCCATCTCATGTCTGCCATTGATCTACAACTTGGATGACGTCATCGCGGCTGCCGCTACAGGCGCAAAATTACGACACACTCCATGTCGTCTGCCCTAGATGGCTCAATTGTGTGCTTACACGTTATGGCTTAATATAAGTTAAAGGCTGTTGCTATGACCGTTTGCATAGATTCGTGCTTTTAATGGCGTTACTTCCCCCAATGGCTCTGATTCTATTGTTCGGACCACGACGCCAATTGCCGAAATTAAGCACGGAATGTCGTTGGTTCTGTTGGCCGTGGTGCGTGGTTCTCATATAAGGACAGCGCGTTTCAGGTGGTCACTTCCTGTTCCTTAATCAATCACACTCTAGTCAAGCCAATCTATCCCAGAACCAAAGAGCAAACCCTGTGACTTATGTTTCCAAATGGGTGCGGTGCCGCTGTAAGCATTGAATAACTGTCCGGTAAGTCACTTTGAAGCATTATTTCAGAATAAATGCACCCCCCTTTTGACAATGCAACACTAGAAGAGGGGTGGGCCTTCCAAGGGCGTGTCGACCCATCAAATGGCGCAGTGCCTCCATCTTTCACCTGACAGATACCCCAGTGATCCCGTGCGACACCGACCATCTAACCAAGCAATCTCGCTGCCAGGCTTTACACTTCCTTTATGTGCCTTCATGATTCTGTAACCTCACCCACCTTCCAGCGTTCACCCCCTCCTCCTCCCCCTTTATTCACGCTCTTACAACCCCCTCGCCTCCCTCTCCGCCCCACTTCCCGCCGCCCACACACTCACCCATCGATCTCCTGATTCTGCTGCCCTACTATCCGCCAATCCCACTACATATTCCACCACCACCCCCTCTCCCCGCGCCTGCTCGGCGTCCCACCACAAGGTCACAAGGACAAGATCACAGAACCCACAGCTTTATTATGTCTCGCTTATTGGCTACTTGTCGTCGGGGGCCGCCCCTCTTCTCTCTGCCAAGACAGGGTCTCTCGCCCACCACAGCTACGCCCAACGACCGCTGCAGTGGGCGACATCGAGGTGGGGGTGGATCCAGGGGAGTAGGGGGGGGGGACCCCGCCCCTGACCCCCCTTTTAGGGCCGAAATTGATCATTCAACATAAGCAAACCGAAACCGGCTCCACCTATCCAGCATATCTGGATCCGACGCTGAAACCGCCCCCCCTATCCAGATTTTCTGGATCCGCCCCTGTTGTCGTCCCCCTTCCTTCACGCAATGAACGCTGCAGCCCGCCTCACCATGGCAACACCCACCCCCTCCCCCCGTCCCATCGTACCACACGCCCCAAATTCATACAAATCCAAACCTACATATCGACCCTTTAAGGTAAGCTACCCATAATAGCAAGGTAAAATAACGCTGTATTTGTGATTATTTTATGAAAGTATTCCCAATTACATACCTGCTGGTGAATTTTTAGGATACTTTACCATCTCGTTAAAAAATATTCACCATTTTCCAAGTATATCGCCATTTCACAAAATTACCAAAACTACCACGAATATGTAATTTTGCTACAATTCAGCTCAATATTAAGTCATTATCATCAGTGATAGGTCTTTGGAAAGCTTAAACCTAGTGCAATACAGGAATGATATTCAAACATGTAAATAGTAGCCACAAAAATAACAGAATTGTAATAACAAAGTGCAATTATGCAAAATCAGGACAGTTTTTGGCAAAATTCGAAATCACCACCTTAATAAAATTGGCTATAATTTCATCAAAAATAAAAATCATGACACCAAGCCACTTTTAAAAACTTCTAAAACCATCGTTCTTGTAATAAAGGAAACTATAGGTAGCCGTGCTAATTTTCCGAGAAACACGTCCTGAAGCTTGAAAATGTCATTTCACAAATAGCTTTTTACGCAGCTTATGTCACACCAATTATAAGTAATTTACGCCTTGTGCTCACATTTTAATAAATCTGATTATATATAATGGTCTCCGATATAATTATGATCTACACGAATGTTTTCTGAACTATTTACAAGTTTTCTCGATACCTTTTCGTAATATCATTCCTTGAATTTTCCGAATTCATCACGAAGAGCCATTCTCGGGGAAATACCCTGTGAGTGACGTCACGAATTGGGACTTCCCGTGAATGACGTAACGAGTTAGAGATTCCCCTTTCACTGACACCCGCCGATGTTTGTCGATGTTTATCGAGGTCTTTTCAAATCGCCGATGCTTATTATACGATGCTCTATTCATTTTACCTATATCACCACTTCTTTTGCTGTATTTTATTCGTGCTTTGGTTCATTAAGACTGCGTAAAATCGCAGGGCTACAGCCCACCGATGTTTGCCGATGTTTACCGAGGTCTTCTCAAAATCGCCGAGGCTTATTATGGGTAGCTTACCTAAATTCCTTCCCAGCCGCCCAACCCTCCTTTGCTTTGATCCCATGGGTTCTGGGTCGGTTTTCATCATAATGGTGTAAGTTAACCACCAACATGTCTCTAGCTTGCAGTGGGTGTGTGGATAATGTACATTTCCTTTAAAAATGTAATTTTGACACAGAAAATATTCTGCCTGTGGGTAAATATTGGCCTAGGTTGGACCGAATACACCCTGGACAAATCGTCCACTCTACGATGCGCACATCTGCGTAAGTCTAGGTGAGGTGTACATAGGTCCGCGTTACCCAAAAAAATGTGCAAATTGCGTTAGATCCGCTGCGATCGGTTCAAATTTAACTCGAATATATTTCCGTCAGCGTTGTTTGAGGTGTGGGATGTTTTCAAATCACCTCAACGGAATCTTCTTGCGTAATTGACGTTTCGACTTGGTGGATTCACTCACCAAATCCACCCTGAATCCTGGATTAAAGTCAGATACCAGCACGTTCCCTGGTTCGTGCAGCACCTGTCGCCCATGAAATATGCTATAGAAGTCATAACGACGTGGCGCTTTAAAACACAACCGTGTTAGTCTTGTGGATTGCATGTGATTGCATGGTCCACTGCGCATAACGCCCCATGGGTGAGTACCTCTAGGGGAATACGTCTTTGTCGCTGCTTCATATGATTTCCTTAGTTGGATCAATAGCAAATGCCTGGAAATCCCTCGACGACGTACGCAGTTGGCCCGACCCTACCCCCCCCCCCCCCCATCCAGCCTAGCCATCCACCCCCGTCGTCCCCTAACCAGCACCACCCTTACCCCCGAAGCAAGTCCCCGCCCTACCCCCGCATTCAGTCCCCGCCCTACCCCCAAACCCTACCCCCAGACCCTACCCCCAAAGCCAGGCCCCGCCCCCCCCCACCCCCATCCAGCTCCCCCCACCCCCAAATCCTACCTCCAAAGCCGGCCCGCCCTAACGGCGCCCCCACCCAGTCCTATCATCTACCACTTTACATGTCGTTCAATCATGCACACGCGTATCGCAAAAACTTGTAAGTCCCGGCCAGGAGCGCATGCCTGAGGGCCATAATCTTCCAGCTCTTGGCCAATTCCCACTGACCATTAATGCACAATGGCATACATTAAGTCCTCACAATAGATGGTCGGGCGAAAGACTCTACACTGACTACCACTCGTTTTTCAACCGTGTCCTATTTTTCGAAGGCGGAAAGATTTCTTCGCGTCATCGACGTCTGCCTGTCGTCATTTTTCTCCGCGCATTCAACAGGCGGAGTGATATATGTGGACGTACCACACACGGACCCCACGCGAAATGACGTTGCATCTCATCCTCTTATAAAACATGGCTGCCACCGGAGCAATCAGCCGCGCATCGCCTACCTAAGCCTTTCTGAGGGCTCGTAAATAAAGTTAGCGCAACGAGCTGGAAGGATTTAGTCGGCGGGCCCGGGGAGAAAATTAAGTCCCTGGGTCACTACGTGCCGTGACGGGGCGCCGTGAAGTCTCGTTTGTCACGAGATTGAGACAAAGTGACCGCATTCGTTTAATGCCTGCGTGGTTAAGACCATTACAGATATATATAAAGGCAGGTTGACAACGACACTACTGTGCGTCACTGGCTGTTCCATGTCTTGCATCCGCCAATGCTATACAACCAGGAAATAACATTGAATTAAACAATAATGGCTGCATTTTTTATGAAACACATGATGTCAAGTAAAACTAATCCAGTGTGCATATGATTTTCTCTTAATCAGAAATCCCTTGATGAAATTACATTAAAATATACACGAGCTGGCTTAATTCTTTTTACTTATGTGACAGGGCCAGCAGAGGAAAACATGTCTGTAATTCATAAGGAATGCAATGAGGAGGGTGTGCAATTTGTTCACGCTGGAAATGTCAAGTTTGTGATTTTATTATAAAGTGACGAGTTTGACAAGAATTTGTGATGTAACAAAGTTTTACACAGATGTGCGATATTAACAAAGTGCCAAGTTTTATACAGATGTGCGATGTTAATTAACAAAGTGCCAAGGTTTCCACAGATGTGTAATGTAACGAAGGCGCCCGGAAAGCAAGGATTTGTGATGAAGACAGTTCTGCATGAGCCTCACACAGATTGGCTTCACCAAGCAGGCTGCCAGAAGGAGCGACAATATTTCAAATCAACCATTACGTGGGTGGCCGGCGACAGGAGACTGCGCCGGGGGAGGCGGAAGGGGTAGACGGGGCGGCATTGGGATGCATGGGGGGGGAGGGAGGGGGGGGCAGATGGGCGGCAAGGGGCTGCACCGGGGTAGGGGCAGTGGGAGAGGGATGGGGATGGGGAGGGGAGGGGATGGGGAGGGGGAGGGATGGGGAGGGGCGGATGGAGCGGCAGGGGAGAACGCCACCGGAAGGCATGCGGCGGCGCCTTTCATCAGAGAATGTTTAGGATGTTCCTTATAATCCAGACAGAGAAATGGGAGAGCGAGGAGGTTATCTTACCTGTCCTCAATGGCCTGACGTCATGCCTTTGAATGACTTCAACTTCGCGCCTGCCATTGTAAATCAAAGGATTTTAAAGCCAAATGTGGCGAGGGACCAAATTCTGCCGCGCCGGGCCAAGCGCTTCTTAATCAAGCCATTCATCACATGCAGAAGAAGACTTGGCCGTCGGAGTCAACAGCCAGCCATTGCGACCTTGACGTCTGACCGATGACCTTTGTAGACGAAATCGCCTATAATTATGGTCGTTATCAGAACGGCCATGTGAGAATTAGATTATGTAAATACAAAAGATTCATTTTTCCTCCATTTTTTTTTCTTGCCCTATTTTATATTCAGCGACCTGACCAAAAGACCAAAATAAAAAATTTACCATTCCCGCCGTGCCGAAAAGATGACTGGTTCCGCCATCTCATGTGACTAAATCAGACAGGGAACCCGCTTTTGACCTCAAAGCGCATTGTGTGTGAGCTGAGTGAGATATTCAGCGTCCGATCTACCCAGGGGCAGAGCGACCCTCGTCAACGATCACCACATGCCCTCATCCTGCCCTATCGCCTCCACGGAGTGGGTGGCTACGTATTTCGCCTCCGCCCCTTGCCCATGGTGTGTTAAACACACCCTGGTCATGATCAGCCCTTACTATCCCCGTTAACAATTCCTTGCAGCGGTGAAATGCATTTTCCATCCCTGGGAGTGTCATTACGAGGGGAGTACGTGTTCGGGTTGTCACCCCTGTGGTCAGAACGAGGCTGGCCGCGCCAGAGCGCCGGGCACGTCTTATAGCCTTAATCCGCCTTACCGACCACGCTCGCCACTTCCGGTTCCGCTTTGTGCTAGACCGAGGCCGCCGGTATCACCGAGGATCGACTGCACATAGTGGCTCAGTGGGTAAGCAGGCTGAGCTGCAGATCAACAGGACAAGGGCTCGAACCTTGGCGCTTGCATCTGCGGCATATTTCACCCACAACCACATTACATCGTTGCGGGAGGTTTCTTGACACAGTTTACCCCTCATGTGCACAAAAATGGCGTACAAAAAGAATGCTTTATTTTTCGTGCACACAAGACGGCTTGATAAAAACACGGTTTCCGGTGTGACTTGTTTATCAACGGTGGCTGAAATTGACGTCATATGTTTGCAATGAGCATCGGATCGGATGAGACACGACGCGGAGTCAGCGTGTTAATTGAACATTTGTAATATTTAAGCAATGAGGTCAAATAATCTGGTCAATTTATCACAAGTAATTAGGTACAAAAATTATGAGGTCAATTAAGCAAGTCGTAACGAGGTTAATAATCAGGTCATTTAATCAGTCCAATAATCAGATAAAGTAATTATAGACCAAGTAAAGGATGCAGGGTTCATATTAAATGGTTGAACGGCTCACCTGTTTTACTGCTTGTTTATTATTGGCAGCGGTAAATTTTTATTCAGTGCAGAAACTATTAGCTTTTGGCAATTTTCTTACCTTTTAGTCTTCACCTTCATACCGAGACTCGCACATTGTCTTCACTGAAAGCCAATGTGATCACCGACGCTATGTACAGCCTTCCAATTTGCCCTCCACCTTCTTCCATGTTCAGCACCCGGACTACACCACCCACCTCAAAAACCTCGCTGTCTCCTCTACTCGTCTCCCTGCGCAATTACCGCCCCAACCCCCCACTACACCCCTCACCCCCCCCCCCCTACGGCTGTCACCCACGTCCGCTGCTGTTTTGGGATCATGGCGGCTTTAAAGGCCCCGGTTTCCATGGATAACGCGCCGCGTACTGGGCGAAGGGCCATCCACCATCGCTCATATCTTAGCGGGGGGAATTTGAGCGACAAATCAGACTGGATCGACACAGGACTAGACACTTTTGCCTAACAAGCTTCCGGCGCCGCCATAAAACGAGGCGATTTTCCCCTGTCCCGCCTGCAGAAAATGCACGTGGGCCAACTGGATGCGGACAAACTAAGAGGCAGGCAGGCAGTCAGTCCGTCGCAGGGCGAAAAGAAGGAGAAACAAATTGCGTTCAGAGACGTGCGAACGTGCTACGAATCTAAAACAACTCCGCTGTGATCTGGGTTTGCGAGACCTAATTTATTGCCAGCAAACACTTGCTGCCGCCGTGTCATGTCCCTGGAACTGAAAACCAAATATCCTGTAAAATTGTACCGTCGTTTTTAGGTGCATTTTTCAGTGGTGCCAAATAATGTGGCTAACTGGTATTGTTTCGCGACGGACAGTTCTACGCATTATGCATGCGTCGGAGGGAGCCTTGAAACAATGATATCCAGCAGCTGCTATCCTTTGCGATTTTATGTCTCTTCTTGGGTCATTGGCTAAGCGATACCCCCATCCACCAGCTCAGTTGATTAAAACAGGCCAAGCAACAAATCAAACGCTGATGGATTGTGCCTTGACACCTTTATCTGGGGCATGTTTTATCCAACCATGCTCATTATTCCGGCAAGTTTCGTGTCCCAAAACACTTTTTGTCCAACGTCCGGATGACAGCATATAACGACAGGTGACTGGCAAATATGAACAGCTGCCAGCGCCTAAGTACAAAGAAAATTGCAGAAAAAAAAAACTATCGTTAAATGGTGGCATTGCCTCAGCCCCAATGTTGCTACATAACCACATTAAATGAATTATCGTTTGCGAGACGCGTGGCTTGAGCTTTTCTTTCGAGAAAGGGAATTCCACCTGTCCTTCTAAGCAGATCACAGCATTAGCTGCCGTGTTTGCTCGAGCAGGTGTCAAGCCGGCGACATGCGCCGCGTGCCAAGTCTTATCTCTGTAAAAAGTCGCCATTAATTGATTCCCCTTGCGTGGACGAAACGTGATTGCGGTCAATCATCGGACCAGGACTTGCAGCTTGGTTCACTCACATCCAAGACACATCTCAGCCAGGATTTATTTTTATTCCTTTCTTCAGCCTTTTTTGCAAAGAGTAGGTAGTTATACCTAGAGACATGGCTCCTCTCCACAGCTGTCCATCCCATTACAACAATATGACATGCAAAGACGATAAACCAGCCAACCACCATGGATGTTTTAAGTAAAATTTCTTATAATTTGCCCTTTAAATCAACACTACACCTCGTGTGTGCTCCAGCATTTTGATCTCGGTTTCCGGTATATAGACATCTAATCGGAAAATTGTTTTTGTAGAAACACGCCAATTTTTTTTACCTGGCCTTGATTCCGTTAAGTTACCGGGACCAAGGCGCCACTGAGCCAGCGGATTTGGACACCAGAGGTCGCCATGACCTCCATACGTCACATGACTCGGTTTGGACAGACACTAAGTCCCCCTACCGGCCAACACACACATTTGGCCGGTAAAAAATGCGGCATAGATGAAACAGGCTGGAATGGCATTTCATCCCTTCAAATTCGCCCGACAAAGGAGCGACAGATCCGTGAATGAGCAATTCACCGCTTGGGTGAACGCCTTCCCATAATTCCAATCGACGGCGTCCCTGTGGTTCAGACGGGTTCAAGGCTTTTCCGGCGTCTCACACTATTTCAGGCATCTGAAGGCGACAGTCTGCTGTATGAAGCAGGCAAGTCGGGCAGGCAGCTCCCTCCTATGGAAGAAAGGCATGAAGATTGTCTTTGATGGACGGTACGAAGCAGCTGCCTGGCTAGCTGCTCCCAATGGCCGGGAATTGTAAACACAATAGATACAACCAATCAAGTTTTAACCACCGCCAAAAAGACCAATAATTCCATATCTGTCATAGTATAATTCGTATTCACGACGACATATATACGTCGCGAGGTTCCGTTATCCTCTTGATATGGCACATGGTGAAGCGTCATTCTCTAGCCAACCACAAAAATCTCGCAATAAGTATCTATAGCTTAAATAATGCACAATCCTTAAAATACAGCTCGCATGATAAGTAGCACAATTATTTGATGCTTTCCGCTTTGGTGTATAAATCCAATACAATCCAGAAATATGTCAATTTAAATAACAAATGTATTTACCTTTCTTAATTAAATCTTGGGTTAATGGATTTTTCAGTCCGTTATATCATCATTGGAACTGAATTGATGGTATTATTTACGATTGATGTAAAAATCTGCTATATTATGGAATAATAATAAAATAATAAAATAAACAACGCTGAACCGTTCGTTTATATAACGTTACCTGATACATGAGTAGAGTAAATGTACATTTATTCTCCATGTCTGTCCTTCTTACGACTGATTCTTTACTCCAAGATCTGCAGCTCTCTCTCTAACCTAGAGGCGGAATGGTCTTTAGTCCTCAGGCACTCTGCTCGTCCCCATCTTGCCCATGATGTAAAACTCCGCCACTGCAATGACTTCCCACGCTAGTTTTTTTTCCACGTCCACATTACATTGCTGTCACGGACAAAGGAACCTTTCTCCTTCGGGGGTCCTCAGCAATATATTCCCGCCGTCCGCTCATTTTTTACCTGAGAAGTAAGCAGGGCCTCAGAGACAATTAGAAATGACTGACAACGCCCAGATGAGCCTGCTGCCCTGTATAATGAATGACCTTTCCCCTGGGGGACCAGGGAGGTGCGAAGCCACGTGGTACGGTAACCTGTCATAGGGCTTCATCCACAGTTAAATGACTCTCATTCCCCAGGCTGTGCTCAGCCCACATATCGGTTGAATCCATGGGTCGGTTATTAATACGAATTATCGAGGGAATGCGTTCCAGCTTAGACAGTCCTTGAAGCTCTGTCTAGTTTTGCATGCCTCCGATATTTTTTACGCTAAATAATGCAGAAAAACCTCGGGTGCGCCTGCCCGTTTATCCTAATGTATTGCATTTGACCCTGTAAGTTAATAACATCCTTCGGCGTCGCTGCGTGAAAAAAGTTCCTCATGCAATTATTCAGAGGATTTCCTTGGTCGTCAGAGCCATCCGTTGTTACGTTTGAGGGCCTATTACAACGGCTTTTATTCAGGAATTACACTATTGAGCTGCGCATTCTTTGACACCGGTCATGATTGGATGCCCCAGTGACGTTTTCGCCCGCCATCTTTCGCGTGACTAGTTCCATAGACGGTTCGCAAATCCTGAAGATAGTGCCACAATACTTTATTGTGGTACCCCAGAGGGCGTATTCTTTGTGACTATATTCCCGGGCGAGGGCGAGGTGTTGGGCTGTTACATCGGGTTGTTGAATTGTTCTCAAGAGTACGTTGTTATCTGTTTCGCCATTTTGAATAAAGCCGCATCCTTCATCTTGCCCGCTAACAGTATGGACGTCAGTGACCCTGTGACTGATCCTCTCACAGACCCTCTCGCTTGACGTCTCCCCAGCACTTAATCTATGTATCTTCCAGTCACCCCCACCACCCCTCATATCGCCTCGTGTGTCTCTGCGCTCCTTCCACACGACGGCATCCATTACTACATCCCGAGTAATCTTAACTACAGCTTGAGACATGAGACGCCCACCCATGTCAGCCTCCCACGCTATGCCATCTTCCTCCCCTTTTGCTCAGTCCCATCTCTGGCTACTCCTCCTCCCCCTCCCCTCCTCCCCATCTGTTTCTGGCAGGCACTAAGTACCATGAGTCGTTGATACCAGCAGCAACGGTCGCCCACAAAGCAAAAACACCCTTTCAACTAATTAATACGCATAACCGTCAAATAGAAGAAAACTAAATAAAAAATTACCTGATACCACATTTTTCTTTTATCCGCATTTTCAGCAGACGCATTTCAATAAGCGATTTCAACTGACAGATGGGTGCAGCGGTTAGCGCGTTATACCTAATCCGGGGGTCTGGGCGCCTAGCCGAATCATCCATTCATCGTTCATCGTCACTAAAACACAAATTCCTTCCAGTTAATTTACCGCTGACAGAGGGACGATGGTGGGAAGTTATGTACATCTCACACCTTGGCCACTGCCACGCCAGACACGCCGGCCCCGGGCCTCCCCCGCAGCCCTTTAGTTGACCTTCTCCAGCGCCGCCTGGCCTCACGCACATGTGCCATCATGGAGTTCATCACGACAGGGGCCAATTGCCCACTGCACTTACGCCGGTCATCCATCCGACAGACGGACAGAGTGTGCGATGGAAAGCCATTTCCATATTTATTGACCATAAGTATTGACCATAAATATGTATAAAACATTAGTCTGTTTGAACAAATAAGAAGTTGGTAAACATAATGTGACAACGACAGTTGCATTTATTGAACGTAAGTAATATATGCTTGCTTTGACCATAAAAAAGTCGTAACAAATAATGTCACATTTATTTAGATGTGTTTTAAGTCTTTTATATTATTGAATCTTACATTTGTCAATATTGTCTATATAAGCTGGAAATAATATGCCTATAAAATAAATAAATATAAACACCCCTTGAGGGAGGGGAGGGGGTGTCCAGGTTGTCCGGACGCACCTCTGCCCCCGTCCTCCCCCCAACTTGTTGAGTGTGGAGGTCCCATTTCGGAAACCTAAGCCACCTTCCCTCCCACCTATATCCGCGGGTAGTAAGTGTCTGAAACAGGAAGCAACAAGCTCCTCCAACGCTAATACCAAGTTTTAATTTGGCTGTTCCACCCACGCCATTCCACACCATATAGGGTCTGGGGACCATTTACTACCGCAATCAAACGAATAAGAGGAATTGCATCACTCTAGCGGTTTATAATGGTATCTAAGTGTCTCGTAGTTAATCTAACTCCCAGGCATGCGCTATCGACGCCAGGGGCACTTCCGGTCTCAGCCAATCACACCATCTGGTGCGGATGACGTCACGCGAGCTCCCAGCTGTGAATCCAAGCAAACGGACGGCAGACGTTTTAGCCTTGGACCGCCTCCGCCAGCCCGTCCAGTTCATATCGGGATGTCGAGCATTAAGTTAATATCGTGTTTGACAGACAAATTATGGAGCATCTCTTCGTAAAAAACACGTCAACTCGTGAGAAGTGAGAAGATTAATTGCAATAATTTTTTTTACAACAGAGAATGGTCCTGTAAGGCAAACCTCATGTGCCACGTAATGAAGAAAACCTGTGCTGAGCTAATAATAAAATTAATAAGGATATCCCCAGTGCCTTGTGGTCTCGTTAGGACGCTGTTCCCGCATGGAGCCTGGTTATTTGGTGCCATAGCAAGATGATGAATGCATCAGTGTTTTCGTAAATATGCAGCCTGCATAGTCAATGTTTTTACGAATTACGTTTTATTTCCTATCCTTTCGATGACCTGCAGCAGAGGCCCGCCAGGTGTGGGGCTGTAAGGTATAAAGGCCTACGTCAGCACATTCGGACCCATGTATCTCATCCTCTCATGTTAGAATGAATTGTTCATGGAGGTCATTCCTCTCCATTTCACAAGAAAAAAATAATCCTCACGGACTGAAAATGTCCCCTAGCTACCTCCGCTTGGTGGCTCGCTTCCTGTGTGAGACATAGCACTGCCAGGTCTGGGCTGGTATCCCAGCTGAACACCTCCGCGAGAAGTATATCTATATGCACGAGGCCCGTTCGCCATTATGACGCAATTCCAGCTTAATTTCCTGCGAGCAACGACATCAATCAGCGATGTCCGGCCACCTTATTATGACCAGATTATCATTGAGAAAAAGAAAAGCTCGTCCAGTGATGATTTAATTTCTACACTGTAACAGATGTCTTATATATTGTTCCCGAGGGTGTCATGATGACACAATCTGCAGATACGGGCGAGCTTGTCTTCTACCCAGAGGAGACAAAGCGCCATTGATTTTGCAATATCCGGTAAGCTTCGGAAGATCTGTGCTTCAACCTTATTATTATGCATTGCTTTATAAGCTAGTCTAGGTCGAAGAACGAGAAATGTCATTATGCTTCGCCGATCGTCTTTCTAACTGCAAGGCGTTAAGTCCCCACCTTGGTTATTTATCAATAGATGGTTTCCTTGCTGGACTCTTCCTCTCATAAGGCCGGCGCATTGGTTTAACAAATACACAGCTGATCTGAAAATTTCTCTTATGGTCAGCTACCTATTGGGGGATAGGAGCCGTCTGGGACAGTACTTATCGACCAGGGAAATGAAAGGAAGATGCCTGGTATACATGCTCGCATGAGCAAATGTGGTATTATGTTACGGATACAATTTAGGCAAAAGAGGGGCAGATCCCCCACCCCCACATCCCCGGGACCGCGGGACTGGTAGAGGAAGAGAGGATTATATCAAATATCTTAAAGTTAAATACGTTGCTATTTATTATGGAATACAGGTCCCCGTACAAGGGACGGCTGAAGACGTTTGAACAACAAACTGGTATGGCCATGCGAACTGTAGCGGTATGATTCGAACTGACCACTCGCGATCGCAGCTGAACCCTCTCCCTCTACTTTTCCCGCCGCTTTCCCCTTCCCTTTCCCTCTCCCTGCCTTCCCCCCCCCCTCCTGCCTCATCCCTTTTCTCTATCCCTGCCTCTTCCGCGCCCCTCCTTCCCCCTCTCCCACCCTACCCTCCCCTCTCTCCCCTCCCCTACCTTCCCCTTATTTTACCTCTCCTTGCTCTTTCCGTATACATTCCACTCCCCCTTCTTTCCTCATCCCTCTCCCCTCCTCATCCCTCTCCCATGCCCTCTCCTCCCTTACCCTCTCTTCCCTCTCTCCCCCTCCAATACCTTCCACTCCCTCTTTCCCTGAATCCCTCTCCCCTCCTCTTCCTTTTCTCTCTCTCCTCCCCTTTCCTGCCTTCCACTCCCTCTCCCCTCCCTCTCCCTCTCCCTCCCTCTCCATATACTTAAGCCAGTCTACCATGCTCTAGCATGTCTACATATTTGCACCCGATAACCGAATCTCAGTTTTGCCCCGAAATCGCACGGTGATTACGATAACTACAGAGGCGTAGAGAGTAGTTTTTACCCGGGAGTGCCTACTCTTGGCCGGCAGTATTCGGGCGGCACTGGCCCTGATATGACGTTCACAGAGCTCTGAGATTGAATTATCGCCAATAGATTCGGTGTTTATGGCACGGGCTTTGACAAGGAGTGTATAACAATCAGGTGTAGGGCGTGCAAATTCTGACCCCGACCCTACGGATAACCAACCATCTCCCTGGTTAGGAAGAGGATGTATTCTGAGAGCCCGAGCTTTAGGAAGCCTTAGTGGGTTTGATGTGACGGTTATATATTATAGATAGGGCCATGTGACGACTCAAGATATCTATGTTGTGTCAACTATAGAAACGGAAACGAGAATATATTAATAGGTGTTTTGTGACAATAATAGATAGGGGCCCTGTGATGGCTGAATATTTATATGTTGTGTTAATTTTAGGAACGGGACCGACAATATAGAAAAAGGTGTTTTGTGACAATAATAGATGTGGGCCCTGTGATGGATGAATATTTATATGTTGTGTTAATTATCAAAACCATAATATATTAGAAGAGTGAGTGAGAATCGTTTAAGATGTATATTATGTCAATGATGAACCTTAAGGAGAGAATGGCTAAAGAGCTTTATTGGGACAATTATAAAACAGAACCATATGCATATTTCTTGAGAAGATGAAATGAAAAATAATATGGCTGCTTCCGCAATGGGATTATATCTGTCTCACAAGAGACCCCGACATATATATGTTTAGCCCAATGACAGTGTTGATCTAGAGAAATCCAGAATCTCATAGAATTCGTCCCCGGTAAAAAATTGTATACACCTTCCAAACATATTTGGCAATATTATTTTATTTGATGACATAACAGAGCATATGTAAAGGTAAATTCCAGATGCATTTGGCAATTCATAGGAATAGAAAAGCACAAGAAAATTCAAAATTATTAAGTGGTACAACTTACTGCCAACTATGGAAAAGCCAGCGCGGGGCAAAAATAAAGTCAATTTCTACTACACATTATCTACACCATCACCACATTTTATGTAAATGTTTTAGTGTCTTTTCGAAATATGCAATCAAAAGGCTTCCTAACCCAGTCATATGAGGAACGTCCGCTTGGTCTGTTCCAGGCACCCAGGTATACTAGCCCCATATGGGGAAAAACTTCGTGCACACTCCGCTATGTGCACACTATCTGGGTCAACGACCCCATGACCGTCATGTGGACTGGGGTTAAAGCAAGCCAGGGATTTCATGCAGATGCTTCAGCGGGCAGACCGTAGGGGTCTGGAAGGGGTAAAAGGCGACACGCGACAGAAGCATGTTTGAAATATCGACATTCGACATTGAGCCCCAAATTCCGATACTGAATATCTGAAAAAAGCGATATCGACACATATTTTGTGAAAAAAAAGACACTGAACGTACCCATTAAGCGTAAGGGACGTCGTGAAAAATTGACATTCGACATTGAGGATTTGCAAAAAATCGACATTGGACGCTGAACCCATCCTTCCGGACCCGTGACAGTAATACTTGGTACCTGAAATAGCCTAGGCCTTGTTCGCGGAGACCAGTGTGATACAAAAATATATGCGAATCAATAGCCATTCTGTTCAATCCCAGTACAGCCCATGAATTTTACAACTATTGGTCTAACATGGCAGGTTTGCGGCAGAGGAATGGCAGCTGACGCTGTTTGGGGATCAGATAGCATAGGGTCATGTTAAGATCGCCCACAAAACTTCTAAAAACTCGCCGAACCTAAATTCTACAAATTCAATGCTGGACACATATTTCACACACGGTCATTGTGACTCTCAGTTCAATTCATTTATATTCAGCCTGTATTTATTCGCATGCCAGTAGGAAGACAAAATAGTGGGAAGGGGAGGGGGCACAGCATACTTGCAATCGACGGGTGGCTTTTTGAAACTTACGACTGCAAAGGGGGTGTCACTGTGACGTCATAACGTCGGGCCATATCATTTTGGAGAGTTTGGCAAAAAATGTGTATGTGTTTGGGGAAGGGGCGGAGTTAAGTTATGTAAGCCCTCAGATAATTAGGTAAAGCAATGAAACAAAGTTCTGTCCCTCATTTCAGAATACTTATGTATTTGTTGGCTTATTCCAGCCATTATGTGCATTAAGGTGGCCTAAGATATCAGCATTTCATTTCATCTTACCTCTACACACAATATTGGTATCACCATGTTAATGTACCCAGCGTTCATCAGGCGTTACCGCTACCGAACCTCTCAGTCACCGCCCAACCTTTCACCACCCACTCCACTCACCCCAGCACAGATACGGGGCAGACATTGGTCCAAATGGGCTTTCTGTGAATTCGTTCGGAGCAAGCTTCACTAAAATGAGCAAGAAACAAAGTCATGATACCACTCTGCAGTCATGATACCACTACAATAGGGATTCATGATACCACTACAATAGGGATTCATGATACCACTGTAATACGGAGTCTCACACAAAGACATTCACATGGTGAACGTTTCTGACACGTGGCATTCGTTTGAGCTTATGTTATTAGTCATGGACGAACAAAAACTGTATATTCCTTGGACTATTATAGAATGTTGCCTTGTTGGCCCTCCCATTGCTGGTAACCTGTGCATGGAATTAATGCACTACCAGGGATATTTCCGAGTGGGCGTTGAAGGTAACGCAGTAACCCGAGGGGCTGTGGTTTATGGCCGGTTGCGTTTAAGTCTATCACTACGGATGACTGCAGAATCTACAAAAAGCACCACGTGATTGACACGTGATCGGCGGTTGAGCGACACGTGACCCCGACTGGGGATTTGCTCAGCTCAGTACAGCGTGTCCACACTTCCACCCACATATCGATTATCAGAACGCGATATAAGAAGATTGGGTTCAATCTGCCCCCAGCATTGAAAGATTTTCGACCAAGGATTATGGTCGTAAAGGATTTGTTTGGCCCATGGCAAAGCTAAGATAGACATATTGCCGCCTTGTGTCAAGGGTTTAACGCGATAACGCAAATGATGCCTGCGGGACAAAGAATTTTGTACTTCATTTGGAAATAATATTTAATCATTTATATCGCGTACCCGCATAGAAATTAATCTAAGCTTAGACATAGCATGCAAGAAAATGGCGTCTTGCAATATCTATAAAGGTTGAGGGCACAGTCTCCTTGCAGACTGCATGTGCATCTGTATGTGCATGCTGGGTAGCGGTAACGCCGCCACCGCCACTCAACATATGCCCTTGGGTCACGTATTGTAACTAGACACTTTCTGTTTTTCTAGTCCGGATCACCATTACGGGTCCCGGGTCTGTCCTGGTGAGGTAAGCGGTATCGATGACCACGTGTGGCCGGCCAGCCATTGCGCCAGGCAAGATTAAACAGGTGGACAGACCCATGACCAGTGAACATCAGGAATAAAGGGCATGGCATAGCGTGGAAACTACCAATCCCCGCCATGGTGTCTACCTGCTCTTCCCTCTTTCCAAGCCTGGCTCAGTCGGTATCGTCACAATATCACAGCTTTGGAAGCAGAACCCAACCTTTATAGTGTATGTTCAAGTGGGGGGATGCAATCTCCCTACAACCCCCCCCCCCCTCCCCCCTTCCCCCTCCCTAGGTTGCAAGCCCACTAACGCACTCTCCCTAGATCCGCCCATGCACAGTAACAGCACAGATACAGTCACAGCAAAGTAATTATTGTAATGGTAACTACCATTACACTCCCCAAGTGGTTGAGATGGTAAATGAGCGATTGATGTCCATGTAATAAAGTCCCCCTTCATGGTAGCTAAGCAGTGAGTGAATCTAAATCGTTGTCATGATTAAAAGGTGAGGTCACATGGTCAGTGGTATTATAAGAGATACGTTACAGACATTCCCGTCAATTTGAAAATAACTATTTCACCATTTTGTCGTCACATATTCGACGATCGATTCGCTTTTGAGAAAGGCAAATTATTGCCTATCGCGAGGATAATGTACCTACCATTATGGCAAGCGACTTTTCCATTTACCTTGATATACCATATATGAATTTAAAAGTGTTTTCTGCTTTTATCACCATATTGTCAACAACAGGGAAAAAAGGTGATACTTTCAGTTATTTTATCCAATAATTTTAATCATTAAGCATTAAAAAAACATCATTTGATCGTGTTTTACATTTTGATCTAATCGGCTTTCAAATGCCTTACAGTTTCAAGGTCGCCCAGGTCGGTCGCTGTCATGGCTATCGTCCGCGCGCCGCGAATACAAATCGTTATAAATGTATATTCACACGGCATAAATGAACGCCACGTGTTGGTTTGATTGGCGTCTGCAAGACGGCCATCATTGATCGACTTCACAGCAATCAATCGATTACTGTTGTTCACAGTGGTGACCGGGTGAACTTCAAACTAAAATCACTCCGCCACCTCACCGACGAACTACTCTTTACAATGGGAACTACATGCGTCCTCCGCCATTTACATAGTCCGATTGGTCTCCTAACGCCCTGGCGGATTTCTTTCTCCGGTTCGGAACCCTTCGCAATTAGTGAGCGTCGATGCAGAGTTGATTCATTTCAGGCGGAGTTCTTCGCGGGTTAAAGCCGCCATCGATCACTTCTTCGGCGACAGAGGACAAAAAAACCAACAACCGGAAAACGCCAAGCCGTGATTAATTGAGCATTTCAACTTCCGGGGTTAGGTACATGTACCTCAATGGGTCCGGGTGCCTCAGCAATGAGGGCAGAGGCTCTTGCTACCTGTGAATTAATGTCAGATCCGACTGGCTGAGACTGCTTGTAACGAATGACCTGGACATGGGTGGCTGGTACCTGGACAAGACAGATAGGGTTCGACAATGTGGCTACTAATTTATGATTGTGTTATACTAACCAACTTAGCAATATTAGCTGTGCGCGAATCTTTATCAAATAATTTAATGTCATCGTTTTTAGTATCCATTACTTTAAAGTGCACGTACTCCGGTATTGAAATACAATAACATAGAGGAGGAACAGGCGCCTAGAGAGAATTTTATCACCAAAAATAATGATAAATGATGTTACTGACTATCATTATATTTTATTTAGTGCTGTTTTACTTGTGAGTAAATACACTTTTGTGAAACATCGTATACAGGTAGAGAATCCGCCGCCCCACACAGAAAATTAGAGCAGGAGTTATGATGCTGATAAGTGCACACTCTATATATAGAGACATAAAAATAAAAACACATGGAAACACGTTTTATCTCACGTGATATGCATATATAGATATATGCATTTATGGGGTATTATACATTATTTCGTTCCTTGATAGACAACACCTTGCCCAGAGCACTTGGTCAGACACACATTTGTATATACAAATATATGGGGCAATCCAATGAGTGCCGCTGTCACTTCTAACCTCAGAAATTGACCACGGAAAGCTACAATTATGGCGACGTTGGATGAATCTATTCATTATTTCGATATGGATTCACAGTGCCTCGTTGTGGGGTTTCATTATAGTAGCGAGGGTATTCAATACGTGTCTATGGAATACGATTTATAACCCGATGAATTCTGACGTGTCCGGCATGGAAACGCCGATATTGGCGAACAATAGCCACAGTTATATATGTCCTGGCTCCAGTGCCGGCGTGGGAGGACGAGACAAGAGTCTGTTAACGATGGTCGTGATATTCCGTTGTGTCTCTAGGCCCGTGGGGAGCGGCCATCGTTCATCGGCCATCGGCCAGAGAGTAAGGGACAGAGACCAGAGGACAGAAGCCAGGGGCCCGAGACCATAGGACATAGGACAGAAGCCAGAGACCAGAGACCAGAGACCACAAGCCAGGGACCAGTGGCCAGAGACCAGAGACCAAAAGCCAGAGACCAGAAGCCAGAGACCAGAGGACAGACGCCAGAGACCATAGACCGTAGACCAATGAACAAAGGCAAGCCAAAGACCAGTGGTCATCAGCCAGAGACCAGAGACCAGAAGCCAGAGACCAGTGGCCATCGGCCGGAGACCAGAAGCCAGAGACCAGAGACCAAAAGCCAGAGACCAAAAGCCAGAGGCCAGAAGCCAGAGACCAGAGGACAAAAGCCAGAGACCAGTGACCAGAAACCTGAGGCCCGCCAGAGGAGAGAAGCCAGAGACCATAGACCATAGACCAGAGAACAGAGGCAAGCCAAAGACCAGTGATCATCAGCCAGAGACCAGAAGCCAGAGACCAGAGGCAATCGATCGGAATCCATCTTCCACAAACCAGAGGCCAGAAGCTAGAGGCCAGCGCTATGGCTGAGGGGACAACGGATATCCTGGTTACCAGAAGAAGATCCAGGCTGTTCCAAAAAGTTGTACATAAGTTTAAAAATCAAATAATGTAACACGAGCAATTTTGTTAGTTGTCAGTTGGAATTACCTTTCACGTGTATCTCCTTAAATTTAGAGAAACGGGACTCTTTGTATATTGCAGGTCTAATTTATACGTTTTCTTACCTTGGTATCTGCTAAATCTCCGCCCTCAGTCTCTTTCTTACTTGCAGCTTAACTTTTATTATTTGAGAGTTTTGCTGTGTTCTGTTTTGAATCGCGCACATGTCATCGGCCGGTCCTTGACCTTGCTTTGTATTGCATTGTGGGAGACACACACTCTAGTTTGTGTCCTCTTTGCTGTCGTCTTTCGGGGTGTGTGGGTCGCATCCACTGCACCCCATACTACCCCTCCCATGGAGGAGCTGTGGTGGAGGCTCTACGAAGAAATTAATTTAGACGGATAACTTAATTTATGATCACAGGGTTAATGATGGCAATGGCCATGTGGTTTACTGGCCGGCTTAATTACAGGCTGTGTCAACTGGTTAGTTATAATTTTGTAATCCTGTGCTGCCTTCTTCCAGAATAAACTTAAGAAAGTGCCCCTCGACACGTTACACAAAAAATAGTATTAGTTTGGCTATACGTAATAATGCAAGTGTCAACTGCAAATGCCTTGCCTGATGTATCGTGGGTTTATCTTCTTATGGACCTATACAGAACAGAAATCACAAGCCTATGATGGGATCCCAGATTTTCGTTTCCGCTTCGATTTGATGCATTGCTGGGCTCATGCTGTAGTATTCACGCGAGTAGCATTTCACGCAACTGACATAATAATTGATGCAAAATTATAAAGAAATAAAAGGAACAGCCACGTGCGTTTTGTATCAGGTCCGGATCTGCACCGATCGGGCCGACATTAATGCGTCGATGTGGACATGCAGTCGGACTGAAAGAAAGACGGGTCTCGGAACATCCACGCCATGAATGCTCAGCCGTAATTTGTCATTATAATGGAAGCCCAGGAAATATTTTTATATTCTGTGCATATAGTTTAATCGCATTAACATTGATTTAATCATTTATATGTGACAATCGATGTTGAGAACCTCAGAAAATGAATTCCGCTGATAAAACAAAACCCTTAGAGGTCATTGCACTTGTTTTCCCTTCTTTACTCTTGCTGAAATCGCCCCGTACAGGTCGAGAACAAAATATGCAAATACAACATAAAGGCTATCTATGCGGTAATCTGAATGCTGTGACAGGCTAGTGCAAATCCTGTGACTATGGCATTATGGAACATTGATTCCTCGTGCTGCTAACTTCGGTATAATTTTTTAATATATCATTTCCTTTTTTTGTCGTTTTCAATGTGTGACTAGAACAGTTGCAAGTCTGTGGTCGGTTTATTTTTTTGTCCTTCAATGATGGGGCACCGCACTGAGGTGTTAAAAAAACGGGATAGAAGTTTAACTCCCCCATCCCCTTACAGCAATCTTATATCGCAATATCTCATGTCATTCCACTCCCTCTCCAAATGTTTTTCCAAGGGGCCTCCCTGGTGTAGTGGTTAGCGCACTAGACCGCAGATCAATAGGTCCTGGGTTCGAATCCGGGCTCGGGCACCTAATCTGGGGCATGTTTCATTCCTTCATCCTTCATCGTCTCGGGAAGTTCCTTGGCCCAATTTAGCCTGTATGTGCACAAAAGTGGCCTAAAACACCAACATTCCATTCCAAATGTTTTTCCCTCGGGGTTTCTTTTCCACCTTCAAAAGAAGTTCCTAACAAACCCTCCTGTACTCTAACTAGTCTGATAATTACATCATAACGCCAAAACCATCAGTAAATTACCCCCCCCCCTCCCACCTTCCACCCCCTCCCTCTATCCTCCCTTCCCCTCAGGTTGTACATGGACCACTTATCAGCAGTAACCACCACACTACCCGTCCACCTAATCCACAACCTCTAGCCACGAAGAACGAAGACGATACGTCACCGTAATCCATCATATGGCAAGGCTAGAGTGGCTGGGTGGCAGTCGATGCCCCCTCCCTCCCCTACTACACCCTCACCCATGCCATCACTGCACCAGCCCCCCCCCTTCCTCCTGCACTCATACCCATTCCATCACTGCACCCTTCCCCATTCTCCTGCCCTCTCTCAACATAAGCATAAAAACCCAGACCTTGCATCCCCCAGCCCCCTTCTCACCCACCTACCCTGCACACACCCACCCTAATACCCCAAGCCCGACAAGTCAGTGCCATCCCGCTGACGTAATGTCAGTTACACCTCCAGACCCTAATCCTCTGATACCGTTACTCGCCCCTCCCCCCCACCTCGACCCTTCTTATCACCTTATTGGTCATCAATCAGAATACCCCAGACTCAACCCAAAGCTTGGTGTTAAAAGTTGTGTGGCTGGGTTGGTTGGTTGTATATTCAGGACGCTTTAACCACTTTTGGTCATATCGCGTCAATGGGAGAAGGAAGGGAGAGTGGGGCCATGTCCCCGGGGGTAACCCCCTACTCCTTGCTGAGATGGCCACAGCGGGGCGCGAACCACCGATTCACGTACCGTTTGGGTCTCAGGTGCCCAGAGCATTCAAGGCGAGGGCTCTAACCCACTGAGCTATCGGGCCGGCCCCTGACCGTGGCTGAGAAAACAAACCGGCTTGTATAGTGAGTTGTCCTCCAGGTATACATATGTTTACTTTTCGCAGCGATGGACATATTGGTATTGCCATGAGCCGGTGTGTTATGCCACAGCTTATCCTATCACATTGCCATTCCCTATACACCCCTATACAGCTTTGGTCCGCTCACCATACTCGGTGCATGCAATACTCATTGAAGCCCATCGCTTAGCTATTTCGTCAATGCAATATTTGCTGTCCATTGCGTTAGTAAATGCAAAACGGACTGCAATAAGCATTACGGATATGTTCATGTGAAGACGCAGAGCCGTGTATGCTCGTCTAGGTTAATGTCACATCCAGTGCGCGAAATTTATCCTGAGCGGAAATTGAGTGAGATAGTAGAGAGATACACAATTGTTCGGCACTTTCAGGACAACATAAACCATAAACCATGATCAAACATGGCAGTTTTGCGTTCGAAGAATGGCAGCTGACCCTGTTTGAGCATCATATAAGATGTGGCCATGTCAACATCCCCCCCAAACATCCAAAAAACTCGCTGAACCGAAACTGTACAAATCTAATGTGGGACACACGTATAACACACCAGCGATGTGACTCTCAGTTCAATTCATTTCTATTCAGACATAGCTCAGACTTAGCTCAGATCGGGGGGTGGCTCGTTAAAAACTTATGGCGGGTTCGAGGGAGGGTGGGTTCACTGAAGTCATAACATCGAGTAAGCAATATCATTTTGGGGATTTGGGAAAAGTGTATGTGTGAGGGGGGGGGGGGGGGGAGGGCAGGGAGTTACTTCAGTTATCACCTAATTGGTTAATCCTGCTATGGAAAATTTTCAATTTTCGTCATATGTCGGTCGGTCGTGTTTGTTTGTCTGTTTCTATGTATGTCTGTTTCACTAAAAAACGAGAAGTCTTCTTGTGACCTAACGGCTGCATGCATCGGTTCGCAGTCTTCAGTATCTAATAGCTAGGCTATAGGGCTACACCATACTCGTCACCCAGGTTAAACGGTCAAAGGTCAAGGTCACAGCGATTTTTCGAAAAAATAACTAAAAACGCTTATATCTCCGTTAATATTGACGCTACAGATCTCTGGTCAGTTTCAAGATGTGCTAGCATTCAAGGCGCAATTTTCGGGTATTGTTCACTTTTTGATGCGTAATACTCATTTTCGAGTAAAATGAGGTCGTAAGTTTTGCGGGAAAACGCACTGAATGACCTCGTTTTCTCGCTTTTGGGCACATTTGCCATCAAGCTATCGCTATGATGCTCTAATATGCCATAGAAATATGAATTGAGACGAGTTGTGTTGAATCTTAGAGTTTTCTGATGCGTCACGTGACGTCACGATGACGTCACTTTTGGTACTTAAAAAAAATCGTCAAAAATCAGAAAAAAAATCTAAAAATGAGAAAGTAGCATCATATTGTAGGAACCGTAGTTCCTCGTATAGCTGCAAGCTAAAAACAATATGTTCCTATCTTACTTCCGGTTCCAGGGCCGACGGCATTTCTCTATGGGACTTCCCATGTTAAAGCGCTGTATCTTCAGGCTGGGAAAACTATTTTGTCGTGTATTTCACAAGTGCCTCCATCAAGGGACACTGGGATTTTTACCTTAGTTAAACATGATATATAGTAGCCTTAGTGCTTACCGCATGCGATTGGATCAAATAGTGACGATACAGGATTTATTTGAAATTTGGCCAATGGTGAAAGATACGGCTTTTTGGTGTTAGCAGAGGCTCCCACAGGCGTCCTATTCAAGCCACCACTCACAGCTTGCAGGTGTGGATGGATAACACTAAGCTGAGTCATAATCTGTCCACATGGTTTTATAGTCATATTACTTTTCGGTATATAGTCAAAATCGTTTAACATGGGATCCTATGGGGAAAAATGAACTTTAGTAAATATGACCTACTTCCGCTCAAGCTATTTCTCCTTCACCACACAGTGAGGTAATATCACTATAAAGCAAGTTATAAGAAAAACACGGCGATCTCTGTATTACTTTTTGTTTCCATGGCAACGAAGCCACTGGCCTAATAATAAACATACAGATTCCTGCCATTAAAAAAAAAATCGTCAAAAATCTGATAAAAATGCTAAAATTGCAATCTTTTCGCCAACTAATTGCCAATAAGCATCTACATATCACTTAATGCTTCATTCAGGCGAATGTTGCTCAGTTATGGCGCTAGAGCCCTTCAAAGCGGGACGACACCTTTGCGGGGCCACCAATGATGAGTGAATGGAGATTGTGTCCATCTTGAAAACAACGTCAAAATTAAGAAAAACATGCCAGAGCTGTGATCTTTCGCTAAATGGTAGGGACCATTGATCGGCAGAGAACTAGTAAAAGAAACAAATGAGTTGCTATATCACTTCGCCTGCAGTGTTCTTTGTTGTTGACCTAGGTCTCCGTGTCTCCGCAATGATGAACTAATGCAACTTTTGGCCATTTCGTCAAGCCATAGCTGAAGGACTATTCTTTCTATCGCCTAGCTCTTTAATCGAATAAGTTGTGGCAGTAAACCTTGGCGTATTGCCACTTGGACGTTGCCGTGCGTCACGTCATAACGTCACTATGACGTCATGACGTCACACTACTTACGTAAGCTATTACTCAGCTATTATAAGGTATGGCGACCTTCGGGTCGCTTGATGTTGCAGGTCGTGTTCAGGGACAGTTTGTGCCGTGTGTAACTCTTTTGGCGCAGGCGATAAGTATGCGTCACAGTGACGTCATAGCTAACGTGCTCCTACGAAATGTTTAGTTTGCTTTATTTTCAGCCACTTTGGCAATAGCTGTCACAACCAGAGTTGATAAGTAGGCATATTAAGAAAATAAAAGCCATCTTGAGCATTTTCGCAAACGTCAAATGACGTCATGTCACGTCACGATGACGTATTATTAGATAAAAATTTAAGTTCGTAGCGCCATTCATAATGAGTCAAGCAATCGCTCTTGAGAACAAAATTTCATGTTCACTTAAACACGTCGTCTTCAGAGATACCTTATGGCGAGGGGGCTAAGTGAGCGTCAACGTCATAGCTTACGTGCTCCTATGAAAGTTTGGGCCTGCTTGATGTTCAGCTAAGTTGGCAATAGCTACCATCACCCATAAGTTCATGAGTTCACCCATTTTTCGTAAGTAGGTATATTTAACAAAATAGAAGTCCTCGTGAATATTGTCGTTATCGTCAAATGAAGTTCGTAAAGTCACGAAGACATAATAAATAAATAGTAGGAAAGTACCGTTAATATTGCTTCAAGGGAAGCGCTCTTGGCTTCAAACTGGATGTCTATTTAAGCTCCGCCTACAGTCCCACACTGCCTGTCGAAGGCAGCATTTAGCCCAAATTGCCCCTATAAGGCCCTTTAGCGGACATTGGCCCTGACGACTCGTAACGTCGCCATTAATACAGCTTTCAAATTTACTTATGGATTTTTGTCCTCAACCTATGGTCGAATATCTCGTGTGTTGAAATGTTTGTTTTACAGACTCAAAGAGATATAAAAACATATGCATCATAAATTTTGAGATACTTTGAGAATAGTCTTGATTCTAAAATGTAAAAAAACTAAGATGGCGCATGTAAGCATATTGCTTTAAAAGTTAGAGAATCCGTCGCCCCACACATGAGGCACTAAAATTAGGGCAGGAGGTATGATGCTGATAAGTGCCCACTCTATATAGAGACATAAAAATAAAAACACATGGAAACACGTTTTTATCATACGTGATATGTATATATATATATGCATTGATGGGGTATTATACATTATTTCGTTCGTTGATAGACAACACCTTGCCCAGAGCACTTAGTCAGACACACATTTATATATACAAATATATGGGGCAATCCAATGAGTGCCGCTGTCACTTCTAACCTCAGAAATTGACCACGGAAAGCTACAATTATGGCGACGTAGGATGAATCTATTCATTATTCCAATATGGATTCACAGTACCTCGCTGTGGGGTTCCAATATAGTAGCGAGGGTATTCAATACGTGTCTATGGAATATGATTATAACCCGATGAATTCTGACGTGTCCGGCATGGAAACGCCGACATTGGCGAACAATAGCCACAGTTATATGTCCAGGCTCCGGTGCCGGCGTGGGAGGACGAGACAAGAGGCTGTTAACCATGGTCGTGATATTTCTTTGTGTCTCTAGGGGCGTAGGGAGCGGCCATCGTTCATCGGCCCTCGGCCAAAGAGTAAGGGACAGAGACCAGAGGACAGAAGCCAGAGGCCAGAGACCATAGGACATAGGACAGAAGCCAGAGACCAGAGACCAGAGACCAGAGACCACAAGCCATGGACCAGTGGCCATCGGCCGGCGACCAAAAGCCAGAGACCCGTGAAAAGCCAGAGAAAAGAAGTCAGAGACCACAGGACAGAAGCCAGAGACCAGAGACCAGAAACCTGAGGTCCGCCAGAGACCAGAGTAGGGAATCCAGAGACCATAGATCAGAATCCATCTCAAACAGACCAGAGACCATAGATCAGAATCCATCTCCCACAGACCAGAGAGCAGAAGCCAGAGGCCAGCGCTGTGGCTGAGGGGACAACGGATGTCCTGGTGACCAGAGGAAGATCCAGGCTGTTCAAAATGGTTGTACATATGTTGATAATCAAACAATGTAACAGAAGCAATTTTGTTAGTTGTCAGTTGGACTTACTTTTTATGTGTATCTCCTTAAATTTAGAGAAACGGGACTAATCTATATGTTTTCCTACCTTGGTATCTGCTAAAAGTCCGCTGTCAGTCTCTATCTAACTTGCAGTTTAAATTTTATTATTTGAGATTTGATCTGTGTTTGGTTTTGAATCGTGCACATGTCGTCTGCCGGAAATTAGAAAGTCCTTGACCTTGCTTTGTATTGCATTGTAACTAGTTTGTGTTCTCTTTACTGTCGTCTTTCGGGGTGCGTGGGTCGCATCCACTGAGTCCCACTCTAACCCTCCCATGGAGGAGCTGTGGTGGAGGCTCTACAAAATTTAGACGGATAACTTAATTTATGATCACAGGTTTAATGATGGCAATGGCCATGTGGTTTACTGGCCGGATTAATTATAGGTTGTATCAACTGGTTAGTTATAATTTTGTAATCCTGTGCTGCCTTCTTCCAGAATAAACTTCAAAAAGTGCCAATCCCTGCTTGGTCCATTTTATTACTTTATTTATTGTAATTATCTCACACCCCTCGACCCGTTACACAATAAATAGTATTAGTTTGGCTACGTAATAATACAAATGTCAACCGCAAACGCCTTGCCTGATGTATCGCAAGTATATCTTCTTATGGACCTATACAGAACAGAGATCAATATGTAACTCAAAACATTTCAACAACGTTGCTCACAAGAGTAAACCGAGATCCCAGATTTTCGTTTCCGTGTCGATTTGATGCATTGCTGGGTCCCATGCTGTAGTATGCACGCGAGTAGCATTTCACGCTACTGACATAATAATTGATGCTACATCATAAAGAAACAAAAGGAACAGCCACGTGCGTTTTGCATCAGGTCCGGATCTGCACCGATCGGGGCGACATAAAATGCACCGATGTGGACATGCAGTCAGAGTGAAAAAACGACGGGTCTTGGAACATCCACGCCATGAATGCTCAGCCGTAATGCGCTTAGCTTGATGGGGTGGGACTAAGCCACAGGAGTCCCATCTCAGCACAGAGCACGGCCGGTGGGCATCACCACATGACACCCATCAGGGTTGACACCATCAATACCCGTTTTAAACTGAAGATTATTTGTTCCTCGCTCTTCATTCTTCCTCTGTTTGAGTTGCGTCGTGGTGCGATTTGCTGGCGTTGTGAAGTTAAATACATGCGAGGAACCATGGGGGACCCGGTGAGGTGTGTGTAGCGTTCTGACGAATACCTTACTCTTTGCAAAAGAGCATACGGCAACATGAAAAACTAAGTCATCCACGCAAAGTAAAATCGCCCCCCCCCCAAAAAAAAATGAAAGATGTGTTAAATTTTGCTGTATGCCATCAAACATAGGTGAACCATCTCTAAATTGGCAGTGGAATATGTCATACTTGTCAATATGTCATACTTGGGATATAAACCGGGAATTTTGCAATTTGTCATTGTAATGGATACACAGGAAATATTTTTTATCCTGTTCGTATAATTTAATCGCATTAACATTGAGGTAATCATTTATATGTGACAAACGATGTTGGAAACCTCAGAAAATAAATTACGTTTATAAAAAAAAAAACATTGAGGTCATTGGACTTGTTTTCCCTTCTTTACTCTTGCTGAAATCGCCCCGTACAGGTCGACAACAAAATATGTAAAATACAACATAAAGGCTATCTATGCGGTAATACGAATGCTGTGACAGGCTAGTGCAGAGCCTGTGACCATGGCACTATGGAGCACTCATTCTTCGTGCTGCTAACTTCGGCATAATTTTTTAATACATCATTTCATTTTTTGTCGTTTATGTCCTTTTCAATGTGCGACTAGAACAGTCTGTTGTCGGTTTACTTTTTTGTTCTTCAATGATGGGGCACCGCACTGACGTGTTAAAAAAAATTGGGATAGACTCCCCCATCGCCTTACAGCAATCTTATATCGCAATATCTCATGTGTCATTCCACTCGCTCTCCAAATGTTTTTCCCTCGGGGTTTCTTTTCCACCTTCAATAGAAGTTCCCCACAAACCCTCCTGTACTCTAACTAGTCTGATAATTATACCAATTATACCCCGATCTCTGCCTCCTCCCGCACCCACACCCGCACCGATCCCTGCCTCTTCCCGCACCCGCACCGATCTCTGCCTCCTCCCGCACCCGCCCCGATCTCTGCCTCCTCCCGCACCCGCACCGATCACAGCCTATCCCCGCACCCACACCCGCACCGATCCCTGCCTCTTCCCGCACCCGCACCGATCTCTGCCTCCTCCCGCACCCGCCCCGATCTCTGCCTCCTCCCGCACCCGCACCGATCACAGCCTATCCCCGCACCCACACCCGCACCGATCCCTGCCTCTTCCCGCACCCGCACCGATCTCTGCCTCCTCCCGCACCCGCCCCGATCTCTGCCTCCTCCCGCACCCGCACCCGCACCGATCGCTGACTCCTCCCGCACCCACACCGATCTTTGCCTCCTCCCGCACCCGCACCGATCTCTGCCTCCTCCGGCATCCGCACCGATCTCTGCCTCCTCCGGCACCCGAACCGATCCCTGCCTCCTCCCGCACCCACACTCGCACCGATCACTGCCTCCTCCCGCACCCACACCCGCACCGATCCACGCCTCTTCCCGCACCCGCACCGATCACTGCCTCCCCCCGCACCCACACCCCGCACCGATCCCCGCCTCCTCCCGCACCCACACCGCACCCACACCCCGCACCGATCCCTGCCTCCTCCCGCACCCACACTCGTCCTCATCCAGGAGACGATAGATAACACCCAGAGAGGAGGCTACCAACGGGAAGGGCTCACGTCGGTCCTTGCGTCCGTGGGAGATGCCTCAATAAGATTAGTTCTTTTTTCTTCCGCCGGGTCGCGACACAATGAATTGGTGCGACCGGCGGAGACCGGCAAAACATTATTAAACGCCACGCACCGCCAAAGCCCCCTCCACCGGTTGTATCCTACATGAAATGTGGTCAGGATGGCGAGGTACAAGGTGGATATCAGCGAAATCACCAAGCAGTCAACGAACTCTTCCGCTTTCTTTGCAAGACCGCCTCCTGTTAAACAAAAATGCGGGCATATATTGGTGTGACATGACATGATAGTCAAGCAAGCCAGGGTAGATGAAAGAAACACTCACAGCGAACCGATATTACCAATAAGCTGCATCAGCATCGAAGTTTATTGTCCCATACCCAGGTAGCTTAATTTTCCAAAATATATATATATATATACATATATATATATAACTGTATACTTCGACGAGCCGTCGGCAATATAGCGTGAGCTAATCAATATCAGGGGCTTTATTATTGGGGTCTTTGAGACGGTAGTCGCTGCCAGCCCAGTCTTTGTAGGAGTGGTTCCCTGCGATAAGGTGTCATGCATATGTTATATGCTGGTGGGCGGTTGAAAACACTTGCCACTTGCAACCCGTACCCGTACGGTAACGTTTTGTACAATTGTTTCATGTAGATTTCATGTAGAACCGATTATACTTCTTGGTCATCAATCAGAATCCTCCAATTCAACCCAAAGCGTCTGTTTAAAATTGTCGTAGAGCTCCAGTTAGGAACGATACTAACGCGATAGTCATTTTGTAGTTTTGAGCTCAAGTAACTGTTTTGCAAAAGTATCTAGCTATTATTGAATTTTAGCAAGACACCCTTATATTGCCCCGCCCCCTCCCAAGCACTCCATAGGTCTTCCTGTGCCGACCAATTTCCTGTTCGGCTCGTAGCTTAGAAATTGCAAAGGTAGGCACTGTAATACAGAATCACAAGAAAGTTTTTTGTTTTTTTCACATGGTGAATATCCTGTCGAAGACGAATATCATTTTACTCTGGTGTGCGCATTATTATTAGACTATTTGCCAGAAAAAACGAAAACATCATTATGAACTATGGGGCGAAGGAATCGATATCGAAGGCCGCCACTACTTGCACGGCCAGCCCTACAGCTCAACCTTTGTCCATGGCAGGACCTGGTTGTTTGTTGGTAGTAGTAGGTTTTGATCCCGGGAAATCGGAGGACCGTTCACTGGGAAGCCAGTGATATTCTTCGAGCCGAAAGCTTTCATGATACCCAAGTAGATACTGACAAAGGCAATTTAGCACGGTTCTTTCTTGATATGGTCCCTGACCGTTTAAACATCCTCAATATATGTATCCCTGCCATAGCGCGGCGCCGAAGGGTCTCTCTCTATAAATACCCTTGGTGATGGGATGTGGCAGCGCTATAGTGCATGGTACCGTCATTTCACTGGGGTATCTCGTGGCCAGGGCCAGGGGATTAAAGGATAAGCCCCGATGGTAGTGCCCTGTGAGATACCCCTACATGATGTTGAACCACAGTGCCAGGAAGCTGACCGTGGCTGGGTTGGTTGATTGTATATTCAGGACGCTTTAACCATTTTGGGTCATATAGCGTCAATGGGAGAAGGAAGGGAGAGTGGGGCCATGTTCTCCGGGGGTAACCCGCTACTCTTTGCGAAGAAGACCACAGCGGGGCGCGAACCACCGATTCACGTACCGTTTGGGTCTCAGGTGCCCAGAGCAGTCAAGGCGAGGGCTCTAACCCACTGAGCTATCGGGCCGGCCCCTGACCGTGGCTGAGAAAACTAACACGGCTGGGCACCGCACGACGGACTTAAGTCATCACGGGATATGGCACAATAGGCTGCAATGGCGTCCCTAATGGAGGCATAGGCGCCACAAATGGCATCACAAACTGGCTTGAATAGTGAGTTGTCCTCCAGGTATACATATGTTTATTTTCGCATATATTGGTATTGCCATGAGCCGGTGTGTTATGCCACAGCTTATCCTATCACATTGCCATTCCCTATACACCCCTATACAGCTTTGGTCTGCCCACCATACTCGGTGCATGCACTACTCATTGAAGCCCATCGCTTAGCTATTTCGCCAATGCAATATTTGCTGTCTATTGCGTTAGTAAATGCAAAACGGACTACAATAAGCATTACGGATATGTTCATGTGAAGACGCAGAGCCGTGTATGCTCGTCTAGGTTAATGTCACATCCAGTGCGCGAAATTTATCCTGAGCGGAAATTAAGCAGGATAGTGGACAACGGTTCGACACTTTCAGGGCAACATAAACCATAAACCATGATCAAACATAGCAGGTTTGCGTTCGAGGAATGTCAGCTGACCCTGTTTGAACATCAGATACCATATGACAATGTCAAAATTCCCCCCAAAACATCAAAAAAACTCGCTGAACCGAAACTCTACAAATCAAATGTGGAACACATGTATCACACACCAGCGATGTGACTCAGTTCAATTCATTTCTATTCAGACATAGCCCAGACTTAGCTCAGATCGGGGGGTGGCTCGTTAAAAACTTATGACGGGGTCAGGGTGGGTGGGGGGTCACTGAAGTCATAACATCGAGTAGGCAATATCATTTTGCAGATTTGGCAAAAGTGTGTGTGTGGGGGGAGGGGGGGGGTAGGAAGTTATTTCAGTTATCACATAATTGGTTAATGCTGCTATGGATCTGTCGCTCATTCCATTTTACTTACGTATTCGTCGACTTGTGCGCGCTAGTGTGGCCTAAAATTCCAACATTTCATTTCATCTTACCTCTACACACAATATTGATATCCTCATGTTATAGTATCCCGCGTTCATCAAACGTTACCGCTATCGATCCTCTCAATCTGCACCCAGCGTTCCACCAGCCCACTCCCCGCACTCCATCGTGGGGCAAACATTGATCCAAATGCGCTCTCTGCGAATTTGTTTAGAGCAAGCTTTACTCAAATTGGCAGGAAACTGAGACTCTGCACTCATGATACCAGTAAAATAGGGATTCATGACACTACTGTAATACGGAGTCTCAAGCAGAGACAGACACATGGTGCTTTTGAGCTTTGAGCTTTTTTTTAAGTTTTGGGCCAAAACAACTGTATATTTCTTGGATAATTATGCGACCTGACTAGGAAAGGGCGAAATGTCATCTTCCATTTGATAGCCAACCATACCATGCGTTTATTGACATCAATATAACATAAATATTAAAGCCTTTCAAAGCCTTCCGTTCATTATTGATTTGATACATACTATGGTACTCTAATTCGGACTCTAATAATAATTCTAATACAAGACAATAATTATCAAAACATAATTAATCAACGTTGGCAAATTGATCCCATCATGTAACTCGATGCACCATGGAGCGAACCTATCCTATAGTTAGATTTATTAACAAAAGCGAACGCACAGACGTTTTTTTTTCTCTTGATTATCTGCGGCATCATATTCCCATGTTAATCAAGTATTATAGCAAATGACTACACATTAATAATAATGAACGAATCAGATCACATTGTTCTGTTGGCCCTCCCATTGCTGGCAACCTGTGTATGGAATTAATGCCCAGCCAGGGATATTTCCGAGTGGGCATTGAAGGTAACGCTGTAACTCGAGAGGCTGTTGCCGGTTGTATTTAAGCCTATCACTACGGATGACTGCAGAATCTGCAAAAAGCGCCACGTAATTGACACGTGATCGGCGGGTGAGCGACACATGACCCCGACTGGGGATTTGCTCAGCTCAGTACAGCGTATCCACACTTCCACCCACAAATCGAATATCAGAACGCCATATCAGAGTATTGGGTTCAATCTGCCCCGGGCATCGAGCCATTTTCGACTAAGGATTTTTGTCGTAAAGGTTTTTTGGCCAATGGCAAAGCTATGATAGATATATTGCCGCCTGTGTCAAGGGATTAAAGTGATAACGCCAATGATGCCTGCGGGACAAAGAATTTTTGGTACTAATATTTAATGATTTATATAGCGTACCCATATAGAAATTAATCTAAGCCTAGACATAGCATGCAAGAAAATGGCGTCTTGCAATATCAATGAAGATTGAGGGCACAGTCTCCTTGGAGACTCCACAAATGGCAACCACCCTGGGAGAGAAGGGGAGGGGAGATGAGAGGAAGAGGAGGGCGGGGGGGGGGGGGGGGCGGGCGGGGCGTGAGAGAACGCGCCCACGCCACCAAAGCGAGTCAACATATGCCCTTGGGTCACGTATTGCAACTTCCCTCATTCTTGAAATGCATTTGCTGACTGCTGACTAGACATTTTCTGTTTTTCTAAAGGGATAATTCGCCTCCTGTTTTCTACATAGTGCCACTAACGTTTGTTTGACGTTGAGTCCGGATCACCATTACGGGTCCCGGGTCTGTCCTGGTGAGGTAAGCGGTATCGATGACCACGTGTGGCCGGCCAGCCATTGCGCCAGGCAACATTAAACAGGTGGACAGACACATGACCAGTGAACATCAGGAATAAAGGGCATGGCATAGCGTGGAAACTACCAATCCCCGCCATGGTGTCTCCCTGCTCTTCCCTCTTTCCAAGCCTGGCTCAGGCGCTATCGTCACAATATCACAGCTTTGGAAGCAGAACCCAACCTTTATAGTGTATGCTCAGGTGGGGGGATGCAATCTCCCTACAACCCCCCCCCCCTCTAGGTTGCAAGCCCACTAACTCACTCTCCCTCGATCGGCCCATGCACAGTTACAGCACAGCCAGTATTGTAATTGTAGCTACCATTACACACCCCAAGAGAGTGACATGGTGGATGAACCTGGTGAGCGATTGATGTCCACATAATAAAGTCCCCCTTCATGGTAGCTAAGCCAACTTATCTCGGAGTGAGTGAATCTAAAGTCTTGTCATAGTCAAAAGCAGCCTCATCTCATGAAACTGTGATGCGGTCACATGGTCAGTGGTATTATAAGGGATACCTTACAGACATTCCAGCCAATTTAAAAATATCTCTTTTGCCATTTTGTCGTCAGATATTCGACGATCGATTCGCTTGTGAGAAAACTCAATTATTGCCTATCGCGATGATAACGTACCTACCATTATGGCAAGGAACTTGTTCATTTACCCCGACATACCATATATCAATTTTAAAGGTTTTTTTTTCTGTTTTTATATCACCGTATTGTTAACATCTGGGAAAAAGAAACATGTGATATATTTATTTACATTATCAAATGAATTTACTCAATCGTAAGTATTAAAACATGCATCCTTCGATCGCGTTTTACGTTTTGATCTATTCGGCTTTCAAATGCCTTACGGTTTCAAGGTCGCCCAGGTCGGTCGCTGTCATGGCTATCGTCCGCACGCCGCGAATACAAATCGTTATAAACCTGTTTTCACACCGCACAAATGACCGCCACGTGTTGGTTTGATTGGCGTCTGCAAGACGGCCATCATCAATCGACTTCACAGCAATCAATCGATTACTGCTGCTCACAGTGGTGACCGGGTGAACATTAAACTAAAATCACTCCGCCACCTCACCGACGAACTACTCCTTACAATGGGAACTACATGCGTCCTCCGCCATAAACATAATCCGATTGGTCTCCTAACGCCCTGGCGGATTTCTCTCTCCGGTTCAGAACCCTTCGCAATCAGTGAGCGTCGCTGCAGAGTTCATTCATTTCGGGTCGAGTTCTTCGCGGGTTAAAGCCGCCATCGATCACTTCTTCGGCGACAGAGGACAAAAAAACCAACAACCGGAAAACGCCAAGCCGTGATTAATTGAGCATTTCAACTTCCGGGGTTAGGTACATGTACCTCAATGGGTCCGGGTGCCTCAGCAATGAGGGCAGAGGCTCTTGCTACCTGTGAATTAATGTCAGATCCGACTGGCTGAGACTGCTTGTAACGAATGACCTGGACATGGGTGGCTGGTACCTGGACAAGACAGATAGGGTTCGACAATGTGGCTACTAATTTATGATTGTGTTATACTAACCAACTTAGCAATATTAGCTGTGCGCGAATCTTTATCAAATAATTTAATGTCATCGTTTTTAGTATCCATTACTTTAAAGTGCACGTACTCCGTTGTTAAAATACAATAACATGGCGGCGGAACAGGCGCCTAGAGCAAATTTGATCACCAAAAATTATGATAAATGATGTTACTGACTATCATTATATTTTATTCAGTGCTGTTTCACTTGTAACCCAATATTCTTTTGTGAAAAATCGTTAAAAGTCAGAGACTCCGTCGCCCCACACATGAGGCACTAAAATTAGGGCAGGAATTATGATGCCGATAAGTGCGCACTCTATATAGATACATAAAAATGTAAAACACATGGAAACACGTTTTATCTCACGTGATATGTATATATATATGTATGCATTTATGGGGTATTATACATTATTTCGTTCGTTGATAGACAACACCTTGCCCAGAGCACTTGGTCAGACACACATTTATATACACAAATATATGGGGCAATCCAATGAGTGCCGCTGTCACTTCTAACCTCAGAAATTGACCACGGAAAGCTACAATTATGGCGACGTTGGATGAATCTATTCATTATTCCGATATGGATTCACAGTACCTCGCTGTGGGGTTCTATTATAGTAGCGAGGGTATTCAATACGTGTCTATGGAATATGATTTATAACCCGATAAATTTTGACGTGTCCGGCATGGAAACGCCGAGATTTGGCGAACAATAGCCACAGTTATATATGTCCAGGCTCCGGTGCCGGCGTGGGAGGACGATACAAGAGGCTGTTAACGATGGTCATGATATTCCTTTGTGTCTCTAGGCCCCGTGGGGAGCGCTCATCGTTCATCGGGCCATCGGCCTGAGAGAAGGGACAGAGACCAGAGACCAAAGGACAGAAACCAGAGGCCAGAGACCATAGGACAGAGGACAGAAGCCAGAGGCCAGAGACCATAGGACAGAGGACAGAACCCAGAGACCAGAGACCAGAGACGACAAGCCAGAGACCAGTGGCCATCGACCGGAGACCAGAAGCCAGAGACCAGAGACCAAAACAAAAACCAGAGACCAGATACCAGATACCAGAGACCATAGCCCAGAGGCCCGCCAGGGACCAGAGGAGAGAAGCCAGAGACCATAGACCAGAGATCAGAGGCCCACCAGAGACCAGTGGCCATCAGCCAGAGACCAGAAGCCAGAGACCAGAGACCAAAACAAAAACCAGAGACCAGATACTAGAGACCAGAGACCAGAGGCCAGAGATCAGAGCCCTGAGGCCCAACAGGGACCAGAAGAGAGAGGCCAGAGACCATAGACCAGAGACCAAAGGCCCGCCAGAGACCAGTGGTCATCAGCCAGAGACAAGAAGCCATCGGTCAGAACCCATCTCCCACAGACCAGAAGCCAGAGGCCAGAGGCCAGCGCTGTGACTGAGGGGACAACGGACGCCCTGGTGACCAGATGAATATCTAGGCTGTTCAAAATGGTTATACATATGTTGAAAAATCAAATAATATAACAGGACCATATTTGTCAGTTGTCAGTTGGATTTAATTTTCATGTGTACCTCCTTAAATTTAATGGGACAACATTTATATTACAGATCTAATTTATACGTTTTTATACCCTGGTATCTGCTAAATATCCGCTGTCAGTCTCTATCTAACTTGCAGTTGAACTTTTATTATTTGAGAGTTGTGCCGGAAATTTGAGCGTCCTTGTCCTTGCTTTGTATTACATTGTGGGAGCCGTAGACTCTAGTTTGCTGTCGAATTTCCGTGGGGGGGTCCAATCCACTGCACCCCACTCTAATCCTCCCATAGAGGAGCTGTGATGGAGGCCCTACGAAGAACTTAATTTAGACGGAAAATTTAATTTATGATCACAGGTTTAATGATGGCAATGGCCATGTGGTTTAATGGCCGGATTAATTATAAGTTGCATCAACTGGTTAGTTATAATTTTATAATCCTGTGCTGCCTTCTTCGAGAATAAATGGTCCATTTTATTATTTTATTTAGTATAGTTATCTCACACCCCTCGACCCGTTACACAAGAAATAGTATTAGTTTGGCTACGTAATAATACGCCTTGCCTGATGTATCGTAAGTATATCTTCTTATGGACCTATACAGAACAGAGATTAATATGTAATTCAAAACATTTCAACAACGTTGCTTACAAGCCTATAATGGGATCCCAGATTTTCGTTTCCGTGTCGATTTGATGCATTGCTGGGTCCCATGCTGTAGTATGCACGCGAGTGGCATTTCACGCTACTGACATAATAATTGATGCTACATCATAAAGAAACAAAAGGAACAGCCACGTGCGTTTTGTATCAGGTCCGGATCTGCACCGATCGGGACGACATTAATGCACCGATGTGGACATGCAGTCAGAGTGAAAAAACGACGGGACTTGGCAGAGCCAAGCCCTGGATGCTCAGCCGTAATGCGCCTAGTTTGATGGGTGTGGGACTAAGCCACACGAGTCCCATCTCAGCACAGAGCACGGCCGGTGGGCATCACCACATGACACACATCAGGCCTGACACCATCAATACCCGTTTTAAACTGAACATCATTTGTTCCTCGCTCTTCATTCTGCCTCTGTTTGAGTTGCGTCGTGGTGCGATTTGCTGATTTGTTGTGAAGTTAAATACATGCGAGGAACCATGGGGGACCCGGTGAGGTGTGTGTAGCGCTCTGACGAATACCTTACTCTTTGCAAAAGAGCATACCCGCAACATGAAAAACGAAGTCATCCACCCAAAGTAAAATCGCAAAAAAATATGAAAGATGTTTTAAATATTGCTACATGCCATCAAACGTAGGTGAACCATCTCTAAAGTGGCAGTGTAATATGTAATACTTGTCAATATGTCATATTTGGGATTTAAACGGGGAGTTTGCAATTTGTCATTGCAATGGACGCACAGAAAATATGTTTTATTTTGTTCGTATAATTTAATCGCATTAACATTTATATGTGACAAACGATGTTGGAAACCTCAGAAAATAAATTACGCTTATAAAAAAAACATTGAGGTCATTGGACTTATTTTCCCTTCTTTTACTCTTGCTGAAATCGCCCCGCACAGGTCGACAACAAAATATGTAAAATACAACATAAAGGCTATCTATGCGGTAATACGAATGCTGTAACAGGCTAGTGCAGAGCCTGTGACCATGGCACTATGGAGCACTCATTCTTCGTGCTGCTAACTTCGGCATAATTTTTTAATACATCATTTCATTTTTTGTCGTTTATGTCTTTTTCAATGTGCGACTAGAACAGTCTGTTGTCAGTTTACTTTTTTGTCCTTCAGTGATGGGGCACCGCACTAACCTGTTAACAAAAATATCGGGATAGACTCCCCCATCCCCTTACAACAATCTTATATCGCGATATCTCATGTTTCATTCCATTCGCTCCCCAAAAGTTGTTTCGTCGGGGTTTCTTTTCCACCTTCAATAGAAGTTCCCCACAAACCCTCATGTACTCTAACTAGTCTGATAATTATATCATAACGCCAAAACCACCAGTAAATTACCCCCCCTCCCTCTAAACTCCCCTCCCCTCAGTTTGTACCTGGACCACTTATTAGCAGTAGCCGCCACACTACCCGTCCACCTAATCCACAATCTCTTGACACGAAGAACAAAGACGATACATCACCGTAATCCATCATACGGCAAGGCTAGGGTGGCTGGGTGGCAGTCGATACCCCCTCCCTCCCCTACTGCTTCCTCACCCATGCCATCACTGCACCACCACCCTTCCTCCTGCACTCCTACCCATTCCATCACTGCACCCTTCCCCCTTCTCCTGCCATCTCTCAACATACGCATAAAAACACGTTCCCTCCAGCGTAGTCACACCCCAACCTTCCATCTCACCCACCTCCCCTGCACACACACACCCTAATACCCACAGCCCGACAAGTCAGTGCCCTCCCACTGACGTAATGTCAGTTGCACCTCCAGACCCCAATCCTCTGATGTCTACCGTTACTCGCCCCCCCCCCCCTCCACCTCGACCCCTCTTATCACCGCATCTATAGCCACCCGCACCCACACCTCCACACCTCCCATGGCTACGCCTATACTAACCAACGCCCAAACATGTGCCCCTCCCATGGCCGCACCTATGCTCACCCACACCCACGCCCACACCCGCATCAGCGCCCGCACAGATCCACGCCTCTTCCCGCACCCGCACCGGTTCCTGCCTCCTCCCGCACCCACACCCGCCCCCTCCCGCACTCGCACCCACACCCGCACCGATCCCTGCGTCCTCCCGCACCCACACCCCGCACCGCACGGCACACCAGTCCTCATCCAGGAGACGATAGATAAGACCCAACGAGGAGGTTACCACGGGGAAGGGCTCACGTCGGTCTTTTCCTCCGTGGGAGATGCCTCAATAAGATTAGTAATTTTTTCTTCCGCCGGGTCGCGACACAATGAATTGGTGCGACCGGCGGAGACGCAAAACATTAATAAACGCCACGCACCGCCAAAGCCCCCTCTACCGGTTGTATCCTACATGAAATGTGGTCCGGCTGGTGAGATACAAGGCGGATATCAGCGGTATCAGCGACGTCAGCGATATCAGCAACGAACTCTTCCGCTTTCTTTGCAAGACCGCCACAAAAATGCGGGCATACATTGGTGTGACATATACTTTGACGAGCCGTCGGCAATATAGCGTGAGCTAATCAACATCCGGGGGTTTATTATTGGGGTTTTTGCCCCGGGAGTCGCTGCCAGCCCAGTCTTTATAGGAGTGGTTCGTCATCGGCACTCACAGGACAACATAAACCAAAATGAAGAAACTCATTCCTGGTAATGGCATGGAAGGGCCATGCATTGGGGATAGGTAGGCTGTTACTTAATACAATCAGGCAATTCAATCAGACAATTCAATAAAGTTAATGAATGCCGCAATAAAGGAAGGCACTTACAGTGACATAATTCCCAATCAGCGCTCATATGCAATGCTCCCAGAAACAAACAGGACAGACTTCAGTTTTGCTTCTTTGATTAATGCGTCTTTGGTGATTGCATGGAATATAAGCACTAAAATATAACGCGGCAACAACACTTTAAACCCATGCAACGATGCGTTAACCTTAGGCCATGCAATATGAAATGATGCAATTCATAAGGCATCTGCCAGGGCAATGAGGCTATGAACAATGTGGAGGCAATGTCATAGCGGGAAACAGACCGGAAAATACAGAACATTGCAGGTTTTGTTACCGAGTTATTCTCTGGCCGACAATTGGAACTATGGCTGAAATATCCAGCTCATAGTGCTGCCCCATGCCGACACGAAAGCCAAGTCTCCATCAACACGTATACCATACAATGGTAGACGCTAACCTACCGACACTTAAGCCATATCTCCATCGGCACGAATCCGTACAATGGTAGACGCTCCTCCATGCCGACATGGAAGCCATGTCTTCATCAGCACGTATCTCGAACAATGGTAGACACTCCCCCATGCCGACATGGAAGCCATGTCTCCATCAACACGTATCTCGTACAATGGTAGACCCTCTCCGTGCCGACATGGAAGCAATGTCTCCATCAACACGTATCCCATTTAATGGTAGACGCTCCCCTAACGACATGGAAGCCATGTCTCCATCAACACGTATCTAGTACAATGGTAGACGCTCCCCCATGCCGACATGGAAGCCATGTCTCCATCAACTCCTATCTCGATAAGGCGCATTTTTTGGCGCTGACACCAGGTGGTGTTGATTAAACCTGTCTCACTCGTGTCAGGCGAAATTGACTGAAAAATGACAACTCTTTAGAGCACGCCATTACGCTCTCTGTGTGAAGATGTGATCTTCTATTTCAGGATGTCAATATGCTAAAGCTGAAATCAATCCTTTACACACCAGTTACAAATGATAAGCCCGGTGGCAGCGGTGCGCGTTGGTTGGTTAGATCAATCGATTGATCACGTTCGCATCGAGAGACATGATACCATATATATTGACCTTTGAAATCCACTCCATAAAACATTAAATAAATTAATTATAATGTTAATACAATAATATAATATAATTTTTAGTATTAATTCCACAAGTTTTGGCACTGTACATTGACCTCTGCACAAACTGTATATGTATCTTGCCCGCGTTAAGGCATATTGATTTGTTACATTTACCTAACCACGGAGGAGGCTACAGGGTAGAAAACACGGTATTTTCTCATGAACAGAAGTTATGGGTTGATTAATCTCCCCCAAATTGACTTATTGGCCCTGGCAGTGGCACATCGGTAAAAGATTCCCATAGCCTATCTTGGCCTATTTTTGACGGCCATGCACAACAGGACACGTTAAACAATAAATACCGGGCGAAAAAGAACACGTGGTACTGCCTGCAGCATACGACCGCTTGGCACATACTACCGCCAGATATAAACAACACCCAGACACAGACAACAATAAGAAATATACAAACGCCAGACATTTACAACCGCCAGACATATACAACCGCCAGACATATACCAACGCCAGACATAAACAAGCGCCAGACACAGACAACAGCCAGACGCATACAACATCCAGTCACATACAACAGCCAGACACGCACAGCAGTCAGACACATACAACATCCAGTCACATACAACAGCCAGACACGCGCAGCAGTCAGACACATACAACATCCAGTCACATACAACAGCCAGACACGCACAGCAGTCAGACACATACAACATCCAGTCGCTTACAGCAGCCCGACACACAAAACAGTCAGACACATACAACAACCAGATGCATACAACAGCCAGACACACACCACAATCAGACACATACAACATCCAGACACATACAACAGCCACGCAGAACAGCCAGACAAATACAACAACCAGACGCATACAACCGCCAGACACACACAACAGCCAGACGCATACAACAAGCAGGCAGACTCACAAACCTAGCCGAGCGCCCCCCCCCCCCGTTAACCAGCGATCCGCTTGTTGACAGCTCCGCATTGGCCAATAGAGAGCAACAGTGGAACATGCCGCAGAGAACAGCCGGCCCACAATGCATCGCGACATTATTGTCCCCCCACAAATGACAGATTAAACCAATTACGGAGGCACTGCTGCAGCCCCTGTGACACCTCGTAAAGGGATGACACATGGCGGTAATAAAAACCGGAGGGGTCACGTGATCAGCGAATTGCCCTGCTTGCAATGGACAGAAAACGAGACCACTGCGGTGTTATCAGTAGCACCAGGGCGAGACTTGAACGAGAGAACAGTGTCGGGTGGTGTACTAACTAATGGCAGGTTGAAATCGATACAATATGATTCGGAGACTGCCACCAAAGCCGACTCGGGAGGTATCGTAACCTTTCAACGAGATCTCGGGGTGTCGGTCGCGCAGGCGCGGGTGTAGCGACGACCATCGTTAGACGTGTGGTTTATTTAAGATTGGCTGCAGTAACGCAATATGGCTAAATTTATGTTTTTCGATTCATTCTTTTTTGGTACTTTATAAGAGTTTTCAGAAGGAAATTTAATCTGTAAGGCCTCAACGCGTCAATGGGCAGGAATTGGGATAAAGCTGGGGTTGTGTCCCCCGGAAAACCCAGGGGGTAAACCTTGCCCTTTACAAAAAGAAACTGTACCCATAAACACGTTAGATTAGCAATATTGCTGTGCCACTGAATAGTGGCACAATGGTAGACACTAGGCCACATCGGAGCTTGGTAAAATGAGTGTTATTTTGTTATGTACTCTGACAAGCTATAGGGTATAGACATGAAAAAAAATGCACAAATGTCCGCCTTCTTTCAAAAACGGAGAGGGAGGGTGGCGGTCCAATGAGTGCTGGGAAATTTGTTGGAGTTATTGTAACGCATTTCTACATAGATAAATACAAGTCAGTTGTCGATGGGTATCACACAGACCGTATAACATTGAAAAGCTTATCTTAACTTGACTTATCTTATAACTTGTAGCTGATATACCCCCTTCACTATATGGATTACAATAAAGAGAGTTCCATTGCCCTAAATATGTTGTTGTCATGCGATAACGATGCGCAATATATCAAAGTAACACCCACCCCATGCAGTGGCGCCTCACCGTGGCATCATCTGAACTACAATGTGGAAAGTCGTCTATGGAAAAAAACGGGATTAAAACGGGATGAGTCCTCGTGATTCATCAACCTAGCTACCGACAATACCCCCCCCCCCCCTATTGGGGGGCCTCTCCACCCTGGACACTGCAGGATACAAACAACACGAACACATGGCGTAATCGTGTTCCTCTGACGTCCACAGGTCAATTTGTCATGGCGTAACGACGGGCGTGGCCAACTCTGTCTTTTGTCGCCTGCCAACTTTGACATTAGTATAGACCGGAAAAAGCCCGTACTATGTTTCCGCCCCTGTCGGAGCGGCGCGAAGGAAAGACGCGTGCCATGGAGCGATGGATAGGAAGTTGGATATAATGTATCAATGGACAGGCAACTTGTATATGATGTATCACTGGATAGGCAATGTGAATATAAGGTAGCAATGGATAAACAATGTATATATATATAATGCATCAATAGATAGACAATGTATATATAATGTATCAACGGATAGGCAATGTGTATATAATGTATCAATGAATAGCCACGGTGTATCTGATGCATCAATGAATAGGCCATGCGTATATAATGTATCAATTGATAGGGAATGTGTATATAATGTATCAATGAATAACCAAGGTGTATATGATGCATCAATGAATAACCAAGGTGTATATGATGCATCAATGGATCGACAACTTGTAAATGATCACTGGATAGACAAATTGTATACGATGCCTTAATGGATGGGCAATGTGTATATAATGTATCGATTGACAGCAAGGTGTATATGATGCACCAATGGATAGGCAATAAATTAGTACCAGTGTTCTCAGCATAAAAATTTTCAGGCGTGTCACCAGTGTATGATCATCTGTTGATCAGTTGTTAGAGATCATCGTTCCGGAATATGACACTGATTAAGTTGCTAAAGGAAAATCAGGGCGTTTCCTTAAATGGGGAGAGTTCCCGGCAGTCTCTGCGCCAAACGTGCTCCTCTAACGTCACACAATGGGTCAAGCACTGTTTGCCAAACAAATGACGTCCTTAATTACTCCATGTTTCAAGTGCTCCCATGCCTCCATCCCCTCAAAAGCAATCCTACCCCAACCACTACCACTAGAGGGCGAGTTTTTTGCTGTTGATTACTGGCTTCCCCCACTGGAGGACTTCTCTCAGGGGCGGGAAGTCAACAGCTCGTTAAAACATTGCCACACGTGTCGGGACAGCCAGCTGCGTCTGTCGGCGCAAAAAAATGCATCAGAGGAGACGCAGAAACAAAACTCGAGTCGTGACTTAACAAGGTCGTTTATCACTGGGAGCCATTCTGGTCGACCGATGGAGGGAGCTGGGAGGCCATTAACTACAACCAATTTTCCTTGCAAACTAGATGGCATACTGAAGCCAAGACGTGAAGCGGTCATCAGCGACAGCAACAAACTCAAAGGAATGAAGCCAAGTGATTTGACAGAGATTTGTTTCTTTTTGGCAAATGTTTATGCAAAACAAACAGAAACCAAAGGAAGTTCAATTGGTTTGTTTAGAAGCCAGATGGTTTGACAATTATCCTAGCAACGTGTCGCCATAACTAAGAGGATATCATTGAATTAGTAATATATGCAGTAATTCATTTTATAACTGAATAGTTATTGGAAATTTTATACTTTTAAACATGAGGAAAATCCAAATTTTATGAGTATCATTTTGACATAAAAAACTACTTTAGGCGATAAATGTTAATTCGAGGCCGGATATGACGTTGAGTAGCCTACTGGTTGGGGGAAGGGGTCGCATAATACCTTACATAAACTCTGTTGGGGGTTCCAAAATGTACCAAGAAATATGGAGATTGGGGTATAGTGATAGAGTCTGCACAATCACATATATATTATACATCCTCCACCACGAACTATTCATTTACGAAATGTGATTGCATTATTTCGGTTGCAGACAGTTTTGGGCTCACATTTAGGCACAGGTGAAGAAGGAATGGTCTGTCCCAAAAGGACATTACGGTCAGCTAGCCTTATAATAATTGGACTTCATACGTCTGTCTATAATTGCCTGTGGTACGTGAGCAAAAGCAAACCCTCCCGCAATGATGGGATATAGCAGAAAGCGGGGCGACCTTGAACAGTAAACCGGAAGTATGAGACCCCACGAGTAGAGGGAGGAGGCGGTGGGTTGGGGCGGGTTAAGCAGTCCATAGGTACAGAGGAAAAAGGGGCGGGGTGGGGTGGGCAGGGTGGTTAGCAAGAAGCGGTTGTGAAACCCCATGAGTAGAGAGAAACAAGGAGATTCGATGGGGTGGGTTGTTAGAAAGAGGTGAAGAATATGGCATGACATACCATGGGCAGAGAGAACTGGAGGATGAGATGGGGTGGGCTGTTAGAGAGAGGCGGGGAATGTGGGATGATATACCATAGGTAGGAAGAAAGAAGAGGGTAGGATGGGGTGGGTTGTTAAAGAGAGGCGGGGAATGTGGTATGATAAACCACGGGTATAGAAAAAAAAAGAAATAACGTTGTGGGATTGGCTGGGTTGTTAGAGAGAGGCGGGGAATGTGGGATGACATACCATTGGTAGAGAGAAAGGAGGGGATGGGATAGGGTGAGTAGTTAGAGAGAGGCAGGGAGTGTGGTAGGACATACCATTGTATGGAGAAAGAAGGTGATGGGATGGTGGCAATGTGGTAGGACCTACCATGGGTAGAGGGAGAGAAGGGTGGGATGGGGTGGGTTGTTAGAGATAGGCAGACAATATGGTATGAGGTACCACTGGCACGGAACCATAACGGCGTAATGGGGTGGCCTGGGTGGGCAAGGAACCCCACGGGTAGACAGAGGTGAAAAGGGCTGAGGTGGGGTGAGGCACCAAACGGCAGAGGCAGTATGGAATGGTAGGGGGGCTCCCTTGGGAGAGGGCGGGGGGAGGGGCCTAAAGGGTATCAGTTACAGACGGAACACTAGTTGCCATCCATGTCCTCCGCTGTGTAGTCACTTTATTCATTACAATTGCCTTCATTATAAATGTCTTCACCATCAAGGTGGGGTGATATGGGGCGTGGGTGGTGAGGGGCCCTGTTAAATACAGTATGACGGGGACAGGGGTGCCGTGCGGGGGTGGATGGGTAGGAATGGCCTTATTGGCCACATAGCTCTACCATACACTCCATAACAATGCTACATTTATAACCTCGACTTTCACGGCGATGGCGAAAGCCGAAAGAGTTTCTCTGCCCTCCAGTTTCACATCTACCGCGATTTTCATCGAAAAGAGGTCTCAAATTATCTCTGCCGCTTGACTCTAGGAGAACACGTGTCCTACAGTCACGGCTGTGTGGCAAGGAAGAGTAACAATAATACGTCCCTTTATCGTTGTGATATCAGTTACGATGGCCGCCCCCGACCCCCCCCCCCCCCCCCACCGCCCTACCGTGCCTCCACTCTCCGTGTCACCGCGGGAGTGCCTCACTATTCATTACCCGAAACTTGAAGTAGCCTACTTCACCACATCATGGATACACGTGTTTGAGAACATTACATATTTGATCACGGCCGCATTTGGCAAGAGGAATCCGTGGTTTCCAAGCGCTTAAGAGGACGACTTTGCCAAGACAACTACTGTGCGCAAAGATTAGAGACATTAGTCAGTTTAGAGATTAAGACCATCATGTTATTTCATTGATAAATGGCGTTTACCCCAGTACCTGCTCATTGGACACCCACCCTTAACCCTGGCACACACACATACCCCTGGCCCTTCCCACCCGACCGTCACCTCGTATCCCTGGCTTGCCCAACCCCCATTCAACACCCACCCTTACCTCTGAAAAACATCATGTGACACCCACCGCGATGAACTCCGCAACATCCATTCATCCGTCTCAAACACTATCTCCTATATATATATATATGTACCCCAGTTACAACTACCCCTCTCTCTCCCCTCCCCCGTCCCCCCTCCCTCCTCTCTCCCCTCTACCCTCCCCCGCCCCCACTCCCTCCGGCACCACCACCGCCAGCCCTCACTGTGCCACCCACACTGTGCAGCGGGCGTTGAGCACCCTCCACTCATGTGCAAATGAAAAGCTAATCCTATATTCATTAAGATTGGGCGTCCTGTTTCCCGTCTGGAGGTGGACAGGGAACCAGCCTCGTAAGGTCATAGCCTCGAGGAGCTTCAAATCGAGGCAGAAGGCGCAATGACTGTCGGGAAGAACAGATCGGTGTTTCAGACAGCGCAATGACTGCCGTGAAGAACAGATCGATGTTTCAGACAGCGCAATGACTGCCGGGAAGAACAGATCGATGTTTCAGACAGCGCAATGACTGTCGGGAAGAACAGATCGGTGTTTCAGACAGCGCAATGACTGCCGGGAAGAACAGATCGATGTTTCAGACAGCGCAATGACTGTCGGGAAGAACAGATCGATGTTTCAGACAGCGCAATGACTGCCGGGAAGAACAGATCGATGTTTCAGACAGCGCAATGACTGCCGTGAAGAACAGATCGATGTTTCAGACAGCGCAATGACTGCCGTGAAGAACAGATCGATGTTTCAGACAGCGCAATGACTGTCGGGAAGAACAGATCGGTGTTTCAGACAGCGCAATGACTGCCGGGAAGAACAGATCGATGTTTCAGACAGCGCAATGACTGTCGGGAAGAACAGATCGATGTTTCAGACAGCGCAATGACTGCCGGGAAGAACAGATCGATGTTTCAGGCAGCGCAATGACTGCCGGGAAGAACAGATCGATGTTTCAGACAGCGCAATGACTGTCGGGAAGAACAGATCGGTGTTTCAGACAGCGCAATGACTGTCGGGAAGAACAGATCGGTGTTTCAGACAGCGCAATGACTGCCGGGGAGAACAGATCGATGTTTCAGGCAGCGCAATGACTGCCGGGAAGAACAGATCGATGTTTCAGACAGCGCAATGACTGCCGGGAAGAACAGATCGGTGTTTCAGACAGCGCAATGACTGTCGGGAAGAACAGATCGGTGTTTCAGACAGCACAATGACTGCCGGGAAGAACAGATCGATGTTTCAGACAGCGCAATGACTCCCATGAAGAACAGATCGATGTTTCAGACAGCGCAATGACTCCCATGAAGAACAGATCGATGTTTCAGACAGCGCAATGACTGCCGTGAAGAACAGATCGGTGTTTCAGACAGCGCAATGACTGCCGGGAAGAACAGATCGATGTTTCAGACAGCGCAATGACTGCCGGGAAGAACAGATCGGTGTTTCAGAGAGCGCAATGACTGTCGGGAAGAACAGATCGATGTTTCAGACAGCGCAATGACTGCCGGGAAGAACAGATCGGTGTTTCAGACAGCGCAATGACTGTCGGGAAGAACAGATCGGTGTTTCAGACAGCGCAATGACTGCCGGGAAGAACAGATCGATGTTTCAGACAGCGCAATGACTCCCATGAAGAACAGATCGATGTTTCAGACAGCGCAATGACTGCCGTGAAGAACAGATCGGTGTTTCAGACAGCGCAATGACTGCCGGGAAGAACAGATCGATGTTTCAGACAGCGCAATGACTGCCGGGAAGAACAGATCGGTGTTTCAGAGAGCGCAATGACTGTCGGGAAGAACAGATCGATGTTTCAGACAGCGCAATGACTGCCGGGAAGAACAGATCGGTGTTTCAGACAGCGCAATGACTGTCGGGAAGAACAGATCGGTGTTTCAGACAGCGCAATGACTGTCGGGAAGAACAGATCGGTGTTTCAGACAGCGCAATGACTGTCGGGAAGTACAGATCGATGTTTCAGACAGCGCAATGACTGCCGGGAAGAACAGATCGATGTTTCAGACAGCGCAATGACTGTCGGGAAGAACAGATCGGTGTTTCAGACAGCGCAATGACTGCCGGGAAGAACAGATCGATGTTTCAGACAGCGCAATGACTGTCGGGAAGAACAGATCGATGTTTCAGACAGCGCAATGACTGCCGGGAAGAACAGATCGATGTTTCAGACAGCGCAATGACTGCCGTGAAGAACAGATCGATGTTTCAGACAGCGCAATGACTGCCGTGAAGAACAGATCGATGTTTCAGACAGCGCAATGACTGTCGGGAAGAACAGATCGGTGTTTCAGACAGCGCAATGACTGCCGGGAAGAACAGATCGATGTTTCAGACAGCGCAATGACTGTCGGGAAGAACAGATCGATGTTTCAGACAGCGCAATGACTGCCGGGAAGAACAGATCGATGTTTCAGGCAGCGCAATGACTGCCGGGAAGAACAGATCGATGTTTCAGACAGCGCAATGACTGTCGGGAAGAACAGATCGGTGTTTCAGACAGCGCAATGACTGTCGGGAAGAACAGATCGGTGTTTCAGACAGCGCAATGACTGCTGGGGAGAACAGATCGATGTTTCAGGCAGCGCAATGACTGCCGGGAAGAACAGATCGATGTTTCAGACAGCGCAATGACTGCCGGGAAGAACAGATCGGTGTTTCAGACAGCGCAATGACTGTCGGGAAGAACAGATCGGTGTTTCAGACAGCACAATGACTGCCGGGAAGAACAGATCGATGTTTCAGACAGCGCAATGACTCCCATGAAGAACAGATCGATGTTTCAGACAGCGCAATGACTGCCGTGAAGAACAGATCGGTGTTTCAGACAGCGCAATGACTGCCGGGAAGAACAGATCGATGTTTCAGACAGCGCAATGACTGCCGGGAAGAACAGATCGGTGTTTCAGAGAGCGCAATGACTGTCGGGAAGAACAGATCGATGTTTCAGACAGCGCAATGACTGCCGGGAAGAACAGATCGGTGTTTCAGACAGCGCAATGACTGTCGGGAAGAACAGATCGGTGTTTCAGACAGCGCAATGACTGCCGGGAAGAACAGATCGATGTTTCAGACAGCGCAATGACTGTCGGGAAGAACAGATCGATGTTTCAGACAGCGCAATGACTGCCGGGAAGAACAGATCGGTGTTTCAGACAGCGCAATGACTGTCGGGAAGAACAGATCGGTGTTTCAGACAGCGCAATGACTGCCGGGAAGAACAGATCGATGTTTCAGACAGCGCAATGACTGCCGGGAAGAACAGATCGGTGTTTCAGAGAGCGCAATGACTGTCGGGAAGAACAGATCGATGTTTCAGACAGCGCAATGACTGCCGGGAAGAACAGATCGGTGTTTCAGACAGCGCAATGACTGTCGGGAAGAACAGATCGATGTTTCAGACAGCGCAATGACTGCCGGGAAGAACAGATCGGTGTTTCAGACAGCGCAATGACTGTCGGGAAGAACAGATCGGTGTTTCAGACAGCGCAATGACTGCCGGGAAGAACAGATCGATGTTTCAGACAGCGCAATGACTGCCGGGAAGAACAGATCGGTGTTTCAGAGAGCGCAATGACTGTCGGGAAGAACAGATCGATGTTTCAGACAGCGCAATGACTGCCGGGAAGAACAGATCGGTGTTTCAGACAGCGCAATGACTGTCGGGAAGAACAGATCGATGTTTCAGACAGCGCAATGACTGCCGGGAAGAACAGATCGATGTTTCAGACAGCGCAATGACTGTCGGGAAGAACAGATCGATGTTTCAGACAGCGCAATGACTGCCGGGAAGAACAGATCGGTGTTTCAGACAGCGCAATGACTGTCGGGAAGAACAGATCGGTGTTTCAGACAGCGCAATGACTGCCGGGAAGAACAGATCGATGTTTCAGACAGCGCAATGACTGCCGGGAAGAACAGATCGGTGTTTCAGAGAGCGCAATGACTGTCGGGAAGAACAGATCGATGTTTCAGACAGCGCAATGACTGCCGGGAAGAACAGATCGGTGTTTCAGACAGCGCAATGACTGTCGGGAAGAACAGATCGGTGTTTCAGACAGCGCAATGACTGTCGGGAAGAACAGATCGGTGTTTCAGACAGCGCAATGACTGTCGGGAAGTACAGATCGATGTTTCAGACAGCGCAATGACTGCCGGGAAGAACAGATCGATGTTTCAGACAGCGCAATGACTGTCGGGAAGAACAGATCGGTGTTTCAGACAGCGCAATGACTGCCGGGAAGAACAGATCGATGTTTCAGACAGCGCAATGACTGTCGGGAAGAACAGATCGATGTTTCAGACAGCGCAATGACTGCCGGGAAGAACAGATCGATGTTTCAGACAGCGCAATGACTGCCGTGAAGAACAGATCGATGTTTCAGACAGCGCAATGACTGCCGTGAAGAACAGATCGATGTTTCAGACAGCGCAATGACTGCCGGGAAGAACAGATCGATCTTTCAGACAGCGCAATGACTGCCGGGAAGTACAGATCGATGTTTCAGACAGCGCAATGACTGTCGGGAAGAACAGATCGATGTTTCAAACAGCGCAATGACTGCCGGGAAGAACAGATCGGTGTTTCAGACAGCGCAATGACTGTCGGGAAGAACAGATCGGTGTTTCAGACAGCGCAATGACTGTCGGGAAGAACAGATCGGTGTTTCAGACAGCGCAATGACTGTCGGGAAGTACAGATCGATGTTTCAGACAGCGCAATGACTGCCGGGAAGAACAGATCGATGTTTCAGACAGCGCAATGACTGTCGGGAAGAACAGATCGGTGTTTCAGACAGCGCAATGACTGCCGGGAAGAACAGATCGATGTTTCAGACAGCGCAATGACTGTCGGGAAGAACAGATCGATCTTTCAGACAGCGCAATGACTACCGGGAAGTACAGATCGATGTTTCAGACAGCGCAATGACTGCCGGGAAGAACAGATCGGTGTTTCAGACAGCGCAATGACTGCAGGGAAGAACAGATCGATGTTTCAGACAGCGCAATGACTGCCGGGAAGAACAGATCGGTGTTTCAGACACCGCAATGACTGCCGGGAAGAACAGATCGGTGTTTCAGGCAGCGCAATGACTGTCGGGAAGAACAGATCGATGTTTCAGACAGCGCAATGACTGTCGGGAAGAACAGATCGATCTTTCAGACAGCGCAATGACTGCCGGGAAGAACAGATCGATGTTTCAGACACCGCAATGACTGCCGGGAAGAACAGATCGATGTTTCAGACAGCGCAATGACTGCAGGGAAGAACAGATCGGTGTTTCAGACAGCGCAATGACTGCCGGGAAGAACAGATCGGTGTTTCAGACAGCGCAATGACTGTCGGGAAGAACAGATCGATGTTTCAGACACCGCAATGACTGTCGGGAGGAACAGATCGATGTTTCAGACAGCGCAATGACTGTCGGGAAGAACAGATCGATGTTTCAGACAGCGCAATGACTGTCAGGGAAGAACAGATCGGTGTTTCAGACAGCGCAATGACTGCAGGGAAGAACAGATCGGTGTTTCAGACAGCGCAATGACTGTCGGGAAGAACAGATCGATGTTTCAGACAGCGCAATGACTGTCGGGAAGAACAGATCGATCTTTCAGACAGCGCAATGACTGCCGGGAAGAACAGATCGGTGTTTCAGACAGCGCAGTGACTGCCGGGAAGAACAGATCGATGTTTCAGACAGCGCAATGACTGTCGGGAAGAACAGATCGATGTTTCAGACAGCGCAATGACTGTCGGGAAGAACAGATCGGTGTTTCAGACAGCGCAGTGACTGCCGGGAAGAACAGATCGATGTTTCAGACAGCGCAATGACTGTCGGGAAGAACAGATCGGTGTTTCAGACAGCGCAGTGACTGCCGGGAAGAACAGATCGATGTTTCAGACAGCGCAATGACTGCAGGGAAGAATAGATCGATGTTTCAGACAGCGCAATGACTGTCAGGAAGAACAGATCGGTGTTTCAGACAGCGCAATGACTGCCGGGAAGAACAGATCGAAGTTTCAGACAGCGCAATGACTGCAGGGAAGAACAGATCGATGTTTCAGACAGCGCAATGACTGCCGGGAAGAACAGATCGGTGTTTCAGACACCGCAATGACTGCCGGGAAGAACAGATCGGTGTTTCAGGCAGCGCAATGACTGTCGGGAAGAACAGATCGGTGTTTCAGACACCGCAATGACTGCCGGGAAGAACAGATCGATGTTTCAGACAGCGCAATGACTGCCGGGAAGAACAGATCGATGTTTCAGACAGCGCAATGACTGTCGGGAAGAACAGATCGATGTTTCAGACAGCGCAATGACTGCCGGGAAGAACAGATCGATGTTTCAGACAGCGCAATGACTGTCGGGAAGAACAGATCGATGTTTCAGACAGCGCAATGACTGTCGGGAAGAACAGATCGATGTTTCAGACAGCGCAATGACTGTCGGGAAGAACAGATCGATCTTTCAGACAGCGCAATGACTGCCGGGAAGAACAGATCGATGTTTCAGACACCGCAATGACTGCCGGGAAGAACAGATCGATGTTTCAGACAGCGCAATGACTGCAGGGAAGAACAGATCGATCTTTCAGACAGCGCAATAACTGCCGGGAAGAACAGATCGGTGTTTCAGACAGCGCAGTGACTGCCGGGAAGAACAGATCGATGTTTCAGACAGCGCAATGACTGCAGGGAAGAATAGATCGATGTTTCAGACAGCGCAATGACTGTCAGGAAGAACAGATCGGTGTTTCAGACAGCGCAATGACTGCCGGGAAGAACAGATCGAAGTTTCAGACAGCGCAATGACTGCAGGGAAGAACAGATCGATGTTTCAGACAGCGCAATGACTGTCGGGAAGAACAGATCGGTGTTTCAGACAGCGCAATGACTGTCGGGAAGAACAGATCGGTGTTTCAGGCAGCGCAATGACTGTCGGGAAGAACAGATCGATGTTTCAGACAGCGCAATGACTGCCGGGAAGATTTTATTTGATTTGATTATGGCTTAACGGCACTTTCAGCCTGTAAGGCTATATCGTGCCATACTGGTTTAGTTCATTATAAATAACACCGCAGTCAATACTAAAACTTTGAAAATTAATACATGTGATATTGAAGATAAAACAATTGCAAAAATGATAAAGGGTCAAGTAGATACGAATAAAGCCATGAATGCAGTCAATGTGGAAACGATCAATAGATATAAAACACTGAGGATATCAAGTATTATGATAGGGAAAAATGTCTTTAAAACCATGAAAGTGAAGAATGGTGAAAAGATAAAGTCAACTAGTTGTCAGAATATAAAACCATGAATGTTGATGCTGGTTTTTAAAACCACGCTCTCGAGATTAATAAATACAAATAAATGTACTCTTTGACAGTATATGTTGACTAGATTTTACATATATTTGACTAGATTTATTGTAGATATAAATAGCTTAAAATCGTTTTGATTTGGTACAGTATTAAAAAGTTGTCTTAAATTTGTTGTTTGGTAATATTCATCCCTAGTTTCTTGGAAGTCAACGCATCTCAACAGAATGTGCTCCACTGTCAGGGGTTCCTGGCAGGGAACACATTCGAGAGGTGGTTCTCCTTTGAGGAGGTAGCAATGGGTAAGGTACGTATGTCCAATTCGGAGTCTCCTAATGACAACGTCCCTCCGCCTACCGCGGATTCTTGGCCGTTTGGTACCTACAGTAGGCTGAAGCCGTTGTTATTTATTGGAGGATTGCTCGACCCAGGACGACTGCCAATTTTTAGTAATTTTATTTTGGATGTAAGGCTTCAAGTCCGAGTATGGAAACTGGACTGGAAGGACGTCGTCATTCAGAGCCTCTTTGGCGGCACCGTCTGCTAGACGACTGCCCGGAAGAACAGATCGGTGTTTCAGAGAGCGCAATGACTGCCGGGAAGAACAGATCGATGTTCCAGATCATCTTTTTTCACACGTACGGGCACATTGGACCACAGAATATTTAGACGACTGAGTTAACAAAGCACAGATTCATTTGGAGTATTTGGGGTCAAATCAGAGCTTCCCTGGCATAAGGTAGACATGAAAAACACAAATAATAATCTATGCAAACGTGAAACATAACGCACAGGCGCATTTCTTAAATATATATCAAGAATTTTGGAAATGTATTGGCGATGTTATACAACTTTATGTTTAAAATGATACAATACATTAAAGAATAAACTCTGTACCTTTGCGTTAAAGCGGCAAAGGATCCACAGATAAATGGTTTGACCATTTTAATACATGAATATGACGAATAGTACGGTATGCACTAGTTAAAGAACGAGCTGTAGTGCATTCGCCAAAATAAAGCGGTTTATTCAGGGAATGCGCGACAGCGAGTTCTTTAATGTACTTATAAAATTGTTATAACAAGGCATGACATGTGCTGACGTTTGGACACATGAATTGACTATTGCGTCAATTGCACTGCCCGACGAATACATGAGGCACATTGTGGCAACAACGGTTCGTCATTGTGAAGCGCCAGAGGGGGGTAGGGGGGGGGGGGAAGGCGTGGATGAAGTAGACATTTTGGAAGTCATTGCTTCTTAGTTTCGTGAAAACATCGCCCCCTGAAAAGCGATATGACGGACATAATGAGTTCTGTCAACACCAGCCAACTCGGCTCCGCTCAGCTCAGCTCGACTGATTATACCGTGACACTTGACGAGTCAATATTAACTACTGTTCTTTATCTAGATAATGCAGTTTTTTCGTTCATTATTAAAATAAAGCACTGTTTTACCATTCTTTATTTGAATAACGCACACTTACGTTATTACAACACGGTTAGGTCTATTTTCGATCAATTCTTCAAGATAATGACTACTTAGGACAAAGGCGTGACGTCACACAATTTTTTAACTCGAATAAAGGCACCCAACGATAGTTATCAGATGAACGGTCATGAAGTTGATTTAAATGCTACAATAGAATCAAATTAAATGTAACATGGAACAGATGAGCTCTAGTCCATGACAAACCGCTCTGAATTACCTTTTCAATGGAAGTTTAAAAAAAAAATCCTTGCCTTGAACGCGAACATATGCAATACCGGTCTCTCCCTTCTACTTCTCGCTACATGCCACAGTGAATAGGGTTCTGCTCTTTTCATTATTGTATCATATAACAGGTAATATGGATAGGTGCTACCTAAAAAATGCGAGCGTATATTTATTAATTTAGATATTCCGAGGGGATACATCTAGATTCATATTCAAAATTAATCTCACTTCGGCTTGCCATAAAGAATATCTTTGGCGGGATGACGTTAACCATGCACGTGCTTGTGACATATCATTCGGTTGCTTAGGAACTTCCATTGTGACATCATATTTATAACATTTTGACGTCACAACTACTCACATATGACATCAGCCGATGGACGGTCACCAAGAGCGCTCTACTTGGCAACAGACATTTAGCCCGTCGCTTATAAATTAACTTTAATTTGAAGTATACATCCAGTGTTAACATTGAATAATTTATTCATTAATTTTGTGGGGCAGCTGATTTAATTATTAAAGACATGACATAAGAGACTTCGACCTCTCTTTGCTTGAATATATTTATGTAGGCTACAACTGATATTTACTCCGAATCGGAAAACGTCTCATGGGGGCTGTTACGCGAAATGAAAGTCCTAAGCCTATGCTTGAAATGGACTTTGAATACGCATGCATGTTACCTTAAGAGCTCGCGTGCGCTCGCTATAACGTTTAAACCCCAAAATGCAGCATAATATATACACGAATTCATTGCCTCATGATGTCAAATGTCCTATTTTGACGACCTTCAAACGACCTCCCTGATGTTCATAGAGAATAACTACCAAGGTATACCACACGAGGTATTATATATACACATGGAATGATGTTGATGTTGGCTACGCTCCCTGTTTTGCCGGCGTTGTGGCTATAAAGCACTACATGGTTCCAATTCGTAGACATCTCCTATTTCATTTAATCAACTGCATAGTGGTGGCGGTAAATGGCGATTTAATGCTTTTAAGTCAGTACGGCGCTCGAGCCATCGAGGCACTCCTGGTGTCGGGTGAATGTTGTGAGTCATTGATGTAGTCTGGTGCAGGTACATTCCTACATCATTCCATCATGGACCCCTTGTGTTCTCGTTAGCTTCACATTGCGAAAGTGTGATGAAACACTCCCTCAAGGGAACCGGCAAACCGTGTGTCACCCCTGACATCCCTGCCTGCGCTATTCCCAGACACCCCGACGTCCCCCAAGCACCCCTGCGCTATCAGTTATCAGACTGCGTTATCAGTTATCAGACTCCCTCCTCTATGTACACTCTCACGCGGTCTCGCGAGATTTCACGACAATGCCTTGAATGGCGTTTTACGTGGTCACGTGGACATTCTGTCCCACCCATTTCAGGTGCCCGGATGCTGTTTATCTGCTGTTTCGCCCATCCTGCGTGACGTCATGGCGCCATGACAGTGGATGGGGCGACTGTATGATACAGCGGCATGGGGGGCTTCACGTAAAAGTCCCCCTGCCACTGAGCCTATCAAGACACATACATGCACCTGTCAGCGGGCACTTAGCAACCAGTTTTTCTTAACTCTCCTCTGCGTTCCTCGTTCGGTCGGCCATATATACCCGTTACCACCCCCCCCCCACCCCTTACCACAACACCCACCCACTCCACATATATTCCTTACCGCCCCACGCCTTACCATCACCGACCCTTATACCCACCAACCCCACACATATTCCTTACCCCCCAGCCCTTACCACCACCGACACCCCACACCCACCCATCCCACATATATTCCTAACTCCCCTACCCCTTAACACCACCGCCTCCTTCCCCCACACCCGCCCACCCTGGTTATCATCACCGCTGTCTGACTCGGTGTGGTTTTCCCCACTTTTCTTTCAGTACCGCTGTCTGGTACCGCTAACGGTGTCATCCAGCCCTACTGTTGGCTCATCCCCGAAACTGGGACGCTATCCCCTTAATTCATCCTCCAATTCTTTTATCCGAGTGTCGATTTTGTTTCCTCCCTTCATCAATCATTCATACACAGTTAACCAACAACGGTTTTCCTCCTCACCTCCTATATAGTTCTTTTCTTTTTGTGTTCCAGTTCCTTTCATCTGTCTCTGCCCCTGTATTCCTTTCTGCTGCTGCCATAATTTGCCTGCCTTCATACTCCTGCCTTCTCGGTCTATCTCAGTCTTGACGCAGGCCCCTTGCTGGTTCACTGAGACCTCCAAGCACACCCAGGCTGCATGCAACTCCCTACTCCAAGGTTTGGCGTCTGCTGCAATGAAATTCCCTGACCTAACCTTGTACACTATATATGCATTACCCTCGTCGCCTGCGGAATATTTCATTGCACCCCTACTTCCCCACACCCTCATTCAGTCCCTGCCAGCCTCTTCCTCTCCCGTTCTACTACATTTCACTGTGTCCGCGTCTGCCCCTCTCCCATTCTACTTCCTTTCCCCGTCTCCCCGTCTCCCATTCCACTTCCTTTCCTCGTCTCTCCTTCTCCCCTTCTACTTCCTCTCCCCGGGTTCCCGTCTCCCGTTCTACTTTCATTTTCCCGTGTCCCCGTGCTCCTACCTAAGTCTCCCCCGTTCTACTTCCTTCCCATGTGTCCCCGTCTCCATCTCTCCAATTCTACTACCTTTCCTGGTGTCCCCATTTCCCCCTCTCCCGTTCTACTATATTTCCCTATGTCCCCGTCTGCCTCTGTCCCATTCTACTTTCTTTCCCTGTGTCCTTCTCCCCTCTCCTGTTCTACTTCCTTTCGCCTTCTCCCTGTCTCCCCGGCTCCCCTTCCACCCGGTTCATCCTCCCACATTGCACCAGGCTTATCGCAGACGGCGTAGAATTCTTGCGCCCCTCAGTCGCTTGCTTTGGAAGTCCACGTGGTGGAGTGCCGTGACCTGGCTAAGACCATCCAATGAAATACAGCACGCCAGTGATGGCTGCAGCGGGCTAACACACAAAAATCCTCTATGTGGGAGTTCCCCTTGGGCTTGACTCCGAGGGCGTCCGTCATGGCGACGCCACGCTCCCCCACGTGACAATACTGTTGCTGAGGGACCAGTGTATGGTATCTACCAACTGGGCTCGATGGAGTCTGACGTCTTACACGATAAACCATAATGGTATGGCCGTAGCCTCGGGGAGTTCCAAGACGAGGTAATAACGTCCCAAGTATGAAAAACATCGGAGTATAATGTCCCATGCTTATGGAACAGATTGAAGACACGGTGGTGGATATTCGAGGCTGGATAGATTTCCCCGAAAAAAACCTATAACCAAAAAGACACCAACAGACGTCTTAACGTTCATGAATCCACTATCGTGTTTTTCAAGAGAGTAGATAAATAATCATAGAACGTAAACGTAAACTGTATATAGGTATAAATACACAATGCCATAAGAACCCCTGAATAAATGTTTAAAATATGCAATGCCACAAATACCAGTTAATAAATGTATAGACATGCAATATCATAAACAGTAATGCATCAATATAAAATGCCATGGATGGCCATTGCTTATGCATTAAAACCAATATCATATGTTGTCTATATATATGTAGATATATGTTATAATTCCACATCGAAACTTTTTTGTTTGGAACATATACAATCCACAACAGGTCCACAACAAGCGACTATCTGGTGGGACAGTCCCACCCCGAGAGGCCGACAGGACAGTCCCACCCCGGGAGGCCGACAGGACAGTCGCACCCCGGGAGGCCGACAGGACAGTCCCACCCCTCGAAAGAAGGACAGGGTAGTCGGATGATTGTTTCAGTTGCAAATGGCCAGCTGTGCCTTATACAAGAGCAGATTCTTTCTCCTGTATTCCGAACATGTCTGTTTATAAGTAACATGGACGTAAGTCATTGCTTCTGGGCTCCCAGCTCTTTCAGCTCAACGAGGGTTTGTCATTTCGAGAAGCTAAACGGGGAGATGCTCAAACTGCCAAGGGGATTCTCTGACAGGGAGAAGGAGGCAGGTCAGAAAGTGGTGGTCACCTTGGCAACGGGCCACGTGGTCCATTCAGAAGCAGGCAGCCTGTTATCACGTGATTATTATGGTTATGATGGCCAGCCCGATGGCCTTAACAGATGATACGCCATAAACCAAGATTCAACGCTCATTGCCTCGTTGCATCATTTTAGTTGTGAACAATCCTAATGGCAGTATAAGAGAACAGGTGAGTAATCACACCTGCATTTGAAGCAACAAATTCACAAATGAAACAAGAAAGAGACAATTAAGTCTTCCTCAAGATATCATTTTTCCCAGCTTAGTCTCACATTCTCGCTGCCGGAAAAAAACAGCCAAAGAGTAGTTGCCAGCTGCGTGCCTGGCACTTCACCTGAATAAACCATAGCTGCAGATGATCCTCGTGGATGCAAACCGAGCGATAACTACCCCCACTGGCAGCAGCAGAACCGTATTTTGTTAGGCAATTAACACCGGCGGGTGTCGCACGCTACATGAATATGACATGACTATGGAGGCGTATGCATCATGGGAAAAACGGTGGAATAACGATGAACGGTAGGTAGCCCCTGAAGAATAATAGCATGGAGACATGCATCAATTGGTGGGCTATACGAAGGGTATAATGAAAACGAGACGCCATATGCCCAGCTCACATAGACTAAGACTGGTCGGCCGACGTCAGAGCTCGCCCACGCCACCGAGTTCTTCAAAGCGTTCAAAGCGGTCACAAAGCGGCCACAAATCGGCCGAGCTCGGCCGAGCTCAGCCGAGAGGTCGGCCGACCTCTCCGCCGACCTAAGGAAATTGGCCGAGCTCGGCCTGGTTTTAATGTCTGCATTAAAACTGGAAAGGCCTCGGCCGAGCACCTGAAATGAGCCACCGAGCAGCAATGCTCGGCCGAGGTCGGCCGAGGTCACGGCCAATTTGGGGCCGATTTGGGGCCAATTTCCCCCTTTTTAGCTTGGCCGAGGCGTCGGTGGGTCTATGTGAGCAGGGCATTAGGGGTACCGTACCCGGACCAAAAAATACCTGTGACGCAGAAGCCTTCTGGGTAAGCATTTGTTATACAGACATGTGAATAGACAGAACGGCAGATGACAAAACGTACATTGTTCTCGCCGAAGGACTTAACATGATAGGAAATGATGTTTAATTGAAGGGGTTTCCAAAGTAAGCTATTGGACAGATAATTAGTCTCATCATTGATAGTAAGAAAAAGATACGGATATTATGGTCAATTAGCAATCTTATGAATCACAGGCTGGTAGCTAATGTGTCCAATTGTATACTAGGTTATTACATGGGAACAACAATGGTGGAATTTTATATATCGTCCGGTTAACCACGGGTATTTTTTAATAGTCTCAATTCTTAAACCGACTAATTGACTGTCCGGTAAATCTACAGTTACCTCAAAAGAGGTGACATGGCGAAGGGTACAATGTGGTGATGGAAAACTTATTCTCCATGACACTCTTTGGCAGTTCCCGTGAAAGACAATCGCGCTTTCAACCCTCTATATTTAAACTTATCTCTTCAAGCGGTCTAGCCACTCAACATATCTGGGATCTAACATAGACCGATAGGCAGATCAACTCGACCACCAGCCAGCACAGCCACCCCAGCCACCCAGCCACCCAGCCACTCCGGCCACCCGAGCCACCCAGGAACCCAGCCACCCCAGCCACCCCAGCCACCCGGCCACCCCAGCCACCCAGCCACCCAAGCCACCCAGCTGACGGCAAGGCGCGAGACGCCAGGGTCACACTGGCGATATTCGTCGGTCGGGATCTGGGTCTCCCAAACGAGATCTGGACAATCCCGAGACAAGATAATCGGCTGATATAGGCACCGACCGCTTCATCGCTCCCACCGTCTGCCCGGGAGAGGCCATCACTCAAGATTCCCGGCCTGCAACATGATCGCCAATCAACCATGGTCAACTTCCTCACCGCCTCGGGACCGTTTGGTCTTTTGCTCATTTCTCAATCGCGCGTTTTCTTTACTTCATTTATTTTCCCTTGATACCCTATACAGTCGGCTCTTTTTGTTTTTACATCCGGGTAGCCTTTGGCTTCATTTCTTGGCCTGAAGATTCAATCGCGCGTTTTTCTCAGCATGTGTTGTGCCGGACTTCGTACGCGGTATATAAGAACAGTAGGGTCAGGGGGATCTGGTACTATTTGCGGCCAAAACTGAACCTCGGGTACGCACTGCGGGTGTAACTCTATTCGGGAGACTGATCGAAACGGCATCTCTTGTGACAGATCTCGGCACGCCACAATGCAAGTGGTTGTAAGTGGAGTGACCATAATAATGGAATTATCACAAGCCCGGATGACTGATGGCGCAGGACGCCGCGCGGTTTTGTTGGCGGCGTAATCGTTTTTCAGCAGCAATGTTAGGGCGTGGAGCATGTAGCCCCTGTGTTATAAGCTTATAATACCCCACACCATTGCGTGGTGACACATCCGGGGTCGAACTGTAACTGAGGTTCAATTACGATTGTCTTCATCTTGTCTGTTTCGTCATGTCAAAAAGTCGACGACAAAATATAATGCATCCTAAATATAGGACTGCTGAGTCATGGTCATAAATAAAGTCCGGATAATGGCAAGTATAGCAAGGGCCATGTTGGACTCTATTCTGTAAGGGCGCCAAAGTCAGTGTCACCAAACTAACACAAAATGCGAAAGAAATTTCCTCAATCATAAATTGGGTAAATCCTTACTGTGTGTCTCATTATCTAGACACGGGGGGGGGGGGGGACTTCCATATTCTACATATACTAGACACACGAAATAGTTTATCTGTGATGAATCCCTATCGATTTTAAAGGGAAACCTTGAACCAGCGATAAATTTTCTTTCTTTCTTTCATTGAAACTACGAAGGATTTTTAAAAGTTTTTAAAAAAAATGTACACTAGGCAGCCATGACGTAGGAACCCGCGTCCATGTCCTTGTTTCTGATTGGTTGATGGAGGAATAAAAAGTCAGAAGGATCAAAATGGCAGCGCCCACCAAAATCACTATAATTATGGGCGACAATAATTGTTTTTATGCCTGGAACTTAGTTTTCGGCTCTTTCGTACTTACAATTTATCCCTTTTAAGAAAAGTATATCCCGGCTACAGTTTCTCAATACTGCCGCCATTTTCACCGGAATAGACATTCGCTTTAACCAAAGTCACCTGAGAAGACAAATCCTCACTTCCCGTGCCCTTTGAGTACTTACAACAGAGATCCAAGCACAAGCGAAATTAACTTCTTACGTGTTTTCAGCCTCTCCCCCTTTTCGTGTTCCTGTATTATTCCCACGAAAATAACCCCCGACATACAAAATACCCTCTCTTATGTTCTTACATTGCTGACTGCTACATCAGGGGATCGCAATTCTAAGTGGCCTTGCCCCTAATGAGGTATCAGCTTTATTCCACACACCACACAATTGACTACCGCTCGTAGTGTCATTGTAAGAACCCCTGAGGCCACGACCGAGCACGTGGAAAGCCACCCCCCCTCCTTCCCTCCACTCCTTGCGGTACCCCCATAGCACCCCTCACCTATACCCCCGCCCCTTCCCACTTCCACTCTCACTGACCCCATCCCAAGAGGAGCAAGGAGACTTGAGCCAGCCGAGATTAGCGTGAAACCAATCAGAGTGAGTCGTAATGAGGCGCATGGATCGAACTCATGGCCACCCCAGTTAATGAGGAACCTTTGGTGTCGTGAACCGGGCGAGGCAGCGGCGCTTGGGGCCACTGCTGCAGCTGCTGACAGGCGGAATGGGCTCTGGGATTACTGGCACTCACCAGGTGACCACCGTCGCGTCCCCACGGCTTTTGTACTTGATTGTTGGAGGGCCTCCGAAAGTCTGAGCCGTGGCACTTATTGCACGAATGCGAGAGAAAGAAAACGCCAATACGTTGTGGGACCAACTCGCCGCGTATGGCAATGTCTGGGTGTTTTGATACTTGCTCTTTGCATTTGCGTATAGAAATAATTTGGTTCCGAGATACAGATATAAATATACATATTCATTTCCAAAAGCTATATATTAAAAATACATTGGTTTCTTTCGACAGAAACGAGTTATGGTTTTGTTTTGACAGAAACGATTTCACGGCCTGCTTTGACAAAAACGAGTTCAGGGCTTGCTTTGACAAAAACGAGTTCGGGGCTTGTTTTGACAGAAACAAGTTGGGGCTTGTTTTGACCCAATTCCATATCAAGGTCAAGCAATTATTCAAAGTCACATGGCAAGTAGAAAGCATACGCGAATCTGGACGATCAGTAGCTAAATTAATTCGCAAATGGACTAGGGATAATGGCCATTTATTTGTCGTTATTCATGCCTCAAAGTTTTCACTTCTAACATATATGTAGTATTACGTACGTGCGGAACATATTAGAAAAACAATCGGTACCCATAGAGATATCTGCGCAAGGTCAGCGATTTTTAGATTGAAAATGTCTCGCCTAGTTATACAAGTATATGATGAGGCATTGGCATATAACGTCAGGGGAAGGAGTCGATGATAAGAATCTTCGCGTTGAAGTATGCACATATCACCGCAATAGATGCCTTTGGAACTGTCGACGCTACAGCAATGGTGTCACATTGAATGAGATGGAAGAGGTGGTCTTCCCATTGTACGTCCTACATGCGGCATCTTTTCTATCCTAGCGTCGTTAATAAATTTTTCTTCTAAAATAATATATGAAATAATACCTGTCTATGCTGGCAGCCTAGTCTGGGTGCATGCCGATAGACATGTTGCGACCGCCAATCTTTGTAGCCATGCTAATATATAATATGGCGTAATTTAGCAGCCTTATGGTTAAGTTCTGGACAAAAGTGCTCTTTTATATAAACCAATGCAGAAGTTTCACATTCACGGACGATGATTTCCGTTCCGTGACGAGGAGAAGCATGCAATTTAAATACATTATCATTTTATCATTATTATCATGTATACATCCATATAACCTACCCTAAGGATATATAATATTCATACGTTCCAGGAATGTCAGGGCAAACACGAGATACTTTACCCATGATATATCAATCATCGCATATGAAATCAAGAGACGTACGTCAGTATGTTATGTCACATGTGGGATTTCTGCAAGCAACCAGATACTGACATGCGGGGAAGTGATTCCAATCAAGATAATTCCTAATGTAAATTACCTGACAGTTTCTCTACATAGTTAACCAATTTCATCCCTCACATGGAGGTGAGAGACGCGGAAGAAGCGTATTTACACATCGACAGGACTGTGTTTGGCCACGGTCACGGCAATGGGCACTTAACGGACTCCGTCGCACCCACTCTGCGCACGTCTCCTAATAAGGGCACATCTATTTGACGCAGACATCACTCAATTATGCGGAGAGATGACGAGACAACTGACTGGTCAATTGCTATGCATCGCCCGCTCACTTCACGTGGGAGTCAATGTTTGTCTAGCAGCCATGGGCTGGGGGAATAGGTCATCTGAGTATGTATAGAGTTTGATGGGTGGCGTACAATTGATATTTGGGGCGCGTGAGAGAGGAGAGAGAGGGAGAGAGTCAGGGAGAGAGACAGTGGGAGGGAGAGAAGGAGATATAGAGAGGACAAGGTGACGTGAGAGTTAGGAAAGATGGGGAAGGAAGGAGAGCCAGAGAGGGATGGAAGAACAGAGGTGTAGAAAGATATTGAAGGGAAAATGAGAGGGGGGAATGAGAAAAAGGCGGGGAAGTGGAGAGTAGGTGACAATATGAGAGCGGGAATGGTGGCAGTAATGTGACAATATGACAGAGGAAATGGCGGGGGTAGGGTGGCAATATGATAGAGGAAATGGCGGAGGTAAGGTGGCAATATGACAGAGGAAATGGCGGGGGTAAAGTGGCAATATGACATAGGAAATGGCGGGGGTAAAGTGGCAATATGACAGAGCGAATGGCGGGTAATGCGACAATATGAGAGAGACGGATATGGATGAGAGAGTGAAGGCACGGGAATATCTTGAAGAGAAGAAAGGGACGGAAATGGAACTGGAGAGAGAGACAGAGGGATGGGGGTTAACAGTGGGGCATGTGCGCTGCAAGAGATCAAGCTCCCCACAAGGTCATCTGTGACCATGGCACTTACCAATTACGTGACTGCTTAAAGCCAAGGCCAGTCTTTACCAACAACCGTCAGATGACGTCAACATGTCTAGACTGTCACATTCCGTTTCAACAACGGTATCTTGTTCTGACACACCATGAAGACAGTGAACATTAAGGTCCATTTACAGTCGGTAAAGGTAAAACAGCCATCTTTCGTTATGACGTTGAGCGGGACGACATGTTTGAAGTGTAGGCCTATACATGACACAGCTGCGGCAAATACCATGTTTTCAAACTTAAAATGATATCGTATTTTCCACACAAAAAATATTAAGTATCATAAAAGACTGTTTGTCCGAGAGAGAACAGAGTTCGATCAGATCTGGTAACTTTTGTTCGTAACATTTAAAACTTGTATAGCAGGGCCCAAGAGGAAAACAAATCATTACATAAAACATACTTTGAACACGATATTGGCTGCAAAATTAATTACAGAAATTAAGATGGCTGCAAAAACACATTAACATAAGGACAAAATGCAGATCTTTCAAGGCGATGACGTTTTGGCTTCGTCCAATCTCAAGAATTTTTCTCCGCACTCTCTTGCACAACCGCGTTCTCTTGCTCTTATATACCCACTATTGCGCGGTGTCTGTCCATCTTACTCTCTTGTATACCCTCTCTTGCTCTATCTATCTCTCCCCGGTATGACCCTCTGTTGTTCTGTCTCTCCACAGCCCACCCTCCCGCGTTCTCTCCTTCTCTGTACGTCTCCCGCTCTCTCTCTCTCTCTCTCTGCCACCAACTCGCCATCCCCCCGTTTGATCTAATGCACGACCGCTTAGATAGTCATCCCCGATAATGGCCTTATATATGCATGGCTATGCAATCAAATCAACGACTTACCCCGGAGCTGCATAGTCGATATAACACCTAATGGCAGTGCAGTGTTATGTCCATCAATGCCGGAAGAGCGGTAATAATGGTCGGCGAGGCTCGCCAAATGACACAGCGGAATCACAATCCAATTCGTGGCATTGCCAACTGGGTTATCGTGCTATTTCCTGTGTTTAGGCCCCGACCGTCCCTGTTTCCTGTGCTTAGGACCTGGTGAATGAAGTCTTTCCGACTAGGCCTACCCACCGGCGGGGAAGGGTTTCTATTGCATTCCGTTAACGGCGTTGTAGCAATCCAACACGTCACTTGTCCCGCTGCTGAAATCGGGCGCAAGACGACGAGTAGCCGAGTCGGTAGAGGGGCGGGGGACGAGAAGGAGAGGGGTGGCTATATTAGACGGATATCCCGCGGATTCAGGAATACGTGAAGGCCGAAGGAGGAGTGGCTCAGCAGGAAGAGAGAAGTGCAAGGGGTGGGGGCAGCTAGGAGACATAATGGAACATACCGGGCGGTCACAATAGCGTCAGAATGGGCAGGGAGGGCATGCAGTGTGGGGTCTAGGTGTATAGCCTGGAAGGTGGGCTATTGACGTTAGGGTTAATAACCCGGGACAGGGAGGGCGTGCAGTGTGGGGTCTAGGTGTATACTCCGAGGAGGGTGGGGTATTGAAGGGTGGGTTAATAACCCGGGACAGGGAGGGCATGCCGTAAGGGGTCTAGGTGTATAGCCGCGAGGGTGGGGTATTGAAGGGAGGGTTAATAAACCGGGACAGGGAGGACGAAAGGAGGGTTAATAACCCGGGACATGGAGGACATACAGTTTGGGGTCTAGGTGTATAGCCGGGAGGATGGGGTATTGAAAGGTGGGTTAATAACCCGGGGTCAAGGAGGGCGTGCAGTGTGGGGTCTAGGTGTATAGCCGGGAGGGTGGTGTGTTGAAGTGAGGGTTAATAACCCGGGTGAGGAAGGGTATGCAGTGTGGGGTCTAGGTGCACAGCCGGGAGGGTAAGGTTTTGTAAGGGCGGGTTAATAACCCGGGTCAGGAAGGGTATGCAGTGTGGGGTCTAGGTGTATAGCCGGGAGGATGGGGTATTGAAGCGTGGGTTAATAACCCGGGACAGGGAGGGCATGCAGTGTGGGGTCTAGGTGTATAGCCGGGAGGATGGGGTATTGAAGCGTGGGTTAATAACCCGGGACAGGGAGGGCATGCAGTGTGGGGTCTAGGTGTATAGCCGGGAGGATGGGGTATTGAAGGGTGGGTTAATAACCCGGGACAGGGAGGGCATGCCGTGTGGGGTCTAGGTGTATAGCCGGGAGGATGGGGTATTGAAGCGTGGGTTAATAACCCGGGACAGGGAGGGCATGCAGTGTGGGATCTAGGTGCATAGCCGGGAGGATGGGGTATTGAAGCGTGGGTTAATAACCCGGGACAGGGAGGGCATGCAGTGTGGGATCTAGGTGCATAGCCGGGAGGATGGGGTATTGAAGGGAGAGTTAATAGCTCGGAACAGGGGAGGGAAATTGATTCACATGAGGGATTAGATATATGACCGGCGGCTGAGGTATTAATAACTCAATTCCCATATTATTTGCGTCGTGTTTCTCGCGTTTTCTTTTTCGCTTTGGCCAAGGCGGGCTCGGAGACAATATCATAGATAGATAGTAGTTAACTCCTAATAACAAAGAAATCAATTTGTTAGAGCCTCAATTTTCGTGAATGTGTTTCCACAGTGCCATTCTCTGCACCGTCGCTGTGGGGGTTTCGTTGAATGTCACCGGTAAAAAGGTTGGCGGAGCAGTATTATCTTGAGGGCGATCTCTGCATAATGAATGCAATGGTGGCGACTAGAAGCAAGCTATTATATTTGGCCATTATATTTAATAGGCAGGATTTATTGTCCCCCTGTGAACGCATATTGTGTCAGGTTTCTGCCCCCAGTACAGCGTACAAAAGAGGCCCATAACACAATTCTTGCATTATCATGAAGAAAATAGTTCTATATATGTTGGTTAATTCATTTTAAGCACTTCAGGTCAAAGTTAGCAAACTTTAGGAATTACGTGTACTTACAAAGTGGAAGAAAATTGACCCAATGTCGATTTGGTTGGTTGGTTATTCAGGACGCTTTAACCACTTTTGGTCATATCGCGTCAATGGGAGAAGGAAGGGAGAGTGGAGCCACGTCCCCGGGGGTAACGCCCTACTCTTTACGAAGAAAGACATGGGATTTTTATCCTGCGATCACACAGACATGGCCACAGCAGGGGTCGGACCACCGACCCACGTGCCGTTAGGCGCGCAGGTGACCAGAGCACTGAATGCGAGCGCTCTAGCCCACTGAGCTGTCGCGCCGGCCCCTGACCAAATGTTGAAGACGAAATAATTTTAAATGTCTGCCATGAGGAAGCATACGGATTTTGGAAGATTTTATAAATTCGTTAAAATTACAATAATAAATACGTGTCATAGTTATGAAAAAGGGTAGATAGATATCGCAAGATAACGGGATCTGATATATGGCAATATATAACCATTAATTTCGACGCCTGAGGCCAGAGTGGGAAACCCCTCCTTCAATACCGTCAATGATGAGTCTACAAAGAAATCAACGCGTGTGCTTTGTTTGTTCGAACGACCGCTTATTATCACTTATTATCGCTTATTCGCTTATTATCCACGCTATTATAACGTATCCACGGAGAATCTGTGGGGAATAGAATAGGCTGCCAATTGCTTAATAATAGCCGTGAGAGGTGACCAAATTGTTCAGAATTAGACGTCAGCACGTCCCGATATAGCCGACATGGAGTGCAGGAAGCCATTATGTTCGTCCTTGCCCCACTGATTTCTTGTTTCATATTCTCTATGTGAATATACCTTGCCCTGAGGAGACCTTACCCTCACATCACCCCGTTCCCATCGTCAGGCAATCTTCTCCTAAAGACCCTTATTGTCAATCCGCCGTCATTACTGCACCCAATGGAATGTTCCTGCCACACCTTTGTTTTATTGTATTTCCATATTTTTCTTTTGACCCCCGTCGAGCTGCCCATCCTGTCCACCGTCACCGTCATCCCGCTGCCCTTTGCTTGACGAGGTGACCCCAAATACCCTCCATCTGTTCCCACCCCTACCTCCGCCCTCCCTCGTCCTCGCAGATGCCAAGACCCCATATGCACCGTGTTGTAGAGGTCCAACGTGTGGACAAAGCCTCCACATCAAAAATCAGGAGCCCCTCACAGCCTTGTACCCCACTGTCCACCGCCCCATCGTCCCAACTCTCTCCAGCCTGCATCCCACACGCCTAGCTACCTGCCCATCCTAACACAACCCTGCCTTCACGCTGCTCGGACACAAAGCTTCATCCAAGCTGCCTGCAATCCACCGTCAGTCACTTCAGCGCAGTTATTCCTTCTATGCCCACCCCTCAGTTACTCCTTCTATGTCCACCCCATAGTTATTCCTTTTATGTCCACCCCTCAGTTATTCCCTCTATGTCCACTCCTCACCCTTCACTTGCACGCTGCCGATCTCCTATAGACCGAGACACCTCTTAAACCTCCAAGCAAAACCCTTAACACTACTTCCTCCCCCCCCCCCCCCTCTCGCACCCCAATCTGGGACGGTTTCTATTCTCTGATTCTAGCCTCGTTTCTTCTTAGGCGCTAAAGCGACTGCTGCATATGGCATTACTGGCTAGGTTGACCTTGGAATAGGATGTTGACATTGATAGAATAGGCAAGCCCATCCCTCCCGTTCCACACCTAACCATCAAATTCCCAAACCGCCACCCCCCTCACTCACCCACCACCATCAAGGACAGGCAATGTATCCCCCAGATGGCGCAAGCGACATTTGTCAAGACTAAGCTGACCGTCAGACGCTCACGGTGACTGACCGCTCAACATGATTTTGACCTTGGTAACGCCCTTGAAATGAGTGATTGGGCAAGCAGATACACAAATATGAAAGTGATGTTGTAATGCAATAGGTTATCTTAGCACATACAGTGTTGCTCCACAGAACCGAAGACCTCCCCCTCCAAGAGATAATCACGTGACATGGTACACTGTCCCTCTTTGGCCCATCCTTCTCATGATCCATGCCACTCAACGGAGCCCCCCAATTCATGGTTCATTGGTTTCCAAGGTTACACCTTCACCCTGCGGCTCGTCTTTACCATTATTCATTTCTTTCATGACTAGCGCTCTTCCCGGCACCGTATCCCTCTTCCACATCACGTACCACCCCACCCAACCCTTACCTAGCCCCCTGCCCCTCCCCACAACACACCTCCCCACTCCACCCACTTGTCCTTCTCTAGGAGATCCTGGCTAAAACAACACCAGGGGTCGCTGGACAAAGGCGACGTCATTCCTATAGAGGAATGACGCCCACATGACGTGGCCCGGTATTCTCGCGAGACTGTCGACGGACGGCAGCGGCGAGAAGAGGGTGGGAAATAAAGGCGGTTGCCATGGAGACTTCAAACCATATACATCGTATCAGACGGCTGAGAGTCTCATAAAAAGGATGAGTTTAATTGAAGAAATTATAATTACAAGAAGTAGGTTTTATGTCCGTCTTCGACGAGTTGTCGGCGGTTGTAGTGATGCTCTATGTTATACCCAGATGTGGCGCAAAGCGTGTTATAGTGAAGCGAGAACACGGTGGGTACTGCCTGGGACAGAAGCTTCATCTAGTGAGGGTTAAGTTGTTGCCGTGGTAACCGCACCGACGTGGGTCATTGCATCATCGTTGTCACAATCTAATTAACAGACATGAGAGAGGTACACAGGCCGGTAGGCCCCAGAGGCCCGGGGATAGAGGCGCAACACGAGACGGTGCGAGCGAGGTAGCGGTGGTGATAGTGGGGAGGGGGTGGGGGTGGAACGAAAGAAGCAGAAACAAGAGAGAAAGGGCATAGAGAGAAGGGATGGGAGGAAGGTACATAAATATATATTTAAAGAAGGCTAAAGTGCAAAGTAGGAACGGCGAAAACGAGAGGGAGCGAGGGAGCGAGGAAAGGAGCGATATTAGGTAAGAAAGGATAGCAGAATAGACAAGAACGGAAGGAAGGGGATACATTGGAAGAGTCAGAAAATATAGAAAGTTCCAGACGAGCAATATAGAAAAAGACAGCGTCCAATATATAATCACCACTAGCGGCCACTATCCCCGGACCAACCGATTGGGCTAGTTTACAGGGCATCTTAGGCAATAAATAGCAAAACGCGCTACCTACCAGTCCAAGGGTGACCCCCTGTCTCTGAGATGTGTTTTATATTTTCTGGCTGGTTAGAATACCTAATTATTGTTTCTCTCGTCGTAGAGTCAAGCCTTAAGATGCTTAAAGGCCATATTTCCACTGCTACTTTGGACGTTCCGTATGGCCTTTGGGGAAGTCCGGTCCTGGTTTTTACGTAGACGTCAGCAGGCTGCTGGTATTGAACGTGCACCATGGATGCATTACGGGAAGTTATATGCAATATTTAGGCAATAGCATTGAGATATGCGGTCATCAGCGTTATATGGACGTCCAAATCAATGTCTCATGACTGCGGGTTACAGAGGAGGGCAGGATGGTCTTACGAACATATCTGGCAGCGATGCATCTCCCCCATCTCCCATCCTCTCATCTCCGTAACACAATCGACCATCCTTCTATGTCCACCCCTTACCATTCGCACGCACGCTGCCCATTTCCTATAGACCGAATGACCACCACATGCGACACCTCTTAAAAATACAATCTAATTGTATTAGACGTCACTTGCCCTACAAAATAATTGCCGTTACTCGTATTTTTTTAATCAACTTGTTCTTTCCTTGTGATAGGAAATCGCATAGTATTACCCAGAGAAATGTATTTAATTTGTTTCGTGGTCTCATTTAAGAGTTCCTTCCGCTATTCATCGTGTGCAGGAATGACAAAACGTGAATAACGCATTGATACATCCACTCTAACATAATTCCATAAGTTTTCCCATTCAAATACGTATTTCTTTTCACCTACCACAGAAAGAAGGGTGAGCATAGAACATGATTCGATAAGTTGTACTTGCCCAACAGACATAATGGTGTTGCCACATGTGCACTATAGATACATCACTGCGAGCATGGAGCATAGACATGCGAGTACACATTTTTACTTGTCTTTATGTTTGTCGACCCTCATCCATTGTCATTGACCTTTTGTGACCTTCACTTATTAGTCCTATGTCATGTCGCCGTCCCGAGCGACGCCAGACGCACCAAGCCGGGGAACAACAACATGTTTTTGACTTCGTAATGGAGTGTTGTGGCCTTTAAAATCAGGGGTTCTTGTCAGGTGAGAGCTGCCACGCAACTCTTATTGTCTCAAAATTGAGTTTTGGTTGGACGCATTAACTCGCAGGTCATACAAAGGAAAGAGTCAAGGTAGAGAAGAGCCATGTTTACCTGAGTAGCCGGCTACTATTTATTAAGAAAGTATGGGATTTTTATCTTGCGCGGGTCTCGACATTTGCACAGTTGGGATTCGAACCACGCACCAGCCTATTGGGCTAATTTACAGGGCACCTTCGACAGTAGCCGAGCGCGCTCCCTGCATGGCCAATGGTTGAACCCTTGTACCGTAGATATGTTGCATATTTTCTGGCTGGTTAGAAGACATAATTGTTGTTTCTCTCATCGTAGATTCAAGCCTTAAGATGCCTAAAGGCCATATATGAACTGTTACTTTGGACGCTCCGTATGGCCTGTGGGTCCGGTCCTGGCTTTTACGTAGACATCAGCAGGCCACTGGTATTAAACCTGCACCATGGAGGCATTACTCAAAAGTTATATGTAATATTTATGGAGTAGCATTGAGATATTTATCTGTGTGTACCATGAGCTATGTCCTGGGACCCCGCAGTTACACATCATCAGTACATAAGAAACCCCACCCGTTATCCTGCAGCTATATAGAGCAAAAAGACGCTCTACCGTCATCAGCGTTATATGGACGTTCAAATCAATGTCTCGTGAAGGCCGGTTGAGGATGAGGGCAGGATGGTCTTATGGATATATCTGGCAGCGATGCACCTCTCCCCACACCCCTCCTCTCATCTCCATTACCCTATCGACCACCCCATCGACAACCACCCAGCCCACACCACCCCACTCTACCACACCCCCATCAACCTCACATGATATCACTCCGCGGCTATTTTCTGATTCCCCAGTTTGATCTTGAAGACCGTTGGGGGAAGTTCCGGCGAATTAAGTCCATCCGTTTCTAAATGTGGATATTCATGGATTTACAGAAATTCCCCATCGACATGCGATTACCATGCCATCGATCGGTGAACGGCCTGTCAACTTTGGAGATTGGATCCAGTATGATTTCCGTTGACGGCAGGAGGCCAGGGGGGGATCAAGGGCAAGGCGCTGGACCAGTGTTTGGCCCGGATCGACATAGCGCTCAGCCATCCTCCCTAATCCCGGGGATTTACGTTCCTGAGACAGATTTAACGTTCTTGGATACGTCATAGTAGTAGTAGTCAACAATGAAGATCGCCCGAGGACACAAGGGTACCAGGCGAAATGGCGTCTAGACATATAACGGACAAGGAATGAGTCCGAGTTTCTACAATAGGAGAACTACATGGAAGTTAAGGTCTTAAGATTTTATGGTTTTAATATATTGTGGCTTAACCATAGATTTATGTCACTGGATCGTCATTTCCACCTGGTTGTTGAATCGGACTAATTCACAGTCAAGTATCGGTAGCTTCGGCGGGAATTATTTTATGATCGGACCTTATCTGTGTTTACAGGTTAGATTTTGTCTGGAGTCTTATTCAGGACCCAGCAGGGACTGTTTGGTTGGTTTACGGTCCGCTTGGCGACGGATCTAAACATCCCAGCACACACAGATCAAAAGGATTTCTCACATAGGGTATCATAGACGACGATTGTCAGTACAGTGAAGGAAAGAAAAAAACATTAAAAAAACATGGAATGGAATGGTACACTGACGGGATGAAGGAAACAAACAGACAGACTGCTAAAATAATAAAGTTGATACATTAGCCCACGTATATCACTGATATTAATGATTGTGGGTCTAGCTCATCTGTCAGCTGTAAACGTTTATTGCATTATTATGAACTGATATGAAGAATAATTGCGTACAGCCAATTTGGAGAGAAACATGTGCCATACCAAAGGCAATGGCAATGCCATTGGTGCTGGTGGGATGAGGTCAAAGTGGCGGTGATAGCTTTAGACCAACGCAGGGTTAGATATATGTAATCGCCACAGAATGGTAGGGGTTAGCCAGAGGAAGTCGCTACAGAGTTGGCCATGGGAATAGCGCAAAACAGCCAGATTTGAGGGAGAGTTAAGATGGAGATGAAGTCCTGTGAGGGAGATGTCAGTGACTGTGAGGGTAAGATTGGTGATTGTGTGGGAGATATCCGTGATGGTGATTGAGATTGCTGTGAGCAGTGGGCTGGTGTTTGTGAGGAGGATTGCTGTGCAAAGTGGGCTGGTGATCGTGAAGGATATTGCTGTGAGGAGTGTGCTGGTGTTTGTGAGGGAGATTGCTGTGATGAGTGGGCTGGTGATTGTGAGAATGATTGCTGTGAGAAATGGGCTGGTGATTGTGAGGGAGATTGCAGTGAGGAGTGGGTTGGTATTCGTGAGGGAGTTTGCTGGGAGGAATGGTTTGGTGTTTGTGAGGGAGATTGCCGTGACGAGTAGGCTGGTGTTTGTAAGGGAGATTGCTGTGAGGAGTGGGTTGGTGTTTGTGAGGGAGATTGCCGTGAGGAATGGGCTGGTGCTTGTGAGGGATATTGCTGTGACGAGTAAGCTGGTGTTTGTGAAGGAGAAATCGGTCATAATCAGGGAGACCAAGCTTGGATCGTATGAGTGATTTGGAGCATATTTCTCAGAAATTGTGCGGTGTAGTAAGTATTTTAAGTATAAAAATAGGAGCGTGTTGTCAGTGTTTGGAAGATTTTATAAATTCGCTAAAATTATCATTAGAAATACGTATTAGAGCTGTCATCGTTATGCCAACAGGTAGATAACACACATCGCAAGATAACGTGATCTGATATATGGCAATATATAACCATTAATTTCGGCGCCTGAGGCCAGAGTGGGAAACCCCTCCTCCAATGATGAGTCCAAGCGGAAATCGACGCGTGTGCTTTTTTGGTTCGAACGATCGCTTATTGTCGCTTATTCGCTTATTATCCACGCTGTTATAACGTCGTCACGGAGAATCTTAAGTCGCCAAGGGGAGATGTGACAAAATTGTTCAGAATTAGACGTCAACACGTCCCGATATAGCCGATGTGGCGTGCAGGAAGCTTGTTCGTTCTTGCCCACTGATTTCTTGTATCATTCTCTCTATGTGAATATACATTGCCCTGAACAGACCTTACCCTTACATAACCCCGTTCACATCGTCAGGCAATCTTCTCCTAAAAACCCTTATTGTCAATCAGCCGTCTCTCCTGCACCCGATGAAAAGTTCCTGACACTTTTGTTTTATTGTATTTCCATATTTTCTCTTTTTACCCCCGTCGAACTGCCCATCCTGTCCACCGTCACCCTTATCCGCCCTCCCTTTGTTTGTAGAGGTGACCCTAAATCCCCTCCATCTGCCCCCACCCCTACCTCCGCCCTCCCTCATCCTTGCAGATGCCAAGACCCCATATGCACCGTGTTGTTGAGTTCCAACGTGTGGACAAAGCCTCCACATCAAAAATCAGGAGCCACTCACAGCCTTGTACCCCACTGTCCACCGCCCCACCGTCCCAACTCTCTCCAGCCTTCATCCCACCCGCCTAGCTACCTGCCCATCCTAACACAACATTGCCTTCACGCTGCTTGGACACAAACCTTCATCCAAGCTGCCTACAATCCACCGTCAGTCACTTCAGCGCAGTTATTCCTTCTATGCCCACCCCTCAGTTATTCCTTCTAAGTCCACCCCTCACCCTTCACACGCACGCTGCCGATCTCCTATAGACCCGATTACCACCTCATGCGACGCGACATCCAAGCGAAACCCTTAACAATACTACCACCACCCCCCCCCCCTCCCCCCGCTTGCACCCCAATCTGGGACGGTTTCTATTATCAGATTCTAGTCTCGTTTCTTCTTAGACGCTAAAGCGACTGCTGCACATGGCATTACTGGCTAGGTTGCCCTTGGAATAGGATATTGACATTGATAGAACAGGCAAGCCCATCCCTCCCCCCTCCGTTCCACACCCAACAATCGAATTCTCAAACCGCCAACCCCCTCACTCACCCACCACCATCAAGGACAGGCAATGTATCCACCAGATGGCGCAAGCGACATTTTGTCAAGACTAAGCTGACCGCTAGACGCTCACGGTGACTGACCGCGCAACATGATTGTGACCGAGGTAACGTCCTTGAAACGAGTGAAGGGGCAAGCAGACACACAAGTATGAAAGTGATGTTTTAATGCAATAAGTTATCTCAGTACATGCAGAGTGGCTCCACAGAACCGAAGACTTCCCCCTTCAAGAACTAATCACGTGACATGGTACGCTGTCCCTCTTTGGCCCATTCTTTCTCATGATCCATACCACTGAACGGAGCCCCCCAATTCATGGTTCATTGGTTTCCAAGGTAACAACTCCCCCCCCCCTCCCCACCACACACCTCCCCACTCCACCCTCTTGTCCTTCTCTTTGAGATCCTGGCGAAAACAATACCAGGGGTCGCTGGACAAAGGCGACGCCATTCCCATAGAAGAATGACACCCACGTCACGTGGCCTGGTAGTCTCGCGAGACTCTCGACAGACTGCAGCGGCGAGAAGAGGGCGGGTAATAACGGCCAGAGGATAGAGGCGCAACACGAGACGGTGCGAGAGAGGTAGAGGTGGGCCTGGTGGGGAGGGGAGGGGGGGGGGCGAACAAAAGAAACAGACGAAACAACGTTACTCGTATTTATTTAACCAACTTGTTCTTTCGTTGTGGTAGGAAATCGCATAGTATTACCCAGAGAAATGTATTTAACTGGTTTCGTGGTCTCATTTGAGAGTTCCTTCCGCTATTCATTGTGTGCAGGAATAACAAAACGTGAATAACGCATTGATACATCCATTCTAACATAATTTCATTAGTTTTCCCATTCAAATACGTATTTCTTTTCACCTACCACAGAAAGAAGGATGAGCATAGAACATGATTCGGTATATTTTACATGCCCAACAGACATAATGGTGCTGCCACACGTCCGCTATAGATACATCACTGCGAGCATGGAGCGTAGACATGCGAGTACAAGTACACATTCCTACTTGTCTTTATGTTTGTTGACCAGCATCTATTGTCATTTTTGAGACCTTCACTAATTAGCCCTATGTCATGTCGCCGGCCCGAGCGACGCCAGACGCACAAAGCCGGGGAAAAACAACATGTTTTTAACTTCGTAATGGAGTGTCGTGGCCTTTAAAATCAGGGGTTCTTGTCAGGTGAGAGGTGCCACGCCACTCCCCTTGTCTCAAAATTGAGTTTTGGTTGGACGTATTACCTCGTAGGTCATACAAAGGAAAGGGTCAAGGGAGGGGGGTAGACACGAGCCATGTTTTCGGGAGTAGCCGTCTACTATTTATTAAGCAAGTATGGGATGTTTATCTTGCGCAGGTCTAGACATTTGCACAGTTGGGATTGGAACCACTCATCAGCCTATTGGGCTAGCTTACAGGGCACCTTCGGCAATAGCAGAGCGCGCTCCCTGCATGGCCAATGGTTGACCCCCTATCCCTTATATATGTTCAATATTTTCTGGCTGGTTAGAAGACAAAATTGTTTTTTCTCTCGTCGTAAATTCAAGCCTTAAGATGCCTAACGGCCATATTTGCACTGCTACTTTGGACGCTCCGTATGGCCTGTGGGTCAGGTTCTGGCTTTTACGTAGACATCAGCAGGCCGCTGGTATTAAACATGCACTATGGAGGCATTGCGGGAAGTTATATGTGATACTTGATGTGATATGGAGTAGCATTGAGATATTTATCTGTGTGTACCATAAGCTATGTCCTGGGACCCTGCAGCTAGACATAAGTACATAAGAAACCCCACCCGTTATCCTGCAGCTATCTAGAGTCAAAGACGCTCTACAGTCATCAACGCTATGTGGACGTTCAAATCAATGTCTCGTGAAGGCCGGCTCAGGATGAGGGCAGGATGGGCTTATGGATATATCTGGCAGCGATGCACCTCTCCCCACACCCCTCCTCTCATCTCCATTACCCTATCGACCACCCCATCGACAACCACCCAGCCCACACCACCCCACTCTACCACACCCCCATCAACTTCACATGATATCCCTCCGCGGCTATTTTCTGATTCCCCAGTTTGACCTTGAAGACCGTTGGGGGAAGTTGCGGCGAATTAAGTCCATCCGTTTCTAAATTTGGATATTCATGGATTTACAGAAATTCCCCATCGACATGCGATTACGATGCCATCGATCGGTGAACGGCCTGTCAACTTTGGCGATTGGATCCAGTATGAGTTCCGTTGACGGCAGGAGGCCGGGCTGGGATCAAGGGCAAGGCCCTGGACCAGTGTTTGGCCCGGATCGACATAGCGCCCAGCCATCCTTCTTAATCCCGGAGATTTACGCTTCTGAGACAGATTTAACGTTCTTGGATACGTCATAGTAGAAGGACACAAGGGTACAAGGCGAAATGGCGTCTACACATATACTAGACAAGGAATTAGTCCGATTTTCTACGATAGAAGAAATACATGGAAGCTAAGGTCTTAGGACTTAATGAAGACCTTATGAATGACAAACGGGTACGAAAGTTTCTACTTGGCATATTGCATTATACATGGAAACAACAATGGTAGACCTTATCGGTGTGTACAGGTTAGATTTGTTGCTGCATTATTTATGCCAGCGTGATTTTCTTACTAATAAACTAGTTGAAATAATGGCATGCATGGATGAGGAAAGCAGTGGCAAGAAAACGACCAGGCACAAATCAAAGGGAAGAAACAGCAAGTACCAAGGCCTCCAGGTCCCTAAAGGAGGATCCCTGGGATCCCTGCTCTACGGCTTTTCATCCATGTTCCTCTGCACTTACGGTTGTATTAAGCACAGGATCCACGACTCAAGCACATACCACCGATCCAGCCTATGATATATTGTAGGGACAATAAAAACTTGTCTTTCATTGCCCCCCATGGTTAGAATTACCGGTTCGACGGTCGTTGTTCCAGAGATTTAAACGTCTCGGTGCGCCTACAGGGAGTGACGCCGACCAGCGATAGCCACCGGGGGCCACTCATCTCATTTCAGCGGGGTCGCGTTCCGGTAGGGCAATAGACTATGGAGATACACGTGTTTGAAGCAGTAGACATCTGGAGTCTCATTCAGGACCCAGCAGGGACTGTTTGGTTGGTTTGCGGTTCGCTTGGCGACGGATCTAAACATCCCAGCACACACAGATCAAAAGGATTTCTCACATAGGGTATCATAGACGACGATTCTCAGTACATTGAAGGAAAGAAAAAAACATTAAAAAAACATGGAATGGAATGGTACACTGACGGGATGAAGGAAACAAACAGACAGAGTGCTAAAACAATAAAGTTGATACATTAGCCCACGTATATCTCTGATATTAATGATTGTGGGTCTAGCTCATCTGTCAGCTGTAAACGTTTATTGCATTATTATGAACTGATATGAAGAATAATTGCGTACAGCCAATTTGGAGAGAAACATGTGCCATACCAAAGGCAATGGCAATGCCATTGGTGCTGGTGGGATGAGGTCAAAGTGGCGGTGATAGCTTTAGACCAACGCAGGGTTAGATATATGTAATCGCCACAGAATGGTAGGGGTTAGCCAGAGGAAGTCGCTACAGGGTTGGCCATGGGAATAGCGCAAAACAGCCAGATTTGAGGGAGAGTTAAGATGGAGATGTCCTGTGAGGGAGATGTCAGTGACTTTGAGGGTAAGATTGGTGATTGTGTGGGAGATATCCGTGATGGTGACTGAGATTGCTGTGAGCAGTGGGCTGGTGTTTGTGAGGGAGATTGCTGTGATGAGTGGGCTGGTGATTGTGAGGGAGATTGCTGTGATGAGTGGGCTGGTGATGGTGAAGGAGATTGCTGTGAGGAGTGTGCTGGTGTTTGTGAGGGAGATTGCTGTGATGAGTGGGCTGGGGATTGTGAGGGAGATTGCTGTGATGAGTGGGCGGGTGGTTGTGAGGGAGATTGCTGTGCAAAGTGGGCTGGTGAGGGTGAAGGAGATTGCTGTGAGGAGTGTGCTGGTGTTTGTGAGGGAGATTGCTGTGATGAGTGGGCTGGTGGTTGTGAGGGAGATTGCTGTGAGGAATGGGCTGGTGATGGTGAGGGGGATTGCTGTGACGAGTAGGCTGGTCTTTATGATGAAGATTGCTGTGAGGAGTGGGCTGGTGTTTGTGAGAATGATTGCTCTGAGAAATGGGCTGGTGATTGTGAGGGAGATTGCCGTGAGGAGTGGGTTGGTATTCGTGAGGGAGTTTGCTGGGAGGAATGGTTTGGTGTTTGTGAGGGAGATTGCCGTGACGAGTAGGCTGGTGTTTGTAAGGGAGATTGCTGTGAGGAGTGGGTTGGTGTTTGTGAGGGAGATTGCCGTGAGGAATGGGCTGGTGCTTGTGAGGGATATTGCTGTGACGAGTAAGCTGGTGTTTGTGAAGGAGAAATCGGTCATAATCAGGGAGACCAAGCTTGGATCGTATGAGTGATTTGGAGCATATTTCTCAGAAATTGTTCGGTGTAGTAAGTATTTTAAGTATAAAAATAAGAGCTTGTTGTCAGTGTTTGGAAGATTTTATAAATTCGCTAAAATTATCATTAGAAATACGTATTAAAGCTGTCATCGTTATGCCAAAAAGTAAATGGCACACATCGCAAGATAACGTGATCTGATATATGGCAATATATAACCATTAATTTCGGCGCCTGAGGCCAGCGTGGGAAACCCCTCCTCCAATGATGAGTCCAAGCGGAAATCGACGCGTGTGCTTTTTTGGTTCGAACGATCGCTTATTGTCGCTTATTCGCTTATTATCCACGCTGTTATAACGTCGTCACGGAGAATCTTAAGTCGCCAAGGGGAGATGTGACAAAATTGTTCAGAATTAGACGTCAACACGTCCCGATATAGCCGATGTGGCGTGCAGGAAGCTTGTTCGTTCTTGCCCACTGATTTCTTGTATCATTCTCTCTATGTGAATATACATTGCCCTGAACAGACCTTACCCTTACATAACCCCGTTCACATCGTCAGGCAATCTTCTCCTAAAAACCCTTATTGGCAATCCGCCGTCTCTCCTGCACCCGATGAAAAGTTCCTGACACTTTTGTTTTATTGTATTTCCATATTTTCTCTTTTTACCCCCGTCGAACTGCCCATCCTGTCCACCGTCACTCTTATCCGCGTTCCCTTTGTTTGTAGAGGTGACCCTAAATCCCCTCCATCTGCCCCCACCCCTACCTCCGCCCTCCCTCATCCTTGCAGATGCCAAGACCCCATATGCACCGTGTTGTAGAGTTTCAACGTGTGGACAAAGCCTCCACATCAACAATCAGGAGCAACTCACAGCCTTGTACCCCACTGTCCACCGACCCACCGTCCCAACTCTCTCCAGCCTTCATCCCACCCGCCTAGCTACCTGCCCATCCTAGCACAACCCTGCCTTCACGTTGCTCGGACACAAACCTTCATCCAAGCTGCCTATTGTCACTACAGTCACTTCAGCTCAGTTATTCCTTCTATGCACACCCCTTAGTTTTTTCTTCTGTCCCCACCCCTCAGTTATTCCTTTTATGTCCGCCCATTTGTTATTCCTTCTACGTCCACTCCTTACCCTTCACTCGCACGATTTCCATCTCCTATAGACCGAATGACCACCCCATGCGACGCCTCTTAAACCTCCAAGCAAAGCCCTTAACACTACCTCCTCCCCCACCCCCCCTTCCCGCACCCCAATCTGGGGCGCCTTCTCTTCTATTCTAGCCTCGTTTAATTCTTAAGCGCTAAAGCGACTGCTGCATATGGCATTCCTGCCTAGGTTGACCTTGGAATAGGATGCTGACATTGATAGAATAGGCAGACCTATCCCTCCCCCCTCCGCCATACAGCCCACCATCAAATTCCCAAACCGCCAGCCCCCTCACTCACTCACCCACCTCCACCAAGGACAGGCAATGTATCCACCAGATGGCGCAGGCGACAACTCAAGACTAAGCTGACCGCCAGACGCTCACGGTGACTGACCGCTCAACATGATTTTGACCTTGGTAATGTCCTTGAAACGAGTGATGGGGCAAGCAGACACACAAATATGTTGTAATGCAATAAGTTATCTTAGTACATGCAGAGTGGCCCCACAGAACCGAAGACCTCCCCCTTCAAGAGATAATCACGTGACATGGTACGCTGTCCCCCATTGACCCATTCTTTTGCATGATCCATGCCACTCAACGGAGCCCCCGAACTCATGGTTAACCCGTTTCCAAGTTTACACCTCCCCACCGCGGCCTGTCTCTACCAGAATTCATTTCTTTCATGACTAGCGCTCTTCTCGGCACCATATCCCTCTTTAACATCGCGTAACCAACACCCCCACCCCCCCCCCCCTCCCACCTAGCCCCTCAGCCCCTCCCCACCACACCCTTCCTCACTCCACCCACTTGTCCTTCTCTCTGAGATCGTGGCGAAAACAACACCAGGGGTCGCTGGACAAAGGCGACGCCATTCATATAGAGGAATGACACCGACATCACGTGGCCCGGTATTCTCGCGAGACTGTCGGACGACCGCAGAAGCGGTAAGAGTGTGGGGAATGACGGCGGTTGCCATGGAGACTTCAAACCTTATGCATCGCATCATACGGTTCAGATTTTCATCAAAAAAGGATGATGTATGTTTAATTGAAGAAATTATAATTAGAAAAGGCAGGTTTTATGTCCGTCTTCGATGTCTTGTCGACGGTTGTAGTGAAGATCCACTTTATCTACAGATGTGGCACAAAGCGTTCTACAGTGAAGCGGAGACCGGATGGGTACTGTCTAGGACACAATCTGGATCTAGTGAGGGATATGCTGTTGTCGTGGCAACCGCACCGACGTGGGTCATTGCTTCATCGTTGTCACAATCTAATTAACAGGCATGAGAGAGGTACACAGGCCGGTAGGCCCGTGTGACCCGGGGAAAGAGGTGCAACACGAGACGGTGCGAGAGAGGTAGACGGGATGATGGTGGGGAATGGAGGGGGGTTGGGGGTGGATCGAAGGAAGCAGAAACAAGAGAGAAAGGGCATAGAGAGAAAAGAAGTGCAAAGAAGGAACGGTGAAATGAGCGCAAAAACGAGAGGGAGCGATATTAGGTAAGAAAGAGTACCAGAATAGACAAGAACGGAAGGAAGGAGATACATTGTGAGAGAAGCAGAAAAATAGAAAGGTCCAGACGAGCGATATAGTAGAAGAAATCTATATCAATTACCAACTGGTACCAAAGCTACCAATTTCCAACAGGACTCATTTCAATCAATTCTATTACATGTCACTTGCCATTCAAAAGAATTGACGTTACTCAATTTTATTTATTGGTTTCGTGGTCTCATTTGAGAGTTCCTTCCGCTATTCATCGTGTGCAGGAATAACAAAACGTGAATAACGCATTGATACATCCACTCTAACATAATTCCATCAGTTTTCCCCGTCAAATACATATTTCGTTTTACCTACCACAGAAAGAAGGGTGAGGATAGAACATGATTCGATAAGTTTTACCTGCCCAACAGACATAATTGTGTTGCCACATGTCCACTATAGATACATCACTGCGAGCATGGAGCGAAGACATCCAAGTACAAGTACCACCCGCATTCATTGTCATTGACCTTTTGTGACCTTCACTTATTATTTCTATGTCATGTCGCCGGCCTGAGCGACGCCAGACGCATAAAGCCGGGGAAATGTTTTTAACTTCGCAATGGAGTGTCGTGGCCTTTAAAATCCGGGGTTCTTGTCAGGTGAGAGCTGCCACGCATCTCCTCTTGTCACTAAATTGAGTTTTGGTTGGACGCATTAACTCGTAGGTCATTGAAAGGAAAGGTTCAATGTAGATACGAGCCATGTTTACGGGAGTAGCCGCATACTATTTATTAAGCAAGAATGGGACTTTTATCTTGCGCAAGTCTAGACAGTCGCACAGTTGGGATTCGAACCACGCACCAGCCTATTGGGCTAGCTTACAGGGCACCTTCGGGAATAGCCAAGCGCGCTACCTGCATGGCCAATGGTTGACCCCCTATCTCTTAGATATTTTCCATATTTCTGGCTGGTTAGAAGACATAATTGTGTTTTCTCTCGTCGTAAATTCAACCCTTAAGATGCCTAAATGCCATATTTGCACTGCTACTTTGGACGCTACGTATGGCCTGTGGGTCAGATCCTGGCTTTTACGTAGACATCAGCAGGCCGCTGGTATTAAACGTGCACCATGGAGACATTACGGGAAGTTATATGTGATATCTATGGAGTAGCATTGAGATATTTATCTATGTGTACCAAAAGCTATGTTCTGGGACCCCGCAGCTAGACATCAGTACATAAGAAACCCCACCCGTTATCCTGCAGCTATTTTGAGTCAAAGACGCTCTACAGTCATCAGCGTTATATGGACGTTCAAATCAATGTATCGTGAAGGCCGGCTGAGGATGAGGGCAGGATGGTCTTACGGATATATCCGGCAGCGATGCATCTCTCCCCACTCCCATTCTCTCATCTCCATTACCCTATCGACCACCCCATCGACAACCACCCAGCCCACACCACCCCACTCTACCACACCCCCATCAACCTGACATGATATCTCTCCTCGGCTATTTTCTGATTCCCCAGTTTGACATTGAAGACCGTTGGGGGAAGTTCCGGCGAATTAAGTCCATCTGTTTCTAAATGTGGATATTCATGGCTTTGTAGAAATTCCCCATCGACATGCGATTACCATGTCATCGATCGGTGAACGGCCTGTCAACTTTGGAGATTGGATCCAGTATGATTTCCGTTGACGGCAGAAGACCGGGCTGGGATCAAGGGCAAGGCGCTGGACCAGTGTTTGGCCCGGATCGACATAGCGCTCAGCCATCCTCCTTAATCCCGGGGATTTACGCTTCTGAGACAGATTTAACGTTTATGGATACGTCATAGTAGTAGTAGTCAACAATGAAGATCGCCCGAGGACACAAGGGTACAAGGCGAAATGGCGTCTACACATTAACGGACAAGGAATGAGTCCGATTTTCTACGATAAAAGAAATACATGGAAGCTAAGGTCTTAGGACTTAATGAAGACTATACGAATGACAAGCGGGTACGAATGTTTCCACTTGGCATATTGCATTATACATGGAAACAAGAATGGTAGTATTTAATATATTGTTGGGTAACCATAGATTTATGTCACTGGATTGTCATTTCCACCTAATTGTTAAATCGGACTAATTCACAGTCCAGTATCGGTAGCTTCGGCGAGAATTATTTCATGATCGGACCTAATCGGTGTCTACAGGTTAGATTTGTTGTTGTATTATTTATGGCAGCGTGATTTTCTTACTAATAAACTAGTTGAAATAAGGGCACACATAGATGAGGAAAGCAGTGGCAAGAAAACGACCAGGCACAAATTAAAGGGAAGATACAGCAAGTACCAAGGCCTCCAGGTCCCAAAAGCAAGATTCCTGGGATCACTGCTCTACCATTTTCCTTTGCTTTCATCCATGTTCCTTTGCACTTACGGTTGTATTAAGCACAGGATCTACGACTCAAGCACATACTACCGATCCAGTCATCTACAAATGATATACTGTACAGACAATAAAAACTGGTCTTTCATTGCCCCCCATGGTTAGAATTAACTGTTCGACGGTCGTTGGTCCAGAGATTTGAACGTCTCGGTGCGCCTACAGGGAGTGACACGGACCCAGCGATAGCCTCCGGGGGCCATTCATCTCATTTCAGCGGGGTCGCTTTCCGGTAGGGCAATAAGCTATGGAGATACACGTGTTTGAAGCAGTATAGATCTGGAGTCTTATTCAAGACCCGGCAGGGACTGGTTGGTTGGTTTACGGTTCGCCTGGCGACGGATCTAAACATCCCAGCACACACAGATCAAAAGGATTTCTCACATAGCGTATCAGAGACGACGATTGTCAGTACATTGAAGGAAAAAAAACGCATAAAAAAACATGGAATGGAATAGTACATTGATGGGTTGAATAAAACAAACAAAGTGCCAAAGCAATCAAGTTGATACATTAACCTACTTATATCACTGATATCAATGATTGTGGGTCTAGCTCATCTGTCAGCTGTAAACGTTTATTGCATTATTATGAATTGATATGAAGAATAATTGCGTACGGCCAATTTGGAGAGAAACATATGCAATACCAAAAGCAATGGGAATGCCATTGGTGCTGGTGGGATTATGCCAGAGTGGCGGTGATTGCTTTAGACCAACACAGGGTTAGATATATGTACTTGCCACGGAATGGTGGGGGGTATAGCCATGGGACATGGCTACAGTGCTGCTCATGGGAATAGCCCAATGCCGCCAGATTTGATGGAGAGTTGAGATGGAGATGGAGTATTGTGAGGGTGATGTTGGTGACTGTGATGAAGATATTGGTGATTGTGTGGGAGATATCGGTGATTGTGAGAGAGGTTACTGTGAGGAGTGGACTGTGTTTGTGGGGGAGAAATTGGTCATAATCCGGGGGACCAAGCTATGATCGTATAATTAAAAGTGAAGTAATTTATGTCAAAGTGTTTTTACAGAAACTGAGTATATAGAATAATTCATATATAAATTTATGAGGGTCAAGATTAGCAATAGGATCGTCCTATGAAAAGTTCGATACCTCTGTATCAAATTATATCATTATGATAAGTACCACCTAAGATCCAAATTCTTCTATGCTCTATTGAGGAAGAACTTGTGTGTCAAGCCTCACGTTGAAAATGAATGGGAAAAAACGGTTCGATATAGTTGGATGTTACATTCATTGATACATATTTCTAAGATAAGGGTACAAAACACTGGCTGAAGAAAATTTTACAACTATGCATGTCTTACCCCACGGCAAATTAATTAGTAAGCGGGATTGTAATTAGACTATGTATTGGGTGTCATGCGGAAAATATAATCTTGCGAACACCTTTCATTTGCCTGTCCGAGACTAAAACAAATATTGATACATACAACGAAGATTTACAATATAAATATTTCATGAAAACAAGACCTTTTTGGATGTTATGGTAGTATTACTTATGTCAGAAACCTTATAACAAATATTGTTGCGTACACCATATTTTGAAATCGGGTCAAATGTAGGCCAACCCACCCAAACCATTTTTATAAAATGTATGGAGATACAAGTTATTTGAAGACGTTATTAAAAACAGTGACCAAACAGGTATCGAATTTACGTGGACAATATGCTTACTACCTGGCACTGTGATGTATATCATATGTTATAGTTCGATAAAGATTTTTTTTTAAATAATAATAATTAGGGAGAAATTGGTGATTGCGAAGTGCTTTTGAGTTAGAGATTAGTGATTGTGTGGAAGGGATTAATGATTGTGTGGGAGAGATTGGTGATTGTGTGGAAGAGATTGGTGATTGTGTGGAATAGATTGATGATTGCGTGGAAGAGATTGGTGATTGTGAGCTAGAGATTGTGAAAGACATATTGGTGGTGGCCCTAGCAATGAAATTGATGATGGCGGTTGCCACAAAGATGACGGATGCATGGTGCTGGCCACTGCGGTGATATTGGGGAAGGCTATTTCAGAAAGATTGCTGGTGGCGCTCACCAGGGACATTTCAATGACATAGAGACATGATTTTCATTTAGCAGTTTTGTGATGAAGGTGACGGACGCGATGATAACAATGCAATACACCCGTTCAATGATATTGAAGGATCTTTTCAATGAGACTGAAGGATCTCTTCATTAAGCCTGCAAGATATTTTAAATAAGATTGAAAGACAGTTCTATGAGATTGAACTGCAGTTCTATGAGACTGAACTACAGTTCAATGAGATTGCACTACTTTTTCAATGTGGTTGAACGACATTTACAATGGGATTGAACGATCATTTAATGTGATTGAACGATCATTCAATGGTATTGAACAACCCTTCCAATGAGATTGAAAGACCTTTTCAACATGATTAAAAGACCTTTTCGATATGATTGAAAGACCCTTTCCATGAGATTGCTGTTACGTGTGATGAGAGAGCCGCATGCTTATATCTGGGGGGCTGGTGATGGGGTTAGTGCAACAGGGCAATGATTGCAAAGACGGCAATGACAACGGAAGTGATGATGACTACATTTCCCCTGGCAGTAGTCATGGTAATTTCAATTGCCTGATAGAGACCATCTCGACCAGGAAGACGTGGTGGCAGCTTGCCAAGCAAGCAATCGACGCCGGTTTCGCGGATGGCAGGAGAGGGTCGAGTGGCAGGTAACCAAGAGGAGGAACAGTGGATGTGAAGAACGGGTATAGCATAGCTGGAGGGGGTGTGGGTCGTGTAGGACGAAGCCACCGTGCCACCTTCGGATAGCCCGGGGAACCCTGACCCAAGGGATGGACCATTCGTAACAAGCTTCAGTGTCTTTGGCCCGGGGGCAAATAGCGAGCAAACAAAATTCCGGTCGACGGTGCGGTATCCTGTAACCCAATGTCCACTCCTCTCACGACGGCTCTGCTCCACCACTCACCCCTCCAGTACCCCGGTCAATATGACCGCTTTCTGCACCACCTCTTGATCGTCCGCCACCTTACACGCCATCTTCTTGACTCCTTTATGATATATCTGTTGCGCTTTGAGTCTTTGACCAAGTTTTTTTCTTTACCCATTTCTGCCCTTGTGGCATTTCTCGTCATCGCTTCTCTCAGTCGATGTCTTCTTCTGTTCTTTGTGTTGCGCCGGCCTACTGTACTTAATGTATCTCGATCTTCATGTCACTACTTTCTCTCACCGAGCCACTATTTTCTGTACTAACCAGCCTCAGTTTTTCCCTTTTGCCATCATTAACGCTGTCGCTCTTTCCTTAGATTTCTTAGATTTCACTTCCAATCATCGACTTTCCGTCAAGAAAAACATAATCTTATACACAGCGAACATACAATTTTACGCCACCCCTCTCTAACCCCCCACATGACCTCCGACCACCTCTCACGTTCTCCGACCGTCCGTCACTCCCTCGGGGACGATACCACCCCGTCCTCCATGCCCCCCACCCCCCAACACTCTAATCACCCCCTGATGCCCTCACACAATCCCTTCCTCCCTCGGCAACAACGACACAGCTTCACCCTACCCCCTCACGCTCTCACACCTCCCAATTCCTTGGCAGTCCCTCGGGGACGATAAGACACCTTCGCGCCCCTCTCTCCCCCATTCCCCCATCATCCCCTCCCTCCCCCACCAATCTCCGACCGTCGCGGGGCGCTCGCTCCCGGCCTCCCTTACTGGTCGGTTCCTGAGAAGGAGATAAGCAGGGTCATTACCGGGCAATCCGGTGTTCTTCACACGTGGCACGTGGAATGGACCGGGGAGGTAGCCTAGCGACGACATTTTGGCCATGGTCGCCGGGTGGATTGGCCCAGGCTGACAGCGCCCGTGGTGGGTGTGTGTGTAGGGGTGTGTTTGTGTGTGTATGTGTAGGGGTGGGTGTGTGTGTGGGGTGGCTCTCGAAATGGATCCATGACAGCTTCTGACTTGGTTTTGCTGATGACCGTTGGCGGTGATGCTAGATTGAAGATGCGCTATTGTAGCAGTAGTTCTAGCAATAATGGTGGGGATGGGAACAGGATGGTTTAATGATAATAGTCCTGGCAATAAGACTGATGATGGGAACAGGGAGGGTGTGTCTGGCGGTATTCCTGGCAATAAGAATGATGATGGGAACAGTGAGGGTTTGCCTGGTGGTATTCCAGACAGTAACAATGATGATGGGAATAGGGAAGGTTTGTCTGGTGGTATTCCTGGCAGTAAGCATGATGATGGGAACAGGGAGGGTTTGTCTGGCGGTATTCCTGGCAGTAAGAATGATGATGGGAACAGTGAGGGTTTGTCTGGCGGTATTCCAGACAGTAACAATGATGATGGGAACAGTGAGGGTTTGTCTGGCGGTATTCCAGACAGTAACAATGATGATGGGAACAGTGAGGGTTTGTCTGGCGGTATTCCTGGCAGTAGGCATGATGATGGGAACAGGGAGGGTTTGTCTGGCGGTATTCCTGGCAGTAAGAATGATGATGGGAACAGTGAGGGTTTGTCTGGCGGTATTCCTGGCAGTAAGCATGATGATGGGAACAGGGAGGATTTGTCTGGCGGTATTCCTGGCAGTAAGAATGATGATGGGAACAGTGAGGGTTTGTCTGGTAGTATTCCTGGCAATACGAATGATGATGGGAACAGGGATGGTTTAATGGCAATAGTCCTGACATGATATGCATATGGCATTGCGTCGAGTGCGAGATGGGTTTATCTCAACACAAGTCTCCAAAATCCTGCCTTCGCCTAAAGGCTCAGGCAGGTGTTCGGAGATACGTGCTGAGATCAACCCATCTCGCACGAGAAGCAATACCATATGTATTTTCTCGCTCGAATAGAACTTTAAACGTCGCCATTAAGTCAACACGGAGATCTAACGATGACAATAATACTCACGACTGCAACTAAATATTTGGTCAAAATCATAACAGTTGGGCTCAATAGCACCAGTAACTAAGTGTTCGCGCGACGTGTTTCCCTGGAGGTATGACGTCGTCAAAGTGATTACGCCTCTGCGGCGGAGGTATGCCTAACGAAAATATTGTTTTAGGCAAAATGGTATATATTTCTTAGCACGAACCTTCTGTTTCGTAAATAGTAGCTATTATTTCTATAGTTGGAGTTCATATGATTTAGGTCTATAGCTATTAAGTTCGGTGGGTTTGTTGGAACTATTTATGTAAATACCAGTTACGCGCATTGACACCGCGGTGAGCACTGATTGACAAGATCTGTAACGTGAATGGCGGCAGCAAAACAACGCACGATTGGAAAACTAAAATGGATTTTACAAAGTAAGTTTCAGCTTTTAAGCCGCCAAACTTCGCCACATGAACTAATTTATCAAACTGTAACATAATATGATAAAATATCAAATTTCTGACACGTATACCGGGATGGATTTTTCTCGGAACTGGTGTCAACATTGGCCACTGACAACAGAGTGCGAGAATAACGGTTATGGTGGAAACAGGAATGGATTGACTGGCGGTAGTCCTTGCAATAGATGGCGGTGTTGGGAACAGGGGCGGTTTATTGTATGGCGGTATAACACTGACAATAGGAATGGTGATGGGAAAATGGGTGGCTTCAATGGCGGTAGTCCAGACAATAAGAATGGTGGTGATGGAAACAGGATGGTTTAATAGTGGTGGTAGTCCCGGGGGAATATGTGGTGATGGGATACCTTTTTATTTGGGGACGAGAAACTGTTGCCCTAGGCGAGGCGGCGTTATATTAGACATGACCATAACATGCGCAAACCTTGCCATCCAACTAGCTTATAGGGAAGCAAGGGAATAATAGTTCTAATTAAGTAGATTTAAGCATTACGTAACAATACATGTGGTCGGATTTGTTCTCGATTCAATCAATCTGCCTACGTCACCATGTGTGGTAATGTAAATCCGGGGTATCCAGACTTTGCAATAGATGGACGTCTAATTAGCGGGCCAAAAAAGCAAGGTTATTACCACTGATTGGACGACAGCTTTGTGTAACTGTAACCTGTTATCGATGTGGCATTACCAGCGTTGTGACCCACGATACCCCTGAGTCTCCCACCGCTGCCTCTTACCCCCCCCCCACCACCACCCCCCAACCAAGCCGCCAACCCCCCACGCGTGGACGCTGACATCGAAACCACATCATCGCTCATATCCCTAGTTTTATTCTTAACAAAAAAAACTTCCCAAAGCTTAGTTCGGGGAGCCGTCAGATTTGCTACGGATTTGATGACATGGATTAGGTCATGGGTGGATGTGCATAATTAGTAGTAAGTGCCCCAATAGAGGCATCCCTAGGTGCCCTCGACTGTCCCAGCGAAAGGGGATGCGATGAGGTAGAGGAAGGGGGAGGGAGAAGGAGATGGCGGCGCCTTTGGCCATACACGCTCGCCACAGTCAAAATGAAGTATCATTAGCTCTAATGATCGACGCTGGAGGGTCCAAGGAGACATCAAATCTATTGCTGCCCCGCAATCCTGCGAGAGAGGACCTCGCCTACCAATTAGTCACCGCCCATTGTCATACATACTCATACACTGGAGGCATAAGGGGGGTGATGGTGTATGGAGGAATGTTGAGGGCAGCGTGGTCGCCATTGCAGCGTTATTAACTCATGTAGCGTCAGCATTGTCTCAACACTTTCAGGTCATTAACGACGATATTTCTTGGGTAGGTCCATAAGCCATGTATCCATGGACGTGGCCTAATTCCCACCAATTAAATGAAAATCATTGTATTGTATTTGTCAAACTTGTAGCACTTTATACTACATTGATAATAGCTGAAGTTTAACTAACCTTGCACTTCTCGCGCACAGAATAGGATAAGCTTGATGATTTCGTTGACGGAGTACCCAAACGGCACATCGTTCATTTTATAGTAGGTATGAGTCATCATACGTGAGCAATGCGGAAACAACGGTTCACTCTAGCATTGAAGAAGGACCCATAAACAAGCATTTGACATGTCATCAACGAGTCATATATATAACACATTAATAATTTAGTTCTGGAACTACTTTGAACTACTTTGAAAGTCATGTTTCTTTTCAGGTACGGCCACATTTAACAGGCAATTAATCAACACTTCCAGGCCTCCGCCATGCCGCTGGAGAAACCAGTGCATGAAAGTTTCGATCAATATTCTTGGCAATTGTTACTAAAAGAAACAACAACAATCTATCGAGTTACAATGGCCGATATTGGCATCGGCCAGCACTGGGCCTGACACAGTAGAAAACGACATTGCATCGGTCTGAGGCACCTGCGTGTGCAGGAATTATTGAAATGGGGCACCAAGAATTGATCTGTGAGAGAGACACACACACACACTTGTAGCTGAGGAGGTCTTTATTAACTGTAACTGTAATATCTAGGCGAGATGTTAGTGCCGGCGTGCTGTCGGCGCAATCCCCAAACATAATCTGGGAATTAAATAGATAATAATAACGCGATAATCCTAGAAGTTATCATTAGATGATACAAATGAGAATAACAAATATACGGGTACATAAATGTTACCTGTAATATTGAAGCGAGGTGTTAGTGCCGGCGGGCTGCGGGCGCAATTCCCACACATAATCTGCGCCAGTTTCGCCGGCACTCCCAAGCGGACGCGCTGAGTCCCGCGATCTCTCCGGAATGTCAGAGTGATGTGATGCTCTGCGGAGTGCGCGAGCGGGGTAGGGTTGTGTGGCAGTGACCGGCAAAGAAAAGAGTTGTATATGATATCCAGAGAAGAACAAAGAATTAGAGACCCCTGCTGGTGTTGTGGATTCGTTGTAGGCCGACCATAACGTCGCGACAGTACTGTTTGCACAATTTATAATCGTTGATAAGATAAATAAAGAACACATAAACTAAGCTTGATTTGCATCGTGTATTCGAGGTCTGATTTATAAGTTTTCCTACCTTTGTATCTTCTAAATTTACACTGTCAGTCTCTTTCTAACTCGTAGATTAACTTTTCTATCGGACAGTTGTGCTGTGTTTTGTTTTGAATCGCGCACATGTCGTCTGCCGGAAATGTTGAGCGTCCTTGACCTTGCTTTCTATTGCATTGTGGGAATCGTAGACTCTCAGTATTTAAGCCCCTGCTGTCGTCTTTCGGGGGGGGGGGGTGTGAGTGGGGGGGGGGGGGGGGGTGCATCCACTGCGCCCCACTCATCGAGGAGCTGTGGTGGAGGCCGTGCCTTCTTTCAGGTATTCTTATTTTACAGTCTATGTCTTTCAGTAACAATTGCATAGTTGTTTAAGGGTGTTTAATGTGGTATATCTTTAAAGCCATTTGGAGAGTAAGCTTATACACGTGGTGTTTACATGTCTAGACAGCTAGTTGTCTCACGTACGTGGTATCATGAATTAAAAACTGTTTATCCCTATATCTATTAGGTTCAAGTAAATGTAGAATTACAGGCAGTGTCCCATAAATTGCTTACTTGCTTATTGGAGCTGTGTACACGAATAATGTAATTTATGATCACAGGGTTAATGACGGCAAAGGCCATGTGGTTTACTGACAAGGTCCTAATTTGTACCAACGGGCTAGTTATAATTTTGCTGCCTTCTTTCAGAATACACTGAATATATTAGTCACGGCCTGGTCCGATTTTTATTTATTTTTTGAGTTATACGACCCGCTACATAGGGAGAGCGCATGAGGCACAGAATTAGATAATATGGAGGGTACAGATACACCTTAGACCATGTCTGAAAGACGGGGGGGGGGACGTGCCCCCTGTGCCCCCCCCCCCCCCCACGCTATGTATCAGACACATACGAGTGCATGCGCCATTGTTTTCATATAGCAGTTTATCGCACCCGAGGCTTGGGTGTCGTTAATCGGGGCCCTTTCGTCCAGCACATTGTCCCTACATGCAGAACAAATGGATAATTGGCCTAATCTCCAAAACAGACATTTCCGCTATTCATAAACGCAATCCTTAAGCAATAAGCCTTAAGCAAGTGATTCGAATATTAAGTACGTGATTGAACATATTGATATAAAGGAATTTACGTTTATTAACTATATACATAGTCATGTACGAGACATGGAACATGATCATGTTGGGCATAAACAGGCTTCTTCCCTAGGTGATTACTTCAAATGAAATTGAGAAAAGTAGCCTAGTCTTAGTCTATGGTAGCACGTTCTACGCAACACCATTATACTTTTTAGTTTGGTCAATTGCTAAGTGCGTGTGTTATATATTACCAGTCCCAGACCCATACGAGCTGTGGATTGGTGTCAAGGAAGTACAGCGCCACCTAGCGAATGGGAGCGAGAATGAATGAATGAATACGTTGAGCTGAGAGAAGAGACATAGCCTGGTTCTGCGGCCCCAACTTCGCTCGCTCAGCACTTGTATGAGTTTGAGCGGCGATACCAGCTTAGAAGAGACGGCTCAGCTAGCCGCCCTCTGCCCCCCACCCCAATCGTGGCTCAGTCGGTAGGACGTACAGTGTCCACCAGACAAATCGACAAAGGTTCAAACCCTGACTTAAATCGTATGACTCATTTGTCCTGTGTCTCATATATCTTTCACTCCATTATCCCTAATAAGAAGCAGATAGCAACGTACTTTCCTTGGCTCCGGTCTGTTGAGGTTTTGCAGGGGCGTATTCCATTTTGGAAAGGGAGTGTGTGTGTGCGTGTTGGGGGGGGGGGGGGATTCCCCCTTTCGGAAAGGTGAGTGGGGACGGATCCAGACTGTTTGATAATGGATTGTGGTCGAATCCACCTTTGTCGAAGCCGCAGTGGCGGATCCGGGAATTTAGGAAAGAAATCTTAGCGCTGATACAGTGCGAAAGTTGCGACCGGACGATCGATTACATTTTTCAAGTAATCGTAATCGTAATCATAATCGATTACATTGGTTTTTAAGGCAATGTAATCGTAATCGTAATTGATTACATTGCTAATGTAATCGTAATCATGATTACTTTTGATGATTACTTTGCTATGTTCACTCGGGCTGTTTGATCTCCAATTGATCGTCATACTTTCCATGTCGCCTGTATCATATACGGAAACTCGCCACTGCTGTCTTACTGTAGAGATCCGACCCCCCTCGAAACCACCCTGGCCCTTCCAGCCCCACCCGACAAATAACCAGACATAACCAATTAAGCTGGCTGGGGGTGCCACATTCTAATCCCCTCATTATCTTGTTTGCATTGGATAGCTAGAAATAGTCCAGAGCGACTTAGGAGTCTATATGTTGGGAGCAGGTAGGTGGGTGGGGGCTGCGATGGGTAGGTAGGTAGGTGGGGGCTGTAAAGGGTAGATAGGTAGGTGGGGGCTGTGATTGGAGGGTGGTAGATGCTTGTGTTATTGTTCTCTATATAGATTTATTGCAAGAGGTGTTGTTATAAAACGAACTCGATTCGGCCAGGACTGGTGCACGGCGATGTATGGTGTGGTGGCTGGACTAGATTCCCCTGTGTCATATAACTGTGTGGCTTCCTTTAGTTCCATGGTATTTAACATAGAGGTGATACATTTTTACGCGGGACACCTCCCTCTCCGGCGAGAATCCTAAAGTTCTAAAGTTTAAATGAATCCAGCAAGATAGAGGTGCGATTATCCGTCAGTGTTGTGTTTTTTGGTTCAATTACGTCGAAAAACAGTCCATGTAATCACGATTGTAATCACGATTACATTGAATGTAAGCGTAATCGTAATCGATTACTTTCATATTTCCTGCAATCGTAATCGTAATCGTAACCATGAAATTCCCAAGTAATCGTAATCGTAATCGATTACATTTACAATGTAATCACCCCATGCCTGTTTGGGGTGTCTGGTAAGGGAGCGGGGTCTAACTCATTTCAATAACATATTTATTTGCAACGCATTTCGATGTTAAAAATAGATGCAAAAAAGAAAATATGTTATCGCTATAAATAGGGTGCTGATGATGGTTGAGGGAGGAAAGGGGGTGTGGTGGTGGGGGGCGGGGGGGGGGGGGTTAGTGTACCAGACACATATATACACCCCTGGAGCAATTACTCTGTCTAGCTTGAAGGTCAACTATTATAGATCATTCTTTTTCGCAAACCCTTGATTGGGGACGGTGACATATCCCCAGTCAGTGCTCGTCCAAGGCTGTCAATCGTTCACTGACGTCACTGTTGCTTTTATCCAATCATGTGGGGAACAAATGCTTCCTGGTGCGTTGTATCTGGTCATAGTTCCAGTGCCGCAAAGATACCTTTTAGCCATTTGGAGGACACCATGCAGGGTACAGAAGGGGACGATGAATTTAAAAGTCACCTGGTTTGCATAAATAAAGAAGGTGGGTCGATATATAGGGCACGTACAGCATATCAGCATTACACAAAGATATTGGGTACAAATTAATTTGGCACTGGGGTCAAGAAGAGAGAAATATCGTACTGACACTAGTAATATTTAATACGGAACAATGTTAATAATAATTTTTGATATTACCTTGTGCATATTTTATGCATGTTATGGGTCATAAAGCTGTCGGCATAATAGCCCACCAAGTGCCTTGTAAAGCTAAGCATAATTATTTTAACTCATTATGACATATTTATCTGTCTGTTTATCTGTCCACAGACACAAACAAACTTTTTCCGGAATCACCAAGGCACACTTATAAGTCTATATATACGCTATAAGTCTGATGAACGCAAAGTTATCTCAAATATTTACTTCGACGAACACTACAGCAAGTTACTTGCCCCCAAATTACTCTGAATAAAGAACAATTTGACTAACTTGAAAACTAGACACTTGTATGAGCGAACACTGGGGCACATACTGAGCTTTTGTACCAAATCCACGCTTTCCCACAGCACAGGGAAAATGTTTTTATTAATTAATATTTTAGTCGATTCTCTCAGCTCGCCTTAAAGCTGGAATAGCGTAGGGCTGATTTTAGACGGTATTAAAGTCCCGAGCAAAGAACTTAGATTTCCGCGAGACAAACTTGTGGATAATGGTAACGTGATTCATGGAGCAGAACACAGTAGTTCATAGGCTACGGGTTATACACCGTTATTTCTGGGGCCCTGGGGTGTGAGGCCTCTCGGGGGAAAGAGCTTTATGAAGACGGATCTGACTGTGGAGTGGTTTGACATGCGGGATAAAGCGAAAAATATAGCCTGGTGGAAAAAAATACAATGCGGAGATCCACTCCCTGCAGCAGACCTCACAAGGAAGACTGCGGCATGACGGCAGCTAGAAATATGACATACCGACTTGAAATTCGGTCGTAAATCTCGGGCTCCGAGCTGCAGGTACCGCAACTGACCCGCCCGCCAACTTCTCCACGAGGTGGCGATGAGGCGTCGATAGATTCGTGCTCCAAACAAGATTAGTGATAAGCCTAATTGATTACAGAGTTCGGGTGGCGGCTATCTATCGATAGATACTGCTACCGAAGGAGTCGGAAAGCGGCGAGGAGGGGTGAAAAACTTTGCAATTTTCGACCATCTATCTCCATGGGACGACGACAAGAGAGAAGCAAGATTTAAATCAGTTGGTTGCGTTTCATCTCGGAGATAACTTCTGACATATATCATGCTGCAGATACCTCAACGGACTTGTAGATGAAGGCATAGATCTTCTAGGACGTTATTGGGTTGTCGTTTTGGGGGAGTTGGGCCGATGTAGGCACTATGTTATATCGCTCCTGGTTCAGTGAAGAGGCCTTCGGGGCGGCTGTCTGGTTGGTGGCCCGTCTTTGATGTGGCTAATGGGAACCAATTAGAGATGAACTAAGAGTTGCTCTAGGTGTTTGCTTATTGGGAGCCTCGGTAATTGCGACCACGTTAACGTTTGCTTAGAGACGGTTAAAACGTCTCGTGCAGCAATATGTCATCACTATATTAGCCATACCACTTTGTTCCACATTATCACTGCCAACTACACGCGTACAAAGTACAAAGTCCGAAATAAAATATACTAGATATAATAAATTTGCCAAATAGGGAAAAGTGGGGCGAAATGGGGACTCGAGGCATAAGGGGGTGGCGTACATACGCGCTGCCGTCTAGCGCAATACTATTATACTAGCAGATTACGTCATTTGCTACGCGCAACACGAAGCGGGAAACCGATAGGAAACAACATGCGAGTAATTGTATAGATCACATTGATATTATACGACAAAACATGCATTGCACTTGATCGTGAAGTCCAAAGGCCGTGGGAAACATTGTTTATACAGCAAGCGAAACTATAGCGACAACCTGATGTCCGTTAACTCTGGGTTAAATTGCTTCACGTTAAACAATGACCACACATTGCCCAAATCTGACCCCAAATTGCCCCATCTGTGTGGTAAAACGGAGCAATGAAGGGTTGCTTTTATTTATATATGTATTTTGTATTTTTTCCTTAAGTCATGGTAGTCGGCTTACGATATATCAGGTGACATTGACTAATGTTTCAATAAACTGATAAAACGTGGTGACTGTTGCTACTGTCTTACTAGTTGTAGTTGCCAAACATGCTTAACTTCACCAAACAACTTTCCTCTATGTTTGTGTAAATTTCGTTAAATAGTTTATATTAATATCCTATCTATTCGCATTGCAATTAAATTATGTACCTGCTTGGCATAACAAGCCATTTATCACCCAAGATTAGTTCATGAAAATAACATATGGTGGGGGTTAGTAATGTCTCAAGACAGGCGCAGACGCTTTCTTCGCCCAAAAGGAGGAAAGAGATTGTCTATTATTTTATGTCCTGAATCTGGTAGTCGGGAACCGTTTGTAAGTAAGATAAATAAGCCCGCCAAACCCGAGATGCATCGAATTCATATGTAAAGGAGATAGCAAATGCAAGTCTTTGCGAAGGAAGAAGATGAGAATATGCAGACGTCAATTTGGGCAAAGGTATTTTGCGGCAAGGGAATTTTTGTTTTCTTACCGACAAATAATACATGAAAAGGAAAGGAGAAGCAGTGTTGTGTTGCTTCAAATTATGTGGTCCTTCTTCAGCTAGGAAAACGTGCGGCACTGCTTACACGTCAAAATGCAAATTCACTTTTGCAAATGTGTATAGATCATGTAGCAAATAATGAGTGCATGCTACTCACACTTTCAAAACAAGTGATTGATTAATTGTGCAGACGGCATGCTATCGCAAGTGTCATGGCGGAGGCGAAGGGGTTGGACGTGGGCATTAAATCTCAGACGAATGGTGGCGAGAGGAGCGCGCGAGATGACGAAAACAGTGTAAATTACATTTATTTTCACGGCTTGAAGCCACATAAAATTCGGCTTGGTGAAATATTTACCAGTCATAAATATCGATAACCTAAAACACAGCAGCCGTCTCCATTTGGCCGAAACATCCCATGTTGCAATGATTAATATGCTGGGCATTTCTCTCATTCAAATGGAATTGTATCGGTTGAACAAAAAGTTGATCGGTCGCAGCGCATTCAAATCACCTGTCATGGGTATTTCGCCGGCCTTAGGGATAAGTTATTGACGTAATGCAGACTACATCCCTCAGCGGCCCACCTCGCATTTTTATGCCTTGCGAAGCTAGAAAACCTGTTGATGTCTTATCGGCATAGCCACTCCGAGACCCAATGAGTCACTGCGCTTTTAGTCGACGGGACAAATAGACGAGTCTCGTAAGTCGCAACCAACCGAGCTGTATCCAGTGCCCACCCACTGGCGCCATGTCAAGTAAATCTGACTGGTCACGTCATGGAAAACTCACATGATTTACCTGTAATCATTATACCTGCTTCGTAAACAATAGATTTCAATATTGCAGATGACAAAGACATATCTATGCGATGAAGCCACCGGAAGATTTTTAACAAAGCCAAAAGATGTTAGTGATTTGTGTGCCCCATCGTCATGCAATTAACGGGAACATGGGGTTGGGATACCGATATGGGCGACGTGGTTGTCCGTTTAATATAATAATACACTACATTATGTCAAGAAAAATGTGTCATAATTCGTGATCCTATTTTTCTAATCACAAAACCTTTTTCTTAAACACGTGAAACCAAGTTTTAAAACTTATTTTCTGTGTTCTGTCGGAAACATTTTTAAAATTATATTCCGTCGGTCGTCGCTTCTGACCTCAAGGGAGTTGCCCAGCTCAGTAGGTTAACGTTTTCTTTAATACATGTCGGTATAGTATTTGTATTAGTGATTAGGTAGTCGCTTCTTTACCGCAATCACCCTTTCTTATGTTCAATCGGACACCAAATCGCCCTATTGGTCGTCGTCTTCCGTTGAACGTAGCTCTGTCGCCGTCATAATTCCTTTGTTTTCGCACTATCTTGGAGATTCGATATTAATCTCCCTAACTCTTGAGGATTCGCGATTTCGAGGGGGTATCCTCCCTTGTATATTTACAGGAATGCCGCATAATGCTACAAGTATGTATACACATGCATATATGTTAGAAGAGTAAAGAGAAAAGGGCCCCAGTGTTGATTCAACCAGTCGAAGACGAATTTCATTTTATTGTAGAATGTCAGTGGTACGAATTAACTAAGGATTCGGTATCTCCAGTCTTTAGAAAAAAACTGAAGACGGGTTTGTAAAAATTATGTCTTCAACAAAAAAATGAAGAGCTTCGTGCCAACTTAGTATAATGCCGCTTTAAGCTACGGGGTGTCCTGCATGAAATATTGTGTAGTACCATTGGCCACTGGCCTTCTAGTACCAATAATATATATGTATATACCAGCCACACTGCGGTAGATATGGAACACACCTGCGCAGATGAGGCGCATAGGCGTACAGTAATGCTGCATACTGTATAGAGTAACCGAACATAAGTCGATGTCTTTGTTACTCTTTTGTTTATTTCATGCTTTTATACGCAAAACCAATCACCCATAGAGCGGCTGAAATAGAGACGTTATACTAATATATATTTCGAAAGTACATCTTATAATACTGCTGAGTTAGTGTTGAATAGAATAATAGATGTACAGTTCTCTTGATTCGAAAAAAACCCAGCAGCCACGTCAGCATTGTAATGACGTAGCACACAAAAACTCTCAGATTTCTCCCACATTGAGATGGCACACGCTTAAAATAAACATCCGGGTTTAGCCGCCGACTCCCAACTCTAAGGTGGCACGCGCCTAAACTTAACATCCGGGCGCTTTCTCCCAATCTGAGATGGCACACGTTTAAAATTAAAAACATCCGGGTTTAGCCGCTTTCTCCCACTTTGAGATGGCACGCGCCTCCAGGTTTAGCCGCTTTCTCCCACTCTGAGATGGCACATGCTTAAAATTAACAACATCCGGGTTTAGCCGCTTTCTCTCACTCTGAGATGGCACACGCTTAAACTGAACATAATACCATCCGGGTAGACACAAACCTAAATCGTCTAACAACGAGGGACACGAGGGAATGAGCAATTAACAACCTCCGAGTTTACTTAACATACAACTTCCACTAAAACATAATAATAATAGTTATATTAATCGTGTACCAACATATATGTCTTAAGTCATTGGCTGTACGGGACTACGAGGTAGTGGCATTACAGTATCAATGAGAGATTGTGATGACCAGTAAATATAGCAGTAAATATAACAAAACCCGACACCAGGTGTACTATAGAAAGACTTCCGTTCGCAAAAAATTGCATCACAGAATGACCAAAGTTAGCAAAAGTTTAAAGCACTTATCGGGGCATTTCTATCATCGCTAGTAATCATTATCCCTTCATCATTTGTTGTAATGTCGCAACCGTTTCTCTTTCCTACTCCACGATCCCCGTTTTAGACTTCGTATACATCCGGTGTTTCATAAACATTCATGTTTCATTGCTACTTAATACCCGTATGCGACCTCCATCCATTACCCCGAGATGAGACATACAGCAGGGTATGGAGGTCAGTTATCCCATGGGACCTGGTTCCTCGGCAGCGCTATTTCAACAAGGGATGGCATAGGAGGACTCGACGGGACGCGGAAAGGAAACATCGTTGGGCAAGAGGTTCGGGGCTGTACATCACCGCGGCAACCTCATGGTGACAGCCTCTCGTAGACCCAGCCGTCCTCCCCCTGGCGAGTGACCTCAGGGTCGAGGGTCTCCCCGGGGGAGGGCCTCCGGAAGCGGATCCGGTCGTGGACCCGGGTCGTCTGACCCTGCCAGAACTCCACGGCGTCCGGCCGCAGCAGGTAGCCTCCCCTGAAACACCAAGGCCACGACGCCGGATGAATGCGACCAGCGCGGAGATGACGATGATGATGATGATCACTATGACGGTGATTATGGATGATGATGATGATTATGACGGTGATTCTGGATGATGATGATGATGATTATGACGGTGATTCTGGATGATGATTATGACTGTGACGATGGGTGATGATGATGATAATGACGATGACGAGGTTGATGATGATAATGATGATGACGAGGATGCATTGCCGGGCGAAGTTGTGGATTCATATATTATGAACTCGTGGGGACCTTATTTGGACCAACGTATCTCATTGCCTAATTAAAGTATACTTAATTTAGGGAACGTCCTATTTGGAGGGCTAGATAATAATGAAAACTTAGTCTTCTCTATTGGTTGTTATCTGCTCTACAAAATGTGGCTACTACACCAAAAGGGCATACCAACGTTTAGCAAATGGAAAATTTTAAACATTTCTTCAAAACTGAATTAAAATATAGAATTAAAATATATCAATTGACACAACTAAAAGTCTGCTGTGTTAAATTACAGAAGATATACGAGTTTTCGTTCTTCCATCTTTGTGCAATAAATGTTTAAAATGAACTCGTAGGGAATGATTGATACAGATAGGGCCGTTCTTCCATGACCAGTTACTATGAAAAACCATTTCGTGGGCTCTGACGTGGAAGATAGACTAGTAATGGTACTCGTATAAGGTACCACGTCAAGGATAGAGTAAGCATAATCACAGCAACTAGTATATCTTTGCCAGAAAACATACTATATTCACGAGCAACGTTGGTCACTTCCATACTGTTTAAAGGAACTTCTAATACATTACGAGTGTGACTTCTAAAGAGCGTTACTTCAGAGAGTTCTTCAGGTGCCAACGACATGTACGGGCATCGCTCGATCTATAAAGGCTTTCACTAAAGCGATTTCTTTACGAACTAATGCACAACACATGGACTATATCTTGCGCACACGTACCAAGGTTCCGGTTTCGGCACTTCCTGGCCTTCATACTTGACTTCTAATTCTGCCTGCTTGTCCATCAGAAACTAAAGTCAAGCATAGAAAACGACACTTAAACTACATAAACTGTTACATATGTGATATTAAGAGAAAAATACATCGCAGCCAATTCAACCAATGTGATATAACCAATCCCGTATTTCGAACTTGTGTCAACCCTATATGTGGATATACGCATACATGTAGCAACACATTAGCTGGAACCTTAAAGTTACCATTTCAACAAATTTTGCGGCGGGGGTGTTCCGTCAGATCACGTGAGGCGCCGCGGCTGTTGGAACAGCTGTAAACACTGTATAACACTCTGCCTCAAGGAGGCGCTGCCAGTCGCGAATCCTGGCCAATAACGTCTAGTATATATATGGTTGGTACCAGTGACTTCCGGAAAGTTAGTCGTTGGCGCTCGGCCTGGCGGAGATTACTTCATGCGTGTTACGTCACCAGCACATCAACGTCACTGTACACACGTTTTTTCTCCGCCAGATTTGGATCACAATGACTGTTTACTTTTTGTTGTAATAGTAACTTTAAATACTACCGCTTGACCCCTAACACGCAACGGCCACTTTGAACACATTCGACAATAGCCAGACGCGTTATTTACTAGGCCGCGGGGTAACGCCATCATCGAAAGTGGATTGTGGCGTCCTTACGCAAATCTCGGTATTATACATATTAAGCTTAGTTCGTTTTGTGTAGTTTCGGTAAAAGACACACAGAGTTTCTTACATGAATCAGCATGTATTATTAAATCATACGGACAAGATATAATTACAATGAATTAGTGGTAGGTCTAGGCTTATATATCACAGACCAAATCAAGTTTATATAACATTCAATACTCAATTAATTCATTCATTCTTTCATTCATCCATATCAATCCTCCTTCATTGTAATATTTCACCGTATCCTCCGTTTACTCCCATGTATTCTCTTTCTTATACACACACCCTGACTTCGTGAAAACCTTTTACTCTGTGTTTATCCTAACGACAACTGCTAGTTGGCGCCCACTGACTACTGCGCCAGTCTCTCGCTAGGCGGCGCTAGCCTACAGCCACATGGATAGACAGATAAATACAAACCCACACAAAAAAAATGTAAGCGCACATAAATTCAGAGACACTTGCTTATGCACGAAGGATCGAACAAAAAACGCATGATATAGTGTCATAAGACAGCCTTCTCCATTCATTTAATAGTAAATTTATTCCGAGGACACTTTTCGTGTGCGATCGTCTAAAACTTAAAGTTGTCTTTATTCTTGTGGGGCGTCTATAATTGTCAATATATCAAGCTGCATGAAAATATATGACTTGTTGGTGCGTCTTTAATTACCTGCCTACAGGGTATAATGTTTTCTCCTAGAGTGCGTGAAAGTATAGTTCTTGTTGGGATGTCTATACCTACCTCTCTGCACGGTACAATCCTCTCTCCTACAGTGCGTGTAAGTATTGGCCTTGTTGGGATGCAGAGCTCCCAACTTTGTGAAATGACAAAGCGGAATGATTTAGTGAGTGCTCTGTGATGCATCTGGCGCATGCATTTTCAGACCATTATTTTAGGAAGTATATTATTCAAATTTCAAGTGTCTGAAGTAACTATTTTCCTGCATAAAAAAATGTTTTTATCCTGTGATACAGGAGAGTTTCTTTGCGATCAGCGCTTCAAATCTGTCAGTGGCTAGCCACATGGGGACCACGGGGATGAAACTAGATAACCGTCACTGCGGCGACACCGATTTTGCATTGGATTGAACTAAAATGGCTCATTTCCGTAATGGCGGCTTCAAAGACCATTACAAAACGGAACGCTGTGCAAACAGCGCGGAACAGCGGAATTGCCTGGCCAAAAACGGAGAAATTCGGCCCCAAACGGAATCATTGGGAGCTCTGGGGATGTCTACACTTACCTGTCTGCAGGGTACAATCTTCTTCCATACAGAACGTGAAAGTATATGACTACTTGGGATTGACGGCCTTACCTGTCGGCTGGGTACACTGCCTTCTTCAAAACGGCGTGGTAATATAATACTTGCTGAGATTGGCGTGCTAGATGGGCCTTGCTGAGTTTGGTCTCCTTACCTTTCTGCTGGGGACCACGCTACTCTGATGGCTGATCGCCGCGCCAATCTGACTACTTCTGGGGCGCTGCCGGAAGTAGGCCACGGAATCCTCTTCCGGTATTTTTTCCACCTTTCCCTCCACGCGAATCTGAGAATTACGTGGTATCGTTTTATTACAGCTATATTTTTCATGGCACATAATACATATAATGGGTTCCCTTTGATTTCACTACATGCCATACGAATCGTAACCATATGATAATATGATTTCAAAGAAAATTCAATCTACCTCGGCAAATAAGGGCAAAATTGATTTCGTAAGAAACTTAATTCAGAAGTTAATGACCTTTCATACATTTATCGCCATGTGCTATGGACAAAGCATAAATGGAGGTTCAATCAGCACTCTTTATTACAATATTTGGAAGGAATAATCTCATAAATCAATGGCATCTCTGAATAGATTTGGCACACCACAACTTCCTTCAAACAATAAACAAGTTATATGGTTCATATATAGTAAACTTACAACAATTGGTTTCCAGAGATTAATTATACGCCATTATCTTTTCCAGTGATAAAATAATATTTTGCATTAGGTAGCCGCTTGCAGCTAAACGAATTGCCTTTACAAGATATAGAAAAGCACATATATGCGCTTAATTATTTAGAAGAGTAAAAACATATATGCCACGATGATACCACTGGTTTAAGACCACTGGTTTAAAACGCAATAACATTATACAAAATATAGACATCTAATAAGCGATACTTCAGTAATAGTGTAACTTTTGCTATTGCGCAACTCATACCGATTTCATGAGTGATTCCCAGTAAAACATCATTGTGGCTCGAGGATTTGCTTCCTGGGTAATTGATTCAGATCAAGAAAATAAGCCACATAGTTGAGATTAATGGGGTAAATCATCATAGGGGGACGCCGTCTTATTTACAAACGGCAACAAATAAATTTCATTTCCTGACGAGCGGAGGTGCTTCTCCACCTCGGCGTCATAATTCAGTCACGGTGATTGGCAAAAACATCAGCAAGAATAGATGACAGATTCTATCTAACGCAATAGATGCGCAATACCTGTACGTATACTAAGTACCTGTCTGGACCATGCACAGTCTCCGTGTGAATCCACACAAACCCAGTAAAACAACAGTGAGGCATGCGGATTTTCTGTCTGTGCAGAGGGAATAGCAAATAATACAGAATGTATTACGCATAACAGTTGCATATTTGAACATCGGGTCCAAGCTGCAACACTGGCTGGTGGAATATAAAACACACGCAAACCATTTTCCGTTGGGCATAACATCATGATGTTGATTGGGATATGAAGAAAATGACCCTACTAGTAGGCAGAACTGAATTGTGTAGCTCATGGAAAACGTAATCCTAGGCAAGATGGAAGCGGGTAGCGTATAGATAACGTAGTCCTAGGCAAGACTGGAAAAGGTAGCTCATGGAGAACGCAATCCTTGGCAAGACTGATAGGGTAGCTCATGGAGAACGCAATCCTTGGCAAGACTGATAGGTAGCTCATGGAGAACGCAATCCTTGGCAAGACTGATAAGGTAGCTCATAGAGAACGCAATCCTTGGCAAGACTGATAGGGTAGCTCATAAAGAACGCAATCCTTGGCAAGACTGATAGGGTAGCTCATAGAGAACGCAATCCTTGGCAAGACTGATAGGGTAGCTCATGGAGAACGCAATCCTTGGCAAGACTGATAAGGTAGCTCATAGAGAACGCAATCCTTGGCAAGACTGATAGGGTAGCTCATAGAGAACGCAATCCTTGGCAAGACTGATAGGGTAGCTCATGGAGAACGCAATCCTTGGCAAGACTGATAGGGTAGCTCATAGAGAACGCAATCCTTGGCAAGACTGATAGGGTAGCTCATACAGAACGCAATCCTTGGCAAGACTGATAAGGTAGCTCATAGAGAACGCAATCCTTGGCAAGACTGATAGGGTAGCTCATAGAGAACGCAATCCTTGGCAAGACTGATAGGGTAGCTCATAGAGAACGCAATCCTTGGAAAGACTGATAGGGTAGCTCATAGAGAACGCAATCCTTGGCAAGACTGATAGGGTAGCTCATAGAGAACGCAATCCTTGGCAAGACTGATAGGGGAGCTCATAGAGAACGCAATCCTTGGCAAGACTGATAGGTAGCTCATGGAGAACGCAATCCTTGGCAAGACTGATAGGTAGCTCATAGAGAACGCAATCCTGGGCAAGACTGATAGGGTAGCTCATGGAGAACGCAATCCTTGGCGAGACTGATAGGGTAGCTCATGGAGAACGCAATCCTTGGCAAGACTGATAGGTAGCTCATAGAGAACGCAATCCTTGGCAAGACTGATAGGTAGCTCATGGAGAACGCAATCCTTGGCAAGACTGATAGGTAGCTCATAGAGAACGCAATCCTTGGCAAGACTGATAGGGTAGCTCATGGAGAACGCAATCCTTGGCGAGACTGATAGGGTAGCTCATGGAGAACGCAATCCTTGGCAAGACTGATAGGGTAGCTCATGGAGAACGCAATCCTTGGCAAGACTGATAGGGTAGCTCATGGAGAACGCAATCCTTGGCAAGACTGATAGGGTAGCTCATAGAGAACGCAATCCTTGGCAAGACTGATAGGGTAGCTCATACAGAACGCAATCCTTGGCAAGACTGATAAGGTAGCTCATAGAGAACGCAATCCTTGGCAAGACTGATAGGGTAGCTCATAGAGAACGCAATCCTTGGCAAGACTGATAGGGTAGCTCATAGAGAACGCAATCCTTGGCAAGACTGATAGGGTAGCTCATAGAGAACGCAATCCTTGGCAAGACTGATAGGTAGCTCATGGAGAACGCAATCCTTGGCAAGACTGATAGGTAGCTCATAGAGAACGCAATCCTTGGCAAGACTGATAAGGTAGCTCATAGAGAACGCAATCCTTGGCAAGACTGATAGGGTAGCTCATAGAGAACGCAATCCTTGGCAAGACTGATAAGGTAGCTCATAGAGAACGCAATCCTTGGCAAGACTGATAGGTAGCTCATAGAGAACGCAATCCTTGGCAAGACTGATAAGGTAGCTCATAGAGAACGCAATCCTTGGCAAGACTGATAGGTAGCTCATAGAGAACGCAATCCTTGGCAAGATTGATAGGTAGCTCATAGAGGACGCAATCCTTGGCAAGACTGACAGGGTAGCTCATAGAGAACGCAATCCTTGGCAAGACTGATAGGTAGCTCATAGAGAACGCAATCCTTGGCAAGACTGATAGGTAGCTCATAGAGCTCGTACGTAAATCTCGCTCCGTGGGTATTCCTGGAACCATCAGCGATTTAACTAATCTTAAGCAATTCTCGGAAACATGATCCTAGACAGTTGTCAGTAATTAGTTGGACTGTCATTACGTCACCATACTGCACGTGCTGGTAGTGTGTTTCAATGTTGGTCCTAGTCATCATGCAAACGAACATCACCGAAAGATAAGAACTTTTCCGAGATTCCAGTTTTTTACTTTGAACGACATTTATATAGAGGTACTGGGGTTCAGACGGATCTGAACTGAACTAGAAGAAATGGTCATGATTAGATAACTGGTCGAGTGACATAAATTCAGGGTCATCAAACAAAAGATATGGGTGATAAAAATGAAGCTTTAGATTTTTTTGAAATTTTACAGTTAATTAGCAATTGATGAATTGTGCGGACTCGCAAAAACGTATATTTAACGAGATAGTATGCAACACAATGTCAACATTCATCTCAATAATTGTCGTTAATTACAGCTTTCTGGCGTGTAATAAAACCAATGCAAAATAGTTTTGCCTTTTCTGTTACAATGAAAGAATATCATGAATAAAATTGCTTTCATGACGTCATGTTCCTTGCAAACTTAAACTGCTCGACGTTTGTGGCCAACTAATAGAAGCATAGATAAGGAAAACTTAAATCAAACTAGCTCAAACTGTAGAGTGACTCTCTGATCACAAGTTAGCAGCTAAATACCCTTACCAACTCTTGTCCCTTCCGGCTGCTGTAATTTGTGAAGAAGCAAAATCCATTGGTGTCAAAGCTCTTCAGGAGTACCATTCTAACTGAGGGAAGACCGTCTCTGTCAAAATAAAGATAACTATAGATGGCTTCGAGAACCAGAAATCTCTTGTGCAAGGTGAACGCTTCTTATGGAACAAATTTAAACTTTGTGTGAGTCAAATCTGTGTGAAGTGCCTTATCATAACTATCTTTATCTTTATAAGGTGTTCGTTACCTTTCAGTCTGGAGGTAGTTAGTGGGCTTCTGTTCCTACGAGAACCTATTCGTCAGATGGTGACAATGTTCGACCTTATAATTAAGACGCACTGGTCAGTACCGCCATCTAGTGAACCTTTTGGCAGTTGAGCTGAGAAATCGTGCTTCTATCTAGTGGGCCATTAATGATAACAATATTGTAATGGTGCGACGAGAAGATACCGTCTGGTGCAGACAAAGTGAGCTAAGGTTGGGACGGTCGCTCGGTCTCGTATCGTAGGTACGCAATGCACAAGAGTGTATACACCAAGACACAATTTAACAATAATTACCACCATGTTCATATGTTTTTTTGTAAATTTGTCCAAAGAAATAGCGCTTTGGCAGATCATATCATACGAAAACTACCTTCAAGTTGATTGGCACCCTTATATGGAACTTCCACAGAAGTGACTGGTTTTCCACCTACTTGGTAGCTGTGCCCAGAGCCATGGCGTTGGGCTCGAGGATGGATTCTGCAGCACGGGCAAGCTCAAACCAATTGGTGAAGTTGGCAAAGGGCTCTCCAGAGACCAAGTCATCTTCCTTAAAGCTTTCATGCTCACTCTTATATGGCTTTCTCATAGCTGTAAAGATGGTAATCAGTAATCCCATAATTAGCAATGATATCTCACATTAACATCTTGCAGGCATGGGGAGGTTATATTGTAAATGAAATTGATCATGATTACTTCTATGAACATTTTATGATTATGATTCCAGTTAGAGGAGGTATGAAAGAAATCAATTACAATAACATTTGAATGTAATCATTATCACAACTGTTAGATGTAATCACGCTTATAATAAAACCTGAATGTAATCATGATTGTACCGCTCACTACGTTTTTGAAGCGGCACCCCATATTCACCCCTATATCTCTGGTCGGCATGCACCAAAAATCATTTCCGGACCCCCGCCCCCCCTCCACACACACCCCGCTCCATGCTACCCCTCCCCTCCCCTCCCGGCTACCAGTGCCCTTTCACATATCTCCGCTTATCAATATCCCATCCGGCGATCGAACCAAGCCAAATACTCTGGCGTCAATTGTTTATACAAGCAGTCTTGACGACTGACAACATGCACTTCTCCCATGAAGGGTCACACCAGTGGCTGGCTCTCCTGCCACTTATGGTACGTCTTTGACCCACGGCCGCGCCTACCCAGTATCAGGTTTCCGTCTGGCCCGATTAACCTATCCTAGTGTGCTATCGACTTCGTATGAAGTTATGAAAACGTTACACGGATGACGTTATGATGCAATAAATTATTTTGGCAGCAGCGGTATTTTTGCGGTATATTTACAATAACACTTGAATGTAATCGTGATTACAATAACTCTTGAATGCAATCATGATTACAACATCGAATGTAATCTTCATTATAATAACACTTCAATGTAATCCTCATTACAATACCACTTGAATGTAATCGTGATTAAAATGACATTTGAAAGTAATCACGATTAAACTGGTTACTAGTACAAGTTCATTTGGTTATGGCCCAGGAGCTGTGCCCAATTCAACACTCATTAAGAGGCCAAGGAAATACGGAAAATGATGGGTTATGCTGGAAAGTAATCATGATTACAATTACATAAGTGGTGTAATCAATTACAATTACATCAATGGTGCAACCAATTACAATTACATTAGCGATGTGATCAATTGCAATTACATGTTTTTATTTTTATAAATGTAATCCATTATCATTATTATGACATGAAAATATTGCATTATCCAAGTACCTAATCATGTCAACTAAAATACCAATAATCTGTTTTACCTGTTAATGATACAGATGGTAACATATATGAGCCCTTGTTAAAAGTACAAAGACAAGCCAGAAAGCTCATGAAATGAAATTTCACCATTCCAGTTTTAATATCTCAAAATGATAAATAATAGGTTGGTTGGTTGGTTATTCAGGACGCTTGAACCACTTTTGGTCATATCGCGTTAATGGGAGAAGAAAGGGAGAGTGGAGCCATGTCTCCGGGGGTAACCCCCTACTCTTTACGAAAAATACATGGGATCTTTATCCTGCGACCACACAGACATGGCCACAACAGGGCTCGAACCATCGATCCACACGCCATTAGGCTCTCAGGTGACCAGAGCACTCAATGCGAGCTATCGCGCCGGCCCCAATAAATAATAGGAATAAGAAACCAAGTGAATGATCAGCATACTCCCTGGTTCACTGATATTGATGCTGTACGATCTAAAAAGAGATGTCTCTGGTATCAGTTTGTAAGACTTACAAAACAATAAAAAAATGTTGCTATAACACTATAACTATAATTTATATCAAATAAATGAAAATGAAATTAGGCTACTCAACTCCAGGTACTTTATTAAGGTTCATTGAAGTGTCAGATCTTATTAAATATTTTCCAAGCTATGGTATGCCATAATTAATAATAATAAATGTTGATGAGGTACTTTTGTTTCTGAGGGCAAGTGTGGCCTTCTATCACTTAATGTTTTCAGGCATGAAAAAGTGGTAAGCTCAAACAAAAAAACTGTCAATGCTAGGATATTCTTCTAGACCTTGTGACCGAAGGCCCTTTTTTGGGTGGGTAAACAGCACTGGAGTGCCCACTGGAAGTCAACAAAATTAGCATGTTCACTCACTGCCCGGCGGCGATTGTTGACTTCCTGCTAATGATGGAGCATGGATTACAAAAAAACACATTGAAGAAAGAAATGATGTAAGTTATAAAAGCGTTTGGAACCTAGTGAAGCACATTGATGGGTAGGCACTGCATATTTATTCTGGTAGGACCTGCGACCTGAGCCATCGGTCCATGATTTCCAATTTTAGGTCTGGTGAACGGCATGGCTTTCTTCCGTGCTCCATTTATGAGAGTGGTCAGAGAGGCATATACCAGTGCTAGTTAATACCCTGATCAGGTATGCCTATAGGTTTGCTTCAAGAGAAAGTGTAGGAATAAAATAATGTCTTGGAGATGTTATTTATTGAAATACATTAACTAAGGCATCAAACGGAATGCACAAAGAAACCTGAACAGCATTGAGTCAAGTCAAGTCTATAAATAAATGGACAGCACAAGTCAAATACCCTGACCCACGATTGCGACCCCTTCATTCAATCAGGACTGTCAACTGCAACAAAGCACTTGTTACAGCACTCAGTCTCAGGGTAAAAGCCAGATTGGTTTGACCAAATATCTTATATCAATATCTCACAATATGTAGACTTACAGCCTTATTATTTCCAAATGATAGCTAATTACTTGGGGTAAATCTTATATATATATATACACCAGCAATAAATATCCTGCTAAAATATGGGAAAAAAATAGTTTGCTGTGAAATATGTCAATAGCAGGTGCAGTTTGCAGTTGTTCATTGTGACCATACAAGGGTAGATCCAGGGAGGGGGGGGGGGAATCCTTCAGGGGGTAAGAATATACAATTTTTTCACAGCCCTTAATTTATAACATTTATTATATAAAAACCAAAACCAGCCCCCCTTTTTCAGCATATCTGGATCCGACCTTGGAGCAAGTACCTCCAGGCAAGCCCACTTCCAGGCACCTGCGCCAAGATCTGACCCTGAAACTGGCCCCTCCTATCCATATCCTACTAACCCCGCTGTTACACCAAGTTATACTTACCTGCTTACATGCCTAAAAAAAGTTATAAGTTTATATTACATTATCGCCCACGATCAAAAAACAATCACTGTACAACCTTATGACAGCAATGTCACTTACCAGAAATATCCTGGGCAACTTGAGACATGATTGCTCTCTTAAATGACAAAATCAACGGCTTAATTTTTTGCAAAATTAACATCAATGAGCACAAGTAATGCTAGGCAAAATTTTTAGCAAAACTAGGCCTGGTCCAAAGTAAGCTGGTACCGCCGCTCAAACTCATACAACTTGCTGAGCGAGCGAAGTTGGGACCGCGGAACCAGGCTAGGTCCAAAGTCGTTCTCGTTCGCGACCTTTCGCAAGGTGGCGCTACACTTGTACACCAGATTGATGTCGGCGCCCTCTTTTTGGAAGAATGGGTTACTGACTAACTGCCAAAATATGAGGTACACACCAACAGAGATTTTAATGCAACGTTTCAGCCCAATGAAAATGTGCCGGTTAATATAATTAAGCATTACGAATAATTATTGTCTTCATAGCCACACTGAAAATGGCTCACTGTGACCTTCCCGTTTGCAGCTAGTCGAATTAGTAAACTGGACAAGAGGTAACGGAACAGAGCGTGCGCTAGTCCCCATATTAAATGAGAAATGGGTCTCATGGAAGTGCAAATGGTTGAAGGAAAGGTGTACCTTTAACTCATTACCCATTTGATATAGGTGAATGAAAATTTGAGGACATGCCTTTTCCTATAACCCATTTGAAACAGGTAAACGGAAATAACTCAACATTTTGCTTTTCTATTTCCTATGCCATTTTGGCAATGGGAAATGAATGGCAGGTACTTACCCGGACCCCCGATTCCCAAATATCTTATGTTCAATAATTTGCCGTTGTTAATTTATCTTTCGTTATTTCTTATTGGCTTCGATCCATGCCAGCGACTTGTGTGTCTTAATGATACTCTCCAATGCGACTTAATTAGTGTACTGTGTTTTAGCATAACATTATTTTGTTATCATATACCCAGTGTATTTCTTATTGTTATAACGTTTTTAAATGAGGTTAAATAAATGAAACTCCCAGCAAAGCCGCTCTACGCGGGCACTGTTGTGTACTCCGAAGCAGTATGACGGCAGAAATACCTAGTCGTCATCTACAAATTTAGTGCGCATGTTGGTTTTTCATGTGAAATATAAGTTAGGTGGGTTAACTTCGTGAATAATAATGTAGGTTTACTTTGTGAATATTTTAGCATCTTTTTTTAATGAGAAATGCCCGCTCTCATTACCACGTGGAGTAACTATCCTTGATTGGATTGACACATTAATGGCATTCAGACATTCCGACGAATATATTATGCAGGTGTATTCATTATACAGTTCATTTAGCAATACGCACGAGGGCGGCGATATGTATAATTAATATGATTTTTGTTCATTGTAAATATGTAATATACGGCCATGGTTTGTCGGGGATAAAGAATTATTTACGTCAATGACCGGACTGCAGGAATATTGATTTGCATCCCAATAGCTATAGCGGGTCGGCCCTGCCCGGGGATCGGAGGATTGAGCGTTCGCGCCTCGGTCACATCCCAAAGGATATGCCATAGCTAGAGCGGCAAAAGTCCATCTGGGCATGCAAAGCTGATTTGTAACAATATTTGCATGAAAGCGACATGAAGGCTTTTGATATCGATTACAGAGGTATATTTTGGCGTCCAATAAGGGAGATGGCAATGTTTCAGCCAAGATGGTCCTGACGAGCTCTGTTTCGATAGTAATTAAAACATCGGGCTAGGCGGCGTTGTAACTGTGTCAGGATAAAGCGACAGGACATTGATGTTGTGTCTGTGCCAAACTCTGTGGGTCATATATAAGCTTACTCAGTCATAAGCACAATTAAATGCTTCGTAATAAATAGCAATACCAAAGCGACGTTCTATAACTTGTTCATATATGCTTATTCCATATAAATGTGTGGCCCATCGGACCATATGTGCAATACTGGACGGCCCTCATGTGTATGAGCTAGTTATTTTCCGATTTTTATAAACCCAGGTATATTTGATGCAATGTGACAATGCGTTTGATCCAATCAGCACTTTATACTTCATCGATCGACTTAAGACTTATAGTTACTATAATTCTGCAGTTTAATACATTTGCCCTATTATATGGTGTTCACACAGCTCCTTTATCATCTCTTTAATCTTACTGCTGACTATCTCTGAAAACATGTTATTTAAGTTATTTCAACATGTTATTTAAGGTTTTACGTCTCCGCTTCCGTCTAACTTGTGAGCATGAACGAGTACGCCATGCTGCGCTTGCGCTCCGTCGCCCGATATCTTTCGATCACCCGCTTGGGTTTTTCTGTTTCTATGGCCTATTGACTGCTTCCGCTCCTGTCTTTGCCATCTAGCACATGCAAAAATACTAATTAAAATATACATTTCACCTGGGTAACCTAATACGTAGTACAGCACGAGCGATCTTGGAATGATAGCCTTAGTCCACGCATATAAATACCCCCAGAATGGTAAGAGGAAATTCAAGATTCGACTTAGTTATAAGCATATACTGTAGTAAATACTATGAACTCACATGTAGCATACATCAAGTCTCACATCATGCCAAGCCAAAACCGAAAGTATTGTTTCGTTTACGATTTTTCATTGTCATATTAGCAAAGCCAAATAAGCTTATAGCTATAAAAGTTATGACATTTTGTTATGTTATGCTGTTAGATATACTCTATTTATAGTTCAGCCAAAGGATCTGACATGGGAATGAAGATGATAGCAGTAATGAATAACACTTATGGACTTATATACACCTGGCGTACATAGCTGTAGATGTAATATTATGAAGGCGGCATGCTTGTTCTTTTTTTACGTGTTAACACACCACAGCCCAAATAATCCAGTGTGAAGAAGACTGGTCCCATGGGGGCTGGGGTACTGAGGGGATCCAAACCCCTTCCCCCACCCCGCCCGACACGCCCATGCCCTTTTTACATCTTGATTTACTTTTCTTCATCTGACTAAAACTAAGAAGTCACGAATATTGCCAAAATATATTGGCTCAACACACAAATGTCCAAATCCTATGATCGATTAATCGGTTTTGTTTTCGGTGTTTAGAATTGACTGCAAACGCGACGGAGGTCAGTAAATTCTGCTCGTACAAATCATAATCAAAGAGTTGTTTTGGCATTTACGACGCGTTTCTGTTGACTACTTGTACCACTTCATCAATATATTGTTAACCGTGCATATTTGACTCATTAAACTATATAAATTCGGTGGGGTGCTTGAATAGTGCTGAAAGAAGATCGCGGCTTTAGCATGTTTCTTATATTTTCGCTCACCTGCCACACACTGTTTTTCGTAGTCGTAGAATACACATAATGCCAATCGTTGGTGTGTGGGGCGATCGAAGCACATGCACAATAAATCAGCAGGGGGGTGGGGGGGTTGCTTTATATCCATACCATACACCCCTCAGCCCCTACTGATTTACTGTGCCTGTGCTGCTGTGGTAGTGTAGATGGAATGGTTTACGCCCACTTTGACCACAGTACAATTTGACTACTAGTGAGGGGTGGGGGGTAGGGGACGGGATGCAGGAGAAGTAGGGATTTACATTGGTGCCGGTGGTATAGTGTGGGAGATTTGATTTCAATGTTTAAAAGGGTGGAAGTTAGCTTTGATACATGGCTACTCATACTCTAGCCTACCTTTGATATCAAACCCATACACCAAGGTGAGGGTTTTGATTAGACAGATGTAACAACACTGTCGCCAACAATTCATCGCGGACTCATCATTTTGCATGGGAGATACAAGCGGTCTGCATATGAATCTTAAATAGTTATGGTCCAGATTTATTGGTAGGTAATATTTTTTTCGGCATTTCGATACATAGCCATCATGGAGTCATCTCGGCGGTGTCTTTCGATCTCTTGACCGAAACTTCCGTTTGATGAGAAATATATGCTGACTATAATTCCAAAGATATGCCGTGGAGTTGAATAGAGATACAAGCATTTCGAAAAAAGGTACTTTTAGGCTAATGGCGTTAACAACTTTTCTCGTATCCGCGACGAATTGTTGGCGACAGTGTTGTTACATCTGTTTAATCAAAACCCTCACCTTGGTATATGGGTTTTGATGTCAAAGCTACCTCTAGCCCTGATACATGGCTGCTCATGCGCGCTGGTACCCAAAGCTCGAGAGAGCCATGAAGTGCACCCTACATGAGGCCAGGAATTGGTGAGGGTGTTTGTGCATCAAGTAGGCTTTTGCCCTTATCAATAAACCATCTACTTTCCAAAGTGATAAAAGGTAATTCCACAACTGTTGAACTTTTCTTTCGTTGTCTTATATTCGCTGGGCGGATTTAAAAAAGTATCATTACTGCAATAAACAAGGCACATATTCTCGACACTCGTTCCGCCATTTTGGCTCATCTTCCGTTGCTAGATTTTCAAAGTGGCGGAGCGAGTTTGGCTTATCTTCCGTTGCTAGATTTTCAAAGTGGCGGACCGAGTTTGCGTAAGCTTGCTATTTAGTGCATGTGTAAAAGGCCGACATTGAATATGAAACCTTAAAAGAAAAGTTTAACACTTGTGGAATTACTTTTCATCATATTTGGTAATAGGCTATTTAGTGATAAGGGCAAATAGCTACATGATGCATATACACCCCCACCAATTCCGGGTCTCATGCAGGTTATATTTCATGACTCACTCTCGCATCGGGTACCAGCGTGTATGAGAGTCCTGTATCAGAGCTACTCATACTCGCTGGTACCCGACCAGTCCCGCCACACTAGACTCTTTGTAGCCACGGAGTCTAGCTGCCGACCCTATTCACTTCATTAGCAACAGCTTTCATGAGACCCCCCACTGACTTCACCGGGTTTAAATTAAAAATTAGAAAATTAATTGTGCATTGAGTAATGCCATTGTAAGACTATGATTCAAGAAGAAGGTTCTTCCAACACGATTTAGTTCTAAAAACTACAATACCTCATTCAATAAATGTGTGTGAGCCCATTTACTTTTGTTTTCGTACAATTTTGAGATATCTGCTGCAGTGTGGCAGTGGGTGAAACACGTGCCAGTGCGACGCATACTAAAATACAAACTACCCGTCAAGCTGGGCATTTTACCGCCAAAATCTGCTCGGAAGGGGTATGTTTCGCTGCAATCCGCTCTATGAACGAATAATTCCAGAGACCCCTCTCCCCCACTCGCAAGTGTTAAAATATCCGCTTTATAGGGGTATATTTCTCATCATAAATGCATGCTCTCTCCGGCATCAAGGTACCCACGGACAATGCTCCCCCCCCCTCCCCCTCTGGAGTAGCTGTGGAATCTCTCTGTGTGCAGACAATATATACTAGAAATGCAGACAGTAAGATTTTAGATGGTTGCCTCACAGATCCAGATAGTTTGGGGGCTGCATGGGAATTCGTCATTGGTCAGTCAGTCTGGCCCATATCATACCAACCCACGGGTGCAGCCATAAAATCATGTGATATTTGTTACCCCAACCTAAAGGAACCATGGCTGTATGAGCGCAACTTATTCTGATGCTGAATCTCCCCCAACAAACATGTTTACGACATGTCAGCCGATGCGAGTACATGAGGCGGGAGTGCGATAAATGGAACAGCCTGCAATGTAATTTGCATACAACAAGTATGACATCACATAAATGATCGCGAGCAACATGTCTTAATCACAATGTCATGGCTTGCGTAAGGGTATTTACTGCCTTATATCTTACTAAATAAATGTAAATTTACTTTGGGGCATATACAATAAGAATTCGGAAGGTTGAGCCCAAAGCATGAGTGTCAGATGGTACACTTGTCAATCCGTATTTTAGAAGTTGACCCACGCAGCCTTGACATTGATATATCGCCGTTGTAACGACCGAGTGGGCTATGACCGCGCAAATTTGATGGGGCTGCATGATAAAAATATCGCAGAACATTACTGATGTCAAATTTCGCTTTCAATTTACGCTGAAACGAAAGCTAAGATACAATTCTACCGGAATATATATTTAATGCATTTATTTGGAGGCTTAAATAAAAATAAGCGACCCGCTTATCTCCCAGCCTGAGTCAGGTCTGAACTCTGCTGATGGAAAAGAATAGCGAGGATATTAAACGTAGGTGCGTGACATATCCAAGTTGGGAGCGGACCGTGTTTAATTTGTTGAACTAGTACCTGACATGTCAGAGAGCCATGAAGTGCACTACATAGGAGGCAAGGAATTGGTGGGGGTATCCATGCATCGTGTAGGCTTGAAAATAACCCCCAAAATACTGATTGTTTGGCAACATAAGCACTGAGGTGTGTATGCGTAATATGGTGCTATCATTCACCGCCAGATGGTGCCACTTCAGGTACATTCACACATGAGTGAACTGCCATATTTGTTTATTATTGCGCACAGTGTGAGGGTGGCAGCGTACGAAATCACCTCGGATACCTTTATAATATGAGTAAAGATGTCAACTAAAAGGTTAAGTAATAGATTTAGTTGCATAGAATAAGGAAATGTTAAGATATACACATGATGCTCCCAGAAAGTAATTTAAATTTATTTATTTTAATAACCTGTTTGATTTTGGCGGCAGCGTCAATGCGCTGCTTCGGGAACCTAAGGAGGAGCTTGTGACTCCTGGGTCCCTTGTGGGCTCCCAAAATGATAAAAACTTTTCCACAAGTATTGAACTGTTCTTTCGTTGTCTTATATTCACTGTATGCATTTTAAAAAGTATCATGACAGCATAAACAATATACATCTCGACACTCGCTCCGCCATTTTGGCTTATCTTCTGTTGCAAGATTCTCAGTGTGGCAAGCGAGTTTGTGTAAACTTTATGCTATTTAGTGATGTATAAAAGGCTAACATTAAGTACGAGGCAACAAAAGAAAAGTTTAACACTTGTGGAATTACTTTTCATCACTTTTGATGGTAGGCAATTTACTGATAAAGACAAATAGCTACATGATGCACAGACACCCCTATCAATTCCGGATCTCATGTGGGTTGTACTTCATGACTCTCTAGCCTGTCGGGTACCTGCGGGTATGAGAGTCTTGTATCAGGCTATGTGAAAGTGTGCCCAAGTGGCGGAGGATTAAGATAAGCGACAAATCGGTGTTATTCATTTCTCAGAAGTGAATTGAGATAATTGATTGTTATTTGTTAATCATCCTGGACACTAAATTGGGATATAAGTTCACCCAAATTGAATAAACGATGAACTTTTATATCCTAATTTAGTGTCCAGGTTGATGTAATTAAATCTTGCGATGTAGCTTTATTGTATTTAACTTTTCTGAAGTAGGTAGATTTTGTTTCCGTATTTCTTTAAACTGCATTTATATGTAATTTATTTACTGAAATGATCTTAATAGTTAGACCAATAATGCAATGACTACTCCCTCCCCTTATCTATATAGTCCCAAGCTTTGAATTGCAGTCCTCTGTTTGTAAGGTCTGTGTCTTATCAGATATATGCTATTGTGTAAATAACACTACAGATGTAGGTTGATTTCACTTATGCATGCAAGTTAGTAGATAGTCTGTAATACTATCCTGGTGTGTAATTAGGTTTCTGTGATGGATATCTGGTATAGGGCAAATTACATAATATATGCAGGCAGTAGTGTGGTGCAAAATGATGTGCATTTTTGTATGATCCTGACCTATGTGGCATGGAAAGCTAGTTTTTCTTGTTAAACATTTAGTGGACAGATGCTGTCCCATTCCTTTTTGTAACTTTATTTATAATATAAAATTCCAGAATAATTGTATCTTTGTTGGCTTTGTCATCGCTTTGTATTGTAATTGCAACATGTATGCCTAGATACAGACAGGCTACAATAATAAACAAACTTTCATTTGTTATTTCAGATTATTCATTGACTCAAGAAAGGCTGAGAATAATGAAGATCTGTTTGTTAAGCCTTGCTGTTTTTGTAGCAGGGCTTTGCTTGCTGGTTCAGGATGCTTATGCTTCCAACCAACATGGGGCTGATGTGGATGACAATGAATTTGCTGAATTTGAAGATTTTGATGACGGTAGGGTGAAGAATTTGCAGATGTTTTGAAATATTTATATTTTTATTACCAGTCATTAGACAAAGAATGATAATTATAATAAAGTCTGTGCAACATTTGTTCTGCCAAGTTATTATTAATTTTCTCTGTTACTCTGTTTCATGCTGCTGTAGGTATTTATTTGTAGTTTCATTTTATTGAGGTTTAAGACCACCCTCTGCTTATTCTGCTATAATTGGTGTTTTTGTTATGTAGTCTCACTATCATCAGAAACTAGCAGATTCTCTTCCCAACACCTTTATTATTACTTATCTTAAGTAAAGCTACAATATCTTTTCTAAAATGTGTTGGTATTTGACACCAAAATGGTGATTTAAAGCATATTGGTAGTGAGTGGGGTATTTTCGTTTTGTGTCCTATGGTATATACCAGTATTATTGTATCTTCACCGAATTGTTGCTGGTGTTTGTAGCTGCATTATGTTGTTGTTATTCCGCAGATGAGGATGTCGTTGTGAGTGAACCAGCCTCAGAGCAAGCACAAGCTGGCCAGCCACCGAAGGTTGTGATGGCCCCTGAAGCAGTCATGACAGATGCTGATAATGCTGAAGATGAGGATGCAATTGTTGAGGTTGGCTTAATAATGGCATGGTTAACATTTAAAGTTACTATTTCACCAAACAGTAGACATTGGACGAGCGGGGATGCACATACTTGTGTAGTGACGTCAGCACACTGACGTAACCCTCATGAATGAACTCTTCCGAGAGCAGGCGATAACATCTTACTCGCTGTACATTCACTGACTGTTAAACCTCCTTGGGGGAGATTGTTACAGTGTTTACTGCCGTTCCAAAAGCGAAAGGTTTATTATTATTAAAGTAAACATGCTCAATTCTTGACTAGCAATGGCTTGAATTACCACACGATTATCTCATTACGTTGTCTCCTAACACGTTCCATGCCTAGTTGCAGATTAGCATGTGTTGATAATGGTTACATCCTTATTTCATAATATCAACCATCTCTTCATGAAGACACTTGTCGCCAATTTATACCTCTATGATTTTAAGTCTACGTAGTGTTTTTTTCAAACCTGAAAATGTGGGCTGTCGTTAATTATATACATACACTTTGTATAATATTGAATCACGTGTTTTCGCCACCAACAGGATGATGAGGACGAATTTGATCATTTTCAAGACGAAGACGAGTTTGAAGGCTTCGACAGAGAGCGCAGCTCTCACAAAGGACAAGAGAAGCCACCGGATCTGACTATCAACTCGGTAACAATAAACTCCATTTCCCTCCTTAAAATCTGCGCTAGTGACACTTTTCTTGTACGGTATGTTTTTTGCTTAATTGCGTTAGTTTCATATTGATAATGACTTTATGTTCTCATCAGTTATTTGTAAGCATATATCTTATATATTTTTAATGGTCTAGAGCATATACGACTATTTGGTATGTCTTTATGATGTATACGCTTGTGAATGAATATAATGGCTCACAGTTCCTGTATTGATGGAAAGCTCAAAGTGAAATGTCTGTGTTGCAGGTTCCACTCCACTTGCGTACCAACTGGGACAGTTTCTACATGGAGATGTTGATGTTGGCTGGACTTGGAGTCTATTTGCTAAACTTCCTTGCTGGAAAGACCAAAAATAGTAAATTGGCTCAAACCTGGCTTAGTGCACACCGCAGTTTACTGGAAGAAAACTTTTCCATAGTTGGTAAGAATGCTCGGTTTTATCTATGTAGTTTATTCCTTGCTTTGGAGCCACTTGATTTTTGTGTATTCCTCTCACTGTGGAACCCAGAACAGCATCCCTGCAATATATACGTGAACTGTTGCTGTATTATTACAAATATTACATATTAAATTTAATATAACAGTATTCCATCATTAGACATGTTAACTATGACTGTATTATTGCTAATATTACATACAAGATGATAATATTATACGATGTAGTTTCAATTTGTGGACTTGGCGGTGCCATTGACTTCTACATTAATAAATATCGTTTTCACGATGCGTAATTTCGTATAAGAAACCAATAATCTTATTCTCCAATCTTTATTGACCACAAGAAATCTATCCTTCTCGGATAATGACCCTTTATTGCTTATGAAAGAAGCCAGGATGCCTTTCAGCCTTTCATCCAATCACCAGCTCACGCCCCGCGATTCCTACTCTTGATCCTGAACGGTCTATCCCTGTTGCCCTAGGCGACGACGGCCAGTCTCCGGACGTGCAGAGCGGCGTCCTGATGAAGGATTCCGAGAACGTGTACTCGCTGTGGTGCAGCGGCCGCATGTGTGTGGAGGGCATGCTGGTCACCATCAAGCTGCTGAAGCGACAGGATCTCGTCAGCACCATCTCCCGCATGTTCAGACCCACCTCAGATCAAATTGTAAGTCTGGGACGGGTTTCATCCCACTCCTCTTCACCGTCTCTGGGGACCGCTGGGGCCGGCCCGATAGCTCAGTGGGTTAAGAGCGTTCGCTTTGAGTGCTCTGGCCACCTGAGAGCCTCAACGGCACGTGGGTCGCAGGATAAAGATCCCTTGCCCTTCTTCGCAAAGAGTAGGGGGTTACTCCCGGGGACATGGCTCCACTCTCCCTTCCTTCTCCCAATAACCCATTGGCGCGATATGACCAAAAGTGGTTTAAGCGTCCTGAATATACAACCAATCTGGGGACTACTGGGTTCTGTGTGGCCTTGCGTCCACACACATGGGTGCCTAAAACACTCTTTTACATTATTTTAGTATGACGTTTTTTCCGAGTTGGTTTCAAAGTGTAAGACATATCATGTCATTTTAGTTCCAATTTGTAAGCCATTTCATGTCGTTACATTGCAAATTGTAAGCCTTTGTTTGTTATTACATTTCTCAACTGTGTCTATGTTTAAGTGCAATGATAACCTTCATCTGAAGTGTTTTCCTGCCCAAAACTGGTACTTTATGTCATTAGATATAAATTTAATGTTCTGTTTGTTTGTTTGCTACAAAAGCCACCCATATGCGACCGCAATCGCCGGCCTTTAAATCTGTAGATTATTTTGCAATTATCTAATAGAAATTGTGTTGCTACACACGGTGACATGTTTACGTTTGTAGCGTTAAGTTTGTTATTATTGTTCGCTATTGATGACTTTTTCTTCCACGTGGCTTACAGATAGTCAAAGTGATTATGGAGAGCACAGAGATGGATACCTTCGTCCTCTGCTTGGCCAACAAGAAGTCGTTGACCAAGCTTCACAAAGAAATGGTTGATCTCGTGAGTACGCCCCTCAGCTACTCACCGTTAGGAATATTACATATAATGTCCATACCTAACCCCAGAACACACAACCTTCTTGTCGTGATCGTGGGACGACCCATCTTCCTCATGTTAGAGCCCAAACAATTGGTTATGATAATAGATGGAAGGTGTTAAGTCATGCATGAGCTATGTTGAAACACTGTTTAACCCCATTATCGAAGAACGACCGGTGAGAGCCTCCCTAGCTCAATTGGCAAACAGACTGGACTGTATACCAGTAGGTCCTGGCTTTGTGCTCTGAAAATCTGGGGCATGATTCAACTCTTTTTCTTTTTCTTGGCCCATTTAGCATTCATGTGCACTTAAATGGCCTAAGGCTCACTAAGAAGATTATTTACTTTCCGTAGTGGGCCACCCTGGGAATACGACTCTTAGAGAGTTAACCCTTTCCTTTGTAAAGATACCGCCTTACAGACTGAAGCCCAATTCTCAATCTAACCATCTAGAACTGTATGCGGTATATGTGAGATGTTGTCTTCCTGGCATTGGATTAACCCTCTGCCGTTCTGTGTTCCCCAGGCGTGCTTTTGTCCGGAGAAGAAGCGTGTCGACAATTTGAGGCTGCCTCAGTCTTTCCAGCTGCTCAGCGAAATATCTGAAGCTACTGCATCCATATTGGATAGTAAGGTAGGTGACAGAATATTACATGGTCTTGTTTCTATGACTTCGATCTACACATATCATCTCAAAATGCTTTTGCCTGCGAGTTATCGCGAAAGTTGTAATGTATTTTTTTTAATATTTCGTATATCAATAAATATAAATAAAGCTACAGCTACCGGTACACTTGGTTAATATCCAATCTCGCTTTAAGCTACATTAATTGATTTCTATTGGATTAGCCCTGCATACCTTAAACCAGTTACGCCTGATACTTCACTAAATAGTATAATCATTAGTTGTTTTCTTTTATGAAATTCGATGCATGTAATATTTAGATCTTTAATCCAGAGCTATATTATTTATTATATTATTTATATATTATCATTATTTATTTGTCCCATCAGGTGGTGGCTGCCATCAACAAGTTTGAAGATCTCATCGACTACATTCATATTTCTGATCAGTATTGCGGTCCCCGTGCCCAGGAGTAAGTACCGTACCATAACCACTGAACATACGCTGCTTTAAGCTTGTTATTCACGAGACGGGAACGAGCTCAGTGGGTAGGCAGGCTGAGCTGCAGATGGACAGGTCATGGGTACGAACTCTGACACCTGCCAGGGTGCGCACAGGCTTGAAAAGTGCTTGAATTGTGACTGATGCCTGGAAAAGGTCATAAAAACAGAAATAGGCCTTGAGGTCGATCCAATGTACTTGAATTTGCTTGAAAATAGGGCAGTTACAATGAAAAATGCTTGATTTCAAACTGGACTGGGCACTGGCAAAGACCTAAGAAAAAATCGAACAAAAGCTGGCTGAATTGAAGAAGTAGCAATTAATAAAAGTAAACTGATTAACTCCAATAAATGCTGTTGGCTGGTAATAAATACACGTGCACGCTTATTTCCGCATATCAAAATTGTATGCATAAAATTTAGTCCCAAGTTTTGCAATCTGCTTGGTTAAAATAGACCAGAGAAGGTTAAAATTGTCCTTGGAAAGTCCTTGAATTTTTCTAGTACCCGCCTTAAAAAGGCTTGAATTTGATGGAACCTTGCCTGTATGAACCCTGACCTGCATCATCTGGGGCAATTTTATCCAAAAATGTCCCTGAAGTGTTCTTGGCTTTCCAAGGCGCCGTAAGCACACTTGAACAGTTTGTTGGTGCTCATGATTAAGAAATCCTCGATGATAGAGTTTAAAATACATAAGTAGCCACCAAAGAAGTGAATTTTCTGAATTAAGAAAGTGCTAAGATTGTATTGAAGAGGATTTCTTAATCACGAGCACCACCACAACGAGCTGGTGAGGCTAAGAGGGAAATGCGCTTCTCGTGCGTAACTTACGAGGGGCTTATGAACACGGCCCCTGGTCCATAGGTCTTTGGTGCGAATTCGGCACCTAATCTGGGGTATGTTTGATCGATTCATCATTCGTCGGCCCGGGCGGTTCCTTGGCCTAGCTTGGCCCTTGTGTGCACAAACGCGGCCTAAAACACCAGTGTTCTCATGTTTCTAGTGTGTTCAATTTACCTATTGAGCTCTGCGAAATTTACTCAGCGTTGAATAGATCCACAGTGAGTGAGTGGCAAACATTCAAACATGCCTATAATGTCCGTGTATGTTTGCTTTCAGTGACAGTACGCCAAGCAAACTGCCCGAGACGGAGAAGGTTCTCATTTTCTGCTTCAATGGTAAGTTGGTGATAACATTCTACCATGTTTCGTGCAGTAAATAATTATCCGACTGCAGACTGACCGGTTGCGGGTTCGAACCCCGCCTCTGCGTGCGGCACGTGGGTCGATGGTTCGAGGCCCGCTGTGGCCATGTCTGTGTGGTCGCAGGATAATGATCCCATATCCTTCCTCGCAAAGATTAGGGGGTTACCCCCGGGGCCATGGTTCCACTCTCCCTTCCTTCTTCCATTGACGCGATATGGCCAAAAGTGGTAAAAGTGTCCCGAATATACAAGTAACCCAACTCTATCTGGGTTTGGCAAATGGCACTTTTGAGTTACGTGGTGATTTTTATTGACCGCAGCGCCGGGTAAAGGCAAGTGCTCGCCCAAGGATATCGAGGAGATGAAACCACTCATGCAGATGGTGTTATACTGTATCAACCGCGTCAGCAAAATCCGGCTGAGCAAGGAGGTAAGTGGGGTCTGTGGGCGAGTGTAAGGTGCGGCCATAGTTGCCATGGCGCGTACGTGCACCGGACAATGGACGACTTCGCAAATCATAGTTCATATTATTCCACTGTGTGGCGCCACTGCATGTGCAATGCATTCTGGGTATTATTTTGGTCTTTGCGAGATGTCAAGATGGCGTCACCGCATGGCTACGTATTTTGTAGACACTTAGTCTTGGACATGCTTATTAATTTGATGCATGCCTTGCTAATACCCTAATACTAAATATGGTATTTATCTCAATAGAAAGATAACACAGAACATTTCCCCGAACTCTTTGCGCCAGTCACGCTTTTTCCAAAATGGCGTATAATTGCGAAGTCGTGTCTACTCGCTGTATACTTGTACCGGCCACGCGCACACCATGGCGACTAGCTCATATAATTGTCTGTGCTTTAGTATATTTGCGAATGTGTGTCTGCCGCCAATACAGAAGAATTATTGTTTGTGTCGTAAAAAAGGATAATATGGTAGTACAATCGTGACTTTAAATTTAAAATAGTCCCGTGTTGCTTCTAACCAATTCGCAGAAAATATGGGCCGAAACGTTAGTTCAACGCATTTAGGAATTTTACTTTATTATGTAAATCTATATATAAGATAATATTCATGAAATAATCAATGCTGGTTGATGATAGTGAAAGCCATGGATGGATGGATGGGTGGATGGATGGATTCGTTTATTCAACAGCGTACATAATAAAATAAACCGAACAATGTTTGTCTAAGTATAAATCACACTTAGTCGAAGAGACTAGTTAAGACCATGTGAGGCCGCTGGCGCTAGAACCAAATAAATTAAATTTGCTAAATGATGACCCTATTTAAGTGAAAGGAAACAGAATGACGGGAGTAAACTAGAAAAAATAAACAAAAATAAAAACTTGCGCTAGTTGATGGTGAAACATGCAAAGCAAAAACATACGCACGCATGTGAGACTTGTTGGTGTTGTGCAGGCTCGCGGTAAGGCGGAGAAGAACCGGCTGAAGCTGTCCGAGTCCTACTCTAAGATGTCCCACGCTCAGCGCTCGGAGGCGGCGCAGGAGAAACGGGAGCAGAAGAGACGCGCTGAGAAGGACCGTCTGATGAGCGAGGATGATCCGGACAAACAGCGGAAACTGGAGGTGAGTAGACTTGCTAAATATGGATGTTTTAAATGTCTACCCCGCCACCCGGGTGAGCATCATTCATGTTGTGTTGTGTATTTATTATGATTGCATTATAATTTACCTGTAATTTTGATGCCCACTATTACGCCAGTATTTCTGTTTCAGGACAAGCTTCTGAAGAAGGAAGCCAAGAAAAAGCAACCGAAAGTGAAAATGATGAAGATGAAGGCCATGTAAGGTGGCGCCATGAATAAGGTAAATTAAGTCTTGTTCATTGTGTCATTATCAGTTAATGACTTCTAGACTATTGTGCTAATTATTAACAGAGATATATTTGTATCAAATTAGAGGAATACAATTCCAAATTTCCAAGGGGTTTTAAATGTAATAGAAGCTAAGTTTCACACGGAAAGGTATATTGCTCAGGGTAACGGCTGGAGTCACCTTAGGAAAGTTCAGATTGATTCAGAATTGCCCTGCATTGGTGACTTCAGACTAAATTCCACCCAGTTCTTTCGCGCGTCAATATTATTTACGTAAAGATGACGTGTCGCGCGCTCAGTACTCGATTTCGTGGTACCTCGCATTGGATATGGGCCCCTCATGTCCTACAATTCAGTAGCTGAATGTTAGACCACTTACTTCCGATCAATATGTCACTGCGTCGAGACGCTGTCTGGGCGATCAGTAGCATATTTGATCCAACTCTTTCATTGTTTCCGAAGATTGTTTGGCCTCATGTAGCTCTTGTACACTGAACTGGCATTAAACAACAATTTATTTCATGTCGTCTTGTACCCGATATATCTTTACGTTCCGTAAAACACTCGCAACTGACAAGACGACCGTATTTATACACTCTATTCATGCTGTTCCAGATCTTGATCCAGACGCACGAACCAAGTCCAGTGCACCAGACGTCTTGGCGATGGTGACGTCTGCTCCACTCATCGTTTCCCGCCATTTTTTTCCCGCCATTCGGAAGAAATGTTTGGCTGCGAATGGAACGTCACAGCATCGCCTTGACCTTGGCTCGTGCCTTAACGTGACCTTGGCTCCTGCCTCGACATTGGCTTAAACCTTCACCTGGGCTTCTGCCTTAACCTTGGCCATTGGAATTTATTTCTTTTATATGGAAATACGAATTATTAACCAAATGGCAGCTCATATCTGTCGTAATATCTGTTCGTTGTGTTCTATCCGATATGACATGTGCAAAACACGTAAGAAGTTCATGCGTTCCCAGGTATTCTCGTTTTTATTGATTGTGATTACGTGACTGTTTCTTTTTTAAGGTTGTCATTTTAGTTTATGTGGAAAAAAAACAAGTTTGTGTTTGTGTAGGGACTGCCCCGATGGGCAGCGAGTGAATTGGTGGGTGTTGGGTGTCTGATGGCTAGCTCATCTCTCGTTATTTAAGTTGCGTGCGAGTTTACATAGTCACAGCGATAGGTTTTCCCGAGATTACCCTTTCTTCGTCTGTCAAATGTATCTAAATACATACGTCATATGGAATTAAATTGGAGAGCATATTCTGATATATCCAGCTTTGTGTGGACGATAATGCTTAATCATGAATCCTAAAATGCATCAGCAATTATTATAAGTACATGTATAGGTTAATATAATGCTAGTGTTAAGTGGCAAGTGGAATTAATATGAACAAAACACTGATTTGAATTAAATGTTTCCTCCGATGGTAACTGATATTATAGGTGTCTTAAATGTGATTTTATGAGCTATATTTGTTGGATGCACCATTTTCAATTATCGAACTTCGCGACATTTTTCGGCAGTTGACACAAATAGCTTCATTGTGCGGCTGACTGAATCGTCGTTATTTTGATAATAGCTATTTATTTTTCGAACCTCCGTGGCAAATGAGTTTCGAAGTATCGTGAACTGATGAATGCCAAAATGTCCTGATTTTTGAAGAATTTACTTTATAATGCGTTTTGACTCAAGCTGCACCAATGCACCCATCGAAGGTTTTGATAATCCAATAAAAATGGTCCACGATATTATTCACATGCCGTCTTGTTGATGTTGCTTTAGTTGCATACAAGTAGGCGCTAGTTGCAGCTCCGCTCAGACCGCTCCTGTCGGCTGAGAGCAGACTTCAAGATTTTAGTGAACTATCAAGCTATAAATTCTTTTAAAAATAATCGTTTTCAAGAATATAACATAAACATGACTGGCCTATCGTATTTTTGGCAAAAGTTAAGTGGTAACTGAGAGCGAACTCTATCCTTTGTAGGTTAGTAGGCATAGCCGGTGTCCTTTGCAGTGATTTGAAGAAATGCGCGGCTAATTTGTGCTGTCCATTTGCGCCGCACCCTCGGTTGGTGGGTTGTATATTCAGGGCGCTTTAACCATTTTTGGTCATCGCGTCAATGGGAGAAGGAAGGGAGAGTGGAGCCATGTCCCCGGGGCAAACCCCTACTCTTTGCGAAGAAGGACATGGGATCTTTATCTTGCGACCACACAGACATGGCCACAGCGGGGCGCGAACCACCGATCCACGTACCGTTAGGCTCTCAGGTGACCAGAGCACTGCATACGAGCGCTCTAGTCCACTGAGCTATCGAGCTAGCCCGCCTATTCTGGGTCTGTTTGGCGTCACCCCATGGCCTAGCTAGTAGTTAGCGCTGTCATGTTTGCTCTGCCAGACAAACATAGACAGCCGCTGTATGAGTGCTGCGCAATGATTTAGGGGTTATGCACTCCCGAAGACCTGGCTTCGCTATCCCTGGATCCTTCTCGTTGTCGCAATATTAAAGACAAAGTCTAAACGCGTCTTACGTAAACCAACGCGAGTTCACACAGTTTTAGGGATATTCTTCGGTCGCATTTTGTATAAGTGTGGGAGAGGGCTAGCTATTATATTTCGAATAGAGTTTGGGATAACCCTAGATACCTGGATCTTGCATGTGTCATTTTGCATCTGGATCCTGCATGTGTCATTTTGCATCTGGATCCTGCATGTGTCCTTTTGCATCTGGATCCTGCATGTGTCCTTTTGCATCTGGATCTTGCATGTGTCCCGTTGCATCTGAATTCTGGACAAACTGTTCTTTTAAAGCTTCTCATGCAGCGATATTCCCTTGTGAGCTTTTACGACATGTAACCTCAAATGATGTATTTTGTTAGCTCAATTTATATACAGCTGTGAAAGTTCTATGTTGATCACCGGAGGTCGCTGTGGCCCAGTGGCTTGAGTTGCCGGCGCCTGAAGCCTCCAACTTCACTATTCCACAGCCCAAGTGGTCTCATGTTACAGAGCGTACGTTTCTCAATAAAAAAACATATTTATAATTTGCAACAGCTAATAAGACCTGTTGTTTAAGTAATTGTTTTGCAAAACTAGTGCAGCTCCTGTCGGGAAAATTTCTGGGGGAAGTCATCAATTATGGCATAACGTAACCATAAGAGGCTTAGAGAAAGTCCGCACAAACGAAGAATCCATCCATGTATTTTCTGTGGAATCATTGGTCGTTGTACGAAGCATCATTGAAAACTATCTAGAAAATCACATTAAAGCAGCGTTGTATTTGATGACCGTCCCATCAACCACCCAACAATACGAATTCATTAATTTTAGGAAACGTTATTTGTTGTAACAATCGTTGAATAAACAAATGCGATATATAGAAAAGGGAGAAGTCACTTCATCAAGTGAATGAACACACCTTGCCGCTACCCCATTTACATAAGCTTTATTCTACAATCTTCATATACGCTTATATATTGACGTGATGCCAACTTCGTGCAATAGTTCACCAATAGCCCGGGGTGGAGAGTGGGGTGTCTGAGGGAGCGGACTAAAAAAATTACCCATATAGAGCGGATATTAAAACAAATTGTTACCGGGAGGCGGGGGCTGGGGGGGCTCTCAAAATGTGCTTTCATAAAGGGCGTTGCCGCGAAAAAATACCCCGCAGGGCGGATTTTGGCGGTAAAACGCCCCGACCGAGTAGATTTTGGCAGTGAAAAATGGGAGCTTTTACCGCGGAACCCCCCTTAATCCAGCATTGTATTAAGTATCTCCCCGGGCCTATAGCCATATCGGTCTAAAAACGTCCGGACACAGCAAGGCAAACAGGACGCAAATAGGGGATCGACTGGTCTTCACTTTGGTTTTTATTTCATATAGACACTGCATCTCAACGGTGTGCATGCAATGGTATTCCCCATAAGCATGATAAACAAAAGTAATTATGGAACGCCAACACAAAATAACAATTAAAAGATTGAACAGCATATGTTCGAACACTTGTCAGTGGGGCAGGATTTCTGCAAGGGGAAGGTGGGGGTAGGGGCACTATAACGCGTTAATATGCTTACCTGCCAATCGGTAAGAGCGTATCAAGACAATGATTTTTAACAATGCTTCGTTTGAGTATTCTAGGGGTCTGTAATGGGTGTGTGTGTGTGGGGGGGGGGGTCACTTAACCTGATCTCTCGTGATCGCTGCTAGCAGATGGAACTCGTTCCTCGCATCACTATGTCGTAAGCGTAACGCCCTCTGCTGGGAGATCGCGCTGCCAGGCGGCGTTGGATGACTTCCGGCCCACGGCGGAACATTGAAAACGACAAAAATCGTCTGCATTACAAAAAAAACCGTTAACAACCAAAGAAATGGACGTCCGACAAAAGTCATAGAAGCTCCAGGGGCCTAGTGGAGCGTATTGACGGGTAGGTGCTGGGTATTTATCCTGTGTGCAATTTGAGTCCGGGGTCCGCGATGTCAAGTTTTGCCTCTGGTGAGCGGCAACCATGGCTCTCTTCCTTGCTTCGTTTACGAGCGTGGTCTGCTGGTCAGAGAGGTATGTAGCAGGGCTAACCCAAAGCATGCATTATGCGACCCTGAGCATGTCCAATAGTGGAATTATATAATGGTAAGACTTGGAGTTGTAGTTCGTTTCTCCGATAATTATAGACAATGAGTTACACAAGCAAAACTGAATATTTTGTTCTTATGCCTGTATCTGTCATTATGACCTTTCTGGAGGACACAGACACCTTCCTCGCCATACTGACTAATTAATAGGGATCTGGAAGGGGTAAATGGCGACACGCGACACAGGCATATTGGAAAAATCTACATTTGACATTGACCCCCAAATTCCAACATGGAGGATCTGAAAAATCGACCTCCGACACTGATAATTTTGAAAAATCGACACTGGACGCTGGACCCTCTCCTCCAGACATTAATGCAAGATTTCGAACGACCAACGTATTCTCTACATAAAGACGTAATTTCTTCGTTTATACAATGGTTCACAAATGTGTACACATTGCTGTATAACGTCGGTTGGTTAAATTGTATATTCAGGACGCTTTCTCCATTTTGGGTCATATCGCGTCAATGGGAGAAGGAAGGGAGAGTGGAGCCATGTCCCCGGGGGTAAACCCCTACTCTTTACGAAGAAAGACATGGGATTTGTATCTTGTGACCTCACAGACATGGCCACAACGGGGCTCGAACCAGCGATCTACGTGCCGTTAGGCTCTCAGGTGTCCAGAGCACTCAATGCGAGCGCGTATAACCAAAGGTTGTCTAGACTCTAGACAATCTTTGGTATAACGTCGGAGTCGCATATCTGTCTACACGTAGCATTCTGGGATGTAGTCCAACTGGATACCAGTTTAAACCTCATGTCACTGAAGCCCTTCATTCCATCTTAATCATTTCAGATGTGTGTCTTGGCCCCGGCTTAGAGAACATGTGCACCATCGACTCCATAAAAGTCAAATCCATCCATGCATTTACCGTAGAATCTTTTTTCAGATGTAGAACCCACAACAAAAAAGACACTGTCATCAAAGAATCATTATGGCTAATTATAACCTTCACCTGAAAGTAACAGTTCAAAGTACAAATTGATGCGAAACTATTCACATATTTACAGGACGATATACTTGTACATATATATGTGTTATTGGTATAGCTAGCTAGGATCTGCAAATCCATGGGTTGATGGCTATTAATTACTGCAGTGGAGAACCGCAATAGTTCTTTCCGAGAGTTATCTACATACTGCGCTAATAGTTAACACAATACACGAGAAAACTGCAATATGACTCGTCAGTTTGATCCAAGAGCAATGACTCATGAGAACATATATATATAGGCTATATATGTACATATATGCCTGCAGACCCATGGTTTGTGGTCGCATTGCCATATGTCCATGGAAAACCAATGAGAAGTAACAAATCTTATTGTCTACATATTTGTCAGTTCAATAATAAACATAAGCAACTCCCCAATACATTCACCGGAATTTTCCGTTAAACAATATTCGACGACATATATACTCATACAGACGAAATATCTGCTATCCTTCAGTTTCACTTCATAAATTATTTGCTGATTCAACGCGCACAAAGATTATTTGTGGCACTTGGTCGTTGTTCGAAGCACGATTAAAAACTATCTAGAAAATCACATTAAAGCAGCAATTTGTATTTGATGAGCGACCCATCAACTGTTATAATACAAGGCGATCATTGGTCCAGGGCGAAACAGAAACACATCGTGACGTCAGCAGGCTCAAGAATGACGTCACTGCATAGATGAAAAGTCCCGCACAAAATGTCTCAAGAGCAGAATGCAAGCTGGACGCCGTGTTTGCATTCGTATGCGGTTTAGTGAATGTCTCTTGGGCAGGATTTTCCTGAAAAGGGAAACACTCTAATCATGACGAAGCAATGTCTACATTGAACTCAATGCGCAATCTGTATTATCAGCAATTAATTAAGACAGCTAGTCAAACTCATTGAACGCAAACTTACATTTACATTGTTCCTCAAATGCAATAACAATAAATTGGTTTTTATAAACGATATGATCATAAATCGCATTACCCTAACTAGAAAAGCACATTAAACAATTCGTTCAAATTAATGTGACTATGCACGCCCTTTTAAGAACTGCATATGGGTCTAGAATAGGGGGTCCAGTGTGGATTATTCGAAATTCTCTGTGTCGAATGTCGATTTTTAAGGCCCTTCCGTGCCGCTTTCTGGCTAAGTTCAGTGTCGTTTTTTTTTACAACAATTTGTGTCGATGTCGTCTTTTATGCTCCTCACTGTCGGAATTTTGGTGGTCAATGCCGAATGTCGATTTTTCAAATATGCCTGTGTCGTGTGTCACCATTTATCCCTCCCAGACCCCTCTTCGTGATCAACCGACTTTCTGCGTGTTTCTTCATCCTCTCACCTCCCTGTGATATTGACAATATATCCGTAAAGTATCCTTGAACATGAGCTCCCCTTCCTTGATGACTTCCTGGCCTCGTCGTCCGCAATGATTGAGGTTTTTATGGAGACAATCCGTCATGTTTTCATACATTCTGGAATAGAATAGGATGTTGCATTATACAACATACATTACAAGACTGACACCAGGTCACTATAGTTATACTGCCAGTTTACATTGATCTTTGGCGAGAGAGTGTGTGTTAGTGGTGAGTTCGGTAGCGATATCCTTTGAAACCATCCCTATATACCCCCCCGCCCCCCCAAAAGAAAAAAAAAACCCACACACGTAAAGACATTTCCAGGTTTGTGCCTGCGGTAAACGGGGACATGTCTGGGAAATTCTTAGATATGATGAATTTGTCTACAGAGGTGCACACATCATTACGGGGCATGCCATAGAATGTGTTAACTAAATGAGCTTGTCTAAATTGCATCTCATATATATATATAATTTCTGTTACTTTGATAACTCAATGAGACGTTTAATGGCCTAATGAGTTTGTTGCCATACTGCGACGCCATTTTTGTCGATCAAAAGATGACCCAAAATGTAGCACATACAGTGGCGCCTCACAGTGGAATAATATGAACTACGATGTGCAAATTCGGCAAAAGCCTAAACCATCCATCTATCATCCAGAGTACATGTGGCTAAGATAGGGACATTCAAAGGCCATCATTTCCTAAATCCTTCTTTATAAACCAGGCGTCGGGGTTGCGGAAATCTGTAATGCTAATACCGTATTAAGGATACATTAATACTGGCGCTAGGCCCATTTCTGACACACCTCCCCGCAACCAATTGCCATGAATTTGCGAATATATCCAGGTACTGTTACTGGCCTCCCGATGTAAATCTCGACAGTATGAACGACCCGGAAGTATTGCTATGGAAATATCATGCATAACTCTTGATCAACTACATTCCGTGAAAGCAACACATGGATGACCATAAATATCCAACAGTAATATGCCCATTGTGTCATATGAATCATGGGACCAGCGATTTCACCATTTATTACATTAAATATGTGGATAATATCCAAAATATCAAATATGTAAGCGCAGAAGCTTGCGACCATGAGCGGGGCAGGGCAGGGGAGGGCGGTTGGGGGTGGGGGAGGGGGGTGGGGGTAAATATGTTTGTATTTTTTTTCAATAAATAAGCTGGGTCGGATCCAGATATGCTGGATAGGGGACTTGTTTCGAGAGATGGCCTAGCTTTTGTTTTTGATATGTTAAATGGTATAACTTTCGGCCCTAAAAGGGGGTGCCGGGACCGGGTCGACCCCACCCCCCGTGATCCGCCCAGGAACTGTCTATGTGAGTTAGTTACCTGCATAGATCGGGAACACCGCTGTCGTTTCCCGCCACAATTTGCTCCACGATGACGTCGTACTTCGTTTGCACTGGCTGTGTGCAGGACAGCTGTACCACGGTGAAGTTGGATGGGCATTGTGAACTGACGGCCACGCCGAGGACGTCCAACAGCGTCGTCAAAAAAGACACTGCAAGAGAAAGCGATAATGAAGCCTTTGGTATTGATCTTAAACGTGAAGACATGTACGTCACAGACGTCTGTCTGCGATCATAGACCGCATCAATAGGATACAGCCACGTCATCAAAACGGCGCTTGAGGAATCCGTATTCATGTGGTATCTGACCGGAACTATTCATTCACCACCCAACATACCTAGACTACCATGATACCTAGACATCATGCTCTAAACATCATTAAGTACCAAATGTCAACTGCCAATCATTCAGTAGTCCTCAAACACGGGATCACGCACTCATCGTGTTTCAGCATCCGTCCACATACACATACATTCATACACCCAACATCCACACTACCTGGGGCCGGCCCGTTAGCTCAGTGGGTTAGAGCGCTCGCATTGAGTGCTCTGGTCACGTGAGAGCCTAACGGCACGTGGATCGGTGGTTCGCCCGCTGTGGTTATGTCTGAGTGGTCTCAGGATAAAGATCCCATCTCCTTCACAAACAGTAGGGGGTTACCCCCGGGGACATGGCTCCACTCTCCCTTCCTTCGCCCACTAAGGCGATATGACCAAGCGTCCTGAATATACAACCAACCAACCATTCACACTACCTTGATTCATACATTCAACACCTACACATGGCTGCGTCCACACACCCAACATCCACACAGCACTACATCTACACACCCAACATTGATAGACAATGATCCCCCCTATAGTATTACACCAACCGATTTAGCCCCAAACATCCATCACACAACCTCCATACATTCAACTCCCTTCCCATAGACAACCCATTCCACCGTCTGTACACTATACTATCCAACTCACAACCTCACAACCTCGCATCCATCATCCATCCTTCCCTCCCCCCAACCCTTCCCTGCTGCCATGCTATCATTCAAACGAGTAATCAATGCAACATGCACCGTTTGCGTGACCATCGTTGTCGCACAGTATTGGACACCGAGCTAGAATCGCGGCGGCGGTTGGCAGAAGAGCTGGGATGGGAGGGGACGGGGTCAGGGGCATGGGCGGGGGCGGTTGAAGGGTGGCGGGAGAGTGGGCATGGAGGAAGCACCAAAGTAGACGTCGTGGGTGTGAGACGTGCCGAGATACCGGCTAATTTCCACATGTATCGTGCTATTCTTAACACCACTTCTGTCTGAGTGACTCTCCAGAATCGCCCGCCAAATCCTGATCCACATCTTGGTGGGCATGGCAATGTGTGAACGACCTTTTACCAGACGATGACACTTGTCTTCCTTCTAGACAAGGGTTTGGAACAGCAAGTGCCAGTCCCCATATAGATCGGTCTATCCCAGGTGGGCCTCCTCCGTGGCGAGGGGGTGGGGGGGCAAGGGGTATAGAGAGGTCTCTATATAAAATATATAGATATCTGTATATATAAGCCTCGGGATTTGGCTTTTCATTTCACCGTGAACTTGAGGTAATGAGGAAAATAATTCCTCGTGAACTGGGAATGGGGTATTAGCCGACCGCCGTGACCAAGGATTTTCTTTAATCGTGAACTGAGAATTTAAAAATTAATCAAACGTGAATCAGGAAATCGTCAATTTAATATCTTGTATCCGCCCTTTCATTGCATGCGGAGAGTTCTGCTTTTAATTCATCGTGACATGGGAATAAAGAATATTTTTCTTCGTGATCTGGGAACACGACCCCCCCTTGCCCCCCCCCCCCCGCGCCCTACGCAACTGCTGACCAATAGGTCCCTGGTTCGAAACATTGCCCCGACGATCTAATCTGGGGCATATTTGATCCAAATCATCCTTTGTCCTCGTAGGTTCCGTGGTCTTATTTAGCCCTTGTTTGCACAAAATGGCCATAAAACAATAACAATCTGATCGCTATCCGCGTCAGGCCGCTCATATGTCATACACATAATCAAATAATGGCCTCGAGAAATGGCAGACCACCAATAGTTCAAAATTATAATAGATTTAGTTCGCATCCGTCAGTCTGCGAAAGACGATGATCTGTGACCACCAGAGCTTACCGCAGTCGTCGCATTGATGTCCTGTCGACAGGTCTTGGTTAATACTCACTGGACGTCTAGATTTGCGTTTTCGGTCATGTTTCTTAAGCCAAAATTTATTATTTATAGTACACAGATACGAAGTTCTCCGCAGAATTAGCATGTCGAATGGATACGCCTTATGTAAAACACGGCTATTTTTAACGCTAATTATCGCCATTAAGGCACAGATGGAACTAATATAATCTTCGACTGTTCCCACTAACAGCTTTCCAATGCACGTCAGGTGCTAAATCAACATGTTTTGATCCAGGGGTTGCGGCCATGGAGGATTGCATCAAATGATGTCATCCACCCCTCTTAGGTTCAACTGTTTACCGCCATCCACCCCGTTTAGGTTCAAGTGTTTAACCCATTCCAAACCCCTATCAGCAAGATTACCTTGTTGTACCTGTTGGGGCGATAACAGCAATCCATACAAGTCTGTTTAGGCCCCATTATACCGAAATCGGTCCCTCAACTGGATGTTTTCATTCCGCCCAATAGTTTCTCTATCAAAGCACGTCATGTCAAACGATTGTCAACATATCTAAGACGCTTAGCTTACTGGAATTCTGCTACATATCCGGCAGGCATTGCTGCATGTCTTCCATTGTGGCACATATATGGGGGGTGGATTGGGGGGGGGGGGTGGAGGCACTCGTGTTCCCAGATCACGAAAAATCGAATTCTTGACTCCCTGTGCACGATGAATTAGAATGCATACTCGCAACAACACACAACTACAAACACAAAAAGGGCGGATTCATTATATATATAGGCGATTTCCCGATTGACGGTCATTTAATACTAAAATTCATAGTTTACGATAAACGACAAATCTTTGATCTCGATGGCCGAGTTCCCAAAAAAATATTTTCCTCATTCCCAGTTCGCGGTGAAATGAAAAGCCCATTCCCGGAGTAGGGGCACAGCTCCCCCCCCCCCCCCCCCCCCCCCGTCCACATATAGTAATATACACCCAGCAGAAAGTGGCTCACTCTCAGGTCTGTTTCGAACCGGGCTTCTCGACTTTGCCACCGGGACCGACTAACCAGATTTGACCACTTTCACTCGAATTTATCGAATGTGTCCATTAGGCTGTCTCTCAAGAGACCGCAACAGTTTTGTTCCACCCGATGAGAGTTGTGACCTTGTGAACCCAGAGTAGGGTCCTATAGGATTCGACCGGCTGGTTCCCTGGTAAAATATCTTACTTCTGTCCGCATTTGGCAATATTATTTCTTTTTGGGACAAAACAGGGTATACGTGAAAGCAAAAGTTGGCAATTCTTAGGAATAGAAAAATCCCTGCCGACCATGTAAGATCCAGCGGGGGATCAAAATGGAAGTTTTTGTTCGAACGCCCTTCTACACAATCATATGAGGAACGTCCGCTAAGTAAGGCCCCAATCTGGGGAAAAACTTGGCGCACTGCGCATCTGAGTCAACGCGCCGACGACCGTCATGTGGACTGAGACTAAAGCTAGCCATTATGGTTGAGTGCCTAGATACGGAGTAATCTACCTTCTTTCAGCATTCCCTCCATAGGTGCATGTATTTTTCTTGCTCGCTTTATCAATTTTGTTCGTTCTCACGTTTTTGTATTTTTCGTCTTTTGCCTTGGTCATTTCTTTCTCAATAAACCTGCCACTATATCTTCGTAACAGTTCACCCATCTTGGTTTCATATAAGAACATATCTCACTTCTTCCTTCCCTGAAAGTGTTCCTTCTATTCGTGCTCATTTTTCACTTGCATGAATCCCCCCACTCGCTTCATCTATTGACCATGGTTTGAGGTAATCACCACCATGTCCACATGCCTTACCCAGACAACTACAACCACCACCACCACCCACTTCCCAGACGACAGCTACAACCACCCCTTTCCCCTTTGTGCTCTTCCCCTCCCGAAACCCTCCCCGCCCCTCCCCTTCCCCACCCCAGACGACGGCCACAATCACCCCTCTCCTCTTTGTCCCCTTTCCCTCTCGAAAACCTCCCCTCCTCTCCCCTTCCTCACCCCAGACGACGGCCAAAAGCACCCCTTTCCCCTCTGCGCCATTTCCGTCTCACCACCCTCCCTTTGTGCACTCACCCCGCCTCCCCTGGTAATTGCATACCTCTCACGGGTGGCCTCACGGTTTACGGGAACCTTCAGCTCCCCCAGGCTCCTCTTACCTTTCCCAACCACGTGCCAAGCAACCAATTAAGCAATCCCACTCGATCGCGGTGAATGAACCATCTTTCGTCAGCTGAACCGGCCGCCTTGTTATGTCATGGGCGACGGCTTATCTCTCCTGTCCATCCACTCCCCGCCATCCCCACACCTCGGGGCCCACTTGGGTATCTAAATGACAGGTATTTTTAATTGATCGTGCTGTAATTATGGTTATTTTTGGCGCAGTTTGTGGTGTTTGCGTGATCATGCTAGCTGTAGTTAACACTGCATCAGAACAATGCCCAACAAAATCGGTCCCCAGCAACGGCTTGTCTGCTTACTTCTGACTGAAAGGACTTTTCTCCTTACGGTTTCATTCTCGGATTCAGTCGGTGTTCAACTCGGATAAGATAATGCTTAATATGTGTCTCATACGCCTATTGGTTGGTGATTGGTGTGTATGTTGAGGACGCTTTAAACACTTTTGGCCTTATCGTGTCAATGAGAGAAGGAATAGAGAGTGGAGACATGTCCCCGGGGGGTAACCCTCTATTCTGTGCGAAGAAGGACATGGTATCTTTATCCTGCGACCACACAGACATGGCCACAGCGGGGCTCAAGCCATCGATCCACGTGCCGTTAGGCTCTCAGGTGGCCAGAGCATTTAAGGCGAGCGCTCCATCCCACTGAGCTACCTGGTATGGGTTGGTGAAGGTTGATAATAAGCAGCTTTAGTCTATCTTGTGATGATTTATAATGTATTCGAAATGATAGATACTTAATTAAAGCTGCTAACTCAGCCAGTGCCCCCTTATATATTCACTTTTGCAACATGAACCGCATGATGTCTTGGAGATTTGACAAAATACAGTGAAAACGGTATCAATGGGGGATTTTCGCTTTTGCGCTTATCAACGCCAAATTTCGTACACCGTCTAGTAAAGTGGCGACTGGCCGACTCGATCAAAGTCAGCCATGGGTTGAGAGCAGAGCCTTGTGACTCGATACACATGAGTGATTCCTTCACCAGGTGGCCCCGATGTCCAATGTGGTTTCTACGGCATTCGATTCCGAAATAATCATCAATTCCGAATAATATTTAACATTTGCACTTATGCACCAATCCACCAGTGCAACTAAATACATGAATGTAATTTTCTCATGGGCAAAACAGAGCTTAATGGCAGTGATTCTACCCATTTATCACTTTGTCCACATGCTTTACACAGTTACTGTCAGCCAATCTATATGTGTTCAATAGCAAGTTCTTTGTATCAAACGGCGTGCCATACATTGTCTCCCATTGCAAGTCGATCATTTTGTCATTTGTCTCCTGGGAAGAAGACCAGCCGAGTTGGGAAAGGTCAGATATGAGACTTGTTGGTGTAAGACCGGCTTTGTTAGAGAATCAATGACCTTGGGCGCTGACAGGGGGAACTGATGCATTGTGGGCAGGTTGCTCCCAATGTGAGTGTAACGATACGAAATCTGCCCTCAGCAGATAACAAAGAAGGGGTCGATAGAAATGGAAGAAAAGTCAAACCCATTTGATCCATCGCCTGTCGGGGTTTTTTCCCCTCACATGACACACATGGGAAGAAGCTGTGGGATAACAGGGAGGTTGCGGGACAACACTAGTGTCATTAACGGACCATCCATCACAACAGTAGGCGTTCCATCATGTCTCTCCCTTAATAACACCTTGGTCTCGCCACATATGTGCGTCTTGCGGGCCCTGGACATATGAGTTGCATCCGGGGATTCTGATATTGTTTTTATCTCTCATGAAACTGAAAATGTCGACCTATAAAACGTCATTATATCTTATCGTGTAAAAATTACGGAAGATATTTGCTCGGTAAAATATCATTTAAATCTCGCCATGGAACCCGGTCCCTTGAAACAGTCTCGTTGAACTTTAAAAAACGTTTTGCCTAGGAATGTGTCACTGGTGACTCTACTATCCACACCACCAGGCTTAACGCCTCCCCCCGCCCTTCTCCTTCGGTTATCACTCTACTATCGACACCACCAGCCTTTACGCCCCCCATCACTAGTGACGTGAATGATGGCATAGCATTAAGGCTCGGACAGATTTTGATCTAGAATTATCTCCGGTATTATCGTTCATCAAGAGACACAAGAAGAATGAAACCGTAAGGACAAAAGTCCTTTCAGTCAGTAAGCAGACAAGCCGTTGCTGGCGACCGATTTTGTTGCGCATTGTTCTGATGCAGTGTTAACGACAGCTAGCATGATCACGCAAACACCACAAACTGCGCCAAAAATAACCATAATTACAGCACGATCAATTAAAAATACCTGTCATTTAGATACCCAATCGCAGTGACAAGATATTACCGAACTGAATTGATGGCCGGCTCACACCATTGATTTAGAGAACGTTAATAAAAGGAGCATTATTCACCATTAATTAACATGCATATATTGCAACAATGGATGACTGGGTTATCTTTCATTGGGGGCCCAAGACAGCATCTTTCCTGTCAGTCCCCAGGACAGACTGATGGCAATGCGATGTCAGCAGTCTGATGTATTGTACGTAGGCTCCTCGGGGCGAAAGGTCACAATACATTTTGGTGATGAAGAAAAACATGGCACGTTCTTCTGTCTGGTTTCCGACATCTGCTTTGTTGCTTGGCTTCTTGATCGTTTCATCAGGGAACTTTGAATGCGCTTACAATAAGAGTGGGGGAGGGGAACGGGTGGGGACGGTTGAGACAGTGGAATGGGTGATCGTGGAGAGGCGAGGGCGTAGAGAGGGGAGGGGGGGGGGGATGGCGTAGAGAGGGGGTGTGAGAGGGAGAGGTGGCAGTATAAGGCATAATATTCTTGTTATCATAGCAATGGCACCTACACGAAGTGACGGGGTGGGGGAGAGCCGATGTATGGGTAGGTTGGCGTTTCATATTCGGGTTTCACAGCAAGGTAGCTGTGTTTAAAGTTAGGCGAGGGAGGGAGAAGGGCTGACTGCATGGGGGGAATAGCAGTCTCCGTGCTTGTTTTAATCCCTTTCCGCCTAGTAAATCTTACAGCTGCGATCGCGCTAAACGTAGGATATATTGGCTCCATGCGAAACAGGAAGTGCCAGGATGTCGGGAAGGCCATATTACCCCGGGTGACATCCGGGTTACTGCTCTGTCAGTTCTTTTATACTCCTGGTGCGTCCTTAGTACTAAAGGGTCCGCCCTATAATGACAAGAGACACGGCATAGAAGAATAAGCTTCAGCTCTCAGCTTGCGGATGCCAATATTTTATGCGGTGGGTGTGGGTGTTTTATGCTCTTTCTTTAACTGCGGCTTGTCCCAATATTTTGAATCAGTCAAGTAAACGATGACTGTAGTCACGCTAGTTTTGTTGATTTCCTTCGTTAATTAATCTGTAGCTCTACGCCAATCTCAGCCATTTTGCGCACTTCTGTCGGCATGATAAATACCAAATTTATTAATATTATAAGTGGGAAACGGTGTAACATGAAATCGCGTAACTAATCCTTGATTTCCGAGGACACCAGACTCCCTCATCCCGAATTTCCAACTGCTGCAGGGACAATGAGGATTTTGATGTCGGTTGTTTAAATTTCTCTATCTGTTTATAACGTAACTCGATTGTGTCACGGCATTTGCGCTTAGGATTGAATCTGTGGCCGACCGAGCTTACCGCAGTCGTCGTATCGATGACCTGTCGATAAGTCTTGATTAGTACTGACTGGATGCCCAGATCGGCGTTTCACGTCCTGTTATTTGGGTTTAAATGTTGACCACCATCCACCCCTATTGGATTCAATTTTTTTACCGCCATTCACCCCTATTGAGTTCAAGTGTTTACCGCCATTCACCCCAATTGAGTTCAAGTGTTTACCGCCATCTACCCCTATTGGCTTCAAGTGTTCACTGCCGTCCATCCCTCTTGGGTTCAAGTATTTACCGCCATCCACAGCTGTTGGGCTCAAGTGTTTACCGCCATCCACCTCTATTGGGTTCAAGTGCTTACCGCCATCCACCTCTATTGGGTTCAAGGGTTTCTAATTTGGCGATTTCCCGATTCACGGTTATTTAATATTAAAATTCCCAGTTCACGATAAATGAAAAGTCTTAGATAACGATGGTCGACTTATACATTATTCCCAGTTCACAAAAAAACTATTTTCCCTTATTCCCAGTTCGCAGTGAAATAAAAGACCCATTCCCAGTGGAACAGAAATACCCATCCCCCAACCCCATCCCATCCGATATATAATTATAAATGTTCACCCAGCAGTAGGTGACTCACCCTTATGCCTGTTTCTAACCGGGCTCCCCGTCTTGGCCACCGTGATAGGCCGACCACAGTTGAGCACTTTCAATACAATTAATCGAACGGGCCGATTAGTCTCTTAAGAGATCACGACGTTATACTTCCGCCTGATGAGAGTTGTGACCTTGTGAACCCAGAGTAGGGTCCCATAGAATTCTACCGGCTGGTTCCCTGGTAAAATATCTTTCTTCTGGCCATATTTGGCGATATTATTTCATTTTGGGACATAACAGAGTATATGTGAAAGCAACAGTTGGCAATTCTTAGGAATAGACAAATCCCAAATAATTTAACTGTAACTGGTAAAACTGACTGCCGACCATGTAAGAGCCAGCGGGGGATCAAAATTAAAGTTTGTGGACTGGGACTACAGCTAGCCATTATGGCTGATTGCCTGATACGGATTAATCTACCTCCTTTCAGCCTTCCCTACATACGTGTATGTATCTTTCTTGTTCGCTTGATCAATTTTGTTATCACGTGTTCGATTTTTCCTCTTTTGCCTTGGTCATTTCTTTCCCAATAAGCCTGCCACTATATCTTCGTAACAGTTCACCCATCTTGGTTTCATGTACGAACATATCTCGCTCCTTCCTTCCCTGAAAACTTACCATCTATTCGTGCTCGATTTGCACTTGTATGAACCCCTCCACTCGCTTCTTCTACTGCCCAGGGGTTGAGGTAATCACCCCCATTTCCACATGCATCACCCAGACAACTACCACCACCACCACCACCACCACCACCACCTCCTTCCTAGACGACGGTCACAAGCACCCCTTTCCCCTTTTGTCCTTCCCCTCTCAAAACCCGACCCTCCCCTCTCCGGACGACGGCCACCACCACCCCTTTTCCCTCTGTATCGTTCCCCTCTCCCCACCCTCCCTTCCCTCCCTCTCCCACCTCTTGCCACCCTCTTTCCCTCTTACGCCACCGCACCCGCTCCGCCACCCCTGGTAGTTGCCAACCTCTCACGGGTGGCCTCACGGTTTACGGGCACTTTAACTCCCCCATGCCTCTCTTACCTTTCCCATAAACGTGCCAAGCAACCAATTAAGCAATCCCACTCGATGGCGGTGAATGATCCACTTTTCGCCAGCTAAACCGGCCGCCTTGTTATGTCATGGGCGACGGCTTCTCTCTCCCGCCCATCCCCTCCCCACCATCCCCCACACCTCGGGGCCCCCCGCCTCCTTACACAACTGGCTGGCGGATATATAGAAGTGGTGTGGAGGGAAGGGGGAGGTGTGTGGAGGGGGGGGGGGGGGGGGTCAGTGACAGAGTGTTCAGTAAGTCGCCAGCAACGATTTCAGCGTTCGAAGCGAATGCTCGGGTCGGATTACGGGTGACTGAATCAAAGGGACGGGAGATTTGTCGGTGCGCCCACCGTGGGCTTCAGGTTCAGTTGCCCTGTCGAAAACGGATTAAATGCCATGTAGTTGCCACAATCTACAATTTGGTAATGGCCGGAAAGAGTTTGGGGAAAGTCTAACGCCAGGCTTAACGATAACGGGGCAGACCCAGGCAGATATGTTTACAATATTATGATCCCGGTCGCAGAGCAAAGCTGTCAGTAATGCTCGTATCTCGTACGTACCGCCACGGCAAACAGCCCCTATCCATGACAATCGCCAGTCTGTGACTGACGTTTCCGGGAGTAATTGTGTCCTGGTTTAGCTCAAATGCGATAACATTGTGACCACAAGCATATCTGGTGCCACATATGTTCGACATTAGAATGAGAATTAAGGAACAACTATTTCCAGTAAAGCGGAAGTTAAGAATGAAGAATCGCAAGGGACAATCAACACATACTGTTTTTAATAAAGAAGGATAGGACAGCAATTTGCAATCAAGTGATCCACCGAAAGTGTGGGTTATATTTGCTCCTATTACTGATCGTTGCTCGTGTTGTGTTATGCTGCATATGCTATTATATTCTTGTGAGATACAGCATGCAAGTCCACTCTAGGGTCTGACGAAGACCAAATAGGGATTGCTGCAACCCAAGTATTAACAAATATAAATCGCTCTTTAGCATATGCCATCTTAGATTCACCATGTCCAGGATCATCTAGATGTTGTACATGTCCGGATTACTCAGGTTAAGGATCATATCCTCACAACAAGCGATATGTTGTGATGTCAGATGGATTGCATTAAAGATGGAGTATGCTAATATGATACTGATCTACGTTGCTAATGAGATTATTCATGCCAAACGCATGCCCCGTTGGGTCCGTGAGACGTCAAAGGCACACGTCAAAGAATTTACATGGAGTGGGTGAATATGCAAAAGTAACACAGAAGCAAAGGGGAACGTGGGACGATAAGAGAGAAACAAGTAACGAGGGAGAAAAACCGGACAGAGCAAAAATAAAATGGGGCCAGGGAGACATTGGGAATGACAGTGTACGCGGGAGGTAGACATAGAGAGAGAGGAAGGGGAGAGGGGAGGGGAGAAAGAGGGGCTGAGATCGAAAGAGAGTGAGAGAGGGGGCGAGATCAAAAGGGAGAGAAAGAGAGAGGAAGAGAGAGAGGGCGATAGATAGGACGAGATCAGAGGAGAGAGAGGGTAAGAGATGGAAAAAGAATGAGGTATACACGGAGAGGGAGAGAGAGAGACATAGCGATGCAAATGTGGAACGACAAAACAAGAAAAGAGAGGGACAGCAATATGTTGGGCTTGATAGTAGGCGCGAAACGTAGCCAGAGTAGACAGAGAGATAGAGAGAGAGGGGGGGGGGGGGGGAGGGGAGAGAGAGAGAGAAAGAGATAGAGAGTTGGGGAGACAGAAACAGAGAGAGAAATGACTGGGTCCCTATCCCCCTGGCTCCCTCACTCTACGCCTCTTACGCTGGTTCCATGAGCACTCCCCTGCCAACGTCTGCGATGGGGCGCCAGTCCTGGTTTCCGACATGTGCTGCTACATTGAAAGGCTTCCGACGTGTCCCAGGAATAACAATGGCCGCCTAAATACTCCACAATCGATATCAGGAGGATTGTTGGACCAAAGCTGGTGGTACATTACTGCAAACGTATCTGAGGGAAAGTACCGGAGTCGGCGTTCAACTCTTCGGATAAGATAATGCTTAATAATTGTCTTATACGCCTATGGGTTGGTGATTGGTTTGTATATTGAAGACGCTTTAACCACTTTTGGCCATATCGTGTCAATGGGAGGAGGAAGAGAGAGTGGAGCCATGTCCCCCGGGGTAACCCCCTATTCTGTGCGAAGAAGGACACGGGATCTTTAGCCTGCGAACACACAGACATGGCCACAGCGGGGCTCAAGCCATCGATCCACGCGCTGTTAGGCTCTCAGGTGGCCAGAGCATTCAAGGCGAGCGCTCCATCCCACTGAGCTACCGGGTATGGGTTGAAGGTAATCATACTCAAAGGTTGGTTAACGAATACCATGTCCAGGTTCATTCTATCTTGTGATAATTTATAATGCATTCGAAATGATAGATAAATAATTAAAGCTGCTCACTCAGCCAGTGCCCCCTTATATATTAACTTTTGCAACATGAACGGCATGAAGTCTTGGAGATTTGACAAAATACAGTGAAAACCGACGGTATCAATGGGGGATTTTTGCTTTTGCGCTTATCAACGCCAAATTCCGTACACCGTAGTAAAATGGCGACTGGCCGACTCGATCAAAGTCAGCCATGGGTTGAGAGCAGAGCCTTGTGACTCGATACACATGAGTGATTTCTTCACCAGCTGGCCCCGATGTCCAATGTGGTTTCTATGGCATTCGATTCCGGAATAATCATCAATTCCGAAGAATATGTAACATTTGCATGCATCAATCCCCCAATGCACCTAAATACATGAATGTAATTTTCTCATGGGCAAAACAGCGCTTAATGGGAGTGATTCTACCTATTTATCACTATGTCCACATGCTTTACACAGTTACTGTCAGCCAATCTATATGTGTTCAATAGCAAGTTCATTGTATCAAACGGCGTGCCATACATTGTCTCCTATTGCAGATCGACCATTTTGTCATTTGTCTCCTGGGAAGAAGACCAGCCGAGTTGGAAAAGGTCAGATATGAGACTTGTTGGTGTAAGACCGGCTTTGTTAGAGAATCAATGACCTTGGGCGCTGACAGGGGGAACTGATGCATTGTGGGCAGGTTGCTCCCAATGTGAGTGTAGCGATACGAAACCTGCCCTCAGCAGATAATAAAGAAGGGGTCGATAGAAATGGAAGAAAAGTCAAACCCATTTGATCCATCGCCTGTCGGGGTTTTTTCCCCTCACATGACACACATGGGAAGAAGCTGTGGGATAACAGGGAGGTTGCGGGACAACAGTGTCATTAACGGACCATCCATCACCACAGTAGGCGTTCCATCATGTCTCTCCCTTAATAACACCTTGGTCCCGCCACATATGTGCGTCTTGCAGGTCCTGGGCATATGAGTTGCATCCGGGTATTCTGATATTGTTTTTATCTCTCATGAAACTGAAAATGTCGACCTCTAAGACGTCATTATATCTTATCGTGTAAAAATTACGGAAGATATTTGCTCGGTAAAATATCATTTAAATCTCGCCATGGAACCCGGTCCCTGGAAACAGTCTCGTTGAACTTTAAAAGACGTTTTACCTAGGAATGTGTCACTGGTGACTCTACTATCCACACCACCGGGTTAAACGCCTCCCTCCGCCCTTTTCCTTCGGTAATCATTCTACTATCCACACCACCAGCCTTTACGCTCCCCATCCCTATCCCCACCCTCTGGCCGTATTGTGTACCTAAACCTTAACCATGTTGAGAAGCGACGCTTGGCTGGTTGAACAGAACCGGAAGTGACGTGAATGATGGCATAGCATTAAGGCTCGGAGAGATTTTGATCTAGAATTATCCCAGTAATATCGCTCATCATGAAATACAAGAAGAATGAAACCGTAACGACAAAGGACAGTCCTTTCAGTCAGAAGTAAGCAGACAAGCCGTTGCTGGCGACCAATTCTCTTGGGGTATTGTTCTAATGCAGTGTTAACTACAGCTAGCGTGATCACGCAAACATCACAAACTGCGCCAAAAATAACAATAATTACAGCACGATCAATTAAAAATACCTGTCATTTAGATACCCACTGATGGCAATGTGATGTCAGCAGTCTGATGTATTGTACGTAGGCTCCTTCGGGGCAAAAGGTCACAATACATTTGGTGATGAAGAAAAACATGGCAAGTTCTTCTGTCTCGTTTCCGACATTTGTTTGGTTGCTTGGCTTCTTGATCGCTTCATCAGGGAACTTTGAATGCGCTTACAATAAGAGTTGGGGATGGGAACGGATGGGGCGGTTGAAAGGGTGTGATGGGTGGTCGTGGAGAGGCGAGGGCGTAGAGAGGGGAGGGGAGGGGGCGTAGAGAGGGGGCGCGAGAGGGAGAGGTGGCAGTATAAGGCATAATATTCTTGTTATCATAGCAATGGCACCTACACGAAGTGACGGGGTGGGGGAGAGCCGATGTATGGGTAGGTTGGCGTTTCATATTCGGGTTTTGCAGCAAGGTAGCTGCGTTTATAGTTAGGCGCGGGATGGAGAAGGGCTGACTGCATGGGGGGATTAGCAGTCTCCGTGCTTGTTTTAATCCCTTTCCGCCTAAATCTTACAGCTGCGATCGCGCTTTGCTCTTAACGTAGGACATATTGGCTCCATGCGAAACAGGAAGTGCCAGGATGTTGGGAAGACCATATTACCCCGGGTGACATCCGGGTTACTGCTCTGTCAGTTCTTTGATACTCCTGCGTGCGTCCTTAGTACTAAAGCGTCCCGCTGGGGGGCGCATCTTGTTTCCGGTTTGTCCGCCCGATAATGGCAAGTGACACGGCATAGAAGAATAAACTTAAGCCCTCAGCTTGCGGATGCCAATGTTTTAAGCGGTGGGTGTTGGTGTTTTATGCTCTTTCTTTAACTGCGGCTTGTTCCAATGTTTTGAAGCAGTCAAGTAAACGATGACTGTAGTCACGCTAGTTTTGTTGATTTTCTTCCTTAATTAATCTCTAGCTCTACGCCAATTTCACTTCTGTCAGAAGTTACAGGAGTTTACACGATAAATACCAAATTATTAATGTTGTAAGCGGGAAACGGTGTGACAGAAAATCGCTAATCACTAATCCTTGATTAGATCATCCCGACTTTCCAACTGTTACAAGGACCATAAGGATTTTGTTGTTGATTGTTTAAACTTGGCCATCTGTTTATAACGTAACTCGATTTCGTCGCAGCATTTGCGTTTTGACTGAATCTGTGAACGACCTAGCTTACCGTAGTTGTCACATCGATGACCTATCGATAAGACTTGATTAGTACTTACTGGATGCCCAGATGGGCGTTTCACGTCCTGTTATTTGGGTTTAAATGTGTACCGGCATCCACCCCTATTGGGTTCAAGTGTGTACTGTCATTCACCTGTATTGGGTTCAAGTGTTTACCGCCATCCACCCATATTGGATTCTAGTGTTTACCGCCATCCACCCCTATTGGATTCAAGTATGTACTGCCCCCCCCCCCCCATTATTAGGTTCAAGTGTTTACCGCCATCCAACCCTATTGGGTTAAAGTGTTTACTGCCAACCACCCCTATTGGGTTCAAGCGTTTAACTGATTCCAACCACCCGTCAGCAAAATTAAATTGTTGCTCCTGTTGGGCGATAATCCATTCAAGTCAGTTTAGGCTCCATTATGAATCGCTCCTTCAACCGGATGTTTTCATTCCACCCAATAGTTTCTCTGTCAAAGCACGTCAGGCAACTACTCTTCCGAAGTCGGCTGGAGGATGATATACATGTAGTTGTTCTCCTGTTGTTGGGTTATTGATATATGCACAGGCTCGATCAAATCATTGTCAACATATCTAAGACGCTTAGCTTACTGGTATCTGCTGCATATCCGCACAACAAGGGCGGATCCGTTATATACATTGGCGATTTCTCGACTCACTGTTGATTAATATTAACATTCCCAATGAAAAATCTTTGATCATGACGGTCTACTTATACATTATTCCCACTTCACAAAGAATTATTTTCCTCATTCCCAGTTCGCGGTGAAATGAAATGCCCATTCCCAGGAGAACGAAAATACCCCCCTCCCCCCCAAATATATATTAATGTTCACCCAGCAGTAGGTGGCTCACTCCCAGGCCTGTTTCTAACCGGGCTCCCCGTCTTTACCACCGTGATGGGCCAACCAGAGTTGAGCCCTTTCAATCGAATAATTCGAACGTGTCCATTAGGCTGTCTCTCAGGAGACCACGACGTTTTTCTTTCGCCTGATGAGAGTTGTGATCTTGTGAACCCAGAGTAGGGTCCCATAGCATTCGACCGGCTGGTTCCCTGGTGAAATATCTTTCTTCTGGCCATATTTGGCAATATTATTTAATTTTGGAACATAACAGAGTATACCTGAAAGCAACAGTTGGCAATTCTTAGGAATAGAAAAATCCCTGCCGACCATGTAAGAGCCAACGGGGGATCAAAATTTAAGTTTTTTTTCGAACGCCCTTCTACACAATCATATGAGGAACGTCCGCTAAGTAAGTGTCCCATCTGGAGAAAAACTTGGCGCACTGCGCATCTGAGTCAACGCGCCTACGACCGTCATGTGGACTGAGACTAAAACTAGCCATTATGGTTGATTGCCTAGATACGGATTAATCTACCTTCTTTCAGCCTTCCCTCCATAAGTGTATGTATCTTTCTTGCTAGTTTTATCCATTTTATCCATTATCCCTATAAACGTTTTAGTTTTCTTCCTCTTTCGCCTTGGAATTTCTCTCTCAATAAGCCTGCCACATCTTCATAACAGTCCACGCATCGTGGTTTCATATAAGAACATATCTCACTCATTCCTTTCCAGGTCATTTTCCTTCTATTCGCGCTCAATTTGCTTCACCTACTGACCAGGGTTTGAGGTAATCACAACATGTCCACATTTTACCCGGACAACCACCACCACCACCCCCTTCCCAGACGACGGCCACAACCACCCCTTTCCCCTTTGTGCCCTTCTCCTCTCAAAACCCGACCCTTCCCTCCTCTCCCCAGACGACGGCCACAACTACCCCTTTCCCGTTCCCCTCTCACCACCTGCCTCTCCCTCCCTTCCTCTCGCTACGCCAACCTCTCGCCACCCTCTTTCTCTCTTACGCCACCGCTCCCGCTGCTTTAATATGCACCCACCCCGCCACCCCTGGTAGTTGCCAACCTCTCACGGGTGGCCTCACGGTTTACGGTTTACGGCTTCAGCTCCCCCAGGCCCTCTTACCTTTCCCATCCACGTGCCAAGCAACCAATTAAGCAATCCCACTCGATGGCGGTGAATGAACCACTTTTCGCCAGCTAAATCGGCCGCCTTGTTATGGCATGCGCACCGGTTTCTCTTTCCTGCCCATCTATCCCCTCCCCGCCATCCCCTGGACCTCGGGACCCCCAGCATCCTTACACAACTGCCTGGTGGATATATGGAAGTGGTGTGGAGGAGGGAAGGGAGGGGAGGGGGGGGAGGGGGGGGGGAGGTCACACGGTGTTCAGTAAGTCGCCACCAGCGATTTCAGCGTTCGAAGCGAAGGCGCGGTTCGGGGTGACGGGTGAGTGAAGGAAAGGGACGGGAGATTTGTCGGGTGCCCACCGTGGGCTTCAGGTTCAGTTGCCCTGTCGAAAACAGATTAAATGCCATGTAATCGCCACAATCTAGAATTTGGTAATGGACCGAGAGCGTTTGGAGGAAGTCTAAGGCAAGGCTTAACGATAACGGGGCAGACCCAGGCAGATATGTTTACGATATTATTATACCTGTCGCAGAGCAAATATATCAGTAACATGAGCCGGCTCGTATCTGGTATGTGCCGCCACGGAAAACAGCCCCTATCCATGACAATCGCCAATCTGCAACGGACATTTCCGGGAATAATTGTGTCCTGGTTTGGCTCAAATGCGATAACATTGTGACCACAAGCATATCTGGTGCCACGTATGTTTGACATTAGAACGAGAATTAGGAGGAACTATTTCCAGTAAAGCGGAATTTAAGAATCGAAAAGGGCAATTTCATCACATCAGGTTTTCAAATGAGAAATGTAGAACAGAAATTTGCAATCAAATGATCCACCGAAAGTGTGTTATATTTCTTGTCCTGATACTGAGCAGTACGAGTGTTGTCGTAAGCTGCATATATACGATTATATACTTGTGAGATACATCATCCAAGTCCACTCTATAGTCTGACTAAGAATAAATAGGGATTGCTGCAACCCAAGTATTAAAAAATAGCAATCGCTCTTTGGCATATGCCATCGTAGATTCACCATGTCTAGGATCACCTAGATGTTGTGTATGTCCGGATTTCTCAGGTTAAGGATCATATCCTCACAACCAGCGATATTTGGTGATGTCAGATGGATTGCATTAAAGATGGAGTATGCTAATATGATACTGGTCTACGTTGCTAATGAGATTATTCATGCCAAACGCATGCCTCGTTGGGTCCGTGTGAAGTCAAAGGCACACGTCAAAGAATATACAGGGAGTGGGTGAATGTGCAAAAGTAACACAGAATCAGAGTGGAACGTGTGACAATAAGAGAGAGGCAACTGATAATGGAGAAAAAAAGAACAAAAAAAAAGATAAGGGGACAGGGAGACATTGGGAATGACAGTGTGCGCGGGAGGTAGACATAGAGAGGGAGGGGGAGGGAGGGGGCGAGATCAAAAGAGAGTGAGAGAAGGGGCGAGATCAAAAGAGTGTGAGAGAGGGGGCGAGATCAAAAGAGTGAGATAGGGGGCGAGATCAAAAGAGAGAGAGAGAGAGAGAGAGAGAGATGAAGACAGAGGGAGAAATATACATGGAGACAGAGAGAGAAATGACTGGGTCCCTATCCCCCTGGCTCCCTCCCTCTATGCCGCACACCCTTGTTCCATGAGCACTCCCCTGTCAACGTCTGCGATGGGGCGGCGGTCCTGGTTTTCGACATGTGCTGCTACTTTGAAGGGCTTTCGGCGTGTCCCAGGAATAACAGTGGTCGCCTAAATACTCCACAATCGATACCAGGAGGATTGCCGGACCAAAGCTGGTGGTACATTTACTGCAAACGTATCTTAGGGAAAGTACCGTGTTCAACTCGTCGGATAAGATAATGCTTAATAATTATCTCATGCGCATATGCGTTGGTAAATGTTAATTATAAGCAAGGGTTGGTTAACGAATACCATGTGCATCTTTATAGATAATAACTTAGAGCTGCTCACTCACCCCTTATATATTGATTTACAAATACATTTTGGACGATATTGGATTATAACGTTATCTATCTTCATATTAAATGTCAAAAATGGGCAACCATTATATATTAGAAAAAGTAGTCACATTTTGCAACATGAAGACTTGAACAAATTAAAACAGGCCGTATTAATGGGGGACATCCGCCGAATTCCGTATACCAGACAGTAAAATGGCTACTTGTTGAGTCGATCAAAGTCAACCATTCGATTGTGATTTTGATTTGGCGATTCGATACACAAAAGTGATTCCTTCACTAGTTGTCGCAGATGTTCAATGTGGGTTCTACGGAATTCGACCTCGGCATGAACAGTTTGATCACCCTACAAAATGGACCATTATATATTTGCAATTATGCATTAATCCATCAATGCTCCTAAATACATGATTTTGATTTGTTTATGGGCGAAACACCGCGTGCCATACGTTGTCTCCCATTGCAGGTCGATAATTTTGTTGGGAAAGGTCAGATATGAGAGTTGCTGGCGTACGACCGTTTTTTTAAGAGAATCAATGACCTTGGGCTCTGACAGGGGGAACTGATACATTGTGGGCAGGTTGCTCCCAATGTGAGTCTAGCGATACGAAACCTGCCCTCAGCAGATAATAAAGAAGGGGTCGATAGAAATGGAAGATAAGTCAAACCCATTTGATCCATCGCCTGTCGTGTTTTTTCCCTTCATATGACACACATGGGAAGAAACTGTGGGATAACAGGGAGGTTGCGGGATAACAGTGTCATTTACGGATCATCCATCACCACAGTAGGCTTTCCATCATGTCTCTCCCTTAATAACACCTTGGTCTCACCACATATGCGTCACACGGGCTCTGGACATATGAGTTCCATCCGGGTATTGTAATATTGTTTTTATCTCTCATGAAAATGAAAATGCCGACCTCTAATACGCCATTTTATGTTATCGTGCAAATGTAGGGACAGTATTTATTACATTTCATTTAAATCGCACCATGGAACCCGGGCCCTTTAAACAGTCGAACTTTTAAAAGACGTTTTGCTTCACCTAGGAATGCGTCGGTGTCCACTCGACTATCCACACCGCCAACCATAACGCCCCTCGTAACCACTCTACTATCCGCACCACCAGCCTTAACGCCCCCCTCCTCCTCCTTCCGTTACCTCTCTACTATCCGCACCACCAGGCTTAAGCCAACCCCCCCCCCCGCCCCTCCGCCTCCTTCGGTAACCACTCTGCTATCCGCACCACCAGCCTTAACGTCCCCTCCCCATCCTTCGGTAACCACTCTACTATTCACAACACCAGGCTTAAGCCCCGCCCCCCTCCTCCTCCTTCGGTAACCACTCTACTATCCGCACCACCACCCTAAGTGCCCCGCCCCATCCTCCTCCTTCGGTAACCACTCTACTATCCACAACACCCCCCCCTCCTCCTTCTTCGGCAACCACTCTACTATCCCCACCACCACCCTTAACGCCCCCCATCCCTATCCCCACCCTCTGGCCGTATTGTGTTCATTAACCTTAACCTTGTTGGGAAGCGACGCTTGGCTGGTTGAACAGAACCGGAAGTGACGTGAATGATGGCATAGCATTAAGCCTCGGACAGATTTTAATCCAGAGTTATCGCTGGTGTTATCGCTCATCATGAGACACAAGAAGAATGAAACCGTAAAGACAAACGCCAGTCCTTTCAGTCGGAAGTAAGCAGACAAGCCGTTGCTGGCGGCCGATTCTAACATGTTGGGCATTGTTCTGATGCAGTGTTAACTACAGTTAGCGTGATCAAGCAAACATCTCAAACGGCACCGAAAATAACCATAATTATAGGGTGATCAATTAAAAACACCTCAAACATTTATATACCCAATCGCAATACCAAAATGAATTGATGGCCGGCTCGCACCATTGAATAAGGACGCGTTAATCAAAGGAGCATTATTCACCATTGATGGCAATGCGATGTCAGCAGTCCGATGTATTTTACGGACGCTCCTCAGGGGCAAAAAGTCACAATACATTTGGTGATGACGAAAAACATGGCAAGATCTTCTGTCTGGTTTCCGACATCTGTTTTGTTGCTTGGCTTCTTGGTCGCTTCATCAGGGAACTCTGCATGCGCTTGCAATAGAAGTGGGGGAGGGGAACGGGAGAGGACGGTTGAGAGGGTGGGAGGGGTGGTCGTGGAGACGGAGAGGGGGCGTAGAAAGGAGGGAGGCAAGGGGGCGTAGAGAGGGGGTGTGAGAGGGGGAGGTGGCAGTATCAGGCTGTAGTCACGACACAGTATCATACAAATGGCATAATACTGGTATATTGTTATCATAGCAATGGCACCTACACAAAGTGACAGGGTGGGGGAGAGCCGATGTCTATGTGGGTTGGCGTTTCATATTCGGGTATTGCAGCAAGGTAGCTGTGTTTATAGTTGGGTGCGGGAGGGAGAGGGGTTGACTTCACGGGGGGTGGGGGGTTAGCAGTCTCCGTTCTCCTCTTAATTCTATGGTAAAAATGTGTTAATCTCTTTCCGCCTAAATCCTACACGATAAGCAACGCAGCTGCGATCGCGCATTGCTCTTATCGTAGGACATATTGGATTGGTCCAATGCGGAACCGGAAGTGCCAGGATGTTAGGAAGGCCATATTACCCCGGGTGACATCCGGGTTACTTCTCTGTCAGTTCTTTGATACTCCTGCGTGCGTCCTTAGTGCTAAAGCGTCCCGCTGGGGGGCGCATCTCGTTTCCGGTTTGTCCGCCCGATAATGACACGTTACACGGCCAATAAGAATAAGCTTAAGCTCTCAGCTTCCGGGATGCCAATATTTTAAGCGGTGGGCGTGGGTGTATTATGCTCGTTCTTTAACCGCGGCTTACCCACCGATGTTTTGAAGCAGTCAAGTAGGCGAAAATTGCAGTCACGCTACTTTTGGTTATGATTTCCTTCGTTGATTAAACTGTAGCTCTACATCATTCTCAAGCCATTTTGCGCACTACTGTCGGAATGGTCAGGAGGTTACACGATAAACGCCAAATTTGTTAATATTATATGACGGAAACGGTGTAACAGGAATATAATCTCGTAACTATATCTTTGACTTCCCAGGAAACCAGACACCCTCATCCCAAATTTTCAACTGCTGCAAGAACAATGAGGATTTTGATGTCGGTTGTTTCCGTTTGTCTATATGTTTATGACGTAACGCGATAACCATCGAACGCCTTCAGATATCGACTTTCTACTTCACCAAGAGATTTCGAAGGCCGATCATCAGACTATAAGCTCGTTTATAGACAATGTCTGTGAATGGTCAAGGACAGGGTCGCAGGATTTTTTTTTTTTTTTTTTTTTTTTTAGGAATTTGTTGATATTCGCATAACCATTGAAAGATAGGATCAACAATCGGGAAAATACCTACCCTCTGTTGCAGTTTTCATTTAATCACGCTGAAAAATGTTTGACGCATTGGGCCCATAGGTGGCTTGCACAAAATGTAGGAAATCGCCCGCATAGTTTTTCTGCCAACAATTCCCAAACTTTAACATTGAATCATAGTGCATTTTGTCGGGGAAATGACTCCACCACTTCTATATGAAGGCAACAAATCAGACAACCGACACATTCGTACAACATGTCATTAGCATTTAGAACATCTGGCAGAGAAACTACTCATGCGTAAAAACTGTAACAGCATGGCTCGGCCAGTAGAGGGCAACATTGAAATGTGGCACGCGGGAATGAGTATCCATCATTCTAGTCAATATATGTTTAACATGCGCAACGATGCCGCGGATATACCTCCCTGGCAATCATTGGCCGTCCCCATTGTCGCGATATGATTTATATGAAATTCCCTGGTTAAAACTAGTCAGTTGGGTTTATTCTATTGGTCCCTACTCTACCAGAACTTCATACACAGGTCGATAAACAACCACCACTTTGCCGCATACCCTCCGAAACCCCGAGAGACATTTGTACGCCACTTTGATAGTAAGCAGTAATCTCCGTTAAACGGGATTTTTGTTTTAATTATTATCGTGTGTTGTATTTGTTTCCTTTTTTGAGATATCATGATTTAAAGTCAGATGTAGCACTAGACAAACTAATCTAAACTCAATTTATTTAATCAACCATCCAGACCAAGGAAGCATTATATATATACCGCCGGTATCACATCGTGGAGCGAAAACGACTTGGTATTCTTTTCGTGATTTGGGAACCCGACCCTCCCCCCCCCACCCCTCCCCTTTTTCCTCCCCATACTTGAACCATTACAGCCACGATGCACCTTGCACATTGCTTTCTAGAGGTAACTAACTCGCCTAATACATACTCCATGTCAGCTAGATTCCTTCAAACGGACGCCCACAGGACCCAGACAACCCACATCCCATTCTCCTAACATTGCAGCCTGACAATTTATTTTTAGTTTCAAACGAGCTGTGAAATGGGTAGCGTAGCTGGGCATGATGGCGCGGGAGTTAACACCGGAGGAGGGAGTTTTCCACTTTAATCGGTCACGTCGTCATGACAGAGGCACTTGGCTGGGGACGCGGACGCGGTAAGTGACGACTAGGGGTCCAGCTAGGGGCCCAGGAGGCGACGTCAGGCTGATACCAGCCACCGTGCGTGCGCCCATCAGAGAGGCAGGTAGGGACTCCTTGCATGGCCTTGCCTTGCCATGCCATGCCCCGGGCCTGGGGGCGTCGTGTTGGACGTGCCACAGCTTGCTCGGATGTGGCGACAGGAAGGGTTGGGGAGCAGTGGGTCTGAGTCTGGCCTGGCCGATTTGGGGATCCGTTATTCAGCCCCGTGGAGGGTGTGGGGTGGGAGAGCGATGGGTGGATGGGGGAATGGTGGGGGTGGGGGGCCTGTGAAGGCGTCGCAGGGGCTATGGATGTCGAGCGTAACGTGACAACCACAGAGGAAGGTGAGGTCTATCTGGTAGAAACCAGGGCCTTCCAAGGGTTTGCATCACGTCCATTAGGTCTTTGTGGTAGGGGACACCCAGGGTGGGGCGGGATTGAAGTTGCGTAGATATAGAGGGAGAGGAGTGTTCACATACAGCGACGGTGAGGGGGTGAGGGAGAGAAAATGGGGAAGAAATAGTGATAGGGTGATAGAGAACGATAGGCAGAGTGGTGATCATAAACAGCAAGGGGGGATGTGGTAGGGGGAGAGTAGGAGACAAAGAAACGGGGGGGGGGGGGAGGGGAGGACAGTGCGAGAGAGAATGGGGTGCAGAAAGAAAGATCTGGAGAGACATACAGAGGAATCAAGTGATAGATGTAGTGACATAGCAAAGAGAAAGAGAATGGAGGTAGAGAGAGAAAAAAGTGAGAGAAGGGAGAGAGATATGAGAAGCATAACGGACGTAGGGTAAGAGAAAAGTGAGAGAAAGGAGAGAAAACAGAGAAACAGATGCAGAAGGCGAAACAGACAGGAGAAAGTGAAAGAAAGAACATTGGTAGAGAACAAAACTGACCTAATGAATGTGCGGGGAAAATGACATGTCAGGAAAGGAGAGAGAAATGGGCGAGAGTGGGGCAGGCAGGCAGTGGCAGGAGCGCTATTACCATAAGAGGCGCGGGTGGGAGCCTTTAGAGGACATTTGGGCGGAATCTGTGACAATGGAAGACACGAAGACAAAGAGGACACACATGTTATATAGTAGCAGCGAGATGAACGCACAGAATAGGAAGGGTCTAGGCATATCCACTAATATGGGTACACGAATAGAACCATATCGAGAGGACGGATAATTATGGGAGAGTGGGCGTGCGGGTGCATACTGGCGACAGATGCAAATAGCAACAGAAACAACTGAGGGGGAGGGGTATCAATTGAGGTTGGTGCATTGATTGACTGCCAGAGGATGCGGTGGCGTGCCTGCCGCATTTACCAAGACTCCCGTGACCTTGACCCAGTTGTTTCCTGGCAGTTTACAAACTCCTCGGCGTGGTGACGCTCGGCAAGATTTGCCATTACCACAGGTCAGGCCATGAAACATCAAGATGTTGAAGTAGGTCAACGACAAACCATCTTTGTGAAAAATGCGCACCGGGAAGCGCAGGTTGTTTTGACGATAAACCATCTTTCTTGCCCGTGAAATAGGTTTCTCTGTCTCAATTAAAACCCGGATGTTTGTGATCGTGACTTGTATATGTTGGAAACCGAGTTGGTGTGGCTGCAGAGGACGGATGGTTGAGATTAGGAGCGAGCAGGCGAGTCTGCCATAAGACATTGATAATCCAACTCTAGCCTGGCGAGAGATTACGGATTAGGAGAGCTTAGTCTGACAACGTGGAATGTCACCTACTGGGGCGCCGTTATTAGCCATACTACCCAATAAGCCACCTGAAAAGGTCAAGGTCAAATACCATGGCCATATTCCAAATGTAAAGTCCCCGCCCTGTACTTATCGCACGGGGCGTGACTAATCCGCACCCAGAAGGGAGCATTTTGTAACCGCTGTACTGAATGTATCACGTAAGCCATACGCTTAGTCATAGTTCTAGAAGGTTCACGACGCATGTGTCAGTGTCATGTGTCCTGGGATCCGCGTGGAAGTAGGTAAGGTCACTGCACCTACCAGCGATGATGCAATCGCGTGTCCCAGTACTCGTGACGCTTATTAGCTATATACATGTTTTATAGAACGTTCTGGATCCGTCGACCCGGACGTGCTAGGCCCTTATACAGCTCCGGAAGGGAGGCGGGCGAACGTGATGTTTGCGTCCTGGAAATTAAAAAAACAATTGAAGATAAGGTGACACTGGTGATACTCGGCGCCAGCCAGTCTGACCTGAAATCCAGACGCGCAAACTAGAGAAAGAGAGTGAAAACATCTTTCCACACACCAAATTCCTCCCAAATTCCTGATAAGAGAGTACACTCCCAGGGGTGTAGGAGCGTATGGGTATATAAGGGGCATGGATTCGTGAGTTTGAAAACAACGAAGGGAGTCCAGACAACTTACTGAAGGATCAGGCAGAACCTTAGCCAACACAACGAGATGTACAACCGCTATGAATAAAGGCTTGATTGAAATGTACAAGCGACTTCATTTGTGAATGCGAAGACCAGGGGTCCGTATACACGCCCTGGCCGAACCGAGCATTACACGTGAGATCCGAAACCTCAACCTAAACAAGGGGTCCGAACTTACACAAATCACTGACCAGGATCAGAATATTTTCCACATTTCCTTGATACCTTTTAAAGTTGAACGAAGCAATCTATGACATATCTAAATACACATATGAGCCAATGGTTGTTTTTCTATCATTATATCGCCATGGTGGGAAGGGTCTTCTGGAGTGCGGTCGCACCCCCCCCCCCCTCTAGCCTACGGGCCTGGTACAATATAGTCACACCACGTGCTCAAGAGAAGGATAGGCGGATGCCGCCTGTAACAGCGTGAATATCCATCCCTGAGTATGAATCACCACCCTGTGCCCACAATATTTATCTGCGCATGCTTGCAAATTATTATATTTTAATATGGGCTCGTCTTTACGTGCCTTATCCCAAATCCCATGGGCCTACTTCTGGACAGCTTTCAAATAAGTGTTCTTGGTAACGGTTACCGTTTCTTAGAAGTCACGAGATTATACAAATGTCTCGTCTGGGTGCGAAAACGTCTCCGTAAATATGATATCTAGCATTATTGCACGGCGCATATCCCCGTATTGTTGCACTCACGCGCAGACCGCTGTAACAGCTCTTAATAACACGTGACAGACGGTTGGATACAGCACCGCTGACCAAAATATCCCTCCGCCGTGCGACAGTGGGATATTCCTCCGCCGCAGCTGTGCATAGGTTATTGTTTGGATGTTGAAAGGCCTCGGGTGGTGTTCATGTGTCAGGCGGCCTTGGTGGGTGATTGGTGATTTTATCGGCGCGAAATTAAATTAGGGATGAAACCCGGAGCGATAGCTATCACATCATATCCGGGTTGTGAAGCATAGACCTCTTCTGAAGGAAGTAGGACGCGAAAGGAAGGGTTGGGATGGGTGGAGGGGGAGAGAGGGAGAAAGAGAGGGGGGTGGGACGGTGGGATGATGGGTAGTGGCCATAGAGGAAGCAGATTTGTGAATGGCGGTTCCACAGAAATATGGCGGTGAACCAACCTGTGGGGAATTGGGCGGTGCTGGCAAAGGACATGTGAGGCAGTTGTTGACAGGGAGTTATGGGAAAGGTCGGATGAGAGGGCTTGGCAGTCGGCGCCGTTAGACTGGCCGCCGAGGAATGGCTTTAGATGGGAAGATCCCCATTAAGAGAGAGGGATATACACATCAAGGGCGAGAGAGCGAGAATAAAAAGAAACGTGAGATAGAGAAAGGGAGAGATACATAATAAGATAAAGATAGAGAGACAAAGCCAGATACACGTAAAGAGAGAGATACGTAGAGAAGTAGATATAGAGTTAGAGAAAGAGAGATATTATAATGAGAAATACATAGAAAGAGAGGAACATATTGAGACAGAGGTAGATATATACAGCGAGATTTCCAAAGGAAGAAAGAGATACGAGAGAGGGATATAGAAACAGAGAAAGACAGAGATACGGAGATAGATAGAGATTCAAAAACAAATATATTTTAAGAAAGCTAAATCTAGAGAAAGGCAACCAAATCAAATGGGGCTTCGTCCTGCGACATTGAACTACCTAGATGGTATAAAACGAAAAGCCTTCTCATAAAGATGTCCACAACAAATCATCCCACTTATCGGCCAAATATATACAATACTAAGTCCCACTTATCTTAGCCAGACGCGTATCTATACGGATGTGTGGCACTATTTGCTCGTCAATTTGGTCCTATCGTGACATATTAATTGCCAATATCGCATTACAATATGCATTAAAGTCACCACGATAGCCAGCACGTAGACGCGGTGACTCTTCCAGCCTGCATATTTGTGGCGGAGTCATTACTAAGCGATATTCAAGGCCGTGAGAAGGTGGCCATGCTAGTTTTTCTTCAGGAGGCCCCGTAACTGAACTCGTGTGAAAGGGGCCAAGGACAAGGCTAAAGCGCTGGGCCAGTCTCTTCCAACTGATCGATCAAGCGAACCGATTGAATTTTCTTGCTAACAAGCCCCCCGCCGTGTAGCCTTGACAAGGGTGAGTACAGGAGTTCAGTCCCATTTCGCGCTATCCAGAGACGTGGCCAGCCGTTTCCAGCAAAACCAACTACCACCCCGCCTTCTCCACCCTTACCCTGACACACATATTAGCCACAATCGGGGACACATCAATAGCAAGCGTTGCCCCCTCCCTCTCCCTCCTCCTCCCTCTCCTCCCGTGGCCGCCCTCCCGTGCTCTGCCCCCGAGACCCTCGAAACTATCCCTCGCTTCACGCGCTCTGACCTCCACACCCCTCACCAACCCTCTTCCCCCAGGTTCCATTCCACTCTTGCCCCCCGCCTCGCCCCCGCCCCCCCCACGGGTCCTGTACTCCCCCGGCCAGACCCCGGGGCCCCTCGATTCCATCCCTCACGCGCGGTGACACCCACACCCCTCTCCCACCTTCCGCCTCCCTTCCCCTCTTCACCCATACCTCCCGCGGCGTGCCCCCCCCCCCACCGCCAGTCCTGTACCCGCCCGGCCAGACCCCGGGGCTTAATTAGGGCAATACAAAAGTAAGGTTCGTCACCTTTTCCGCAACGTGTCGGGGTCTTATTCAATGTCTTTTCCCGGTTGAGTTACTCGTATTATTCGACAGAGGTCACCCCGGTAGACCTATGTATCTCTCTCTCTCTCTCTCTCTCTGTCTCTCTCTCTCTCTCTCTCTATCTCTCTCTCTCTCTCTCTCTCTCTATATATATATATATATATTTATGTGTGTATCATTCCCGTGGGAGTCGCGTTGGTGGAGGGTGGGTCGATGGGCAGGAGATCGTTGGCACATTGGGTGACCACGTGTCATTTTCTGCGACACGAGATGCGTCAGCGTCTCAATGGGTAGTGATGTCACCTTGGGTAATTTCCCAGGGGTCAAGGTGTTAGCCTCAAAGCCACCGTGTCCAGCGGACTATGTAGCTCTTTGCATCGCTCTCTCCTCCCTCTCAATGTACATCTATCATATTATCTTTGCCTTTCTCATTCTTTGCATATTTTTCGCGTTCTCTTTGCCTTGCTCTTACTCTTTCCGTCTTTGCATCTTTCACATACTCTCCCCTGCCCTTTCGCAATATCGCGTTGCATCTCCCGCATTCTCTGCCTATCTCTCTAATTCATTACCTGCATCTATCGCATTATCTCTCTTCTTCCCTTTCTCATTCTTTACCTGCATATCTCCTGTTCTTCCTGCCTTTCTCTTTCTCATTCTGCACGAGCATTTCTCTCTCTTTCTCTGTCTATCCACATCTTGTCACAACATCAACGTGTAACTCCCATACCCCTCTCCTCCTGTGTATCTCGCTGCCCCTTGGTAAATCTCTGGTGCAGGTGCACTCTGCCAGCAGAGGGCGCTCGTTCCTCACATCACCTCTGCCCCACGTCACCGCCCACCTCAAGGTTGACCTCAACGGTCCTGGGGTCACGAATGGTTTTAGAGGGTTTTTTAGCTTGAATATTTAATTTTCGATGCAGAATTTGAAAAATATAGACATTCCGTTGTCGAATAATCACAATGGAGGAGTTAAGCGAAAAAAATTATTTCAAAATAACACGGGGTCAGAGTTCAAAACGCTTCACGCCTTTGACCTCGACCGCACTCGAAAATATAGTTCAAAAGTAACATGGCTTCAAATTAATCAAACTCAAATGCATTAGTCAGATATGGTACCAGTGGCACAGTAAATGCTAAGTGGTGTATTTAATGCCAAACTGCGAATTTATCTTCGATTCAATCCATTTCAATTTTCGCAGATGAAGGATAATTCTGATGGTTAAATTTGACGTGAGGCAGAGGGACTATGGGGCAAGCGTAACGCCCTCTGCCGGGTAATCGGTGTAGGATCTCACAAAATAACTGCATCATGCAAGGTCATATTTCTGAATCTACTGGGACCATCTCAGTAGCCAAGAGGGCGTTGGCGTCAGCGTTGTTGTAGATCGCTCGGCGGAGGCCAAACATAACATCTCCTTGGCTGAGGCTTTACCCAAATGTCCTTCCGCGAATTAGCGAGATTTGACTTTATGGTTAGTCGTTAGGTGTGAAGAATGAACCGTTGATGAAGATGAAGATGGAGAAGGCGTTAAGGCGTTTGAGATGGCTTCCGGTATGCTTCAACCTTCAACTCAACATACAGTAATACTATTACTATAATAATACTAATGATGGAGGCCCAGAAATCACCATAACGGACAAACCATAATCAGGGACTCTTTGTGATTTATGTTAAACAATAATATAATAATGATCGTTTATTGGCAATTCGCTAATCAAAACGAGGCTCAAATGCGATTGACGCCATAAGTGACAACACGTGGCACCTTACAGTGAGTACCATTGACCTTGAACGGTAAACCATCCAATTGCATCGACTGACTGAGCACCGTTTACCTGTTTTGAAGGTGAACATGATGTCCTTTACCGAACACATGGCTGCTTCCCAATGTTGATTGCGGCCACAAGGGGTAACACCTCCCTGTCAAAAACCACGAAGTCGCGTGCCAAACTCCGCCGCCGCCTTTGGTAATCCCCCTAAAGTGCTAAATGTGATTGGTCCGTGCTATCGCGTGACGTGGCATACTCTCGTCCTCCAGGGCAGCGAGCCAGCGTCTTCTCGCTCTCGCGATATCCACGGTGAAGTAACGGGTGAAGTAACAGGTGAAGTAACAGGCTCCGATTGATGTTTAAGTCCCGACAGTTTACACTATGCAACAGCCACGGCAGTCAAGCAAGCAACCAACCACAGTTTTCTAACGAAGACAGTACGCCATAACTATATGGTCAATGGTATGGATGGCTGGATCGATGCTCTGGTGGTGGTGTTTTTCTGTCCCCCTGCTTATCGCTTAAGGGTGAAACATGGTATCAGTCCAGCGCAAGGCGTCACAGGCTCGTCCATTCCATTAAGTGTCGGTGGGTAGATAACACTCATCGGTAGGCCTCTGGGGACTGCCCACCCGACTGGTTGATGGTGATACCTGCTTAATACACAGCCCCCAGCCACCATACTTTAAGCTGTGCAAACATTGGCCGCTCGCTGTCTGAGCGACCTAGCCTCCCTATCCTGGCTCCTTGATGCATGGCTCGCCAGATTTTAACTTTAGAGGTGCTCTCCGTTTTTTGTCAAATCCATTTCTGTGGGAAAAAAAACATATTATTTTCCGAGAATACAGTTAGTAATAAACATCGTCAACGGCCAAAATGAGAATTGGTAACTATAGGTAAATTCGGTCATTAGTTTAGTACATAGGGTTTGCTATATGAATATGCTGCTGGGTGCTGGTCGAGTTTTAATTATTTTAAGAATACATATGTACATTCAGAACATTGCGCTATAAGTATTAGCATGTATATTATTATAAGAAACTGTTAGATACCGTAGAAGGTTTTAAAGTAGAAATACAAGTCAATTATGACGTGACGAGCTCTGGTTGTCATGTTCAGTGTTACATACCATGCAATGTGACTGGACAGGGCCGCAGCTTCTCCATGACACGGGAAGCCCGATGCTCGCTGTGGCGGTAATCCCCAAGTGAGACAAATTGGGACTCAATTAAGCACTTCCCGGCGCTAAGACCACGTGATACCGCGTCGGAGGGTGCGACGTATCCTGGGGCCAAGTCTCCATCAATTCCGCCAAGGCTTGATTGCTCATCGCTTGGCGACTTCCTGATGTGTTTTTGACGGTATGGGGGGAGCGGGTAAGTGTAGTCGTAAGGAAAGCCAGAGAAAAAGGTAGAGAGACATAGAGAATGGGTGGGCGATAATGGGTCGTCGCTGCGGTTGGGGAACGCTCTGTCTCTCCCTCTCCCGGCCCGTGGCGCTACTGTAATGGTTTCCTCGCACCACGAGGCATCCGCCAGCAGCTGATGGAGAAAGGAAGGGAATTCTTTGCAGGCGCTGACAACCGTAGCCCGCGTGCCCCGAGTGAGGCGGTCGGGCGGCGCCGGCGGGCAGGGTCTGAAAGCTGTGCCTAGGGCTGGGGCTGGGGCTGGCTGGCTGGCTGGCTGGCTGGCCCACCCATGCACCCACCGATCTGGTGGTCGGTCGGTCGCACACAGGGCTGGCCGCGATGAGCCTTAGCGGGCGCCGCCTGTCGGCAGAGGACGGAAGGACGGGTTGAGACACAAGGGTGGCGGTGTCTCCGCGGCGTCTTCCAATGGCCCTCGACGAGACTACTCAAGCGGCAGAATCAAGCACACGGGGATGACAATGGGATTGCCGCCGGGGCCTCCCTGGGGCTCTCATGGGGCACAGCCGGGGGTCAACCTGGCGGCAAGGGCAGGGAGGCCGACCTGTACCGCCGCCACCGTCTCCGCGGCCGCCTTTCCCCGCCGCCGACCCCAGTGCATTGGCCCGGCATGGATGTCCACACAGCTCCTTTCCCTTTTCGAGGGGAATACAATTGAAGAGAGGTCGGTGTCCCTCTGAGTCTTATTCTGTGTCCAAGTTCCCACTCTGATCACCTCTATACAAATAGCAGGGAAGGTCGTGTATAAATTGAAAGAAGTGAAGAGGAGAAAAAAACTAGCAAAATTACAGGAAAAAGTTGATGATGTGACGTCAGGATTCAGTTCGGAAAGAAACAAATTATTTTGCATTGTGTTACGTATGAACGCGATGCAGAATTGAAATGCACCGCAGGAGGAATTACAGGCAAAAGGAAAACCAAATGACACCGACAACGTAGGCGCATTTCAATGAGCAAACTGAAACCACAGGGAGGAGGAATATTTAAACCGCCACTGCTTTTTAAAATATACACATACTGGACAGGAAATAAATCGAGCTGAAATAAATGGATATTGCTATTTTGGGATCAAATGGTCAATTAAACCCCTAATAAATAACAGGCTGCTATTAAATATTTCGAATTGTAAATAGGACCAACAATGATAGAATATCAAAATAGTCGTAGCTTCATGTCCCTTTAATTCCACCCAATTTTGAATTCTGTTTTTTTCACTGTCCAGTACTTAATATGAATGGCTTACTTTGCCCAATGTTAAACAATGACATACGAATGGCCGACAGATCAAAGCTTTCATCCATGGAAACCTGCCCATGGCATGCTGCATCCAACGTCATTTTTGTTATCTCCGGAGGTTCTATGGCCTGGTTTGACCTCTACGTGCAACACAGCGTCGTGAAACGTCAGAATGTCGTCCCACGGGAGTTAATGATACATAGCCATAGCCGCAATAATCACAGTTACGCTAACACTGAGCACAGAGGAAAAAAACACAATGTCGTAATTATGCACTCACGTTGCCACAAGGACCTAGGATTCTGCGCCATTCTTTATGACAGATGGTGCCTGGTCGGTCCGTCCAACAGTGGCCGCATAATGTGGGCTCCAGTGTTAAAAATGATCATAATTCCGTCGTGGCGAGGGAGCTTAGCTTACCGTTTTCACTCCGCGCTTTAACAGCGAAGTCGTCACTCTCCAACAGTAACCCTTTGTGTGTCAGGAGATGAATGGTAAATCTACCCCAGCACCCCAAGGAGGCATGATTAGGATTGTCGAGGCTGTAGCATTGAACGTCACGGGCTGAATCTGGATCTGTAAGTCATCGGCTTCCCAGCAACATCCATCAGCATTGTGCCAGTGTGATATATTGCTGAATCACTGCTTTTTGGGATTACAGAATATGATTGAGCTTCCCTGTTCTTTATGTTTGAGCTTTCTCCGATCTAGAATTTGTCCAGATTCTAGTATGTACTCACTTAGTTTGCGTTCGTGTCTCTTACGGTCTTCCATCTGCCAGATCAGTTACTTTTTGGAAGGCGCTGGGTGAATACTGCGTTACTTATGCAACCCATAAGGCATAATGCATATAAGGGTTCGGAACAAAAATCTAATAAAAACCGGTAACCGTTATGCATATTTTATTGCGTTCCGCTTTACGTTCATTCTTCGCCTGACCGCTTGCCTGAGTGATGGCTCCAGTAACGGTCAACCGCTAGGTGATGGGGCCAGCAACAGTCAACCGCTAGGTGATGGGGTCAGTAACGGTCAACCTCTAGGTGATGGGGCCAGTAACGGTCAACCGTTAGGTGATGGGGTCAGTAAGGGTCAACCGCTAGGTTATGGGGTCAGGAACGGTCAACCGCTAGGTGATGGGGTGGGTAGCGGTCAAGTGCTAGGTGATGGGGTCAGTAGCAGTCAACCGCTAGGTGATGGGGTCAGTAACGGTCAACCTCTAGGTGATGGGGCGAGTAACGGTCAACCGTTAGGTGATGGGGTCAGTAAGGGTCAACCGCTAGGTTATGGGGTAAGGAACGGTCAACCGCTAGGTGATGGGGTCAGTAGCGGTCAAGTGCTAGGTGATGGGGTCAGTAGCAGTCAACCGCTAGGTGCTGGGATCAGTAACGGTCAACCGCTAGGTGATGGGGTCAGTAACGGTCAACCGCTAGGTGATGGGGTCAGTAGCGGTCAACCGCTAGGTGATGGGGTCAGTAACGGTCAACCGCTAGGTGATGGCTCCAGTAACGGTCAACCGCTAGGTTATGGGGTCAGTAACGGTCAACCGCTAGGTGATGGGGCCAGTAACTGTCAACCGCTAGGTGATGGGGCCAGTAACGGTCAACCGCTAGGTGATGGGGTCAGTAACGGTCAACCGCTAGGTGATGGGGTCAGTAGCGGTCAACCGCCAGGTGATGGGGTCAGTAACGGTCAACCGCTAGGTGATGGGGCCAGTAGCGGTCAAGCGCTAGGTGATGGGGCCAATAGCGGTCAACCGCTAGGTGATGGCTCCAGTAACGGTCAACCGCTAGGTGATGGGGCCAGTAACGGTCAACCGCTAGGTGATGGGGTCAGTAAGGGTCAACCGCTAGGTGATGGGGCCAGCAACGGTCAACCGCCAGGTGATGGGGCCAATAGCGGTCAAGCGCTAGGTGATGGGGCCAGTAGCAGTCAACCGCTAGGTGCTGGGATCAGTAACGAACAACCGCTAGGTGATGGGGCCAGTAGCGTTCAAGCGCTAGGTGATGGGGTCAGTAGCGGTCAACCGCTAGATGATGGGGTCAGTAACGGTCAACCGCTAGGTGATGGGGTCAGTAGCGGTCAAGTGCGAGGTGATGGGGTCAGTAGCAGTCAACCGCTAGGTGCTGGGATCAGTAACGGTCAACCGCTAGGTGATGGGGTCAGTAACGGTCAACCGCTAGGTGATGGCTCCAGTAACGGTCAACCGCTAGGTTATGGGGTCAGTAACGGTCAACCGCTAGGAGATGGGGCCAGTAACTGTCAACCGCTAGGTGATGGGGCCAGTAACGGTCAACCGCTAGGTGATGGGGTCAGTAACGGTCAACCGCTAGGTGATGGGGTCAGTAGCGGTCAACCGCTAGGTGATGGGGTCAGTAACGGTCAACCGCTAGGTGATGGGGCCAGTAGCGGTCAAGCGCTAGGTGATGGGGCCAATAGCGGTCAACCGCTAGGTGATGGCTCCAGTAACGGTCAACCGCTAGGTGATGGGGCCAGTAACGGTCAACCGCTAGGTGATGGGGTCAGTAAGGGTCAACCGCTAGGTGATGGGGCCAGCAACGGTCAACCGCCAGGTGATGGGGCCAATAGCGGTCAAGCGCTAGGTGATGGGGCCAGTAGCAGTCAACCGCTAGGTGCTGGGATCAGTAACGAACAACCGCTAGGTGATGGGGCCAGTAGCGTTCAAGCGCTAGGTGATGGGGTCAGTAGCGGTCAACCGCTAGATGATGGGTGTCAGTAACGGTCAACCGCTAGGTGATGGGGTCAGTAACGGTCAACCGCTAGGTGATGGGGTCAGTAACGGTCAACCGCTAGGTGATGGGGCCAGTAGCGGTCAAGCGCTAGGTGATGGGGCCAATAGCAGTCAACCGCTAGGTGATGGCTCCAGTAACGGTCAACCGCTAGGTGATGGGGCCAGCAACGGTCAACCGCTAGGTGATGGGGCCAGCAACGGTCAACCGCTAGGTGATGGGGCCAATAGCGGTCAAGCGCTAGGTGATGGGGCCAGTAGCAGTCAAGCGCTAGGTGATGGCTCCAGTAACGGTCAACCGCTAGGTGATGGGGCCAGCAACGGTCAACCGCTAGGTGATGGGGCCAGCAACGGTCAACCGCTAGGTGATGGGGCCAATAGCGGTCAAGCGCTAGGTGATGGGGCCAGTAGCAGTCAACCGCTAGGTGCTGGGATCAGTAACGAACAACCGCTAGGTGATGGGGCTAGTAACAGTCAACCGCTAGGTGATGGGGTCAGTAACGAACAACCGCTAGGTGATGGCTCCAGTAACGGTCAACCGCTAGGTGATGGGGCCAGCAACGGTCAACCGCTAGGTGATGGGGCCAATAGCGTTCAAGCGCTAGGTGATGGGGCCAGTAGCAGTCAACCGCTAGGTGCTGGGATCAGTAACGGTCAACCGCTAGGTGATGGGGCTAGTAACAGTCAACCGCTAGGTGATGGGGTCAGTAGCGGTCAACCGCTAGGTGATGGCTGCAGTAACGGTCAACCGCTAGGTGATGGGGCCAGTAACGGTCAACCGCTATGTGATGGGGTCAGTAACGGTCAACCGCTAGGTTATGGGGTCAGTAGCGGTCAACCGCTAGGTGATGGCTGCAGTAACGGTCAACCGCTAGGTGATGGGGCCAATAGCGGTCAAGCGCTAGGTGATGGGGCCAGTAGCAGTCAACCGCTAGGTGATGGCTCCAGTAACGGTCAACCGTTAGGTGATGGGGCCAGCAACGGTCAACCGCTAGGTGATGGGGCCAGCAACGGTCAACCGCTAGGTGATGGGGCCAATAGCGGTCAAGCGCTAGGTGATGGGGCCAGTAGCAGTCAACCGCTAGGTGCTGGGATCAGTAACGAACAACCGCTAGGTGATGGGGCTAGTAACAGTCAACCGCTAGGTGATGGGGTCAGTAACGGTCAACCGCTAGGTGATGGCTCCAGTAACGGTCAACCGCTAGGTGATGGGGCCAGCAACGGTCAACCGCTAGGTGATGGGGCCAATAGCGTTCAAGCGCTAGGTGATGGGGCCAGTAGCAGTCAACCGCTAGGTGCTGGGATCAGTAACGGTCAACCGCTAGGTGATGGGGTCAGTAGCGGTCAACCGCTAGGTGATGGCTGCAGTAACGGTCAACCGCTGGGTGATGGGGTCAGTAACGGTCAACCGCTATGTGATGGGGTCAGTAGCGGTCAAGTGCGAGGTGATGGGGTCAGTAGCAGTCAACCGCTAGGTGCTGGGATCAGTAACGGTCAACCGCTAGGTGATGGGGTCAGTAACGGTCAACCGCTAGGTGATGGCTCCAGTAACGGTCAACCGCTAGGTTATGGGGTCAGTAACGGTCAACCGCTAGGTGATGGGGCCAGTAACTGTCAACCGCTAGGTGATGGGGCCAGTAACAGTCAACCGCTAGGTGATGGGGTCAGTAACGGTCAACCGCTAGGTGATGGGGTCAGTAGCGGTCAACCGCTAGGTGATGGGGTCAGTAACGGTCAACCGCTAGGTGATGGGGCCAGTAGCGGTCAAGCGCTAGGTGATGGGGCCAATAGCGGTCAACCGCTAGGTGATGGCTCCAGTAACGGTCAACCGCTAGGTGATGGGGCCAGTAACGGTCAACCGCTAGGTGATGGGGTCAGTAAGGGTCAACCGCTAGGTGATGGGGCCAGCAACGGTCAACCGCCAGGTGATGGGGCCAATAGCGGTCAAGCGCTAGGTGATGGGGCCAGTAGCAGTCAACCGCTAGGTGCTGGGATCAGTAACGAACAACCGCTAGGTGATGGGGCCAGTAGCGTTCAAGCGCTAGGTGATGGGGTCAGTAGCGGTCAACCGCTAGATGATGGGTGTCAGTAACGGTCAACCGCTAGGTGATGGGGTCAGTAACGGTCAACCGCTAGGTGATGGGGTCAGTAACGGTCAACCGCTAGGTGATGGGGCCAGTAGCGGTCAAGCGCTAGGTGATGGGGCCAATAGCAGTCAACCGCTAGGTGATGGCTCCAGTAACGGTCAACCGCTAGGTGATGGGGCCAGCAACGGTCAACCGCTAGGTGATGGGGCCAGCAACGGTCAACCGCTAGGTGATGGGGCCAATAGCGGTCAAGCGCTAGGTGATGGGGCCAGTAGCAGTCAACCGCTAGGTGATGGCTCCAGTAACGGTCAACCGCTAGGTGATGGGGCCAGCAACGGTCAACCGCTAGGTGATGGGGCCAGCAACGGTCAACCGCTAGGTGATGGGGCCAATAGCGGTCAAGCGCTAGGTGATGGGGCCAGTAGCAGTCAACCGCTAGGTGCTGGGATCAGTAACGAACAACCGCTAGGTGATGGGGCTAGTAACAGTCAACCGCTAGGTGATGGGGTCAGTAACGAACAACCGCTAGGTGATGGCTCCAGTAACGGTCAACCGCTAGGTGATGGGGCCAGCAACGGTCAACCGCTAGGTGATGGGGCCAATAGCGTTCAAGCGCTAGGTGATGGGGCCAGTAGCAGTCAACCGCTAGGTGCTGGGATCAGTAACGGTCAACCGCTAGGTGATGGGGCTAGTAACAGTCAACCGCTAGGTGATGGGGTCAGTAGCGGTCAACCGCTAGGTGATGGCTGCAGTAACGGTCAACCGCTAGGTGATGGGGCCAGTAACGGTCAACCGCTATGTGATGGGGTCAGTAACGGTCAACCGCTAGGTTATGGGGTCAGTAGCGGTCAACCGCTAGGTGATGGCTGCAGTAACGGTCAACCGCTAGGTGATGGGGCCAATAGCGGTCAAGCGCTAGGTGATGGGGCCAGTAGCAGTCAACCGCTAGGTGATGGCTCCAGTAACGGTCAACCGTTAGGTGATGGGGCCAGCAACGGTCAACCGCTAGGTGATGGGGCCAGCAACGGTCAACCGCTAGGTGATGGGGCCAATAGCGGTCAAGCGCTAGGTGATGGGGCCAGTAGCAGTCAACCGCTAGGTGCTGGGATCAGTAACGAACAACCGCTAGGTGATGGGGCTAGTAACAGTCAACCGCTAGGTGATGGGGTCAGTAACGGTCAACCGCTAGGTGATGGCTCCAGTAACGGTCAACCGCTAGGTGATGGGGCCAGCAACGGTCAACCGCTAGGTGATGGGGCCAATAGCGTTCAAGCGCTAGGTGATGGGGCCAGTAGCAGTCAACCGCTAGGTGCTGGGATCAGTAACGGTCAACCGCTAGGTGATGGGGTCAGTAGCGGTCAACCGCTAGGTGATGGCTGCAGTAACGGTCAACCGCTGGGTGATGGGGTCAGTAACGGTCAACCGCTATGTGATGGGGTCAGTAACGGTCAACCGCTAGGTGATGGCTGCAGTAACGGTCAACCGCTAGGTGATGGGGCCAGTAACGGTCAACCGCTATGTGATGGGGTCAGTAACGGTCAACCGCTAGGTTATGGGGTCAGTAACGGTCAACCGCTAGGTGATGGGGCCAGTAACGGTCAACCGCTAGGTGATGGGGCCAGTAACGGTCAACCGCTAGGTGATGGGATCAGTAACGGTCAACCGCTAGGTGATGGGGTCAGTAGCGGTCAACCGCTAGGTGATGGGGTCAGTAACGGTCAACCGCTAGGTTATGGGATCAGTAACGGTCAACCGCTAGGTGATGGGGCCAGTAACGGTCAACCGCTAGGTGATGGGATCAGTAACGGTCAACCGCTAGGTGATGGGGCCAGTAACGGTCAACCGCTAGGTGATGGGATCAGTAACGGTCAACCGCTAGGTGATGGGGTCAGTAGCGGTCAACCGCTAGGTGATGGGGTCAGTAACGGTCAACCGCTAGGTTATGGGATCAGTAGCGGTCAAACGCTAGGTGATGGGGCCATTAACGGTCAACCGCTAGGTGATGGCTCCAGTAACGGTCAAGCGCTAGGTGATGGGGCCAGCAACGGTCAATCGCTAGGTGATGGGGCCAGCAACGGTCAACCGCTAGGTGATGGGGCCAATAGCGGTCAAGCGCTAGGTGCTGGGAACAGTAACGAACAACCGCTAGGTGATTGGGCTAGTAACAGTCAACCGCTAGGTGATGGGGTCAGTAGCGGTCAACCGCTAGGTGATGGGGTCAGTAACGGTCAACCTCTAGGTGATGGGGTCAGTAACGGTCAACCGCCAGGTGATGGGGTCAGTAACGGTCCACCTCTAGGTGATGGGGTCAGTAACGGTCAACCGCTAGGTGATGGGGTCAGTAACGGTCAACCTCTAGTTGATGGGGTCAGTAACGGTCAACCGCTAGGTGATGGGGTCAGTAACGGTCAACCGCTAGGTGATGGGGTCAGTAACGGTCCACCTCTAGGTGATGGGGTCAGTAACGGTCAACCGCTAGGTGATGGGGTCAGTAACGGTCAACCGCTAGGTGATGGGGTCAGTAACGGTCAACCTCTAGTGGATGGGGTCAGTAACGGTATTGATATTTTATTCTTTTTCTTCAGAATATGAAAGCCATTCCCGTATAGTATGTCCACAAGTTTTCCTTAATTTATTTAAACTTTAAAGCGCTTCACCCTAGTGACTTTTATTCTGAAAATTATAGTTCTATATGAAAATAACAAAACATTGTCGGTTACAAAATGAAATGAAGCGATGTTATATGAAAAATATGCCTACTACTTAGAAATTAATTTAAATAATGTTGTCGGTTACGATAGCCTATTATTAGTGCAGTGAAGTATATAATATACATATAATGCATTTGATGCCAAAGTAAGAATATACATGCAGTTACAAGCACTTCTATATTCACACAGGAAGGACCGTAAGTATGGATACACTGTACGTGGGTATGATGAAAATATGGAGTTTGCGGACTACCCTCGTCGCGGTGATGGCACGTTATTTTTCACGACTTACGTGTTAAATGTCCACAACGAGAATATAAAGGTAATCCGTAACGCTATCTTATGTTCATCACGTCATGTCGATTTCTCAAGGTGCCACATTAACTGCGCGTCATGGCTCCGCGAAATCTGGTTAGGAAGAAGCGAAGGCAAAACGGCGTCATGTAATTAATGGGGAAGTGCGGACCAACTAGCGGCAATCGATGGTCCATATCCATGGCAATTTGCTGGAAGCAGGTGCGATAGATGCCATGAAGATGCTTCAGGGCCTGTTGTCCGAGCTTACTGCGCCGTACGTTCCGACCTTGGCCTATTTTCCAGCGCCCGGCGACTCGCAACCTTTCTCTGTCTGTCGTCTCTGCTCCTTCTCGCCGTCTGTTCTGCTCCCACAATCTTCACGTTCGGAACAATCGCCCCGGCACTGGATTTAGATCCCTCCCTATCTCTATTTATCTCTCACTTCTTTTGCATTCTCTGGGAGAATTACTTTTAACGTGCGTCGAATTTCACCGATCCAAATCTATATTTCTCAGCTTCGTCTGTTTGCATGTGGCAATGCAGTAGAGATATGGATTGTCTTATAACTATGCCTTGCCGGTGGTAAATTTGTCCACCAGCCAAGATAACTCTCATCCACAATTGGACCCCTCTAACCCGAACCCTAAACACATGTATGCATTCAGATTAATCCACAAATGCCAAGTAAATGTGATTAGCACGGACCATTGGCACCACATCTAGCTTTGCATATTATACATCAAAGATAGGAATACACATGAGACATGTATATCGCAGCAATTTAGCTTAATTTTGATGTTGACACATTGCAACTAAACGTCTGTCGAAGATGATAGCGTGGTATTACTTGACAAAATGTAAATTTAAGGAAAATAAACTACAAAGTTGTAATATTGAATATGTATAATATCAAAGTAGCGATTATTTGCCCTTTTCTCCGTCTGTCGATCAACAAGGAGTATATGGAAATGATCTCATCTTTCAGAGGATATTCCAATCTCGCTGGCCTGGCAGCAGGCATGCTCCCTGTTTTTGTTCAGCGGTTAATAGGAAAGCGAAAACGGCCCGCCGCATCGCAACGTAAACCACATTCACATTACGGAATCAGAGACTACAAAACACGTTTGCTGACTGTTACAATTTGTTCCGGCCTAAACCCTGTTTTAGCGTATGCTGCTGAAGCGTAGGAAATGACAAGAGTGCAAAAAACAAGAAATGCAGCCCAGAAAATATATTGCAAACACTGATTTTGGCAATTAAAAGCAAACGTGTTCCCGCCTCGTGGCAGAAGAACGCAGTTCTGTGGAAGTTAAACGACCTGCTGTTTTTTATCAACCAATAAGTTTGCCAACCTTGTCTCTAGATATTCGCTTGGCCTGACCGCCTTGGAAACTTGCTTCCGCCTCATATGTGAGCGCGCGAAAAAAAATCTGTTAGCACCGCACTTTCACGAGACTCTTACCGCCCGCCATTTTCCCCGGGATAATGAACGTCGTTATTGGCCGGGGACCGTGTCACCGCCACGAGTCAACGCCAGAGGGAGACCCGGCGGAGTAATATCATAGCAGAATGGCTGCACTACTTACCGTCGGCTTTCCAGGCGAAATCCCTCGAGGCGAATTATAGTTTGCATTCTGATTGACCATATTTTTTCTGTAAGAAAAGACATAGTCAACATACGTCAACAACTTAATTAAGGAGAGGCATTGGAAAGCAAATACAATGTATATAGCCAGAGTGGCGCTTTGACCTATCCACTTGTCCATAAAGGGTCAAAAGGCCTTGCTCCCCTCGCCCCCTCCCCTCGCCCCCCCCCCCTTCAGCTCAACGTTGATTCCCTTCAACCCTCCCCTCTCCTTCTCGTTAAGCCTGGCTCTCCTCCAATTTTTTTTTTTTTTTTTTTTTTTAGGTGGCTCCCATGCTAGCGACTGTCAAGTCTTAATGGGAACCTCCTCAACAGATGCCAATGCGTTTTTTTGTTGCTTTCCTTGTCAGTTCATTCCATTGTATTCGTTTATTGGCATTCTGGTGGAATAAATACATTCTTCTTCTTCTTCCTCTTTGTACCAGGATGTCAGTGCCTGTACCATAGTCATCCACAGAAAAAAATCGGACTGGCGAGCGCGCTGATCATCTTTTACACTCAGCACTAAACAGTACAGCCAAAAAAAGGAGAATACTTTCAAAGTTGATGCCGTGGTGCTCTATTTTATAACGGATTAAGGCCGTTATTTTGCTACCAACAGGCCACACATCACTTCTTACCAGTGTTATAGGGCACCGTTAACGTGTGTTTCTTTGGCAAAAGTGTGCGACAAGAGCCTTATGCCTGACGATGAAGTCAAGTGGCCATCATGGCATGTTCTTTTCGCGAGTGCGATTAGTGTGATATAGGAACAAGTCATGAAAAACTGCCCAATAAACTGCATTTTATAATGCTTGTCCCCTTTGGTCAGTCATTGACGAGGATGCAACAGTTCAGCATCAAATCACTATTAAAAGAAGAATGCACCAACCGGGTTACATCGGCTTGCATAGTGCCACTTATATGACGAACACATCTGACGTGTGTCTGACTAGATTCAACTTTGCCAAACAGGTAGATACAATGCAGTCCCTCCCGCCTGTATCTATTACTCGGGTTTTCTTTAAGCCCTTAGTAATTCTCGGAGTTGCCATTGGGAGTTTCTTAGAGGAGGGAGGGTAATTCTATGCCATAGGAATGTTCACAAATATTGGGCGCGACGAAGGATGAATGGATGCAAACATGCCCCAGATTTGCTGCCCTGTACGGGATTCGAACTCGATTTGATCGGTTGTCTAGTGTCTAAGTCCCCCTTACACCACATGAAGTCGCTGATTTGGTCGTGACAGCGCGACGGTTGATTCAAAGGTTATTATTAACCTAAGCGCGATCGATGCCCTCCTGGAGTGCCCGACAACAGCCCTAGGGAAGATGAAACACCTTTGGGTCAATTCCCCTCCGAGGCATCCTGTCAAAATAGCCGCTTTGCGGTTGGCCGAGGCACAGGTAAGTAGAAAGAAGCGTCCTTCAACCCCATCCAACATGGCCTTTGTAGTCTCTAACATGCTTCTAATGACATGCCTGGTGATCTATGCCCGCCATCCCACTTCTGAAAGCTTGGTCATTAGCTCGCAATGTTAACCTTCAAACCGTCGTGCAGTGCTTTAAATTGCAGTCCCCAGTCACGTCAACCGTCTCAAACCCATCGACCGACCTCAAAGAAGTCAACGCGCCTCGCCCCTCCCCCCATAGCCCCCATCCCCTTTCTCGCCCTCGCCCTCTCCCCCTCTCGCCCGCTCTTTCCGTATTAACCTCCCTCCACCACTCATCTCTCTCTCCCTCCCTTCTTGGAGCGTGGAGAGGCCGAAACCGTGCAATCAGACCTGGTGTCACGACCTTTCATGTCACGTGCTGTTTTCAAGGTCATACCCCTGCGTGTCTGGCCTGCTAGTGGCGAGAACGAGGCGCCGCGGGGTCTGACCCGATGTACTCCCCGCGTGACAGACCGTCTCGCTGGAGATACAGGGCCGAGTGAACATTGGAGTCGGTGGATCCGTACCTTCATCGATTGGCAAACTGCAAAGATTCAATCATGCAAAACAGACATCATGCGATATATCACTTTACTGTACATGTCAGCACGCGTAGTTATGTTAGAAGAAAGGCGTCCGGCGAACATTCCAGGCCTCTACATTTCTTACTAAAACGGTGCGCCTTAAAAATGGTATTGTTGGTATAATAAAGTTGGTATTAATATACCTACATATGACATGTCACCAAACGACCAAACCCGATAATACATCACTTATCGCAGCAAGACATTCCAAAAATGGTAACATCATATGTGCATGTGTTGTGGCCTAACTAGAAAGAGATAAACATGACACGTTACTTCTTCCGTAGTCTTTGTGGTGATTCTAGATCTATAGATGAATAGAAAAAAACATAACATCGCACGGTGGGTGACGGATCAAGATATGCCATTCCCTTAACAAGCGTCCTTCCCGTATCCACCTAGACCCTCAGGGGTTATCGAGAGTGAAACCCCAGCACCACGCGATGGGCCTCGGACCGTCCTCCCGCTGCCTGCAACGACCTTCCCCCGTCCCCATCGCTTTCCCGGTCGCACAATGCCATTGAGAGCACATACATGTATCTGTCAGTGGGAGGGGTCAGGCGGTCATCCAGGCCCAGCCAAGCTGAACGCTTATATAAAGGAGGGGGTGGTTAAATTAGGTTGAGCCTCCGGCGGAACTCCTTCCTACTTCGCGCGACCAGAGCCGACTCGTAGAAGAGAGGTCTTGATCCCGACCCCTTCGAGCCTCAATATCTGGCCGAATGGCAGGGACAAATTGCCGGCTGTGCGTGGGATGCACCCCGAAAAGGACATGATTGCAGTCAATGACTCGATATAAATGACACCGGGGGCCTCATGCGATTAAGGGATTATAGCCCCCCTGGTCTGATCAATGCCCAATGCCGCGATGTACATAAGCGTCATATTGGGCTCTGCCGGACACTTATGGAGCCCCAATGTGTCGCCATCCATCTCATGCCTGGCGTGTAGTGGACCGATAAAGAGGCATGGGAGCCCGTAACTTAGGTGATCAAGACCAGGAAGACTGTAGTCTACTGCTCCAGCTTCCAGGCCGTGAGTTGTGGCTCATTCAAATGTACAGGATGATACGACAGTGGTGGAACATTATTTCTTCATTGCAGGTAATTGCTTTTCTTGATTTTATTAATTAGTCGGTTTGGCTATGTCCCATTATCTCCAAATATATTCATGTAAATAGTCAACAGCCCCATTCCACTATTGCGCACTATTATAATGCTAAATGGAAAAACATTGCGAGACGTATGTTACAATGATTATAATAAGCTCATCTAGACAGTCCATCACGGTCCGTAAATGTAGAGGCGCACGCACTAGGCTAAGTGCAGTGCTAGGTATACAAGTGTCGAATCTTGAGGGAGGGGGGGGGGGGGGGTAAGCCCTCTTCCAGTTTTATACCAGGTTGCCATCCAGTCTAGATTTCTGGAATTGGTGCACCCGGCAGCAAACATTTTGGACAGGCCAGGCAGGGGAGCCATAGATAAATACCTGCAATGCGAGACTGGCATGGTAATGGCATGGGAGCCGCGATCAAAATAAAAATACTGTCCTAAAAGTTATTGTATCGTAACATACCTGCCACTTACGTGCATTGCGGCTCATTCAGATATACAGGACCATGCGAGGCACGAGAAATGTCCTCACGCAGATTTTTTTTTACGATCTCCATGATTCATGTTCATAATGACAGTCCACCGGGGCCTCAATGGGGTAATGATGCACCAGGCTAATCATGCTTTATGTTTATTAGGCCATGATCACGTCATTGGACCATATGACATTGGAATGGAATGTTGGTGTTTTAGGCCACTTTTGTGCACATACAGGCTAAATTGGGCCAAGGAACCTCCCGAGACGATGAAGGATGAAGGAATGAAACATGCCCCAGATTAGGTGCCCGAGCCCGGATTCGAACCCAGGACCTATTGATCTGCGGTCTAGTGCGCTAACCACTACACCAGGGAGGCCCCCCCATATGACATTGGCTGAAGCAATTTACGGCCTTGGCCCTTGTTGGTCCAGTCTACCGCGAGTGCCGTCAGCAACATCTGGGACATCGACACCATGTGGCCCTCGGCGGCAAACAAGCTTGATTCCCATTTGTAACACAATAACAATGCAATTACTGGTATTCACATTAACTGTTATCATTCTAACAAATTCTAAAAAATTTTAATATTCAAGTCGGTACAAATATAGACAGGACACTGTTTTTTAACATTGATTTTCCATTATACATACATTTATTTTTATTGAGAAACGCTCAGGCACACGAGACGGAACCAACTGCACTTTGGAATGGTAAATTTCAGGGTTCATTGATATGAAAGAGGACGTGAAAATCATGATGTCGTCACAGGGCATCGATCCCAGGAATATGCACATCCCTATGCAAGTTTTCAATTTACCGGCATATAATCAAGATTTAAAACACTAATGCATATTTGTTACACTTCCGGGTTCCATGAGCATGCCCAGCGTGGTTAGTAAACAAGCTGGGGCTGAAGACAAATGACACTTTTGATCGTGTTATGCATACAAGCAATGTGTCAAAAGTATGAAATCGTATCTAAATTATTTGTGCAAAAAGCATTACTAAAATAGGTATTGGTGAGTGTTTTATTCTTTGCCTGTTTCACAAATATGAATGAAGCTCGGTTGAAGATACATGTATGTTATTGAACTTACATGTATAGCTGGCACGCTCTTAATAGGTGCTACATTGTTGCATTGAGTCAAGTTCCGAGTCGAAGCGACGGGTTTTATTCCCAACGGTGCCTTAGAACTTGCTAGAAGATTGAGGAAGAATGGGTCATCATGATGCCCACTCACAATACAGTTACAAATGGCTCTGCTATCAAATGAACACTAAATGTAGAGTTTGAATATGGTGAATGGTGAATGACAGCAATACAATTCTTAGAAAAAAGGAATATTTTCAATTCGGGTTCATCGACATCACAATCGGGAAGTAAGATTTTACAAAATAAGGCATGGCATTTGTATTCGTTATATTTACTTTGCGAGGCAGACCCACAAGGCCAAGCACCACCGGGTGGCGTGCTGTTCGTACCTTCCTAACCAGCCGTTTCCATTCATGCTCACCACGACAGCTCAAGTCGTTTCGCTTTCTGGCCGCCCACTACCATAAGGGCAATACAATTCGCTTTGTTAGGTTTAATGAAAAATTTCCAGACCGCGTTGCTCTTGTGGCGACTACAGGCGTCTAGATGAAAGGTCAAAACGAATAAAATAAGCGCTCACGTCGTTGGTTTGCAAGAGGCCCGGGATCGGGTGCCCTTTTACCTCTGCCCGTTACTGTGCAACGTTAATTGAATCAGGGCACACCGCATTTTTCACCAATAACGAGCCCCTGGTTTTGTTTATGCCTTATCATATTGGTCAGCGAAGGAAATGCCAAAGTGGCAATTGTACATGCTTTGCCTATTTCTCTATGGTGCAATGACAACGTTTGAATTGAAGCGACAACGCCAAAAGTGTTTAGGTCCGTATTGGGTTTAAGCGAAAGACACTAATTGTTGCCCTAACGCACAGAAGTTCTTGGGCCAACATAAATCTGCGCAGGCAGAAATTTATCCCCTGGCAGGCATTCTTCTTATTTTAGATGAAGCTTAATCATTTATTTATAAATAACAATATGTAGCGAGCAATATAATAAAACACATGTTTAGCCCAGTTCGGCACCGCGGTTAGGAATAATGTGTGACTGTGAAAATCGCGGTCGTTTTCGGCTTTTTCACTTTAAGCGTGATAACGCATTCAGACAGAGATAGTAGATCACCAGAGCGTATGCGGCTCCGAACTTCCGAAGAGAGTTACGGAAGCATCGATGTCTCAGAGCCTCGTAAACAGCTATTGCTCATTGCCCCATCATCCATTGGTTGAAGTCGATGCTTTTTTTTAATGGCGGATGCAGTGAAGTGGGAAACGATATGCCCGTCTAAGCTAAAAACTTTATGCTTATGTCTTTGGCCCTACATTTAAAAGATTTTGTTGCAAGCCGAACATTAACGTGCAGTAGCATCTCGCCAACAACGTATTCTCGACCTTTGATTTAAATTATTGTCATGCATATTCAGGGGCCTTCATGGACAATAAAAAATTCAAGGCGCCATTGACGACAACCATTTCCGGGCTTGTAAAACACTTGTAAAACACAAACACATGTGAAGTATTACGAAGATCATCGCCATAACGTGCGGTTCATTGAACGTGTTTCGGTGTTGGTAACCGTGCTGGAAGGAATTGGATCCCGGGGAGGTGGCGTCAAGCTTATGGGGCATTAAAACTGACAGGCGTGAAACGAGAAACCGACTGGGCGTATTAACGGGTTGTCCTTTGGGTTTTATGAGGGACAAATCGCAGCGGCTGGACATAGTGACAAGCTATTTGTCCCGTGAATTCTCCAACAGAAAAACACATAGAAAAAGGCCAACCAGAGTTGATTGTCCTGACTCGTGCCGCTGCAGTGCTGGGTGTTGAGGCTCTCAGTCCTATAGACAGTCCCGGCCGTTGCTTTATACATTGCATGAATTTGAAACACGACATAAAGAATATTCTGCTTGTGGTATTAAAATTTCCTTTTGTTTCGCAGATAGAGGGACAGCATGAACTTCACTCTTCAGAACTGTTACAGCGCGGCATTATTGTCACACAGACGTCGTGTTTGATGGACGAGTTAATTATTACCTCATCGATTCCTCCTTAGATGGCGAGCAGCCAAAACATCTCACGACGGTTGACGGATCAGGATAAGGCATTCCGGCAGGACTCCTTCCTACTGAGAGCTCAGCCTGGCCAGACTCGTAGAAGAGAGGTCTTGATCCCTACCACCCCTTCGAGCCCCAATATCAGGCAGGCAATATGGCAGGGACAAATTGGCGGCAGCTCGTGCTATGCACCTCGAAAAGGGCATGATTGCAGTCAATAACTCGATATAAATGACACCGAAGGCCTCATGTGATCAAGGGATTATAGCCCCCCTGGTCTGATCAATGCCCAATGCCGCGATGTACATAAGCCTCATATTGGGCTTTGCCGGACACTTATGGAGCCCCAATGTGTCGCCATCCATCTCATGCCTGGCGTGTTGTGGACCGATAAAGAGGTGTGGGAGCCCGTAACTTAGACCAGGAAGACCGTAGTCGTCCGCTACAGCCCTCAGCTTTAAGGCTGCTTGAAATATACAGGAACATACGACAGTGGTGGAGCATTACGGGACAGGTGGAGAGGAATCTTAGGTTTTATAGCTTCTGTCTAGAGAGTGGAACAAATGTTTTCAAAGGCGAGTGGATCTTTGTTTTAATCTGTCACCATTATCGTCATATATTCGAACTGAGTATCTGAGTAGAACATCTAAATATCCATCGCGACATAATTTCGTTAGACTTCTTTCTTTCCAGAATCCATCTACACTTCGCAATGGTGAAGTCGATGAACGGACTATTGACACAGCCGCAGTTCTTTTCTTATTTCTCATGGCTGCTATGCACATAATTTATCATAAAGCTAAACATTGCAAAGGGCACCACAATAACAGATGTTGGTAATGATCATGGAGTAATAGTAACCCCTCTTCCAGTTTTATGCTCCAGTTGTTTTAGGTTCAGATTAAAAGATTTGGTGCAAATCGCGGCGGCAGAAATATGCTACAGAATCACAAGTCAGTAGATTATCATTCGACTTACTACTCCCTTGCGGGTGGGGTGGGGGGGGGGAGATAGGTATCTGCAAGGCAAAGTTTAATGGCATCGTAATAACATCAGGGCTGCCTTAAGATAAATAAAGGTGAAATAAAATCATGATTCATGTTCATAATGGCAGTTCACGTGGCCCCCAATAGGGTAATGATGCACCAGGCTAAACATTCTTTCCGTTGAGTGCATTGTGATCGCGTCATTTGACCGTATAGCATTGACTGAAGCAATTTACCGCCTGGGCCCGTGTTGGTCCGGGCTACGAGTGCCGTCAGCAGCACCTGTGACATCGCGACCACGCGGTCCTGGACGGCAAACAAGCTTAATTCCCATTCTAACAGGATAATAGTGTCATTACTGCTACTCACATTACATTTTGTAACTCAACAATCGCCAAACTAAATATTGATAAAAATGTGGATGCAAATATAATATTGACGGGATAATGTCTTAGGCATTGATTTTCCATTATTTCTTCGACCAAGCTTCCTTTAAATTTGTCAACGAAGGCGGCTTTTTGTATAAACATTGTTTCTTCGGTTTCGTTCCAAGTAACACAGTCACCAATATTTATATTTAATAATGCCTCATACACAGATAGCTTGGCACAATTTGTACTTTTCACACTTTGTTTTTCATCGGTGTTTTGAACCAAGCTTGCTTCGTATTTATAACACCGTTAAAAAGTTAGTCATTGGTCCTCAGCTCAGCTTGTTTACAAACCGGCATGCTCATAGACTCCAGCAAGTGTAAGAAATAAGCAAATGTTGAAATCACGATCATGTTGCCGATCTGTCACTTGTCTTTGCATGGCATAATGAAATTGGTATATATATTCCTGGGCTCGATTCCTTGTAACGACATAAGGATTTTCACATCTTCCTCATATTTTAAATTAACCTCGAAATTCGCCATTCTCACGCCCATTTGGTTCATTGTCGTGTGCCATAGCGTTTCTACACCAAACAAAATGTATAACCCGTGTCTTGAGGTATGTTCCATGAGATAGGATATTGGAGTTCACCATTGTATTTCAATCTTTCAGATCGAAGGGGTGACGGTCCTGGTTAGGTCACTGAGCGTGGCTGTAGTTCAGCGATGAGAGATACGTGCGCGCAAAACAAGTGGTCCCGGATTTGAATACCGGTGGCGACTTCATGATTTTTCACATCTTCTTTCACATAAATTAACCTCGGAATGCACCATTCCAAAGCTCAATTGGTTCAGCCTCATGTGCCAAAGCGTTTCGCAATGCAAGACGTATATATGGCCAGTCGGCCGCGTTGACTTACCCCTGGCGATAATTGCCTCATTTGTCCATAATGGGTTACAGATGCCTTGGAATGAGAACCATAGCACGATACCTTCTTCCTGCCTCCACGTCAACGTAAGTTTGGTCCTCTCCTCCCTACTCTTCATCGTTAGTCTTCAATCCGCTCCTTGTACTAGGATGTTAATACCCACCATAGACGTATTAAAAATCAGGCTGGCCAGCGCTTGATCATCTTGTTGCACTCAGCCCTAAACAACACAACAACAGTTTTTTCATGATTCATGTTCATAATGGCAGGTCACGTTGCTCCAATGGGGTAATGATGCACCAGGCTAATCATTCTTGACATTGACTGAAGCAATTTACAGCCCGGGCCCGTGTTGGTCCCGGCTACCGCGAGTGCCGTCAGCAGCACCTGTGACATCGACACCATGGGGCCCAGGGCGGAAAACAAGGTGAATTCCCATTTTTGGCAGGATAATCGTGTCATCACTGCTATTTACATTACATTTTATAATTCAACAATCGCCACACTAAATCTTTATAGCAATGTTGATGCAAAAAAAAATTGACGGGATAATGTTTTTAAGCATCGATCTTCCATTATTTCTTCGACCAAGCTTCCTTTAGCCTCCTCCCTACTCTTCATCGTTAATCATCAATTCGCTCTTTGTACTAGGATGTTAATACCCACCATAGACGTATTAAAAATCAGGCTGGCCTGCGCTTGATGATCTTATTGCACTCAGCCCTAAGAAACACAACAAAAAATCCGTTCAAAGTTGATGCCGTAGTGCTCTATTTTTATCGGATTAAGGAGGTTCCCGGCATCACTGTGGCGCCATCTGGTGGACTATGCCGCTGCGATCTGGCGATAAGCTGGTACCGCAGCTCATACTCATACTTGTAAGTGAGCGAGCGAGCGAAGTTGGGCCGCGGAACCAGGCTAATCTGGCGAATGCTCGATGGTCCGCAGCGCGTCATCGTTTATGTCTTGTTTATGTAACCAAGTCGCGAAACTGATGCGCTGTAATAGGAAATTGATAGGGAAACGCAAGTCCAAGCAAACTAAAGAACGTATTGGGATGTATAAATATATCTTTGAACGAACTGACAATAGAAAAACAAACCGGCAAATTACATAGCGTTGACCACACAGGCACAGTAAATCGGTGGGGAAGGCGGGAGGGGGGGGGGGGGTGTAGGGATCCCCCACATCATCGTAGCTCTATATGCTTACACGCTTGGTTGCTTATATGTTTTCATGTAAATTTGATAACATCAAGTATCTTATTCAATCTTGCGAGTACATGTCGTGTCTCTAGTTCAGCTGTTTCCCATTCCGACCCTCAGAATTACCGGCACAATTTCCATGTTCAGAGTCATTTTAGGAAAAAACGAGGTATAAGACCCATATATTTTTTTCTCTTATTTTAACCAACAAGGATCAGGCTTGTTACAGACAAATTTTTATTAACTTTGTCTGAGCCGTTGTTTTTCTGTTGAATATTTCGCGTCGAAATTCAAAAATTCTCCATTGACAGCCATTATGAAATTAGATGTGACCCCCTACCTATTCAACGTCATTTTGCCAGAAAAGTAGGTAGAAGACATATCTTTTTTATGTTATTTTATCGTTTTAGATACACATTACTACAAGTTGAAAAATTGTCAAGACGTTTGTCTGAAAAAAATGTAATCTATGCATCTACCTTAAGGCCATTATTTTGGTACCAGACGGCATCATAACTTGCTACCAGCCTTATGGGACACACGTGACGTATGTTTCTTGTCACATTTGTGCAACAAGAACTTTATCCTTGACGATGTCGTCAAGTGGCCATCATGGTATGTTCTTTACGCGAATGCGGCTGGCATGATATTGGAGGGAGAACAAGTCATGATCAACTTGACGGCCTTATAAACTGTACTTTATGATATTTGTCCACTTTGGTCAGACTTTGACGAGGATACAATGGAACACATGCACAACCAGTGGTCCTGGATTTTCAAGACAACTGCAATCCAGTGACCGCGAACGTAAATATTATATAGCTTGTTCCTATTATTATCGCATGGATGGTGCTACCATAAATAACCGAGATATTGTTGCTCAGCATTAAATACCATGAAATCCCTAATAAATGAAGGATACACCAACCTGGTTACGTAGGCTTGCATAGTGTCTTACATGACATGTCACTTACATGACGGCCGAACGCATCTGACGGGTGTCTGAGCAGCTTCAACTTTGCCACAATAAAGTGCAGTCCCTCCAGCCTTCATCTATTACTCAGGTTTATTTGATCACTTCATCATTTCGGAGTTGCCAGTCGAAGTTTCTTAGAGGAGGGAGGGTAATGCTATTCCAAAGCAATGCCTGTATATAGTGGGCGCGACGAAGGATGAATGGATGCAAACATGCCCCAGATTTGCTCCGAGGCATCCTGTCATAATAGCCGCTTTGGGGTTGGCCGAGACAGAGATAACTGCCTGCCATCCATTTTCTTAAAGCTTGGTCATTAGCTCGCAATGTTAACCTTCAACCCGCCATGCAGTGCTTTAAATTGTCGTCCTCCCGGTGTCAACCGTCTGAAACCCACTGACCGACCTCAAAGAAGTGGACGCGCCTCGCCCCCCTCCCCCTACTCTTCATCGCCCTCTCCCTCTCCCTCTCCCTCTCTCTTTCTCTCGCTCGCCCACTCTTTCCGTATTAACCCCCCGCCAGCACCCATCACACCTCCCTCTCTTCTTCTTTCGACGGGCCACCAACTCAACTAGCGTGGAGAGGCCGAACCCGTGCAATCAGACCTGGTGTCACGACCTTTCATGTCACGTGTTGTTTTCAAGGTCATACCCCTGCGTGTCTGTCCGGCTAGTGGCGAGAACTAGGCGCCGCGGGGTCTCAGACCCGATTGACTCCCCGCGTGACAGAGTGTCTCGCTGGAGATACAGGGCCGAGTGGACATTGGAGTCGGTGGATCCGTACCTTCATTGATTGGCAAACTGCAAAGATTCAATCGTGTAAATCAGATACCACATGTATATACCACATGTAGAATATTCTTCATGTCGCGGTTTAAATTGATGCAATCTATTATGCAACCGCAGAGACTGTCTATCGGACTGGAAGCATCGACGCCCAGGACTGCAGCGAAACGACTACGTGACAGGAACATCAAATCTGGTTGGCCTTTTGTGATGTGTTTTTTGGTGGAGAATCCACGAGAGACAAATAGCTTCTGACTATCGCCAGCCGCTGCGATTTGGCCTTCATCAAAGCCCAAAGCACAATCCGCTTTCTGGTTTCACGCCTGTCAGTAATGTCCCATTTGCTGAAAGCCACTTCGCCCGGATCCAATTCTTTCCAGCGCGTTTACCGTCACCCAAACACGTTCAATGAACCGCACGTTATGGCGATGATGTTCGTACTACTTCACGAGCGTATGTTGTTAGTGTATTGCATTTTTCTGTGTAAGGGCAAACCGTTGTTTCAGCGCAGCTCACGTATTACTCACGCCTAACGTTTACTACAATAATACATTTCGTGGGTTCTAACATGGAATATGGACCATTGCAAGCCTAGAAATGCTAGTCGCCAGTGGTACCATACGTCTAGTCCTTTTGTTGAAGGCCCCTGAAAATGTCTGAACATTATTTTACTTCATTTACTTCCGGTCAATAATGTGTCTTTGCCGAGAGGCTTTCGCATGCCATTATGCGATTTCCATTAAGTTTAAAATGTCGACGTCGGGCCATAGACAGAGGCATAAAGTCACTGTTTAGACGAGCTCAGCGGGTTTTGGACAGGGTGCTGTAAGATATTCACGACCCTTGCCCTCATCTCATCCCTTCCCATGCAGCCGCCATTCACCAGGACCTCGATTTAAACCAACGGATGTTGGGGGAATGAGCAATAGCTGCTGCAACGAACCTCACTTTGGTAATACCTCACTTATCATAGTTTGACATTACGAAAAAGTTAGCATCATATGTGCCCGTGCTGTGACCTAACTAAAACAAGAGATAAATATGACAAGTTATTTTGCAATTTTCTCGTGCCCGTAGTCTTGGTGGTGATGATGGATCCATAAAGAGACTGCGAGAACTTCAGCCTTCAGTACTGTTACAGTTACAGTTAATGTCAGTGTGAAGGACAATTTAACTGTTACCTCAACGATTCCTCATTAGATGGCGAGCCGCCAAACATCGCAGGGTGGGTGACGGATCAGGATACCTGTGTACGCACTTTAAAGCTTAGCAGCGCCATCCACCTAGTAGGCTCTAGGGGGCTATCGCCAGTAAAACCGCTGACCCTCCTCCCGTTGTCCTCAACGACCCTCCCCGTCCCCATTGCCTTCCCTGTCACACAATGCCATCAATCAGTCGAAGGTGTTAGGCGGTCTATCAGGCCCAGCCAAGCTTAACGATTATATAAAGGTGGGGTTGGTTAAATTAGGCTCAGCCTCCGGCGGGGCTCCTCACTACTTCTCTTATCCCGGGCCGACTCGTAGCAGAGAGGTCTTGATCTCGACCACCCCTTCGAGCCCCAATATCTGGCCCACTGTCAGGGACAAATTGGCGGCGGCTCGTGAGACGCACCCCGAAGAGGACATGATGGCAGTCAATGACTAGATATAAATGACACCGGGGGTCTCATGTGATTAAGGGATTCTAGCCCCCCTGGCCTGATCAATGCCCAATGCCGCGATGTATATCAGCCTCATATTGGGCTTTGCCGGACACTTTTGGAGCCCCAATGTGTCGCCATCCTTCTCATGCCTGGCGTGTTGTGGACCGATAAAGAGGTATGGGAGCCCGTAACTTAGGTGATCAAGACCAGGAACACAGTAGTCGTCTGCTACAGCCTTGAGCGTTAAGGCGGCTTCAAATATACATGACGATACGACAGTGGTGGACACGTGGAGAGGACCTTAGGTTTTATAGTTTTTGTCTAGACAGTGGAACAGGTGTTTTCAAAACCGAGTAGCACTTTGTTTTAATCTGACACAATTATCGTCATATATTAGAGCTGAGCATCTGAGTAGAACATCTATATATCAATCGCGACATAATTTCGTTCTTTTTTTCTTTCCAGAATCTATCTACACTTAGCTATGTTACCGCGTACTCCTATAACGCATTCAAGTTCCGTAAACAAACTGCACATTCACAGCACTTGAATAATTTACCATGTATTTAACTGCTACCATGAGCCTATGGCCTGATGGTTCTGAGGATTCTAAGAATTATTATCCTGATTATTATCCTGATTATTATCCTGACATCACAAAAGTGCCTAAGCTTGAATCGCACACGCTTCAATTAAGTATTATATTTCAGAAACAATGCGCAATTAATTTCAGCCATGCAAACAGTTGGAAATAGGTATTACTTTTGGACCAGCTTATTAGGATCATTTACACCACACTAGGCATCCATGGGTGGATTTTCTAGGTGCAGTCGGTGCACGGACTATTGGCACAACCGCGGTTTTTTTCTTATTTCTCATGGCTGCTTTACACATACTTTATCCCAAAGCTAAATTTGCAAAGGGAACCACGATCACAGATGTGGATAATGATCATGGATTAAATTGTAACTCCTCTTCCAGTTTGACACGTCCAGTTGTTTCAGGTCCGGATTAAAAGATCTGGTGCAAAACGCGGCAGCAGAAACGTGCTACAGAATCAAACGTCACTAGACTATCATTAGACGACTTACTACTCCCTTGGGGGAAAGGGGGGGGGGGGTGCAAAAGATAAGTACCCGCAAGGCAAAGTCGAATGGCATCGTAATAACATCAGGGCTGCCATACGATAAATACAGGTGAAATAAAACGCAACATCACAGCAATCAATTCCATTACGTCGTGACCTACGTGCGCTAACCTTTGCACACGAAACACCCAAACACAGATTTGCGTTTTTTCATGATTCATGTTCATAATGGCAGGTCACGTTGCTCCAATGGGGTAATGATGCACCAGGCTAATCATTCTTGACATTGACTGAAGCAATTTACAGCCCGGGCCCGTGTTGGTCCCGGCTACCGCGAGTGCCGTCAGCAGCACCTGTGACATCGACACCATGGGGCCCAGGGCGGAAAACAAGGTGAATTCCCAATTTTAGCAGGATAATCGTGTCATTACTGCTATTTACATTACATTTTATAATTCAACAATCGCCACGCTAAATCTTTATAGCAATGTTGATACAAATATAATATTGACGGGATAATGTTTTTAAGCATTGATCTTCCATTATTTCTTTGACCAAGCTTCCTTTAGCCTCCTCCCTACTCTTCATCGTTAATCATTCACTCGCTCTTTTTTACTAGGATGTTAATACCCACCATAGACGTATTAAAAACCAGGCTGGCCTGCGCTTGAAGATCTTGTTGCACTCAGCCCTAAGAAACACAACAAAAAATCCGTTCAAAGTTGATGCCGTAGTGCTCAATTTTTATCGGATTAGGCCCATTATTTTGGTACTAGACGGCACACATTAATTCCTACCAGCGTTATGAGACACATATAAGGTATGGTTCTTGGCAAATTTGTGCAACAAATATCTTATCCTTGACGATGCCGTCAAGTTGCCATCATGGTATGTTCTTTTCGCGAATGCGGCTGGCATCGTATTGGACAAAGAACAGGTCATGATCAACTTGACGGCCTAATAAACTGTACTGTATATGTACTGTACTGTACGAGGATACAAGGAAACACATAAATAACCAGTGGTCCTGGATTTTCAAGACAACTGCAATCATGTAATCGAGGAAGTGAATATTTTATAACTTGTTCCTGGTATTATTGCTTTAATGATGATATCGCGAATAGCCGAGATACTGTAGTTCAGCATTTAATCCCTACTAAATGAAGGATAAATCAACCTGGTTACCAAGGCTTGGATAGCGTCTTATATGACGAACAAATACATCTGACGGGATTCGAAGTAGCTTCAACGTTCCCAACCAGGCAGATAAAATGCCGTCCCTCCAGCCTGCATTTATTACTCTTATTTGATCGCTTCATAATTCCCTGAGTTGCCAGCGGACAGTTTGCCAGAGGAGGGAGGGTAATGCTATTCCAAAAAAAATGCTTACAAATAGTGGGCACGACGAGAGATGAACGGATGAAAGCACGCCCTAGAAGCAGGTCTAGATTCGAACCCAGGACCTTTTTTTGATATGTGGTATAATGCGCTAACCACTACACCAGGGAAAGCCCCTCAACACCAAAATTAAGTTGCTGATTTGGTCGTGACGGCGCCTCCGCTGATTCAGAGGTGATAATTAACCTTTGCGCGATCGATGCTCTCCTGGAGTGCCCGACAACAGGGAAGATGAAACACGTTTGGGTCAATTCTCCTCCGAGGCTTCCTGTCGTAATAACCGTTTGCGGTTGGCCGAGACACAGATAACTGAAAAGGCCTTTGTTGTCTCTAACATGCTTCTGTCGGCATGCTGGGTGAGCTATGCCAGCCATCCATCTTTTGAAAGCTTGGTCATTAGCCCGCAATGTTAACCTTCAACCCGCCATGCAGTGCTTTGAATTGTCGTCCTCCCGGTGTCAACCGTCTGAAACCCATCGACCGACCTCAAAGGAGTGGACGCGCCTCGCCCCCTTCCCCAGGCCCCACCCCCGTCTATCTTGCGCTCTGCCCCTCTCTCTCGCTCTCTCCCTCTCTCTCTCCCTCTCTCTCTCCCTCTCGCCCGCTCGTTCTGTATTTCCGCCACCAACCATCTCTCTCTCCCTCTCTTGTTCTTTTGGCGAGCCACCATCGCATCCAGCGTGGAGAGGCCTAACCCGTGCAATCAGACCTGGTGTCACGACCTTTCATGTCACGTGCTGTTTTCAAGGTCACACCCCTGCGTGTGTGGCAGGCGAGTGGCAAGAACGAGGCGCCGCGGGGTCTGACCCGATGGACTCCCCGCGTGACAGACTGCCACGCTGGAAATACAGGGCCGAGTGGACATTGGACTCGGTGGATCCGTACCTTCATCGAATGGCGAGCTGCAAAGATTCAATAATGTAAAACAGATATCATACCCTGATATTATGCGATATATCACTTTACTGTACATATCAGCACACCTAGTTATGTTAGAAGAAAGGTGTCCATCGAACATTCCAGGCCTCTACATTTCTTGCTAAAACGGTGCGCATTTAATATGGCATCCACAAAAACAGCAGAACTAGTATTAAGAGATGGATATCAGCGAAACAAAAGAATTTGATATCACGTGTAGAGTCTTCTTCATGTCGCGTTTTATATTGATGCGATGCATTAAGCCAACGACGTGACTGTCTGTCGGACCGGCAGTCTCGACGCCCAGGGCTGTAGTGGCGCGACCACGTGACAGGAACATCAAATCGGTTGGCTTTTTGTAACGTGTTTTTGTTGGAGAATTCCCCAGAGGCCAATAGCTTGTCACTATCTCTAGACGTTGTGATTTGTCCCTTAATAAAACCCAAAGCCTAACCTGTTAATACGCCCGCCGGTTTCTGGTTTCACGCCTGTCAGTTTTACTGCTCCATAAGCTGGATGCCACTACACCAGGGTTGGATTCTCTCCCACGGGTTTACCGTCACCGAAACGCATTTAATGAACCGCACTTTATAGAGATGACTTCGTAATACTTCACGTATGTTAATGTATTGCAGGCCCAGAAATGCTAATCGAGAGTGGTACCATGCGTCTAGCCATTTTGTTGCCCATTTATGCCCCTGAAAATGTCTAAAAATAATTTCATAGGTCAAAAAATGCGCCTTTGTCGAGAAGCTTTTTGCATGCCATTCTTCGATATCCGCCAAGTTTCTATTAAACGTCGACGTCGGGCCAAAGACAAAGGCATAGTCACTGTTTATACGAGCTCAGACAGGGTTCTATATTCACGACCCTTGCTCTCATCCAATCCCTTCCCTTACATCCGCCATTCGCCAGAACCTGAACCATTGGATCTCGGGGGGAATGAGCAATAGCTGAATGAGCAATCGCTGCAGCTGGCTTTCTGAGTGCGCAACCAGTGCTGCGTCGTCAGCAAATAGCAGTTCCCTTATTAGGAAGCTCCTCCGCTTGAACTTAGCACGCAATCTGGAAAGGTTGTACAATTTCCCATCCGATCTGGTGTGCAGGTAAACCCCCTCCGCATCCTGATCAAATGCGTGCGAAAGGAGCATAAAGAAAAAGATACCAAATAAAGTTGGCACAAGAACACAACCTCGCTTCACGCCGTTTCTGACTTGGAAGCTCTCGGACGTAGCTCCGTCGAACTGTACTGTGCTGAACGAGTGTTCGTGAAAGAAGCGGATAATGTTAGGTAGTTTGCGGGGTCAGCCAATAGACTTCAACATTTTTCGACAACCCGGATCTGCTGCCCGTATCAAAAGCCTTGGTAAGATCAACAAAAGCAAGGTAGAGGGGCTTGTGCTGCTCTCTACATTTCTCCTGAAGTTGACGCAACGAGAATATCATGTCGACAGTGGAACGTCCGGCTCTAAAACCGTACTGCGCCTCAGGATTCACTCTGTTTGCAAGGAGTTGCAGTCTCTTTAATGCAATTCTGGCGAAGAGTTTATCAGTAATGCTTAAGAGTCATATGCCGCGGTAATTGTTACAATCGCCCCGGTCCCTTTGTTTGCGTTAAAAAAGTTAAACAACTTCTATCTTCGTTGCCTGCGAAACATTTTAGGCATTTTTATGGCAAGACAAAGTAACAAATGCCGACGTGTTAGCCAGGGCCAACCTTCCGAGCATTATTGTGCATGCCGATGGCAAAAGGCCAACTAGGCGGCCAAAGCTCAGTTTTACGGATGTTTGCAAGCGTGACATGAAGGCTTTCGGCACCCATACAAATTCTTTGGAGAACCTAGTATCCGAAGAGAGGGAATGGTCACGTGTAGTGCGTGACGGAATGGTCCACCACCACGACATGCTCTGGTTTGACAAACTGGAATTGAAACGCCAATCTAGGCGCCCAGTGCGACGACCGCGGGAAGCTCTGTCGGTCACAGATAGGTTTTTTGAGGCATAAGCGCAAATGCCGCGACGCAAATCGTATTACTTGAAATCAAACAAAGCTGCAAAATCCATCGTCTTTCGTAGACGGACGAATGCCAACCAGCATGTGTACAACGTACGCTCGAACTTGGTCTTAATATACCCACATATAATATGTCCCCATACGAGCAGAACTGATAATGCATCACTTATCATAGCAAGACATTCCGAAAAGGGAATGTGTGCACTTAGATGGCGATCCGCCAAAACATAACATCGCAGGGTGGGTGACGGATCAGGATATGCCATTCCCAAAAGAAGCGTCCCTTCCCTCATCCACCCACCCACCCCGTTTATCCAGGGCCGACTCGTAGAAGAAAGGTCTTGATCCCGACCACCCGTTCGAGCCCCAATATCTGGCCGTATGGCAGGGACAAATTGCTGGTGGCTCGTGAGACGCACCCCGAAAAGGACATGATTGCAGTCAATAACTCGATATAAATGACACCGGGGGTCTCATGTGATTAAGGGATTATAGCACCCGAGGCCTGATCAATGCCCAATGCCGCGATGTACATAAGCCTCATACTGGACATGTCGGACACTTATGGAGCCCCAAGGTGTCGCCCATCCATCTCATGCCTGGCGTGTTGTGGACCGATAGAGAGGTATGGGAGCCCGTAACGTAGGTGATCAAGACCAGGAAAACCGTAGTCTTCTGACACAGCCTGTAGGCCGTGCGTTGTGGCTCATTCAAATATATAGGGAGATAAGACAGTGGTGGAACATTATTGGCAGGTATTTGCTCTTCTTGATTTTATAAATTAGTCGGTTTGGCTATTCCCCATTATCTCCAAATGTCTTCATACAAATATACTCACGAAATGAATTGATAAATGGAAAAACGGTGCCCGACATATGTTGCAATTATTATAAGCTTATCTAGGCAGTCCATCTCGGTCCGTGTATGTACAGGCACACGCATTACGCTAAGTGCGGTGCTAGCTATCACATAAGTGTCGTAGCTAGAATCACACGCGCCCGAAAATTAAGCATTACAACTATCGTCCAGTGAACAATATAATATTTCGGAAATAACTACTTCATATACGAACAAAATGGGAAAAGAGTGGCACGTATTATTTGTGGACCAGTTTATGAGGGTCATTTGCACTGAATGGCATCCCCGGAGTTTATGGTTGGTGGGGTGGTTGGTTGGTTGGGCGGGGGGGGGGGTGGGGAGGGGAGGGGTTCACACACTGTTGACACAGCTGCAGTTCTTTTCTTGATTCGCAGGGAGATGTTTTTACGAATACTTCATCATCACACCTACACTTTGCAAAGGGCACCACAATCGCAGATGTTTGCAATAATGACATATTTACTGGTAAGCCCTCTTCCAGTTTTATACCAGGTTGCCATCCAGTCCAGATTCCTGGAAATGGTGCAAAACCCTGACAGCAAAACGTTCTGCACAGGCGGCCCAAATCTCAATAGATTGTCTTTTGCCAACTTACTACCCCCAGGGGTGCCATAGATAAATACCTCCAATGCGAGACCGAATGGCGTGGTAATGGCATAGGAGCCGCGATAAAATAAAAAAACCTTCCTTAAAATAATTGTGAAATAAAAGCAAAATGTCACGGTAATCAGCTGTATTGTATCGTAACCTACCTGCCACTAACGTGCATTGCGGCTCATTCAGATATACAGGACCATGCAAGGCACGTGAAATGTCATCACGCAGATTTACGATCTCCATGATTCATGTTCATAAAAGCAGTTCACAGGGCCTCATTGGATTAAGGATGCACCGGGCTGATCATGCTTTTGTTTCTGTGTTGGTTTATGATAAAGTCAGTGCAAATAAAGATGGGATTTGGCTTTTAAATATTGATTTTGCACTATACATGTACTTGTTTTTGCTGAGAAACGCTCTGGCACACGGGAACCAATTGGGCTTTGGAATGTGCATTTCGGTGTTAATTGAGATGAAAGAGGATGTAAAAATCATGATGTCGCCAACGGGCGTCGAACCCAGGAACATGCAGGTATATGCATATCGATTTGCAGGTTTTCATTTCACCGTGGAAATGCAAGCATATAAATCAAGCGCTACATCGACACATGATCGTGACTGAAAGCACTGTTGCATATTGCTTACACTTACAGGGGTCTGTGAGCATGCCCAGCTCGGTTAGTAAGCAAGCTGGGCTGCAGGTCAATGACCGTGTCATGCATACAGGCAATCCTGGTTCAAGGCATCCAGAAAAATCTAGTTGCCAAAAGTATAAAATCTATTCATGTGCACCACCATGGCCCGAGTCTTTTCTCGCTTTCTCGTCGCTCCACTACCATAAAGGCAATACAACTAACTTTATTAGGTTTTAAAAATAAATCCATAACGCTTAGCTCTTGTGGCTACTACAACCGTCTAGATGAAAAATCGAAAGGAAAAAAAATAAACACTCCCGTCGTTGGTTTTCAAGAGGCCCGTTTCCGGGTACCTCCTTACCGCTGCCCGTTACTGTGCAACGTTAATTAAATAGGGCACACCACGTTATTTCAGCAATAATGTGCCGTGGTTCTTTTTAATGTATGCCTTATCATATCAGCGAGGGAAATGTGACAGTGGCAATTGTATGAGATTTGTCTATTGCTCTATAGTGCAATGACGACGTTTGAATGGACGTGACAACGCCAAAGGTGTCTAAATCCATATTGGGTTTAAGCGAAAAACACTAATTGCACAGAGGCTCTTGGGCCAACATGAACCTGCGCAGACAGAGATTCATTCCCTGCCAAGCTTTCTTCTTATTTTAGATGGAACTAAATATTTTACTTATAAATACGAATATGTATATAATGCAAGTCATGTTAATCCCAGATCGGCGCCGCGGTTAGGGATATTGTGCTATGAGACGGAAGATCACCAGCGCGTGAGAGGCGAGGCTTCTGAACTTCCGAAGAGAGTTATGGGAGCATCTCCGCTCGTCTCCGCTAACCCTTTACCGCCAGTTCTCAACAAATAGGAATATCGCAGATAATTACTCTTATATTAGTAACTACTTAAACAGAGCGTTGTAAACAGCTCATTGCCCCATCTTCCATTGATTGAAAGTTGATGCTGTTTTTAATGGCGGATGCACTGAAGTGGGAAGACCCAACTCCCGATATGTCGGTCTAAGCTTAAAACGTTATGCCTATGTCTTTGGCTCTACGTTTTAAAGTTTTTGTTGCAAGCCGAACATTAACATGCAGAAGCATCTCGCCAACAACGTGTTCTAGACCTATGATTTAAATTATTGTCATACATATTCAGGGGGCTTCATGGACAATAAACAACCCAAGGCGCCATTGACGACAACCATTTCTGGGCTTGCAATACATTAACACACGTGAAGTATTACGATCATCGCCATCAATTGTGGTTCATTGAACGTGTTTCTGTGACGCTAACTCCGCGAGAAAGAATTGGATTCTGGGGAGGTGGCGTCTAGCTTATGGAGCATTAAAACTGACAGGTGTGAAACGAGAAACCGACTGGGCGTATTAACGGGTTGTGCTTTGGGGTTTTATGAGGTTTTATGGACCAATCGCAGCGGATGGAAATAGCGACAAGCTGTTTGTCCCCCGTGGATTCTCCAACAAAGAAACACATCACAAAAGGGCAACCAGATTTGATGGTCCTGACACGTGGTTGTGTCGCTGCAGCTCTGGGCGTCGAAGCTCCAAGTCCGAATGACAGTCCCGGCGGTTGCTTAATACAGTGCATAAATTTAAAACACGACATGACGAATATTGCGCTTGTGACATCTAAATTCTTTTGTTTCGCTGATAGAGAGACAACATGAACTTTAGCCTTCAGAACTGCCACAGCGCGACATCAATGTCACACAGACGTCGCGTGTGAAGGACGACTTAACTATTACCTCATCGATTCCTCCTTAGATGGTGAGCAGCCGAAACATGACATCGCACGGTGGGTGACGGATCAGGATATGCCATTCCCTTAAGAAGCGTCCTTCCCTTATCCACCTCGGCCCTCTGTGGTTATCGATAGGCCGCTGACTGTTCTCCCACTGCCTGCAACGACCTTCCTTCGTTCCCATCGCCTTCCCGGTCACACAATGCCCTTGAGAGTACATACATGTATCTGTCAGTCGGATGGGTAAGACGGTCATTCAGGCCCAGCCAAGCTGAACGATTATATAAAGGAGGAGGGGGGGGGGTGCTATATTAAACTAAGCCTCCGGCGGGACTCCTTCCTACTTCGCTCGCCCAGGGCCGAGTCGTAGACGAGAGGTCTTGATCCCGACCACCCTTTCGAGCCCCACTATCTGGCCACATGGCATGGACGAATTGCCGGCGGCTCCTGAGACGCACCCCGATGAGGACATGATTGTAGTCAATGACTCGATATAAATGACACCGGGGGCCTCATGTGATTAAGCGATTATAGGCCCCCTGGTCTCATCAATGCCCAATGCCGCGATGTACATAAGCGTCATATTGGGCTTTGCCGGACGCTTATGAAGCCCCAATGTGTCGCCATCCATCTCATGCCTGGCGTGTTGTGAGCCGATAAAGAGGTATGGGGGCTCGTAACTTGAGTGATCAAGACCAGGAACACAGTAGTCGTCTGCTACAGCCTTGAGCGTTAAGGCTGCTTCAAATATACAGGACGATACGACAGTGGTGGAACCTTGTACTTCTTAACAGGCCTTTGCTTTTCTCCCGATAAAAAAATCAGTCGAGACACGTGGAGAGGAACCTTAGGTTTGATAGTTTTTGTCTAGACAGTGAAGCAAGTGTTTTCGAAGGCGAGTGGCACTTTGTTTTTATCTGTCACCATTATCGACATATATTAGAGTTGAGCATCTGAGTAGAACATCTATATATTGATGGCGACATAATTTCGACTTCTTTCTTCCCAGACTCAATCTACACTTGGCTATGTTGCCGCGTACCCTTATAACTCATTTTAGTTCCGTAAACAAACTGTAGATTCACAGCAGGTGAACAATGTACTGCACCATATATTTAACTGCTACCATCATTACCATGGCCCGCAGGTTTTGAATAAGAATTATTATTATAACATCACAATAGTGCCTCAGCTTGAATCACACGCGCTCCAAATTAAGTATTTGTCGCAAGATAAATATTATATTTCAGAAAGAATGAACAGTTAATTTCGGCCATGCACACTATTGGCAATGAGTATGATTTGTGAACCAGCTTATTGGGATCATTTACACCATGCTTGGTATCCATGGGTGGATTTTCTAGGTGGAGTCGATGCACGGACTATTGACACAGCTGCAGTTCTTCTCTTATTTTGCATGGCTGCTTTACACATACTTTATCCCAAAGCTAAACATTGCAAAGGACACCACAATCACAGATGTTGGTAATGATCATGGAGTAATAGTAACCCCTCTTTCACAGGTTTCACAGGTTTGCGTTTTTTATGATTCATGTTCATGATAGCAGTGGGGGTAATGATGCACCAGGCTAATCATTCTTTCCATTGAGTGCCTTGTGATAACGTCATTTGACAATATAGCATTGACTGAAGCAATTTACGGCCTGGACTCGTGTTGGTCCGGGCTACGATCGAGTGCCGTCAGCAGCACCTTGACATCGACACCATGCGATCCTGGACGGCAAAAAAGCTTGATTCCCATTTTATCATTACTGTTATTCACATTACATTTCATTATTCAACAATAGACAAACAAAACATTGATAAAAATGTGGATGCAAATATAATATGCTTTAAGCATAGATTTTTCATTATTTCTTCGACCGAGCTTCTTTTATATTTGTCAACGAAGACCGTTTCTTGCATCAACATTGTTTCTTCGGTTTCGTTCCAAGTAACGCATTTACCAATATTTATATTTAATAATGCCTCATACACAGATAGTTTTACGATTTATACTTTTCACACTTTGATTTTCGTCGATGGTTTGAACCAAGCTTGCTTCGTATTCATAACACCATTAAAATGTCATTGGTCCTCAGCTCAGCTTGTTTGCTAACCGAGCTGGGCATGCTCATAAACAGCAGCAAGTGTCAGAAATAAGCAACCAATTGAAATCACTTGACTTTGCATGGCATAAGGAAATCGATATACATATTCTTGGGCTCAATTTCAATGATTTTCACATCTTTCTCATATAAATTAACCTAGAAATTCGCCATTCTAACGCCTATTTGGTCCATTGTCGTGTGCCATAGCATTTCTGCACCACACAAAATATCCAACCCGTTCCACAAGGTCTCTTTCATGAGATATTCGAGTTCACCATTGTATTTCGACCTTTCAGATCGGTCCTGGTTAGTTCACCGAGCGTGGCTGTAGTTCAGCGATGAGAGCTACGTGCGCGCAAAACAAGTGGTCCCGGGTTCGAATACCGGTGGCGACTTCATGATTTTTCTTTCATGTAAATTAACCTCGGAATTAACCATTCTAAAACCCAATTGGTTCAGCCTCATGTGCCAAAGCGTTTCTCAATGCAAGACATATATATGGTCAGTCGGCCGCGTTGACTTACACCTGGCGATAATTGTCTTATTTGTCCGTAATGGGTTACAGTGGCCTTGACATGAGAACCGTAGCACAGTACTCTCGTCCCCGATAATCTCTGTCTCCACGTCAACGAAAATACGGTCCGCTCCTCCCTACTCTTGATCGTTAGCCATGGATCGGCTCCTTGTACTAGAATGTTAATACCAATCATAGACATATTAAGAGCGCTTGATGATCTTTTTGCACTCAGCCCTAACAATGCAACAAAAAATCAGTTCAAAGTTTATTGCTCTATTTTTATAAAGCCATTATGTTGGGACCAGACAGCATACATCACTTTCTAACAGCGTTATGGGACACATATAGCGTATGTTTCATGGCAAATTCGTACCACAAGAACCTTATATTTGACGCCTGCATCTATTACTCAGGTTTGTTTGATCGCTTCATAATTGTCGGAGTTGCCAGCTGGAATTTATCAGAGGAGAGAGTGGGTAATGCTATGCCAAAGGAATGTTCACAAATAGTGGGCGCGACGTAGGATGAATGGATGCAAACATGCCCCAGATTTGCTGCCCTGTACCGGACGCGAACTCAGGACATATTGATCTGTTGTATAATGCCCTGTCTCCCTTAAACCAAATGAATTTTATGATTTGGTCGTGACAGCGCGTCCGCTGATTCAGAGGTGATGATAAACCTTGGCGCGATCGATGCTCTCCTGGAGTGCCCTCCAACAGCCCTAGGGAAGATGAAACACCTTTGGGTCAATTTCCCTCCGAGGCATCCTGTCATCATAGCCGCTTTGGGGTTGGCCGAGACAAAGATAACTAGAAAGAAGCGTCCTTCAACCCCATCCAACATGGCCTTTGTAGTCTCTAACATGCTTTTGCCGGCATGCATGGTGATCTATGCCCGCCATCCATCTTCTGAAAGTTTGGTTATTGGCTCGCAATGGTAACTTTCAACCTGCCGTACAGTGCTTTAAATTGCAGTCCCTCCGGCGTCAACCGACTCAACCCCACTCATCGACCTCAAAGCAGAGGACGCGCCTCGACCACCACCCCCCCCCTTCTTTCGGCGAGCTACCTCCTCAACCAGCGTAGAACTCGTGCAATCAGACCTGGCGTCACGACCTTTAATGTCACGTGTTGTTTTTAAGGTCACACTCCTGCGTGTCTGGCCGGCTAGGGGCGACAACTAGGCAAAGAGCAGAGCTGTTATTAGGAGATTGATATCAGCGATATCACGTGTAGAACATTGTTCATGTCGTGTTTTAAATTGATGCAATGTATTACGCAACCGCCGTCACTGTCTATGGGACTGGGAGCCTCGACACCCAGCACTGCAGCGGCACGATCACGTGTCAGGAATATCAATTCTGGTTGGCATTTTTTTATGTGTTTTTAATTGGAGAATCCACGCGAGACAAATAGCTTGTCGATATCTCCAGAAGCTGCTATTTTTCTCTTTATAATAGCCCAAAGTACAATCCGTTAATATGCTGCGCCGGTTTCTCGTTGCACGCCTGTCAGCTTTAATGCCCCATCAGCTGGATGCCACTCCCCCAGGTTCCTATCTCTCCTGCGAGGTTACCGTCACCGAAACGCATTTAATTAACCGCACTTCATGGCGATGACTTCGTAATACTTATGTTAGTACGTATGTTAGTGTCATGCCAGCCCGGAAATGACAGTCGCCAGTGGTACCATGCGTCTATTCATGTCATGTTTGAAAATTATTATATTTCGTTGGTAAAAAATTTTCTTCGACTTCCCTCGGGCCAAAACAGAGGCATAAAGTCACCGCTTAGACGAGCTCAGCGGGGTTTTAGACAGGGTTCTGCAAGATATTTACGGCCCTTGCCCTCATCCAATCCATTTCCCTGCATCCGCCATTCACCAGGACGTCGACTTAAACCAATGGATGTTGGCGGAATGAGCTAAAGCTGTTTGCGACCTACAATCGATGTTGGTATTTATATACCTACATATAATATGTTACCATACCACCAGTCCCGATAATATATCAGTTATCATAGTATTGCATTCCGAAAAAGGTAACATCATATGTGCACGTGCCGGGGCCTACCTACAACAAGAGATAAACATGACGTTATATCGCGATTTTCTCGTACCCGTAGTTTTGGTGGTGATGTTAGATCTATAGATGAACAGCAAGAACTTCAGCCTTCGGAACTGTTACAGTGCGACATTAATGTCACACAGACGGCGCGTGTGAAGAACGAGTTAACTATTACCTCATCGATTCCTCCTTAGATGGCGAGCCGCCAAGCATAACATCGCACGGTGGGTGACGGATCAAGATACCTGTCGGTACACGTTAAAGCTTAGCAGCACCATTCCCTCATTCACCTAGTCCCTCGGGGGTTATCGCCAGGGAAACCCCAGCACCACGCGATAGGCCGCTGACTATCCTCGCGCTGTCTGCACGAGGTCTGGTGTGAAACCACCTTCCTCCGTCCCCATCGCCTTTCCGGTCACACAATGCCCTTGAGAGCACATACATGTATCTGTCAGTGGGATGGGTAGGTCATTCAGGCCCAGCCAAGCTGAACGATTATATAAAGGAGGGGGTGGTTAAATTAGACTCCGGCGGGACTCCTTCCTACTGCGAGCTCACCCAGGGCTGACTCCTAGAGGTCTTAATCCCGACCACCCCTTTCGAGCCGGAATATCTGGCCCAGTGGCAGGGACAAATTACAGGCTGCTCGTGAGACGCACCCCGAAAACTTAACATACTTCATATACAAACAAAATGAGAAAAGCGTGGCACGTATCATTTGAGGACCAGTTTATGAGCGGTCATTTGCACTGAATGGCATCCCCGGAGTTTATGGTTGGTGGCGGGGGAGGGGGGGGGGGGGTATGCACACTATTGACACAACTGCAGTTCCTTTCTTAATTCGCATGGAGATGTTTCTACGAATACTTCATCATCACACCTAAACTTTGCAAAGGGCACCACAATCGCAGATGTGTGTAATAATGATATATTTACTGGTAAGCCCTCTTCCAGTTTTATATCAGGTCGCCATCCAGTCCAGATTCCTGGAAATGGTGCAAAACCCGGCAGCAAAACGTTCTGCACAGGCGGCCCAAATCTCAATAGATTGTCTTTTGCCAACTTACTACCCTCAGGGGTGCCATAGATAAATACCTGCAATGCGAGACCGAATGGCGTGGTAATAGCATAGGAGCCGCGATAAAAAAAAAAAAAACGTCCTTTAAATAAAGTGAGATAAAAGCAAAATATTACAGTAATCCGCTGTATTGTATCGTAACCTACCTGCCACTAACGTGCGTCGCGGCTCATTCAGATATACAAGACCATGCGAGGCACGTGAAATGTCCTCACGCAGATTTACGATCTCCATGATTCAGCTTCATAAAGGCAGTTCACATGACCTCATTGGGTTAAGGATGCACCGGGGGCTGATAATGATTTCTCTTTATTACGTTATGATCACATCATTGGACCATTCGCTGGCCATATAACATTGTCTGAAGCAATTTAAAGGCCTGGGCCCGTGTTGGTCAAGGTTACCGCGAGTACCGTCAGAAGCACCTGTGACACCATCGACACCGCGTGGCCGTCGGCAGCAAACAAGCTTGATGTTCAAAAATGTTCATATTCATGTCGGTACAATATAGACGGGATGCTGTTTTTAAACATTGATTTTCCACTATACATGTATTTGTTCTGATTGAGAAACGCTCAGGCACACGAGACTGAACCAATTGTGATTTGGACGGGTAAATTGTGGGGTTAACTGATACGAAAGAGGATGTGAAAATCCTGATGTCGCCACCGGGCATCGATCCCAGGAATATGCGTATCGATTTGTAGGTTTTCAGTTTACCGTGCAAATGCAAACATATACATCGGCAGAGGATCGTGATTTAACTTACGGGGGTCTATGAGTATGCCCCAATCGGTTAGTAAACAAGCTGAGCTGAAGATCAATGACTCCGTGTTATGCGTATAAGCACTCTTGCTACAAGGCATCCAGCAAAATCATTGTGTTAAAAGTTTGAATCGTATCTAAATTATGTGTGTTATTGGTGAGTGTCTTTATTCTTTGCCCGTTTCACAAATACGAATGAAACTTGGTTGAAGAGACATGTACGTTATTGAACTTACATATATAACTGGCATGCTCTTACAATGTGTTACATCGTTGCATGGAATCAAGTGTCAGGCTGAAGCGACGGGTTTATATATTATTCGCAATGGTGCCCTAGGACTTCCTAGAATAGGGTGGAATATTATGTTGGCAATACAGACATCAATTTCTCTGCCATCAAATGCGCATTGAATGCAAAATTCGGATATGATGAATGGTGAATGACTGGTGAACAAATCTTTTCAATTCAGTTTCATCGGCATCACGATCGGAAAATAGGATTCTACATATAAGGCATGTGATCCCAAGCGTTAAATTGGTATTCGTTATGTCTATTTTGCGAGGCTGACCCTTCTCCACTGGCCAAACTCCATTAGGGGTCGTACTGTTCGGGCTTTCCTAACCAGCCGTTTCCATTCATGCTCACCACGATGGCTCAAGTCGTTTCGCTTTCTCGCCGCCCCACTACCATAAGGGCAATAGAATTCACTTTATTAGGTTTGATAAAAAAAATTCTAGACCGCTTTGCTCTTGTGGCGACTAAAGGCGTCTGAATGAAAAGTCGAAAGGAAAAAAATAAATGCTCCCTTCGTTGGTTTTTAAGAGGCCGTTACCGCTTTCCGTAACTGCGAAACGTTAATTAAATCAGGGCACACCGCATTTGTTCACTAATAACGTGCCCCTGGTTTTGTTAGTTTATGCGTTATCACATAGGTCAGAGAAGGAAATGTCAAAGTGGCAATTGTATATGCTTTGCCATTTTCTCTATAGTGCAATGACAATGTTTGAAACGACAACGCCAAAAGTGTCCAAGTCCGTATTGGGTTTAAGCGAAAGACTTTTTTGCCCTAACGCACAGAGGCTCTTGGGCCAACATGAATCTGCGCAGGCACAAAATTTATTCCTTGGCAGGCAGTCTTCTTATGTTAGATGACACTTAATCAGTTATTTATAAATACCAATATGTAGCGAGCAATATAATAAAACACATGTTTATCCCAGTTCGGCACCTCGGTTAGGAATAATGTGTGACTGTAAAAATCGCGGCCCTTTTCGGATTTTTCACTTTAGGCACGATAACGCATTCAGACAAAGATAGTAGATCACCAAAGCATATGAGGCTCTGAACTTCCGAAGAGAGTTACTGGAGCATCGATAACTCAGAGCGTGGTAAACAGCTATTGCTCATTGCCCCATCATCCATTGGTTGAAGTCGATGTTTTTTTTAATGGCGGATGCAGTGAAGTGGGAAGTCCCAACTCCCGATCTTTGGCCTTACGTTTTAAAGTTTTTCTTACAAGCCGAACATTAACGTCATCTCGCCAAGAACGTATTCTCGGCCTTTGATTTAAATTATTGTCATGCATATTCAGGGGCCTTCATGGACAATAAAAAAACTCAAGGCGCCACTGACGACAATCATTGCCGGGCTTGCAATACACTAACACACGTGAATTCTTACGAAGATCATCGCCATAAAGTGCGGTTCATTGAATGATTTTCGGTGACGGGAACCGCGCTGGAAAGAATTGGATCCCGGGGAGGTGGCATCAAGCTTATGGGGCATTAAAACTGACAGGCGTGAAACGAGAAACCGACTGGGCATGTTAACGGGTTGTGCTTTGAGCTTATATGAAGAACAAATCGCAGCGGCTGGAGATAGTGACAAGCTATTTGTCTCGTGAATTCTCCAACAGAAAAAAACACCTTAAAATAGGCCAACTAGAATCGATGTTCGTGACACGTGGTCGTGCCGCTGCGGCCCTGGGCGTCGAGTCTCGCAGTCCAATAGACAGTCTGGGCGTTTGCTTAATACATTGCATCAATTTAAAACACGGCATGAAGAATATTCTACACGTGGTATGTAAATGCTTATGTTTCGCTGATATCCATCTCTTAATAATAGCTCAGCTTTTCTTGTGAATGCCATATTAAAGACGCACCGCGTTAGTAAGACATTTAGAGGCCTGGCATGTTCGCCGGGCACCTTAGTTCTAACATAACTACGTTTGCTGACATGTACAATAAAATTATATATCGCATGATATCAGGGTTTACATGATTTATATGATTGAATCTTTGCAGTTTGCCAATCGATGAAGGTACGGATCCACCGACTCCAAATTGAATGTGGTCTTGACTCTGTATCTTCAACGAGGCAGTCTGTCACGCGGGTCCATCGGGTCAGACCCCGCGGCGCCTCGTTCTCGCCACTAGCCGGCCAGACACGCAAGGGTATGACCTTGAAAACAACATGTGACATGAAAGGTCGTGACACAAGGTCTGATTGCACGGGTTCGGCCTCTCCACGCTAGTTGAGTTGGTGGCTCGCCGAAAGAAGAGAGGGGGAGAGAGATGGGTGGTGGCGGTGGATTAGTACGAAAGGTGCGGGCGAGAGGAAGCGAGAGAGGGAGAGAGGGAAAGAGGGCCAGAAAGAGAGAGAGGGGGGAGGGGGGGGGGGGGGCGCGGCAAGGTGCGTTCACTGTGGTCGGTCGGTGGGTTTTAGTCGGTTGACGCCGTGGGGACTGCAATTTAAAGCACTGCACGGCCGGTTGAAGGTTGCATTGCGAACATTGCGAGCTAATGACCAAGCTTTAAGAAGATGGAAGCCGGACATAGATCACCCTGCATGCCAACAGAAACATGTTAGAGACTACAAAGGCCATGTTGGATGGGGCTTAAGGACGCTGCTTTCTAGTTATCTGTGACTCGGCCAACCCCAAAGTGGCTATTATGACAGGATGCCTCCGAGGGGAATTGACCCAAAGGTGTTTCATCTTGCTTGTTGGAGGGTACTCCAGAGTCGCATCGATCGCGCCAAGGTTGATAATCACATTTAAATCAGCGGAGGCGCTGTCACGACCGGGCATTCCCTGGTGCAGTGGTTAGCGCATTTTGCCTCAGTTCAAATAGATCATTGTTCGAATCTGGGCCTGCCTTTGGTGTATGCGTTCTTCCGTTCATCTCTCGTCGCGCTCACTATTTGTAAACATTCCTTCGGAATAGCATTACCCTCCCTCCTCTGATGCCCAGCTCGGTTAGTAAACAAGCTGAGCTGAGAACCAATGAATACGAAGCAAGCTTGGTTCAAGACATCGAGGAAAATCTATGTGTGAAAACTGTAAATCGCACCTAAGCTATCTGTGCATGAGGTATTAATAAATATCAATGTCTAAAGACATTATCCTATAAATATTATACTAGTAGAAGCATTGTTATAAAGATTTTATGTTGTTACAAATGGGAATCAAGCTTGTTTGCCGTTGACGGCCACATGATGTCGATGTCACAGGTGCAGCTGATGGCACTCGCAGTAGCCTGGACCAACATGGACCCAGGCCGTAAATTGCTGCAGTCAATGTTATATGGTCCAATGACGTGATCACCATGCAATCAGCAGAAAGAATGATTAGCCTGGTGCATTATTATCCCGTTAAGGCCCCGGTGAACTGCCATTATGATCATGAATCACGAAGAACGTAAATCTGTGTGAGGGTATGTTACGACATAATGCAGTTGATTGCTAAAATATTTTGCTTAATTTCACACTTCTCTATCTTATCTTGGCCCTTAGGCCATTATCATGCCATTTAGTCCTGCATGGCAGGTACTTATCTGTGGCGCACCCGGGAGTGGTAAGTCGGCTATAGATAGGCTATTGACATATGGTGCCGCGCTTGTAGAGCGTTTTGCTTCAGCGTCTTGCACTAAATCCTGAAATCTGGACTAGATAGCGACCTGGTGTGAAACTGATAGAGGACTTAGCAGTTAATATATCATTATTACAAACATCTGTGATTGTATAACCCTTTGCAAAGATTAGGTTTCATGATGACATATTTGTAAAACATCCCTATGAGAATCAAGAAAAAAAACTGCAGCTGTGTCAATAGTCTGTGAATCCACGCCATCTAGAAAATTCAGGGATGCCATACAGTGTAGATGACCCCCAGAACCTGGTCAACCAATGATGCGTGTCACCCTTTTCCCATTTTGCTCGTGCATGAAGTATTTACATTATTTCCAACATACAATATTGTTCATTGAGCGACTGTTTGAATGCTTCATTTCAAGCGCGTGTGATTCAAGCATCGACACTTATGTGATGCTATGATGCAGAATGTGAAGGAAATATGCATTGCGAAGGAATCTCCCATATTCTGTCCGATATCTTAAGAGCAAGAAGTATAGGAGATGTGCGCTGCATTTAGGCTAGACTACATAGCACTGCTTAGTGCGTGCGCCACGACATTCACGGACCGAGATGGACTGATTAGACCAGCTTAATATAATAATTGCAACAGACATCAGGGCACTTAGCATCAGAACAGTGCCCAAAAGTGCTTTTTACCGTTGGAATGGGGCTGTAGACTAACGAGCAAATCATCAGTGAATTTATATTAAGACATTTGGAGGCAATGAGACATACTAGCCAATCCGGCTAATTAATAAAAGCATGAAAAGCAAAAACCTGCTGCGAAGAAATAATGTACCGCCACTGTCGTACCGCCACAACTCCCGGCCTAAATTCTTCTTAAATCTGCCAAAGAAATATACGTTATAGGTGCCCCTAGCACTGGTAAGAAGTGATACATGCTATCTGGTACCAAAATAATGGCCTTAATCCATACAAAGTAGAACATTACGGCATCAACTTTAAAGTGTTTTTGCTGTGTTGTTTTGTGCTGAGTGTAAAAAAAACATCAGCGCGCTCGCCAGTCCGATTTTGTCTGTGTATGACTTTGGTACAGGCACTGACATCCTAGTACAAGGAGGCGTGCCAGGCTTAACGATAAGGAGCAGGGAATCAACATTAAGCTGGAGGGGCGGGAGGGAGGGGGGGGGGGGGGGGGGCGGGGAGACCACGTTTTTTTTCACCCTTTATGGACAAGTAGGTAAGTCAAAGTGGCACTCGGGCTCTTATACTGTGGAAGCATCTACGGGACTGAGCAAAAGTGGTTTCATTAGCGAGGTGGTCTCATTAGCGAAACTTCACAATTTATAAACATCGTGGTATTGAACTATGAAAACCTTCAGCGTCAATCAGAATCAAGTCAGTGTTAATCAATGAAGCCAAACGGCTTGGCTAGTTTACAAGCAGTTGATTACTATTGCCATGCCTCTTGAGCGCAATCAGTGTTTAATCCGTAAAATAAAGATGTCACTAACAGAGCCGTGTCCCTGAAATAACTAATCTAATAACGTTGTGTGCTACTGCCTTTGTACGCAAATGCAGTGCAATCCATATCGTACATCTGCCGACAAGATAATAATCCTTTAATCCCACGGGTGCATTGTCTCCCGTCACAAGAAGGCAGTCTTTGTTTCGCCGAGACATGGGGGTCGCATTAGCAAGTTTCCATTGAAATTGATTGGTTGGGTCTGGTCTTAACGCTGGATTAGCGGGTTGGTCCCATTAGCGGGGTGCAGCCCAATGTTAAAATCAATCTGAATGCATTTCGCCTGAAACGCCGACTGTTGCCATAGTGCAGCCATTCTGCTATGATATTACTCCGCCGGGTCGCCCTCTGGCGTTGACTCGTGGCGGTGACTCGGTCCCCGGCCAATAACGACGTTCATTATCCCGGGGAAAATGGCGGGCGGTAAGAGTCTCGTGAAAGTGCGGTGCTAACGAGCTCCTTTCGCGCGCTCACATATGAGGCGGAAGCAATTTCGAATGAACTGTTCAGTTTCCCAAGCGGTCAGGCAAATCCAATATCTAGAGAGAAGTTTGGCAGAAGTATTGGTTGATAAAAAGCGCTAGGTCGTTTAACTTCCACAGAACTGCGATCTGCCGCCACAAGGCGGGAACACGTTTGCTTTTAATAGCCCAAATCAGTGTTTTGCAATATATTTTCTGGACTGCCTTTCTTGTCGGTTGCATTCTTGTCATTTCTTACGCTTACGCTAGGCAGCATACGCTAAAAACGGGTTACGCCGGAACAAATTGTAACCGTGATCAAACCCGGTTTTCAGTCTCTGATTCCCTAATGTGAATGTGGTTTACGTTAAGCTGCGGCGGGTTGTTTTCGCTTTCCTATTAACCCCAGAACACAAACAGGTCAGCGAGGATGTGACATCCTGTGAAAGTTGAGACCCTTTCCATATACACCCTACTTTGATATTATGCATGAACTTCAATATTACAAGTATCGAATTTCCCTTTCTTTAAATTTACATGTTGTCAAGTAAGTAGCACGCCATCGTCTCCGACAACCGTTTAGGGGCAATGTACCAACAGCAGAATTAAGGTTAAATTGCTGCGACATATATCTGTCTCCCGTGTATCTCTATGTTTGATATATAATATGCAAAGAAAGATGTGGCGTCAATGGCCCATGCTAATTACATTTGCTTGACTTGCGTGGATTTATCTGTCTGCATACTTGTGTCTAGGGTCTGGGTTAAAGGGGTCCAAGTGGGTGAGAGGTATTTTTGCTATTGGGCAAAACTACCACCGGCCAGAAAATAATCGTTGTAAGACAATCCATATATCTACTACATTGCAAGATGCAAACAGCCGAAGGAGAAAGAACAGAGAAATATAGATTGATATCGTAGGAAGGCGACGTGCGTAAATAGTAATTTTCCCAGAGGATGCAAAAGGGAGGAGACATGAGTAGAATGACGACATAGGGCGAGGGATTTAAATCTAGTGCCGGAGCGGTTGTTCCAAAAGTGGAGAGTGTGTGAGCAGAACAGATGGCGAGAAGGTGCAGATACGACAGGAAGAGAAAGGTTGCAAGTGGCCGTGTGCTGGAAAGTAGGATAAAGGTCGAAACGTCCGGCGCGCCAATCTCGGACAACAGGCCCTGAAGCATCTTCATGGCATCTATCGCACCTGCTTCCAGCAAATTGCCATGGATATGGACCATCGATTGCCGGTAGTTGGTTGGCGCTTCCCCATTATTCACGTGACGCCGCCTTCGCCTTTGCTTCTCCCTAACCAGTTTCGCGGAGCCATGAAGCGCAGTTAGTTTAGCACCTGGAGAAATCGACGTGACGTGATGAACATTAGATACCGTTACGAGGGTACATTTATGTTCTCGTTGGGGGCATTTAACGGGCAAGTCGAAAAAAATAAAGCGCGATCAGCGGGAAGAGGACGTTCCACAAAACCCCGTATGCGCTGATAATAGGTTATTGTAACCGACAAAATTATATAAATCCCTTTCGTTGATTTCGAAGTTTCATGCATCATCACTTCAGTTAATATCGTAACCGACAATGGTTTGTTTGAAGTTATTTTCAGTTAGACTTTTCTTTATCAGAATATAGGTCAATAACGTGTAGCCCATTCAACTTAAAATTGAAATAAGTTAAACTATTGTGGTCGTACGATACATGAATTGCTTTCTTATTCTGAAACAAGAATAAAATATCAATACGTTACTGACCGCATCACCTAGAGGTTGACTGTCACTGACCCCATCACCTAGCGGTTGATCATCACTGACCCCACCACATAACGGTTGACCGTTACTGACCCCATCACCTAGCGGTTGACCGTTACTGACCCCATCACCTAGCAACTGACCGTTACTGACCGCATCACTTAGCGGTTGACCGTTACTGGTCCCATCACCTAGCGGTTGACCGTTACTTACGCCATCACCTAGCCGTTGACCGTTACTGACCCCATCACCTAGCGGTTGACCGTTACTGACCCCATCACCTAGCGGTTGACCCTTACTGACCCCATCACCTAGCGGTTGACCGTTGCTGGTCCCATCACCTAGCGGTTGACCGTTACTGACCCCATCATCTGGCGGTTGACCGTTACTGACCCCATCACCTAGCGGTTGACCGTTACTGACCCCATCACCTAGCGGTTGACCCTTACTGACCGCATCACCTAGCGGTTGACCGTTACTGACCCCATCACCTAGCCGTTGACCGTTACTGACCCCATCACCTAGCGGTTGACCCTTACTGACCCCATCACCTAGCGGTTGACCGTTACTGACCCCATCACCTAGCGGTTGACCCTTACTGACCCCATCACCTAGCGGTTGACCGTTACTGACCCCATCACCTAACGGTTGACCGTTACTGACCCCATCATCTGGCGGTTGACCGTTACTTGGGCCAGCAGTCAGGAGTGGAACGAACGTCAAGAGTAACGCAACAAAATATGCATCACCGTAAGCAGTTTTTATTGGATTTCTTTCTGAACCCTTATATGCATTAGGCCTATTGGGGGAGCATGAGTAACGCATTTTTTTCGCCTACCGTCTCGAAAACCCTAATCATGCCTCTTTAGGGTGATGGGGTGGATTTTCCATTTATCCTACTGACACACATATGGTTAATGTTGGAGAGTGACGACTTCGGTGCTAAAGGCTGGTGTTTATACTTTAACATTAACATGCAAAAGCATTTGGTCAACAACGATAATATTGTTTTAATACATATCCAGGGACACCCATATGCAAAAAAATAACTAGACGCAATGCACCATTGGCCAGTGTCATTTGTGGGTTTTCTACCCATTGACATACGAGGAGAATTTCGAAGATTGTCATCATAAAGTGAGGCTCATTGAATGTGTTTCCGTGACGGTAACCGCGCTGGCAAGAATTGGATCCTGGGGAGGTGGCATCAAGCTTATGGTGCATAAAAGCCGACAATCGTGAAACGTGAAACCGGCGCGGCGTATTCACGGTTGGTACTTTGGGGTTTTATGAAAGGACACATCGCAGCGGCTGGAGATAGCGACCAACTATTTGCCTCTCGTGGATTCTCCGACAAAAAAACACATCACAAAAGGCCAACCTGATTTGATGTTCCTGACACGTGGTCGTGCTGCTGCGGCCCTGGGCGTCGAGGCTCCCAGTCCGACAGACAGTCACGACGGTTGCTTAATCATTGCCTCAATCTAAGAGGCGACATGAAGAATATTCTAAATGTGGCATCAAAATTGTATTCGTGCCGCTGATATCCGACTTCTTAATAATAGCTCTGCGTTTTTTTGTGGATGTCATATTTAAGACCCACCGTTTTAGTAAGAATTGTAGATGTCTGCAATGTTCGCCGGACACCTTTCTGCGGACAAAACTACGTGTGCTGACATTTACAGTAAAGTGATATATGGCATGATATCAGGGTATGATACCTGTTTTACATGATTGAATTTTTGCAGTTAGCCAGTCGACGAAGGGACGGATCAACCGACCCCAATGTCCACTCGGCCCTGTAACTCCAGCGAGGCAGTCTGTCACGCGGGGAGTCCATCGGGTCAGACTTTGCGGACGAGAGAGAGAGAGAGAGAGGGCAGGAAAGCGGTGGGTGGCTGTGAAGGTCGAGGCGCGTCCAATTTCTTTGAGGTCGGTCGGTGGGTTGAGTCGGTTGACGCCGGGGGGACTGCAATTTAAATCACTGCTCGGCGGGTTGAAGGTTAACATTGCGAGCTAATGACTAAGCTTTAAGGGGATGGATGGCAGGCATAGATCACCAGGCATGCCGACAGTAACATGTTAGAGACTACAAAGTCCACGTTGGATGGGGTTGAAGGACGCTTCCTTCCCAGCCAGCATGGCATTATCGGCCCAACGTTGTTTTTAGGTAGGCAACGCAAACGTTTGCTAGTATACATAGGCGCAACGTAATACCGACCGTCATCTGCGCTCTGCACCCAACCGTTGGCAATGGAATGTTGGCCCAACATTGCGCCTACGTACCAGCGTACTGCCGTTAGCGCAAAACACAGCGCCATCTAGCGAGTTTTTGAAGCGACGGCAATTTTCCAAGTGACTGTAAGTTATCGTGAATTTTGAGATTTTGATTCATTTGGCGCATTATTATCGTCATGTCGGTCTGTTTTATAGTATCGGATTGTGTAATTTATGCACTGACTTAATTAGAACTGTAATATAATGGTACAGCGGAAGAAAACGGTCACTGAGTATGCAGTTTTTGACCTTTCCTGTATTATCGCTCACACGAGTGCCTAGCTCTTTTGGAGCTCTTTTCTTAAAATCAAACACTGTCAAACCAGTGCAAAACCTTTAGCCATGGGCAGGTGAAGGCTTGAATAGCACTTCAAACGATTTACTTTAATCTTACCACAGTGTTTGACTAGCTAGGCTGCCCCTGGCTGAAGGTTTTGATGTCATTAAACTTATTAGGGATGGGGCAAGGAGTATTTCCGTTCCTCGGGAATGGGCTTTTCATTTCACTGTGAACTGGGAATGAGGAAAATAATTCTTCGAGAACTGCGAATGGAATATTAGCCGACAGCAGTGATCGAGTATTTTCATTAATCGTGAACTGGGAATTTTAATATTAAATAACTCTGAATTGGGAAATGGCCAATTTATATCATGTATCCGCCCCTTATTAAACAATGCACATAATTATGGAAAATATAAATGGATTATTCCTATTGGTCCAAAAGAAGAAGGGTGTAGACAAATATAGAGAACACGTATCTGGGTGGGTGGTCAGAACCATATATCTGCCGATGCATTCTGAACTTCTATATTGATATGAATTATTTTCTCGTGGAACTAAGAGATCATTTTATTTAGTTAGGCCAAGTGGTTATAGTGTTACCTATAATAATATGCTGTTCACATTTTGTTTTACAGTCTGTTTAAATTTCATTGACAGTGACAGAGTATGATATTGCCCTCCTGCACGCTTTGGAGCGCGTGCAACAGCAGCAGGAGCACAATGGTGTGATGCTTGGCAAAATGTGCCAGCATCTCAACATGACTTGCACGCCAACCCCTTCGCCAGGTGGAATGCCCTTCCCCATCCTGACCGTAGATGCCCTACACACATTGGACGAGGTCCTCGCTAATGACGAGACCGTGTGGAAAACAGTATGCTGTAATATTTGACAATTAATGTTTTTTGCTGTTAAAGCCTGGCCACACAAAACACAGCTATACATAAGTCTCAGAGAACCCCCTTAGTCTATTGGTCAGTGTACTGGACTAGAGATCAAGGCATCCATGGTTTATTGGACGGTCCCCATATAGGGCATATTTCATTCATCATCATTTCGTTGCCCCGAAAGCTTCCACTGGCCCAATTTTAGTCAAGTATGCACGAATAAGAGACCAGCCTTTTCAGTTCTCATAGGTTTGTCAATGTTTTCGTATTGTTTTGTGTAATTTAGTTTATGTCTATTTTATCTTCAGTTTGACTCTTTATTTTGCATATGTCCAATTAGGTCAGCAGCATCCCCTTGATGGGCGTATCCACTTTCGACAAGACAGTGCAGCGTTTGATGGACTAAGTGCTGTCAAACAGTGTGGCAAAGCAAATACATTGGCAATGGAAAAGTGGGAAAGTGCCATTCCCTCGCCTAAACTTACGCCAGGTGGTGTATGGTAAGTGTGGCTGTATTCTTCTGATAAGATAAGGATTTCCACTTTTCCCACTGTCTACTTAACTCATTTGCGTTACCTATTCAACGTGATATGACAGATCTGTCAAAAAATCCTGCCAACTGCAAATTATGAACAGTATCATTAGTTTGCATATGGCTACCACTGTATTGCCTTTAACAGGGTTCCAGAAATATTAAGCTAACAAAAAACATGTGTTAAGTATACCAGTATAGGTAAATGCTATTCATGCATATTATCGGACCAGCATGATATTTTAAACAGCTTTGCCATTGAGTCTACTTTGATTTAATTCAGGTGGTACTCGCAGCAACCCGACTGCCAGTTGCGCCACAAATTCAGAGGTGGTGAAGAATTGGCTGCGATTTGCTGGGAAGCGGGATGACGGGCGACTTGAGCGTGACAGCTGGCAAACGCAAGAATCAGGAATGAGTGGAAGCGACCGCATCTACGAGCGACCACCTCTATGAGCGGCCATGCACCTGTATGAGCGGTCACGAGCGATTTTTTTCAGACATTACGCGTCATGTATACCTGTTAAGAATTCATGTATTGCACTTTTTAAGGTTTTTGTCAATAAATTAGTGATCAACATTTGCAGTGGTTCAATAGTGGATTAATATCGGTAGAACGTCGGAGGCGCACATTGGCCCACTGTTGGCCTATGGTTGGGCCATCGTTGGCAGCTAATGTTGGCCCAAGGTTGGCAGATGGTTGGGCCATTGTTGGCAGACGACGTTGAAACAATCATTCCCCAATGAGCACCCACTCGTTGGCCCAATGTTCTTTGCCGACATTGAGCCAACATTGCCGACAACGTTGTTTCACGGTTGGCAGATGGTTGCCATGCTGGCTGGGTTCTAGTCATCTTTGTCTCGGCCAACCGCAAAGCGGCTATTATGACAGGATGCCTCGGAGGGAAATTGACCCAAAGGTGTTTCATCTATGACGGTTGGAGGGCACTCCAGGAGAGCATCGATCGCGCCAAGGTTAATAATAACCTTTGAATCAGCGGACGCGCTGTGACGACCAAATCAGCGACTTCATTTGGCGTAAGAGGGACTTAAGCGCATCAGACAACAGATCAATGGCTCCTGAGTTCAAATCCGGTGCAGGGCAGCAAATAGGGGGCATGTTTGCATCCATTCATCCTTCGTCGAGCATACTATTGGTGAACATTCTTTTGGAATGGCATTCCCCTACCTCCGCTAAGAAATTCAAGCTGGCAACCCCGACAAATATGAAGCGACCAAATAAACCTGAGAACTAGTTACAAGCTGGAGGGACTGCATTTTATCTGCCTGTTTAGCAAAATTATAGCTACTCAGACACCCATCAGATGTCTTTGTCCGTCATATAACATGTGACACTATGCAAGTCTATGTTACCAGGTTGGCGCATCCTTCATTTAACAGTGATTTAATGTTAAACACAAATATCTCGGTTATTCACGATACCATCATAAATGCGATAATAAAAAGAACGCTTTGTATAATATTTACTGTCTTGGTCACATGATTGCAGTTTCCGGGATATACAGTACCACTGCTTATGTATTCTTTCATTGTATCCTCGTCAATGTCTGACCAAAGTGAACAAGTATCATAAAGTACAGTTTATTGGGCAGCCAAATTCTTCATGACTTTTTCTCCATAGAATATTGCGCCAGCTACCCTCTCGAAAAGAACATGCCACGATGGAAATTTGACGGCATCGTTAAACATAAGGTTCTTGCCTCAAAATTGGCCAATGACACCTACGTTATAAGTGCCCCATTATGCCCTGCTCACATACACCCACCGACGCCTCGGCCGAGCTAAAAAGGGGGAAATTGGCCCCAAATCGGCCCCAAATCGGCCGTGACCTCGGCCGACCTCGGCTGAGCATTGCTGCTCGGTGGCTCATTTCAGGTGCTCGGCCGAGGCCTTTCCAGTTTTAATGCAGACATTAAAACCAGGCCGAGCTCGGCCAATTTCCTTAGGTCGGCGGAGGTCGGCCGACCTCTCGGCCGACCTCTCGGCCGAGCTCGGCCGAGCTCGGCCGATTTGTGGCCGCTTTGAAGAACTCGGTGGCGTGGGCGAGCTCTGACGTCGGCCGACCAGTCTTAGTCTTTGTGAGCAGGGCATAACACTGGTAAGAAGTGATACATGCCATCTGGTAAAAAAATAAGGGCCCTTGCAATAAAAATAGAGCACTACAGCATTGTTTAGTTCTGAGTGTCAACGACCATTACGCTCTAGCCAGTCTGATTTTGAATAGGACTATGATGGGTACACGCATTAACACCTTAGTTAGTGCAATGAACCGATCCAGGATTAACGATGAAGAGAATGGAGCAGTGGAATGAATTCACGTGCCATGGTTTTCATTCCAATGAAATTGACAAAGAAGAACATCAATCTTGCTGTTACACTTCAGCAGTTTGCCTAAGGAACACACTGCATATATACCAACCTTCAATATTGTGTACACATTTTATACACATTTTCTGGTACTGAACTGTTCAGCATCAATCAGAATCCAGTTTATAACCATGCCTGTTGAGTGCAATCAGTGTTTAATCTCTAAGATATATATGTCAATAACAAAGACAAAGCCCGCGGTGGTGTCTCTGTCATAACAGATCAAACAACCATGTGTGTGTTATCAATACATGTATATATTTTGTATTCAGATTTGTTTCGGCACACGAGGCTGAACCAATTGGGCGCAGGAATGATGACCTTCGAGGTTAAGTTATATGAGGACAATGTGAAAATTATTATGTCGTTAAAAAGAATCGAGTAAAGAAATAGGTATATCGATTTCATTTTGCCACGCTAAATCAGGTGAAACATCGGCAAAATGACAGTGATTTAATCGCTGTTGCATGCTTCCTACACTTACATGAGCATGCCCAGCTAAGACTAACGTTTTAACCGTGTTATGAATTTGAAGCAATCTTGATTCAAGTCATCGAGGAAAATCCATGTGTGAAATGTATAAGTCGTATCTAAACTATCTGTGCAAGAGGCATCATTGAATAAAAAAAATTGGTCAGCGGGTTTTAGAAACGAAACTGCAGAAACCATTTTTATGCAAGAAATGGTCTTTGTTGACAAACATGAAGGAAGCTTGGCCAAAGAAATAGTGGAAAATCAATGTTTAAAAACATTTTCCCATCAATATTACATTTGTATAGACATTATTATAAAGATTTAGTGTGGCGATTTTTAAATAATAAAACGTATTGGAATAGCAGCAATTATAGTGTTATGTTGTTACAAATGGGAATGAGACTTGTTTGCCGCCAAAGAAGGATCAACGTTGGAGAGAAGTAACGTTGAGTTGAAGGCGAGGCAAGAGGAGCCAGGTCCTTTTGACCCATTATGGACAAGGAATGCAAGGAATATGCATGTCGATTGATTGGCTTTCATTCCTAGTAAAATTAATGTTAGTGGCAGGTAGGTTACCATACACTACATCTGATTACTGTAATAGTGTGCTTCTATTTCACCATTATTTTAAGGACTATGCCATTATCATGCCGTTCGGTCTTGCATTGCAGGTATTTATCTATGGCACCCCTGGGAGTAGTCAGTTGGCCAGAGACTATTTATTGAAATTTGGGTTGCGTGTTCAGAACGTTTTGCTGCGGGGTTTTGCACCAATTCCAGGAATCTGGACTGGATGGCAACCTGGTATAAAAATGGAAGAGGACTTGCCAGCAAATATATTATTAATACAAACATCTGTGATAGTGGAGCCCTTTGCAAAGATCAGGTTTAATGATGACGTATTCGTAAAACCATGCAGGCTATAAATGACCCTCAGAACCTGGTCCACAAATGATACGTCCCACCCTTTTCCCATTTTGTTCGTGCATAAAGTATTTACATAATTTCCAAAATATAATATTGTTCATTCAGCGTTTGTTTAAATGCTTAATTTCAAGCGCGGCTGATTCAAGCATCGACACTTATGGCACTGTACTTAGCTTAATGCGTGCGCCACGACATTCACGGACCGAGATGGACTGATTAGATCAGCTTAATATAATAATTGTAACAGACATTGGGCGCTGCTTTTCCATTTAGCATCAGAATAGTGCACAATAGTGTTTTTCACCGTTCGAATGGGGCTGTTGACTATTGAGCAAATCATCAGTGGATTTATATGAAGACATTCAGAGCCAATGAGACATGCCATAGCCAATAAGGCTAATGAATAAAATCAAGAAAAACAAATACCTGCTACGAAGAAATAATGTACCACCACTGTCGTATCGTCCTGTATATATGAATGACCCACAACTCTCAGCCGGCAGGCTGTAGCAGAAGACTACGGTCTTCCCGGTCCTGATCACCTAAGTTATGGGCTCCCATACCTCTTTATAGGTCCACAACACGCCAGGCATGAGATGGATGGCGACACCTTGGGACTCCATAAGTGTGCGGCAAAGTCCAATATGTACATCGCGGCATTAGGCATTGATCAGACCAGGGGGGCTATAATCCCTTAATCACATGAGACCCCCCGGGTGTCATTTATATCCAGTCACTGACTGCAATCATGTCCTTTTCGGGGAGCGTCTTACGAACCGCCGGCAATTTGTCCCTGCCATGCGACCAGATACTGGGGCTCGATCGGGTGGTCGGGATCAAGACCTCTCTTCTAGGAGTCGACCCTGGGTGCGAGAAGTAGGAAGGACTGGGTTTGCACTGGTGATAACCACCAAGGGCCTGGGTGGACCAGGGAAGGACGCTTTTTAAGGAACAGGCGTATCCTGATCCGTCATGGTAACATATGATATGTCGGTATATTAATACCAACATCGATTGTACTTTGCAAACATCTATTGCTCATTCTCCCAAAATCCATTGGTTTAAGTCGAGGTGCTGATGAATGGCAGAAGTAGGGGAAGGGATGAGATGAGGGCAAGGGTCGTGAATATCCTATAAAACCCTGTCCAGAACCCCACTGAGTTCATCTAAGCAGTGACATTAGACTTCTGTCTTTGGCCCGACGTCGACGTATCAAACTTGATGGAAGTCGAACAATGGCAAGATGACCAAAACGAATTTTGGGCCTTATTATCAGACATTTGCAGGAGAATCCATGGGCAACGAATCACTAGACGCATGGTACCATTGGCGACTACCATTTCTGGGCTTGCCATACACTAACATATGTCAAGTATTACAAAGATCATCACCTTAAAGCGCGGTTCATTGAATGTGTGTCGGTGGTAATCCCGCCAGAAAGAATTGGATCCTAGGGGAGTGGCGTCAACCTTATGGGGCATTAAAACTGACAGGCGTGAAACGAGAAACCTGCGTGGCGTATTAACGGTTTGTTCTTTGGGCTTTGATGAATGGACAAATCGCAGCGGTTGGAGATAGTGACAAGCTATTTGTCTCCTGTGGATTCTCCAACAAGAAACACATCACGGAAATGCCAGCCAGATTTGATGTTCCTGCCACGTAGTCGTGCCGCTGCAGCAGTGGGCGTGGGAGCGCCCAGTCCGATAGACAGCCACGGCGGTTGCTTGATACATGACATCAATTTAAGAGGCGACATGAAGAATAATCTGAATGTGATATCTAAATTCCTTTGTGTCGCTGATATCCATTTCTTAATAATAGGTCTGCCTTTTCTATTGAATGCCATATTGAAGACACATCGGTTTAGTGAGAAATTAGAGGCCGGGAACATTTGCAGGGCACCTTCCTTCTAACATAATGGCGTAAGCTGACAAGTACAGTAAAATGATATATCGCATGATATTAGTGTTTCGATGTGTTTTACATGATTGAATCTTGACAGTTCGCCAATCGATGAAGGTACGGATCAACCGACCCCAATGTGGTCTTGACCCTGTATCTCCAGCGAGGCAGTCTGTGACGCGGGGAGTACATCGGGTCAGACCCCGCGGCGCCTCGTTCTCGCCACTAGCCGGACAGACACGCAGGGGTATGACCTTGAAAACAACACGTGACATGAAAGGTCGTGACACCAGGTCTGATTGCACGGGTTCGGCCTCTCCACGCTAGTTGAGTTGGTGGCTCGTCGAAAGAGAAAGAGAGGGAGAGGGAGAGGGGGAGAGAGCTAAAGAGGGGCTGCCGGGTGTGGGGGGGGGTAGGGAGTTGGGGGGGGGGGGGGTAGGGAGTTGGGGGGGGGGAGGGGTAGCCCCATGTCCACTCTATCAAATCCTGTACGGCATTTTACAAACATGCGTGGCGAGAAGCGGTGCTGATGGCGAGAACTTTTTGGGGTATGGCAATGGTTTCTAAAAGTATGCATCTTACCGATATCTTTGTTTTTTTGGTTGAAGTCTCCGTGATTACGACGATATCGTCTGTTGATTTTTCGAAGCAACGGACAACTCAGTTCTGTCCGCCTCCTTGCCCACCCAGTGGAGAAACTGCGCATGCGTGCATGTCGTTAAAACGGCACCATTCGCTTGGTGGCGCTTCATACACCCAGCCATTGACACGCAATAAGCGAAACGCCACCTGGCGAAAGCCGCTGGTGAAGAATGACCAAATACGAAATGGCGCGATAAACAACAAGAAAGTCTCATTTCAACCGACTTGATAGTAATGCGATACTTTGTTAGTTCATATGCATGTGGGTTTAGTGATAAATATGAAGTTAAGGTATCAGAGTACAAAATGACAAGGGTTTGATGGATCGTGCGGTTAACAACACTTAGTCGCCCACAAAAACAAATCTTACACCCTCATTTTCTACATGCGGACATGGGACTGTTGTGTGGAGCAACAACTGTCTCATATGGGAGTAGGGTTGGGGGTTGGGGGGGAGGGGGGGGGGGGAAATTGGGGTGGGGGGGAGGGGCTTCGGGGGGTGAGGCGCGTCCACTTCTTTGAGGTCGGTCGGTGAGTCTGAGTCAGTTGACGCCGGAGGCACTGCAATTTAAAGCACTGTATGACGGGTTGAAGGTTGAAGGTTGAAGGTTAACATCGCGAGCTAATGACCAAGCTTTAAGAGATGGATGGCGGGCATAGATCACCAAGCATGTCATTAGAAGCATGTTAGAGACTACAAAGGCCATGTTGGATGGGGTTGAAGGACGCTTCTTTCTAGTTATCTCTGTCTCGGCCAACCCCAAAGCGGCTATGATGACAGGATGCCTCAAAGGGGAATTGACCCAAAGGTGTTTCATCTTCCCTAGGGCTGTTGGAGGGCACTCCAGGAGAGCATCGATCGCGCCAAGGTTGATAATCGCCTCTGAATCAGCGGACGCGCTGTCCCGACCAAATCAGCGACTTCATTTGGCGTAAGAGGGACTTAAGCGCATCAGACAACAGATCCATAGCTCCTGAGTTCGAATCCGGTGCAGGGCAGCAAATATGGGACATGTTTGCATCCATTCATCCTTCGTCGCGCCCACTATTGGTGAACATTCCTTTGGAATAGCATTCCCCTCCCTCCTCTAAGAAGCTCAAGCTGGCAACCCCGACAATTATGAAGCGAACAAATAAATCTGAATGCCAGATGCAAGCTGGAGGGACTGCATTTTATCTACCTATTTAGCAAAGTTGTAGCTACTAAGTCATAAGTGACACTATGCAAGCCTATGCAACCAGGTTGGTGGGTCCTTCATTTAATAGTGATTTAATGTTAACCACAAATATCTCGGTTATTCAAGACACCGTGATAAATGCGATAATAACAGGAACGCGTTATATAATATTCACCTTTTCGGTCACATGATTGCAGTTATCGGAATATACAGTACCACTGCGTATGTATGTCTTTCATTTGTTTGCGTATGTATGTCTTTCATTTGTTTGTAGTATCTTGAACAGTAGAAATGTGTGTACAAAGACATGTGCCAGACTCGCTTTTAACGGAAGGAAGTCTGATATCAGTAAACGTATTAACTGCATACATTAAGTCACTCATGATTAATCACACCGCCTCTGCCTCTATTGAATACGAAATGCGCGCTGGTGCGATACTAGACTTCCTGCAACTTAAGATGAATGCCACTGACCTAGTTGAAGTACATTACTTGAATGATATTATCGAATATTTATGCATCGCATAGGCCCTTAATGCAACGTTGACTTTCAATTCATTTGTTTGTCATTTACTTTTTTTAAAAGTTTATCTCGTTCAATTTTGATTCTTTGTATTTTATTTCTGTGTGTGTATATGTACTTTGAACCACGAGTTCGAATAAAGATATATATATTGTATCCTCGTCATCGTCTGACCAAAGTGGACAAGTATCATGAAGTACAGCTCATTGGGCAGTCAAATTTATAATGACTTGTTCTCTCTCGAATATCACGCCAGTCGCACTCGCGAAAAGAACATGCCATGCTGGCCATTTGACGGCATCGTCACGCATAAGGTTATTGTTGCACAAATTTGCCAAAGAAACATATTTATAAATGCCCCATGACACTGGTAAGAAGTGATTATGTCATCTGGTACGAAATAAGGGCCTTAATTGAATAGAGCACTACTACACTGTTTAGTGATGAGTGTAAGAAGACCATCAAGGTCTGATCAGCCTGACTGTGAATAAGTATTTGATGGTAACACGCTTTCATATCCTGGTACAAGCAGGCGATCCATGATTAACTATAAAGAGAAGGAAGGAGTGGAGCAAATTCACGTTGACGTGGAGGCGGGCGAGGACAGCGTGCCACGGCTCTCATTTCAATGTCTTTTTGATACATTCGGGACAAATGAGGCAATTGTCGCCAGGATAACTCAACGCGGCACTCGGGCTATTTATATTTTTGGTATTGAGAAACGCTTTGGCACATGCGGCTGAACCAATTGAGCTTTGGAATGGTGAATTCCGAGGTTAATTTATATGAAAGAAGATGTGAAAAATCATGAAGTCGCAACTGCTACCCGAACCCAGGACCGCCTGTTTGGCGCACCCATGTGAACGCATTCCCGGGTGAACGAAATAGGACATTCACACCTTCGATCTCAATGGTCGAAATGCAATGATGAACTCAAATATCCTATCTCGTGGAACAGACCTCATGGGGGTATATATTCTGTGCTTTGGAAAGGAGAATTAATTTAAATGAGAAAAATCTGAAAATCATGATGTCGTTACTTGGAATCAAGCCCCGGAATAAGTATATCGATTTCATTTTAACATGAAAATGGCCTTATAAGTCCAGCGATAGATCGGCAACATGACCGTAATTTAAACACTGTTGCTCATGTCTTACACTTACAGGCGTCTGTGGCCATGCGCAGTGCGGTTAGTAAACAAGCTGAGCTGAAGACTCTTTGGTTCAATGGCTAACCTTTTAACATTTTTATGAATACGAAATAAGCTTGATTCAAGGCCTCGAGGACAATCAATGTGTCAAAAGTATAAATCGTACCTAAACTATCTGTGCAAGAGTGATTATTAAATATAAGTATTGGCCAGGGTGTTTCTTGGGACGAAACTGAAGACACAATTTTTACAAAAGAAATCAAAGAAATGATAAAAATATTATCAAGTCAATGTTATATGTGTATAAACATTTCCATAAAGACTTAGGCGATTTTTAAAGGATAAAACGCAATATGAATAGCAGTAATGAGAATACTATGCTGTTACAAATGAGAGTCATGCTTTCTTGCTGCCGAGGGCCGCGTGGTGTCGGTGTCACAGGTGCTGACGGCACTCGCGGTAGCCTAGACCAACACGGGCCCAGGCCGTAAATAACAACAATCAATGTTGTAACAATAAAATCAACAGAAGGAATGATTAACCTGGTGCATCATTACCCCATTAATGCCATGTGAACTGATATTTCGTGTGCATTCGTTTGTTCCAGGTTTCGTTACGATACAATGCAGTTGATTGCTGTCATAGTTTCTTTATTGCACCTTTATTTATCTTATCTCGGCTTCTATGTCATAATCAGGCCATTTGGTGCTGCATTGCATGTACTTATCCATGGCGCCCCAGGGAGTAGTAAGTCGGCTATAGATAGGCTATTGACATTTGGTGCCCCGCCCGTAGAGCGGTTTACTTCAGCGTTTTGCATTAAATCCCGGACTGTGGAGTAGATGGCTACCTGGTATAAAGCTGGAAAAGGGTTTACCAGTAAATAAATCATTATTACCAACATATGTGGCTGTGGCGCTCATTGTAATGTTTAGGTTTTATGATGACGTATTTGCAAAACAACCCTAACTAGGAAATTCAAGGATGCCTTACAGAGCGAATGACCCTCATAACCTGGTCCACAAGTGATAGGTGCCACCTTGTTCTCATTTTGTTCGTGCATGATGTAGTTACATTATTTCCGAAATATAATATTGTTCCTTGGGCAATAGTTTGAATGAAAATATACATGGCGAATGAATCTCCATTATTTTGTCCGATATTTTAAGATAAAGAATTTATGAGATGCCGATCACTGCCTAGCACTGCATTAAGCTTAGTGCCTGCGCCACTGCATTGAAACAACTGTTTTTCCACTTAGCATTATAATAGTGTAAATTATTGTTTTTCACCCTTGTAATGGGGCTGTTGACTATTGAGCTAATCATCAGTGGATTTATATGAAGACACAGAGGAGGCAATGATACACAGCCAAGCCGACTAAGTAATAAACGCACGAAACGCAAATATCTGCTACGAAGGAATAATGTTCCACCACTGTCGTACCTTTCTGTCTATTTGAATGAGCCACAATGCACGGCCGGCAGGCTGTGGCAGTAGATTACAGTCTTCCTGGCCTTCATTACCTAAGTTACGGGTTCCCATACCTCTTTATCGGTCCACAACACGCCAGGCATGAGATGGATGGCGACACATTGGGGCTCCATAAGTGTCTGGCAGAGCCCACTATGAGGCCTATGTACATCATGGTGTTGGGCATTGATCAGGCCAGGCGGCTATAATCCCTTAATCACATGAGGCCCGCGGTGGCATTTATAGCGAGTCATTGACTGCAATCATGTCTTCTTCGGGGAGCGTCTCACGAAGCGCCGGCAATTTGTCCCTGCCATGCGACCAGATATTGGGGCTCGAAGGGGTGGTCGGGATCAAGACCTCTATTCTAGGAGTCGGCCCTGGATAAGAGAAGTAGTAAGGAGCCACGCCGGAGGCTGAGTCTGATTTAACCACACCCCCCCCCCCCTCTTATATATAATCGTTCAGCTTGGCTGGGCCTGAATGACCGCCTTAGCCCCCTCCGACTGACAGATACATGTATGTGCTCTCAAGGACATTGTGTGACCGGAAAGGCGATGGGGACGGGCGAAGGTCGTTGCAGACAGCGGGAGGACGGTCAGCGGCCTATCGCGTGGTGCTGGAGTTTCACTGGCGATAACCCCCGAGGGCCTAGGTGGACAAGGGAAGGGCGCTTCTAAGCTTTAAACTGCGCCGACAGGTATCCTGATCCGTCACCCACCGTGCGATGTTATGTTTGGCGGCTCGCCATCCAATGAGGAATCGATGAGATAATGGTTAATTTGCGCTACACACGCGACGTCTCTGGCATTAATGCCGCGCTGTAGGATTCGCGAAGCAACGCGTTGGTTTTTTTTCTTACAATAGTTATGTCATGGGAATGTGCATGTATAGTGTTAATTTGTGTCCATAATATTATCCTGGAATGCTGCCGCATGCCACACTAGGACTATGATATGTGTTGTATTGTCAGGCCTGGTCGCTGAGTTGCACCCGGTCCGTCATAGGTTCCAGTAAATATACAGGGTATCTGCCCCTCCTCCATTCTGAGCTTATATTCAGTGCAAGTTGTACTACATTTCATTTGCCCCCCCCCGCCACCGTTTTGGGAAACCAACTTATTTGCTTTTTGACCCAATGTCTTATGCCTTATGCCTCTCTTATCTTCAAGACACCATCTGTAGAAATTTAAACAGTTTGAAAGTCAGCAATGAACTCCTGTTTTCCTTTATTGCTCATGGTTTTTGCATGCATTTTATCGTTATATTGTCTTTTCATCGTACCCCAGCGCTTCAACCTGATAACATATATTTGTATGTTATTTGGATAAGTGGTTGGTATGATGGGATAAACGAAGTACGCGATATATAAACAGACCCATCTTTTTCACAAACCTGTGGAACTGAACATATGGAGACAAATCGTAGCTACAAATTGCAAATTGGTGCGATCGTTGTGATTGAGTAAGCACCAGAGCTTTCTCTCCGTGACGGCGCATTGCAATGGTTTGGTAATAAACTTACAGAAAACTCATTAATACATCAATGTGTCCGATAACATCTTGGACACGTTATAATACTTCCCATAGTAACAATGGAGTGGGTTCGCCCGGCGACACTTTTATTATATGCGAGGCGCCAGTGTTCTTTTTGAAACAAGATAACACTGCGCAACAATGATAATAATAAAACAGCAGGTACAACGGCGTATTGTGTCATGCAATGAATGTGTCGTAGGAGATGCGATACAATAAAAATGACTTCGCGGATAGCAAACCTAGAGTGTAAACCAAGTAGAACGGAAATTGGTGTGGAATCTTTTAATTGAATCACAGGTAAATGACTCTTATGGGATCAGAACTCGGAAAAGGTCTTCCGTCTGGAAACACATTATACTTGAAGTTTATAGATCCAGCTATCGCTTTGATAATATCTTGGTCCTCGGCAGATGTGATTTGTTGCCAATGATACGATCACACCTTACTTGATGATATGCGCTGATTAATTTGGTCACAAATGTCAAGCACCGTCTGGTATATGCCCCTTTGAATTATCTGCTTTAGAGGTCATTGAGACGCAGAGGTAGCTTCAATACTCTCTGCCATTCCTTTTCACTCTTTTCGGCTTTGAAGGTCATTTTTCGTGAAGGACAAAGTAGGATTAGAGCGTGCATTGATTTTTACGCTATGTATGAGAAAATGTTTGCCATGAGAGTTGTCCTGGTCATTATGGACGCTCGTTGTTTTCTTGTTGATCGTTTAATACGGAGTTCACGTATGTGTGAGACTAATAATTAATAATTAATAGTAATTGTTCTATTTATTAATCGATGGGGTCTTTTATCCACGTTTGTGCATTCACAGGACCACAGGACCAAACATGCGATGACCATAGCTCAAGAAAGTTGAAGGAGTCGGAACATCGAAGTTAAACGATGCACTGAGTACTATTTGCATCGTATTTGTCATATCTGTTATATGATTCCACCTTCTTCACAACATCGATATATGACAAGTTTGTGTTAAATGAATTTGGCATAACCGACATAAAGAATCGGGTGACAGCTTATTGATGAAGACGGATCCAGAATGAGAAAATAGAGCTCTCGCTTTGGCATGGAACGTGTTGTATATTTAGACGGACATATACATGCTATTTGTGTCGTAGACGCATGTATACCACAAAAGCACATGTTTGTCGATGTATATGAGCGTCTACGAGTGGTAGGTCAATTTTTCCCGCCAACACCAACATGTTCACAAACTGGACAGATGATTAGTCCGATTTAATATGCTCGGAGAAAAACATTGATATTTCTATCCTATGTTTAAATTACTCACAGATAGGGCTAGGTAGCAAACGTTTCCACTTGGTATACTGAATTATATATTTGACAGACATTGCTATAATTAATATATGATGGAGCAATCATGGGTGGGGCAACTTATTTTAATAACCCGTTATTTGCACCCAGTTCTGACATTGACTATAGGCTACAGGCTACGATATTAATGTAACTAAGTGATGTTCATAATAGCGGATCGACGAATGCATTAAATTTACAATAATGACTAATAGGAACTGAAATCAGGAATATGGAACTGATTCATTGGTTATCATGAACCGATTCTAGGCAGATATAAATACATATGCAGACCTGACGCTGACGGCATCGCGCTGCAAAGGCAGCGCGTTAATCTTATTGCGCAATCCCACGGTATTGGCAGGGGAGATCCCTACCTTCAGGCGACGCAGAGAGCCCACGGGGCAACAGAGAAGTGTCTAGCCTTCCCCGTAATTGCTACACAGGAGGCAAAAAAACGAACCATGCCAATTACTGACAACTCGTTGAAGGGAAAAAATGGCGACACACAGCTGGAGTGCGACTGGGAAGGGAAACAATTCTCTCCTGCCACCTACTTATCTGGACACATGGACGTGCTGGGTTACTTTGCAAAAACCGGTCGGTAAACTATGGAATTTCGTAATATGTTGTTTAAGACATTTCAGATTTGCAGTGACTTCAATTTTTTCACGCAAACCAGGGGATTTGTGAAACCGGGGGGAGAGTATGGGTGAGTAGGTGTGTGTGTGTGGGCGGGGGGGAGTAGGATAGGAGGAATTTAGGTAAGCATCGGGGGATCTGCGATGGTGGCGAGATGGAGTGGGGGGGGGGGGGGGTGGGGAGTGGTACAGTCATCTAACTTTCCATTTACACACTTCTAAATAATACCAATGCAATGTAATTGAAGACATTGTTTGCGACCTGTGTCAGAAATGAAATCAAACAAGTGCTGGGTGTGGCCCGTTTTGTGCAGACGAGGGCTAAATTAGGCCAACTTGTGTCTGACGAGGCAGCGGCAGAAACACAGAGAGACAACTGGCACCCACGTCTGGCTTCCACTGTGAAAAATAACAACTAACGGTTGAGAAGAGAGACAAAAACATCCCACACTTAAGAACGCACACCGCGCCAAAAAATCATCGGGAACAAGGACTGGCGACCCACTAGCTACGAACCACAATAGAGACACTAGGGAAGAAATCGATAAACTAACAAATGAATCTTGTGCGCGCTCCGTCGGCAAGGTAGACAACGGAAACAAGAATTTGAACTGTTTGCCGAGAAATACCGAAGATGAAATAAATACTTGCCTGGAACACAATGGCGGCGCAGTTGGGTGCCAAGAAGGATGGGATAAGCAGTCAATGCTGCAAGGAGAGCTTCTACTGCTGTTATCATAAGATAACCGTTGACGAAGTACAGTACAGGGGAAGGACAGCGTGATGGAGACCGTATCCCTGCCTTCAAATTTCTGTTTACGCGATAACTCGGGCTGGTGTCATGGTGGCTTTGTTCTCTATACTACGGTACGAATGAACGGAGAATAAATTGACAAACAGTCCCACCACCACCCTGGACCCGTGGAGTTGGTTACTAGTTTAAAGGAATCAAGGAATCAAGCTATAGAAAATTAAGTCATCATAACGTCATGCATAATGTAGTGTAATGTTGCAACTGGCAAATAAAGATTTTTCATTTACAGCCCTATAGTGCATTATATAACAAGCAAAATGCTAGTGCCGACAATATTAACATGACTTGGAACGATAGTACAAATATGATGTGAAAATGAAATAATTGCTCTCCGATAGCAATTACGACTGCCGGCGGCTGCATGACGATTATGTAAACATGGCGTAAGTAGCGAACATGGTTATGGTTGTTAGATAGTTTTAACGGCGCATCAAATAATTTGTAGTTCCGCCAAGTGTTCAAACTAGCAAACACAATGAAGGCCAGACAATATCTAAGCTTCGACATTGTTTATTGCAAAGACGAATGGGACATAGTATATACATCGTGTATATCCCCGAAGTATCCAGTTCTACTCTAATCAAACTCTCGTTTGTACGGTAATTCAGTGGGGAAAAGTGAATAGTAATATAAGAAAAAACATATTTTGTAAGGGGGACACATGGTTGTAGACAATACATTCGTTCTGGAGTAGACAATAATTGTACAAAATGACGATTATTGCAGATTTACTATGCATGAAGACATACGTAACACATTATTACATTATGCCATCTATTTATTCTTTGTGCACAAAGACTACGCAGGTTATTCGCCACAGCACATAATCTACTAATTTTGACCACATATCGATGGCATAGAGCGCAAACTTATGACTAAAGTATCAAGCTTTGGGAGGCATGGTGACCCATCCTAGGTCGTTGTCAAAGTAGCGGTCGGTGCCCGCCCAGTAGGTGTCGGTGCTGTAGTCACTTCTACTCATCGTGGACCCATCCTTGTACACATGGGGAGGTCCTGGCAGGGTGCTTTGGTCGGACTTCGCGGTGGAGGTGTCATTCGCTGCAGTCGAGCTCTGGGCCTGCTTTGGGATGGGCAGCGGGGTCTCCCAGATGTGAATCAGTTCATCTGTCGTGGTAGTCTTCGTGGGTCCCAATGTACTTCCATCAACCTTCCCGGTCGGGCTTCGGACTTGGGTTTGACTGGGGTGTGTCATGGCCACGGGTCTTCCGGGATGATACAGGAAGGCCTGCTGCTGTTCAGACGGCTGGAACGTGGTTGTCACTTCTCCATTCCTCAAGTTTCGGCTCCTAAATCATCAAAAATCAACTCATTTCGCAACACACTTGTTATCTGCAGTATACTTAATATACTAACCGTTTCTTAATGTCATAGCACATGTTTATATGGTGCGTAACTATATGCAATATGAACGTACCGTAGCATGCAGACGCCACCAATGAGAGCGACGCAGAACAACACGACCACCAGGACCCCAAGACCAATGATGAGGCTCACGGATAGCACTGTAAGAAAACCGGTTCGTTCGTATATACCAAATAAACCCAATCATGCATGGCTATGTAGCGTTTAATGGTCCTATGTTAACTTATTACAATGTATTATTACACGTCAAACCGTCTACTTGGCTGATATAGCAGCACGGCTGTGTATTCTCGTCGTTAGCCCCTATTTTAATTCATTCGTGATAAATTTGTGTTTATATTTACGATTTCATAGGTTCTAGGCGTCAAGGTTTGTACTAACATGGTGACAGGGAAAACGACTTCTGTGGAGCATCTTCGACGTGCTTCTCTGAAAGAGATACCACAGAAATGAAGACGTCATAACGAAACATCAAATACATCACATAAAATATTCTCGTAAATGGGTTAGTTTTGCAAACGCTATGCCTGTTTTCTGGTCGCAATGCGGCTTATATATCACACACTTACCTCCGCTGGAGCAGTTGCCGACCACGCCCACCCAGGTGTTGCCTTCACACTTCAGATGCCAGGAGTGTTCACTCCACTCGCAGCCAATCACAGCCGTGTGGCCGTCACGTTTATACCATGCGTGGGATGGCGGCTTGATGTCCGGACAGCCAATCACTGAAACCAAAGGAAAGCAACATAACGATTAAAATTCGTACGACGAAGAGTGACTGCAAGGAGGCTGCCCTTATTACGAATACAATTTAATCCATGATGATGTGTAAATCGAATGACTTAAAAGCTAATCAAACAATTGTTTCCAGCCAAGATCACTTCAAGATCTAAAATAGTCCATGGCCTGATTAGTGCAACAATGATCTCTTCTCGTCACTAAAATTCATTGCATGGAACATGTCCCGAGTGCCTAAAACGATGCCTTAGTTGCACACAAATCTGTAGTACACATAGTTTCCAAAGAACGATTTTATTTGAAGCAAATGTTACAGTTGCCTTAAATATGAATGCTAATATGTTATCTCGGTATCGTTAGCGATGCCTGTACCTAAATATCGGAGAAGAAATGACGACTTCAGTTGCCTTCGGCTCGATTGCAAGAGTTGTATCACCACGTGACTCGACGAGGACACGTACACCTGTTTCTCCCTAGCCATCCCCCCACATAAAGTCTCGTTGACGCCGAGATCAGGTTCACTGATGAAGCCGTATTGTTGACATCTCGCGGCTGTTGTTTCATGTCCATAGCCGAAATCCCACATTGATAAGCTGACTCGTTGCCCTGGTGACGCCTGTATCACCCACGGAGTGGCAAGACCGCCACAGCTCGTCTCGTCGGTCACGTGGCTTGACAACATCGATTGATCTTTAGTGACTACAACTTTTTGTTGTTGCTTGCACGTGGCTTCATCTGGATTTGCAACTAAAGAAGACATAGCATGCTCATGTTTGGCGACAATTTAATTCTGGATATGTATGCAACACATATTATTCTCTATTTAGCAACGTCCATGAATTTTACATCGTATACTTTTATATTATGGAGATATAAGAAAATACGAACCTGTGACGCAAGTTGATTCTGCTTCGATGTAGGACAATATTTCAGCCACACATGATGTCTGTGTGGCGAGATCTTCATTGGTATGACTTACAAACACATCACATGAGGGCTTTCCAGAACACAATCGGTCAAACAGAGACACCACGTCACTGGAACATCCCAGGTAGCCCAGGTCGACCTTCACACAGCGCCCTAGCCTCATCCTGCCATAGCGTGCTGACTCCATCACCATCACCTGGCCGCTCTCACACCGACCCTCGAACGTCTCTCCATCGCATACTTCTTGGACGCGTGAATCTTCAACGAATGCGAAAATGTGCCGCATGCACACGCATACTATAAGCCACACACTGAGAAATAAATATGTTGACGTCTAGCTTATCTTCAGGGCAACGTCTTTTCTCATTCAAGCATACACTGATGTACTCGCTTAACCATGGAGACTAATTCTACAAACCTATTATAACTAGCTTTCGCAACCTGCAGAAGTTTTAGAATATGGAAGTCATTACTGCTGATGCGTAATATATCTATATTTGAGATAACGTTGTCCTTTTATTCACAGGTGTATTATTACACGCCACAAACCTTACCTGAAATTGATTGATGTAGTACGATGGCCATTAGCAATGCCTGGGTTATAGCCATTTTCATCAAATTGACAAGCGGTACGGATATCTCAGTATGATTCTGAAAATATAAGTTACATATAACAGACGCATTCGTTGAACACGACTGGTATATTTTATAGTATGCAGGACAAAACACGATCGGCCAGCTTCAAAAAGTAGGCCTACAACATAAGAAAATACGTTTACGTTACTGTCCCAGCGCACTAGCGTTATCTGAACTTAATAAATAAAATAACTGCAAATCGATGTTAAAAATATCCAATTTTATAGACGAGCAATCTGATCGGCAATATTAATATATACCACGAAGAGGCTCCAGTCTCGGGCAAAAATGATATGCCAAGCCCAATAGAATACGGGGGCATTATGATCGAAACTACTTGGCTGCATGACAATATCAGTCTGTCTTTGTTTAAATACAGCAGTCTGTTTTACTCTGTGCTATTAAATATTATTATTTCGTTTCATACGTGATGATAGATCATGAAAAGAAACCCGTAAGTAAGATGAAATAATCTGGTCAGTAACCACACCCCGCTTGAGGTTTGCACTGTTGGTGCATAATTCATAATTAAATAGCTGTGCCGGCTGCATGAATTTGGATGCTTCACTCAGTTCCACACTATTCCCGCAACAAGCACGTCTCAATAACTTACCGTAATAAGTCCAGCAAGTGAAGCAGTTACTATGAATAGTAGGTAAGTGGACAATGCGCCCCGAGTATGCCTACAGTGCCGTTATTCCTCCGACGAAATATAACACGTCCATTTCGCAGGCGCCGTTTTGTTTTTGTTCATAGCCTAGATATCGATTTATAACCGTGGCGTCATTACCACAGTATTCCGCATGTGGAGTTGTGGGCGCGCGCGCGCAATACCATCAGCGTTATCAATCATAGTGCACCCCTAAACAGCCAAAGACGCGTATTGCCAGTATTTTAGGTAAGTGCTGGGTCCTTCAAATTTATTGCGGACATTAGATCAATTGTTGCCAATCATAATATTGTACACAATGCAATGCTTGTAAAATCACCACCCATTGCAAACTGTATGCCCACGATTTTCTTTGCATTATGTCCGCCCAGACCGACTTTCGTTGTTTGCAAAATGTTCGCCCATTGCAAAATGTCAGCACCTCGTTGCAAAATCGAAATGGTCTTTGGTTAATTGGCAAATTGTTTCACATTTTAAAATTGAAATATAAGACCACCTAAATGTCGCAAATTGAATGCCATGAAGGAAAATCCAAACACACATAGGCACAACCCATAGAGGGTCACTCCCAAAAGCAGTGACACCCACTGTGATTAACATTGTGTTTAGGGTAGGTGGGGGGGAGGGGGGGTATTCCCACTCGACACACCCTCTCATCCTACGTCCAGGTGTACGTCCGTCCAGTGAGTTTACAACCGGTTGCTTATCGAAGAATAATGAGAATATTGAAGAATACTGTGGCCTGTGACTGATGTATATGATCTTGAAGTTTCAATCACGTGACATTTGACCATGGCCGTGCATGTGTCAGATGAGGCAGTTTGGCTCCTACTAACTTACCATCGTCGTTGAATGTGTGACCTGGGATATAATGCCACACATGTCCTTTTCTCGCAACGAATATATCACCTAATCAAGTCCTTTTGCGGCCAACGGAGAGTTTGTCACGGCGGACATTTTTCAACAAGGAGCTGAACTTTAGGTGTTAGGTTTGCAACGACAAAAGCCGGTTTGGCGAGACATTTGTCAACGGGCAACGTAACTGTGCAACGTAACACAACTACTCGTAGCTGTATGTATTGCTTTTGTTAACATAAACAAACTACTTAAAACAAGTTAAGCAAGTCACCTTTACCAGAATTGACGAAAGAACTGCCTGAACAGAACGTATGGTATCGTTCAGTTTTTTTTGTCACCTAGCCGGCCAACCTGAGCAATGACGACGCTGATAACAATATGATGAATTATATTTCAAGAATTTTTGAAAGGTGGAATAACCTATAAGCGTAGCGTCCATGCTTCATGAGAGGGCATAACATCAAGGGGCAGGAACCTGGACGTTTATACATTGGTCAGTGTAGCATGGGAACGAGAATATGTGAATAATGGTTACATGTGTTTTATTTCAAACGTTTTTTACTCAAGCAGCAGGATACATTATATACATATTTAAGCGACAATGTGGCACATATGACTAACCTAACATCGATATTCTCAATATCTAAGATGCATTTGTACTCATGTAAAAACGGCTGCAATCGTTCGCTCAATAACATATATCATTATTTGAAATACGTCATCATTGCGTTTTTAAAACAGCGATTAACGTTTCCAGCATAGGTTGTGGTTTATATACACATGCGTAAGAACGGTTAGCAACTAGATGTTTTCATTCACTATATCAAACAGCGACAACATTTTGCAATCAAACATCATGCTTTGGGAGGCATGGTAACCCATCCCAGGTCGTTGTCGAAATAGCGATCGGTTCCCGCCCAGTAGGTGTCGGTGCTGTAGTCACTTCTACTCATAGTAGATCCATCCTTGTACACCTGGGGAGGTCCTGGCAGGGTGCTTCGGCCAGACATCGTGGTGGAGTTGTCACCCACTGCAATCGAGCTCTGAACCTGCTTTGGAATGGGCAGCGGGGTCTCCCAGATGTGAATCAGTTCATCGGTTGTAGTCGGTTTCGTAGGTTGCAAGATATTTCCCTCGCCGCTTTCTGCTGCTTTGGGCCGATCTTGATGGCTTTGTGTTACTGGGACCGGTCGCCCAGGGTGGTAGAGGAAAGCCTGCTGCATCTCCGGCGGTTGAAACTCCACCGGTGGCTCGGGATATTGTCTGCGCTTATGGCTAAATTGAAAATAATAATCGTTTTGTTAATGTGATTTCACATCGGAAACGACATATTGACCGTAGTATATGGGTCAGGTTATCAGATGGTGGTGCTGACCTTTTTCTTTGCAGTCTATATTCATATGTACAGAGGAAAATTCCGAAGCGTTAGGTCAAGTGATAAACTGTGATATTCGAGATTAGTAACTAATTCCCTGGTATAACCAGATGAGTTCTTTGAGAGCATATACCAGACGAAAAATACATTCAAGATATATATTCACCTAATTATGCAGACACATCCGATGAGCGCCACACAGAAGAGGACTACCACGAGGACCCCGAGGCCGATGATGAGGCTCACGGATAACACTGCAGATAGAACATATCGGTGTCGGCACAAATGGTAGATAATGCAAGCGGCCACCACATCGTTTAAAATGAACACATGGTTAACAAGAAATGATGCAGCAAATGTGATGAAGCTTACATGTATTATACCATGCAATATGAGGCAAATATTTATTTCACAATGACAATGTTTTATTAGTAAGTTATCGTTCCTCAGTTAAAATCTCCCCACGTGACAACTTACAAGGTGACAGCGACCACGAGTTCGGTGGTGTCTCTTTTTTGATCATCTCTGAAATGACGAACTGCGTATGAAGTACAAGTGTGCATTGTTCATTAAGATAACCATCATTCACATTTAAGTCACCATCTATTGCAACTGACAAACTACGTGAAACCTAATGGTAGCAATCTAAGTAATTAAATTAATTAACTAACTAATTAATCTAATTAAGCACAACTATGTAATAATAGAAAGGTAAGTTTACGAACCGCATCAGTTAATAGAGCAGCCAAAGGTCTAGGTGCAATTTGATCGGCTTCTATCGCTGCCATATGTGGCCTGTTTTTTTGCCCCCAGAAAGCGATCCCTTACAGATGCATGTGGCAGTTAAATATCATCAGATCTATTGATATGACTTACGTTCACCAGAGCAGTTGCCTACCACGCCGACCCAGTTGTTGCCTTCACAATTCAGATGCCAAGAGTGTTCACTCCACTCGCAGCCAATGACAGCAGAGTTGCCATTTCGCTTGTACCACGAGTGTTTGGGAGGTTTCATATCCGGACACCCGACCACTGGTTAAGATAATGAGAGCAAACAGATAATGAATCGACCTCGTGATAACTCTATAGGAAATGTGCGCATTTTCACACCGATCTTGACTTTAAGTGGCAGGTAACGCCAACAATACCAATACTTTGATGACATCGTACACAAAAACAACACTTTTCCGCGCGCCTACCTGCACCTGAACCAGGACTTTGTTATATTGCGATAAGGACCTAAATAGTTCGGATGGCAAATTTATGTACGATGATCTTTCATATTTAAATGTTGTGCTTTGTTGCATAACTAAGCGAATACACTCGGACGGCAGTTGTCTCGTAATGTACAACGTCGTTCTCTTTACCTTCGTAGCGCACGATAAAGGCATTCTTCAGTTCCCGCTGTTCTGAGGTTAAGAATTGTATAATAACGTCACTGGATGACGACTCATGCACGTGTCTCTCCCTGGCCATCCCTCCACACAGTGTCTTGTTGATCCCACTGCTGGGCTCGCTGATATAACCATACGATGTGCATCTGGTTGTGGCTGAATCTGCAGCGCCATCGGCGCCAAAATCCGTTATTGAAAGCCTGATTCGATGCCCCGGGGACGCGGTTATCACCCACGGGGCTTCAAGACTTCCACATCCTGTCTCTTCTGTCACGTAGCTTGATAAAATGGCGTGGTCCCCTGTGACGACAGCCTTTCTTGACTCCCGACACACCAAAGCGGATGGCACGGCGACTGCAATAAAAGCAGAAGATTTAGTCTATATTTTATTTTTTGTTGACATATGGTGAACATAATATATGAACATGCAGGATTTGGTGACACACACAATAGCCCAGTAATGTGATTGCACTGTAGCCTAAATGATGTACTTACCGTTAACACACGTGTATTCAAGTTCGACGTATGACATGAGCTCGGCGATGCATGTTTTATGGCCGACGAGTTCTTCGTTCGAGTTACTAATGAAGACATCGCAAGATTTCCTTCCCGAGCACCAGAAATCAAACAGAGACAACACGTCACTGGAACATCCCAGGTAGCCAACGTCGACCTTCACACAGCGACCCAACTTCATCCTGCCATAGCGAGCAGACTTCATCACCATCACCTGGTCGCTCCCACACCGACCCTCGAACGTCTCGACATCGCATATGTCTTGAACTTCTGAATGTAAAACAATGAAGAATACATAACTTCGAAGCACGCGACAAAAGAAATTTGCCGACAGCATTAGTCGAACGATGATAAAACTCGTTAATGATGTTTGTGAACCTGTCATTTTGAGATTGATTTATCTATTACAGCATAACCGCCACTCTAAAAACACATTGCTATGTCCTGTGAAACTAGAGATGAGAGGATATAAAAGGAGATAGATATACTAGGGTCTGATCAAAGCTCATGTTCGTACACACCAAATCAATTGCTCATTAGGTTAGTATACAATCGTAGCATTAGCTATCTGCTAGAGATGACAGCATTACCTGCGAGTGATCGATGAAGCGCAACCAGAAACATTATAATATGGATGCCATGGGTCATTTTCACTGGTGAGAAGTTGCGTCACTGCAATGAATAATCGTCAAATGTAGCCTGTCAATATGGATATTTATATCGCCAACAGGCCATAAGTAGGCCGCAAGTTATGGGTAAAGAGCCTCGCATAAAATAATACAAGTTAACCACTTGCACGGTTGCATCATGAACATCGGTGCAAGCGATAGCTCAGATTGTCCTAGAATTATATCTAATAATCATCATCTGCAGATTCGCATCGCTTCTTTGAAAGAAGGGTGGGATGTTACATTGTGCTGGCACCCGTGCCTTGGGACCTGGTTAAACATGGTAAAGAGAGAAGGGACAGGCGACAAAACATCGATCTGCGTCAGGGTGTTGTGTTGGCAAGTTCACACAGCCCAAAACACACCAGGAGAAATTCCCCTCGACTGCTCTATAGCGACAGGACTCTGTTATGTCATACTTACCAAATCAAGATGCAGAAATGCTTGAGTTGCCGGCTGCGTTGAGATTAGCTCGATAATATGCTGGGGAACGTGAAAAATGTCGTTATTCCTTCCGCGACATACATTACATCCACTTCGCCGACGCCATGTTGTTTTTGTTCATAGCCTGGATATCTATTTATAGCCGTGGCGTCAGTACCGTAGTATTGCGCAGAGTTGGGCGTAGGCGCGACCGCGGGCGTAAGACCATCAAATTTATCCATCATAGTGCGCCCCTGAAGAGTCATAGACGAGTTTTGATTGGCATACAATCTAGTGCTTTTGTGAAGGGTAGGGTACCAGTGGCGGATCCAGCGGGGGGTGGGGGGACTAGTGCATCTTTAGCCCCCCAGCCCTGGTCGAGACGCAGAAGCCCCCCCCCCCCGCAGCGACAGGTTTATCCCCGAGAATTAAGTTTGATCTGTATTAGCTCTATAAATATAAGTTTATTATAATGATAGAGCATGGCAGACGATGTGAACGTCAACTTGTCTTAATCATGAAAGGGCTTGGTACATGGTGTGATTGCTTGGTTGGCTATGACGGTGTGAGGGCTTGCTAGACGGAGTGAATGCTTGTTGTGTTGTTACCATGAGGAAGTTTGATAGTCGATTTGGATATTTGCTTGGCCATGGCCGTGAGAGGATTTGACAAGTGGTTGTAAAACTTACATTTGTCATGACCGTGAGACAGATTTGCAAAGAAAGACCGCCAAATAATCGAGCCAAACGTTGATGTTGGGGGAGGGGAGATGGGGGAGGGTGGAAGAAGGGTCGTGTTCCCAAATCATGAATAAATTGTCCTTCTCGATTCACGAAGATCATTATATCGACCTCTTCGAATCGCAAAGATCATTATATCGTTGTTCTCAATTCACGAAGATCATTATATCGTTGTTCTCAATTCACGACGATCGTTATATCGTTAAGGTCGGTGAGGGTCGACGCGTGTTCCCAATTCACGTAGTTCTAGGTGCCCAGTTCTCGAATACATAATTACATTTGTCAATCACGAGGTTCGAGAAAATGCTGAAGAACGTGAATACCCCTTGCCCTGGAAATTGCTTGTGCCCGAATTACAAGGAAGATCTTCGACTGACAGATATTCTTGATGAACTTTCAGTTACATAATGGATTGATACAATAAGTCATGCATTATACTATCGTATTATGATTTTTATTGTGACTTGTTATTATGATTTGGCAATATCATTATCATTATGCTTTTGTCTTTCTAAGTATCACTGTAATTATTATCGTCATTGATAATTACGTTGTTGTCATCGACCATTGTAATCGCAAAATTCAAGCCCCCTCCACCACCTAAAGTCAGGATCCGCCCCTGGGCTCTTCAAATTCATTGCGGACGTCAGTCCAATTGTTGCTAACGCACAGAACGCTAGTATTTCAAACAACGCAGTGACTTATAATGCTTTCAAGGAGTAGAACCTATCACTTCTCGTGGGGGAAGTACCGAAGCCATCATTTCCGAGTGACCGCAAGACTATTCCTGATGCACAATGCCTACTCGTAGCAGTATTTATTTCTTTTGTGCTGATAAATCACAGGATTGATGTCATGTCATGTTATGGATGTCATTGACGTGCGGGTGAAATGACTGCACGGGCAGTACGCATGGTGGCCTTTGGTTTTTGCTGTCACCTAACCGGCCAACCTAGATAAATAGGACGCGTGTAACTATATGTTGATGGGAACGAGGATATCTAAATAATGATTATATGTGCTTTATTCCAAACGTGTTTTTACTCAAGCAGGATACACTGAATAAAGATTTAACCAGACTAGGTGACAGATACGACTAATGTAACAGCTATATTTTCAATATATACCACTCACACGGATTAATGTAAAAAGTGTAAAGAGCCGCTGAAAATATTCGCTCGATAACATATGTAAGTATTCGAAATATATTTGCTACAATTGCACATATAGAACAGCAGTTCACGGTTCCAGTCTAAGTTGTGGCTTATTTACAAATGCGTAAGAACGGTTAGCGACTAGATGCTCTTTCATACACTATATCAGATAATGACAACCTTTCTCAATCAAATATCAAGCTTTCGGGGGCATGGTGACCCATCCCAGGTCGTTGTCAAAGTAGCGGTCGGTTCCCGCCCAGTACGTATCGGTGCTATAGTCACTTCTACTCATAGTAGATCCATCCTTGCACACATGGGGCGGTACTGGCAGGGTGCTTCTGCCAGACTTCGTGGTGGAGTTGTCACCCACTTCAATCGAGCTCTGAACCTGCTTTGGAATGGGCAGCGGAGTCTCCCAGATGTGAATCAGTTCATCGGTTGTAGTCGGTTTCGTGAGTTGCAAGATATTTCCCTCGCCGCTTTCTCCCACTTTGAGCCGATCTTGGCGACTTTGTGTTACAGGGACCGGTCGACCAGGGTGGTAGAGGAAGGCCTGCTGCATCTCCGGCGGTTGAAACTCGACCGGTTGCTCGTGGTACTGTCTGCGCTTGTTACTGGAGTGAAGACAATATTTGTCTTCTTATTAGGATGTCACCTTGTAAATGACCTAATTATCGTATTATATGGGTGGCTCGTGATATTGTCTGCGCTTATATCTGAATTGAAGATAATATTCCCATTGTTAATGTGATTGTATATCGTAAACGACATAACTATCGTATTATATGGGTCACTAGGTTATCAGATGATGCTGTCGACCTTTTTCTTCGCTGATGTTTTCTACGGTGCGGAGGAACGTTTACTAGCGTTAGGTCAAGAGATAAATCGTGATATTATCGATTAGTAACTAAAGCCTTTAGTATAACCAGATGATTTCTTGGGGGGCGTATACCAAACGAAAAAAACAAATGAAGATTTACATTCACCTAATTATGCAGACACATCCGATGAGCGCCACACAGAAGAGGACCACAACGAGGACTCCGAGACCGATGATGAGACTCACGGACAGCACTGCAGATAAAACATATCAGTGTCGGCACGAATGGTGGATAATGCAAGCGACCACCACAGTGTGTAACTGTGTAAAGCGAGCAAACGGTTAACAATCAATTATACAGCAAATTTTATGAAGGTTACTTGCATGAAATGAGAGGACATTGTGCAATGTGAGGACAATATTTATTTCACAATGACCATACGTTTTTTTATTTATATATTGTTTTTCAATTAAACTCTGACACATTACCACTTACATGGTGACAGCGACCACGAGGTTGGTGATGCCTCTTTGGTGATCACCTCTGAAATGACGAACTGCACATGAAGTACAAGTGTGAATTGTGCATTAAGATAACCATCATTCACATTTAAGCGACCATCTATTGCAACTGACAAACTACGTGAAACCTAAGGATTGTGCGGCCAAATGAAGTTCATATGATGAAGCGTAGCAATCTAATAAAAAACAAAACTTTGTAATAATAGAAATTTATGGTTATGAATCGCATCAGTTAATAGAGCAGCCAAAGCTCTAGGTACAATTTGATATGTGGCCTGTGTTTTTTTTTGCTCTAAGAGGGCAACCCCTAATGGATGTGACAGTTAGATATCATCAGATCTATTAATAAGACTTACGTTCACCAGAGCAGTTGCCGACCACGCCTACCCAGTTGTTGCCTTCACAATTCAGATGCCACGAGTGTTCACTCCAGTCGCAGCCAATGACAGCAGAGTTGCCATTTCGCTTGTACCACGAGTGTTCGGGAGGTTTCATATCCGGACAGCCGACCACTGGTTAAGATAATGAGAGCAAAAAGATAATGAATCGACCATTCTCGTGATAACTCTATAGGAAATGTGCACATTTTCACACTTATCTTGACTTTAAGTGGCAAGTAGCGCCAACAATACCAATAGCTGGATGACATCGTGCACAAAAACACCACTTTCCGCTCGCCTAATTGCACTTAAACAAGCGTCAGGACATTGTTATATTGCGATAAGGACCTTAATGGTTCTGATGAAAAATTGCTGTATGATGACCTTTAATATTTTAAATGTTGTGCTTTCTTGCATAATTATCCCATGATACGTCGTTCTCTTTACCTTCGTAGCGCACGATAAAGGCATTCTTCAGTTCCCGCTGTTCTGAGGTTAAGAATTGTATGATAACGTTACTGGATAACGACTCATATACGTGTCTCTCCCTGGCCATCCCTCCACACAGTGTCTCGTTGATCCCACTGCTGGGCTCGCTGATATAACCATATGGAGGGCATCTGGTTGTGTCTGAATTTGTAGCGCGATCGGAGCCAAAATCGGTCATTGAAAGCCGGATTCGATGCCCCGGGGATGTGGTTATTACCCACGGTGCTGCAAGGTTTCCACATCCCGTCTCTTCTGTCACGTAGCTTGATAAAACTGTGTGTTCTCCTGTGACGACAGCCTTCCTTGACTGCCGACACGCCGAAGCCGACAGCTCTGCAACTGCAATAAAAATGCAAGTTGTTATCTATATTATACTTTTTTTAGACATATGGCGCACATAATGCATGAACATTCAGGACTTTGTGACACAAAACTCTAGCCCAGTAATTGGATTGCACTATAGTCTAGATGATGTACTTACCGTTAACACACGCGTATTCAAGTTCGACGTATGACATGAGTTCGGCGATGCATGTTTTATGGCCGACGAGTTCTTCGTTTGAGTTACTAATGAAGACATCGCAGGATTTCCTTCCAGAGCACCAGGAATCAAACAATGATAGTACGTCACTAGAACATCCCAGATGACCCATGTCGACCTTCACACAGCGACCAGCTTCATCCTGCCGTAGCGGGCTGACTTCATCACCATCGCCTGGCCGCTATCACACTGACCATCGAACGTCTCAGCATCGCATAGCTCTTGAACTTTTGAATCTGAGACATAGCCAAAAACGAATTCAGAGACATCCGATGGAGAACAATCTGCGGGTATCATCATTCGAGGGAAAAACCTCTTTAATGTTGTTTGCGACCCTGTCATTTAATATTAATATGCCATTTAAAATATAAATGCCACGCTACAAAAAAACTATATTATAATGTTCTATGAAACTAGAGATAAGAAGACTAGAGGCATGCATAGTCTGATCTAAACTAATGTACACAATGTACACGGCATATTAATGGCTCATTACGTGTCAATAGAAACAACAATGTTAGCCATATCTTAGCTATGACGGTATTACCTGCGAGTGAGCGGTGAAGCACAACCAGAATCATTATAATATGGATGCCATAGGCCATTTTCTCTGGTAAGAAGTTGGGTTGCTTGAAGGAAAAATGTTGCCAAATTTAACCATGTACAATTCTACAATGATGCCAGATGTATAGAGATTATTGGTAGATAGGCTTTACCACTTGCACGGGTGCATGATGAGCGTCGCTGGCACATGCGATTGATCAAACTTTACTACAATTATTTACAATACTAATAGTCTGTTAATATACATCGTTTCTTTAAACGGATGGTGACGTATTATATTATATTGCAATCTGTGCCTTCGGACCTGGTTAAACAATGCCAAGGGAGAACTGACGTGCGACAAAATATCGATCTGCCTCAGGGTGCGGTGTTGGCAAGTTCACACATCCCAAAGCATACCAGGAGAAATTTCCCTCGACTGCCCTACAGTGACAGGTCTGTGTTAGGCCATACTTACCAAATTAAGACGCAGGAACGCTCGAGTTGCCGGATGCGTTGAGATTAGCTCGGTAATATCCTGGGGAACGTGAAATGTATCGTTATTCCTTCCGCGACATACATTACATCCATTTGGCCGGCGCCATGTTGTTTTTGTTCATAGCCAGGATATCTATTTATAGCCGTGGCGTCAGTACCGTAGTATTGCGCATATGCTGTTGCAGGCGCATGCGCGCGCATAATCACCACATTTATCTATCATAGTGCGCCCGAGAAAAGTCATAGACGAGTTATGATTGGGATAAAATCTAGCGCTTTTGTGAAGGGGTAGTGTTCCAGTGATGGCTCCAGTGGGGGGAGGGGGGGGGGGGGCGGCTACGGCGTCTTTAGCCCCCTATCCCTGATCAAGACGCATATGCCACCCCCCCCCCCGCGACAGGTTTAGCCCCAGATAATTAAGTTTGATCTAAACTAATTAAGTCTAGCTCTATAAATATGCGTTTATGAAAATGATAGATCATGGCAGACGATGAGAATGTTACGTTCGTCTTAATCACGCAAGGGCTTGGCAGGCGGTGTGATTGCTTGGTTGGCTATGACGATGTAAGAGCTTGAATGCGGAGTGAACGGAGTGAGTGCTTGGTTTGTTACTACCACGAGAAAGTTTGGCAGTCGATTTGGATATTTGGTTTGCCATGGCCGTGAGAGGATTTGGCAGGCGGTTTTAAAGCTTGACTTGTCATGACCGTGAGATGGATTTGCAGAATATGTGAATCCTGGATCCGGGCCAGAACCCACCACTCTTTGCGAAGAAAGGCCGCCGAATAATCGAGCCAAACGTTGATGTTGGGGGAGGGGAAAGGGGGGAGGGCGCAAGAAGGGTCGTGTTGCCAAATCACGAAAATAATGTCGTTCTCGATTCACGAATATCATTATATTGTTATCCCGAATCTCGACGATTACCGTGTACTACGTAGGTAGCGTACAACAATCTTAAACATACTCGGATCTGGGCCGATAAGTGATCAGAATTTTTTTTTGGAACGGGGGTCCTTGAGGGTCGACGCGTGTTCCCAATTCACGCAGTTCTAGGTGCCCAGTTCTCGAATACATATTTACATTTGTCAATCACGATGTTCGAGGAAATGAGAACGTGATTACCCCTTGCCCTCACCCCTCCCCTACCCCTCCCCCTATATTTGATTTACATAGGTTTTCGTTTTTTCGATAAGTACGAGTTTGCATCGAAAAAGGTCATTCTCGGTCACAAAATGAAGTGGGAGGGGAAGCTCTGTTTCTCGCACTCTGTTGTCAGTGGCCAATGTTGACACCAGTTCCGGGAAAAACCCATCCCGGTATACGTGTCAGAAATTGAGATTTTATCATATTATGTTACAGTTTGACAAATTAGTTTATGTGGCGAAGTTTGGCAGCTTAAAAGCTGAAACTTACTGTGTAAGATCCATTTTAGTTTTCCAATCGTGCGTTGTTTTGCTGCCGCCATTCACGTTACAGATCTTGTCACTCAGTGGTTACCGCGGTGTCAATGCGCGTAACTGATATTTACATAAATAGTTCCAACAAACCAACCGAACTTAATAGCTATAGGCCTGAATCATATAATCTCCAACTATAGAAATACAGCCACAATTTACGAAAACAAAAGGTTCATTTAACAAATAGATACCATTTTGCCTAAAACAATATGTTCGTTAGACCTATCTCCGCCGCAGAGGCGTAATCACTTTGACGACGTCATATCTCCAAGGAAACACGTCGCGCGCAACACTTAGTTACAGGTGCTATTGAGCGCCACTGTTATGATTTCGACCAAATATTTAGGTGCAGTTGTGAGTATCATTGTCATCGTTAGATCTCCGTGTTGACTTAATGGCGACGTTTGAAGTTCTATTCGAGCGAGAAAATACATATGGCATTGCTTCTCGTGCGAGATGGGTTTATCTCAGCACGCATCTCCGAAATCCTGCCTTCGCCTAAAGGCTCAGGCAGGATTTTGGAGACTTGTGCTGAGATAAACCCATCTCGCACTCGACGCAATGCCATATGCATATCTTAACCCACTGCGGCAAAACCAAGCCTTGCATCGATGTTGAGCGGCGGTAGATCGAAAGTCATAAGCGTAATAAGCCTGATCGAGAACATGGACTGTTTTATATCATTTATAGCATGACGAATGCATGATGATTCTTTTGCGATCAACGTGGTCCGTGAAATGTGCGTTGCCAATTCACGTAGTTCTAAGTGAGATTTTCCCAGTTAACGAATAATTTACGTGTGTTAATCACGAAGGCCGAGAAATTGCTTGTTCCCAGAATCACGAGAAAAATCTTCGACTGACAAATATTCTAGATGAACTTTCAATTAAATAATCAATTGATAGCAATAAGTCATGCATTATACTATTGTATTATGATTATTGTTGTGACTTGTTATAATAATTTGTCACTTTAATTATCATTATATTTTCGTCTTTCTAAGTATCACTGTAATTATTATCTTCGCATTTACTACGTTATTGTCATTGACCATTGTAAGCGCGACATTCAAGCACCCCCCCCCCTCCCCCACCAGCTGAAGCCCTTAGTTTCTTCAAATTTATTGCAGACGTCAGTCCGGTTGTTGCTTACGTAAATAACGCTAGTATTTCAAATTGCTAGTATTTCCCTTGCGGGTGAAAGGACTACATGGGCATTACGCATGGTGGCCTTTAGTTTTTGCTGTGACCTGACCGGCCAACCTAGACAATTACGACGCGTGCAACTATATGCTGACGGGAACGAGGATATCTAAATAATGGCTATAGGTGCTTTATTCCAAACCTTTGTTTTACTCAAGCAGGATACATTGAATAAAAATTTAACCAGACGAAGTGACACATACGACTAATTAAACAGCTATAGTTTCAATATGTACCATTTACAGGGATTAGTGTCAAAAGTGTAAAAAGCGGCTGCAATTGATCGCTCGAAATATATTTGCTATAATTGCACATATAGAACAGCAACTCATGCTTGCCGTCTAAGTTGTGGCTTATTTACAAATGCTTAAGAACGGTTAGCGACTAGATGCTCTTTCATGCACTATATCAGATCATGACAACATATCTCAATCAATTATCAAGCTTTCGGGGGCATGGTAACCCATCCTAGGTCATTGTCGAAGTAGCGATCGGTTCCAGCCCAGTAGGTGTCGGTGCTATAATCACTTCTACTCATAGTAGATCCATCCTTGTACACCGGGGGAGGTCCTGGCAGGGTGCTTCGGCCAGACTTCGTGTTGGAGTTATCACCCACTTCAATCGAGCTCTGAACCTGCTTTGGAATGGGCAGCGGGGTCTCCCAGATGTGAATCAGTTCATCGGTTGTAGTCGGTTTCGTGGGTTGCAAGATATTTCCCTCGCCGCTTTCTGCTGCTTTGGGCTGATCTTGATGGCTTTGTGTTACTGGGACCGGTCGCCCAGGGTGGTAGAGGAAAGCCTGCTGCGTCTCCGGCGGTTGAAACTCCACCGGTGGCTCGTGGTACTGTCCGCGCTTGTTACTGGAGTGAAGACAATATTTGTCTTCTTATTAGGATGTCACCTTGTAAATGACCTAATTATCGTATTATATGGGTGGCTCGTGATATTGTCTGCGCTTATATCTGAATTGAAGATAATATTCCCATTGTTAATGTGATTGTATATCGTAAACGACATAATTATCGTATTATATGGGTCACTAGGTTATCAGATGATGCTGTCGACCTTTTTCTTCGCTGATGTTTTCTACGGTGCGGAGGAACGTTTACTAGCGTTAGGTCAAGAGATAAATCGTGATATTATCGATTAGTAACTAAAGCCTTTAGTATAACCAGATGATTTCTTGGGGGGCGTATTCCAAACGAAAAAAACAAATGAAGATTTACATTCACCTAATTATGCAGACACATCCGATGAGCGCCACACAGAAGAGGACCACAACGAGGACTCCGAGACCGATGATGAGACTCACGGACAGCACTGCAGATAAAACATATCAGTGTCGGCACGAATGGTGGATAATGCAAGCGACCACCACAGTGTGTAAAGCGAGCAAACGGTTAACAATCAATTATACAGCAAATTTTATGAAGGTTACTTGCATGAAATGAGAGGACATTGTGCAATGTGAGGACAATATTTATTTCACAATGACCATACGTTTTTTTATTTATATATTGTTTTTCAATTAAACTCTGACACATTACCACTTACATGGTGACAGCGACCACGAAGTTGGTGATGCCTCTTTGGTGATCACCTCTGAAATGACGAACTGCACATGAAGTACTAGTGTGAATTGTGCATTAAGATAACCATCATTCACATTTAAGCGACCATCGATTGCAACTGACAAACTACGTGAAACCTAAGGATTGTGCGGCCAAATGAAGTTCATATGATGAAGCGTAGCAATCTAATAAAAAGCAAAACTGTGTAATAATAGAAATTTATGGTTATGAATCGCATCAGTTAATAGAGCAGCCAAAGCTCTAGGTACAATTTGATATGTGGCCTGTGTTTTTTTTTGCTCTAAGAGGGCAACCCCTAATGGATGTGACAGTTGGATATTATCAGATCTATTAATAAGACTTACGTTCACCAGAGCAGTTGCCGACCACGCCTACCCAGTTGTTGCCTTCACAATTCAGATGCCAGGAGTGTTCACTCCAGTCGCAGCCAATGACAGCAGAGTTGCCATTTCGCTTGTACCACGAGTGTTTGGGAGGTTTCATATCCGGACAGCCGACCACTGGTTAAGATAATGAGAGCAAAAAGATAATGAATCGACCATTCTCGTGATAACTCTATAGGAAATGTGCACATTTTCACACTTATCTTGACTTTAAGTGGCAAGTAACGCCAACAATGCCAATAGCTGGATGACATCGTGCACAAAAACACCACTTTCCGCTCGCCTAATTGCACTTAAACAAGCGTCAGGACATTGTTATATTGCGATAAGGACCTTAATGGTTCTGATGAAAAATTGCTGTATGATGACCTTTAATATTTTAAATGTTGTGCTTTCTTGCATAATTATCCCATGATACGTCGTTCTCTTTACCTTCGTAGCGCACGATAAAGGCATTCTTCAGTTCCCGCTGTTCTGAGGTTAAGAATTGTATGATAACGTTACTGGATAACGACTCACATACGTGTCTGTCCCTGGCCATCCCTCCACACAGTGTCTCGTTGATCAAACTGCTGGGCTCGCTGATATAACCATATGGAGGGCATCTGGTTGTGTCTGAATCTGTAGCGCGATCGGAGCCAAAATCGGTCATTGAAAGCCGGATTCGATGCCCCGGGGATGTGGTTATTACCCACGGTGCTGCAAGGTTTCCACATCCCGTCTCTTCTGTCACGTAGCTTGATAAAACTGTGTGTTCTCCTGTGACGACAGCCTTCCTTGACTGCCGACACGCCGAAGCCGACAGCTCTGCAACTGCAATAAAAATGCAAGTTGTTATCTATATTATCCTTTTTTTAGACATATGGCGCACATAATGCATGAACATTCAGGACTTTGTGACACAAAACTCTTAGCCCAGTAATTGGATTGCACTATAGTCTAGATGATGTACTTACCGTTAACACACGCGTATTCAAGTTCGACGTATGACATGAGTTCGGCGATGCATGTTTTATGGCCGACGAGTTCTTCGTTTGAGTTACTAATGAAGACATCGCAGGATTTCCTTCCAGAGCACCAGGAATCAAACAATGATAGTACGTCACTAGAACATCCCAGATGACCCATGTCGACCTTCACACAGCGACCCAGCTTCATCCTGCCGTAGCGGGCTGACTTCATCACCATCGCCTGGCCGCTATCACACTGACCATCGAACGTCTCAGCATCGCATAGCTCTTGAACTTTTGAATCTGAGACATAGCCAAAAACGAATTCAGAGACATCCGATGGAGAACAATCTGCGGGTATCATCATTCGAGGGAAAAACCTCTTTAATGTTGTTTGCGACCCTGTCATTTAATATTAATATGCCATTTAAAATATAAATGCCACGCTACAAAAAAACTATATTATAATGTTCTATGAAACTAGAGATAAGAAGACTAGAGGCATGCATAGTCTGATCTAAACTAATGTACACAATGTACACATATTAATGGCTCATTACGTGTCAATAGAAACAACACTGTTAGCCATATCTTAGCTATGACGGTATTACCTGCGAGTGAGCGGTGAAGCACAACCAGAATCATTATAATATGGATGCCATAGGCCATTTTCTCTGGTAAGAAGTTGGGTTGCTTGAAGGAAAAATGTTGCCAAATTTAACCATGTACAATTCTACAATGATGCCAGATGTATAGAGATTATTGGTAGATAGGCTTTACCACTTGCACGGGTGCATGATGAGCGTCGCTGGCACATGCGATTGATCAAACTTTACTACAATTATTTACAATACTAATAGTCTGTTAATATACATCGTTTCTTTAAACGGATGGTGACGTATTATATTATATTGCAATCTGTGCCTTCGGACCTGGTTAAACAATGCCAAGGGAGAACTGACGTGCGACAAAATATCGATCTGCCTCAGGGTGCGGTGTTGGCAAGTTCACACATCCCAAAGCATACCAGGAGAAATTTCCCTCGACTGCCCTACAGTGACAGGTCTGTGTTAGGCCATACTTACCAAATTAAGACGCAGGAACGCTCGAGTTGCCGGATGCGTTGAGATTAGTTCGGTAATATCCTGGGGAACGTGAAATGTATCGTTATTCCTTCCGCGACATACATTACATCCATTTGGCCGGCGCCATGTTGTTTTTGTTCATAGCCAGGATATCTATTTATAGCCGTGGCGTCAGTACCGTAGTATTGCGCATATGCTGTTGCAGGCGCATGCGCGCGCATAATCACCACATTTATCTATCATAGTGCGCCCGAGAAAAGTCATAGACGAGTTATGATTGGGATAAAATCTAGCGCTTTTGTGAAGGGGTAGTGTTCCAGTGATGGCTCCAGTGGGGGGAGGGGGGGGGGGCGGCTACGGCGTCTTTAGCCCTCCTATCCCTGATCAAGACGCATAAGCCACCCCCCCCCCCGCGACAGGTTTAGCCCCAGATAATTAAGTTTGATCTAAACTAATTAAGTCTAGCTCTATAAATATGCGTTTATTGAAATGATAGAGCATGGCAGACGATGAGAATGTTACGTTCGTCTTAATCACGCAAGGGCTTGGCAGGCGGTGTGATTGCTTGGTTGGCTATGACGATGTAAGAGCTTGAATGCGGAGTGAACGGAGTGAGTGCTTGGTTTGTTACTACCACGAGAAAGTTTGGCAGTCGATTTGGATATTTGGTTTGCCATGGCCGTGAGAGGATTTGGCAGGCGGTTTTAAAGCTTGACTTGTCATAACCGTGAGATGGATTTGCAGAATATGTGAATCCTGGATCCGGGCCAGAACCCACCACTCTTTGCGAAGAAAGGCCGCCGAATAATCGAGCCAAACGTTGATGTTGGGGGAGGGGAAAGGGGGGAGGGCGCAAGAAGGGTCGTGTTGCCAAATCACGAAAACAATGTCGTTCTCGATTCACGAATATCATTATATTGTTATCCCGAATCTCGACGATTACCGTGTACTACGTAGGTAGCGTACAACAATCTTAAACATACTCGGATCTGGGCCGATAAGTGATCAGAATTTTTTTTTGTGACGGGGGTCCTTGAGGGTCGACGCGTGTTCCCAATTCACGCAGTTCTAGGTGCCCAGTTCTCGAATACATATTTACATTTGTCAATCACGATGTTCGAGGAAATGAGAACGTGATTACCCCTTGCCCTCACCCCTCCCCTACCCCTCCCCCTATATTTGATTTACATAGGTTTTCGTTTTTTCGATAAGTACGAGTTTGCATCGAAAAAGGTCATTCTCGGTCACAAAATGAAGTGGGAGGGGAAGCTCTGTTTAACCCACTGCGGCAAAACCAAGCCTTGCATCGATGTTGAGCGGCGGTTGATCGAAAGTCATAAGCGTAATAAGCCTGATCGAGAATATGGACTGTTTTATATCATTTATAGCATGACGAATGCATGATGATTCTTTTGCGATCAACGTGGTCCGTGAAATGTGCGTTGCCAATTCACGTAGTTCTAAGTGAGATTTTCCCAGTTAACGAATAATTTACGTGTGTTAATCACGAGGGCCGAGAAATTGCTTGTTTCCAGAATCACGAGAAAAATCTTCGACTGACAAATATTCTAGATGAACTTTCAATTAAATAATGAATTGATAGCAATAAGTCATGCATTATACTATTGTATTATGATTATTGTTGTGACTTGTTATAATAATTTGTCACTATAATTGTCATTATATTTTCGTCTTTCTAAGTATCACTGTAATTATTATCTTCGCATTAACTACGTTATTGTCATTGACCATTGTAAGCGCGACATTCAAGCACCCCCCCACCCCCCCCCCCCACCAGCTGAAGCCCTTAGGTTCTTCAAATTTATTGCAGACGTCAGTCCGGTTGTTGCTTACGTAAATAACGCTAGTATGTCAAATTGCTAGTATTTCTCTTGCGGATGAAAGGACTACATGGGCATTACGCATGGTGGCCTTTAGTTTTTGCTGTGACCTGACCGGCCAACCTAGACAATTACGACGCGTGCAACTATATGCTGACGGGAACGAGGATATCTAAATAATGGCTATAGGTGCTTTATTCCAAACCTTTGTTTTACTCAAGCAGGATACATTGAATAAAGATTTAACCAGACGAAGTGACACATACGACTAATTAAACAGCTATAGTTTCAATATGTACCATTTACAGGGATTAGTGTCAAAAGTGTAAAAAGCGGCTGCAATTGTTCGCTCGAAATATATTTGCTATAATTGCACATATAGAACAGCAACTCATGCTTGCCGTCTAAGTTATTTACAAATGCGTAAGAACGGTTAGCGACTAGATGCTCTTTCATACACTATATCAGATCATGACAACATATCTCAATCAATGATCAAGCTTTCGGGGGCATGGTAACCCATCCTAGGTCATTGTCGAAGTAGCGATCGGTTCCAGCCCAGTAGGTGTCGGTGCTATAATCACTTCTACTCATAGTAGATCCATCCTTGTACACCGGGGGAGGTCCTGGCAGGGTGCTTCGGCCAGACTTCGTGGTGGAGTTATCATCCACTTCAATCGAGCTCTGAACTTGCTTTGGAATGGGCAGCGGGGTCTCCCAGATGTGAATCAGTTCATCGGTTGTAGTCGGTTTCGTGGGTTGCAAGATATTTCCCTCGCCGCTTTCTGCTGCTTTGGGCTGATCTTGATGGTTTTGTGTTACTGGGACCGGTCGCCCAGGGTGGTAGAGGAAAGCCTGCTGCGTCTCCGGCGGTTGAAACTCCACCGGTGGCTTGTGGTATTGTCTGCGCCTATGACTGGAGTGAATATAATATTCGGCTCCTGAATTTGTTCACATGTTAGGCAACATTACTTTATTGATTTTATCATGTTATTACACGAGTCGCTACATTATCATATGCCACCCGCAATACTTTTCTGCGCAGATGTTCTTTGCGTTCTATATCTATGTGCACGTAGGGACGTTCAATAACGTTTGGACAACTGATAAAGTGCGACATTCACGATTGATAACTTGTTCCTAAGTATAATTAGAGTTAGTTATTTAGTGGCAAGTACCGTCAACTAGAGAGATAATCCAATTAAGATTGATATTCACCTGATAATGCAGACACAGCCGATGAGCGCCACGCAGAAGAGGACCACCACGAGGACCAGGAGACCGATGATGAGACTCACGGACAACACTGCAGAAAAAATACATCGGTGTCGGCTCGCATGATTGATAATGTAGGCGACCAGCAAAGCGCTCAGATTAAACACGTGGTTGATACAAATATTACCCAGTTATTTATGTGAAGCATTGTTATGCGATATGATAGAGCATAGTTGTGTTATACGAGAACGTAATCGAGCGGCCCCAAAGACAAAACTTATCATTTGAGTAATATATTGTTTCTGAATTTGATTCTCTGAACACGATCACTTACATGGTGACAGCGACCAAGTGTTCGTTGGGGTTTCCTTGATGATCTTCTCTGAAATGACAAATTGAACTTTAAGTGTTTAAATTAAGAAAGCAATCGCGTACTTATTAGCGACAATGTATTGTATTGTAACTGACAATCTAAATAAAAGAAGAATGGCGATGTGAAATGTATTTCACGAGATGAACCGTAACAATCTAAATGAAAAAGAATACGTGTAACAACATAAAGTCAAACTGATAAATCGTATGATGTAATAATGCAGCCAAAGCTCTGGGTACGATTGGATAAACTTCTGTCGCTGCCATTTGTGACCCGTGTTTGTTTTTACTAAGATGGCGACCCATTATGGGTCTTGTAGTTTGGTATGTTAGGACCTGTTGTTAATACTTACGCTCGTCAGAGCAGTTGCCGACCACGCCCACCCAGGTGTTGCCTTCACACTTCAGATGCCATGTGTGTTCACTCCACTCGCAACCAATGACAGCAGAGTTGCCATTTCGCTTGTACCATGAATGTTCAGGAGCTTTCATATCTGGACAGCCGACCACTGGGTGACATAACAAAGGCAGAAGGTGAGGGATGACCCATCTAACCATCCCATCACAGCGATACTAAAGCACCGACACAGTTAAATCTACTCATACAACCATTTGCTATCTGAACAACGAGTTTCAGATTGTTTCGTAGATGTGGCGTGGGGGCATTGCTTGATCTGTTAACTCGTTAAAAAAAATTGCATACATTTCAGAAAGCCTAAATGCCAACAGTTTTAGGACGCAGAACCCAAAAACGCTACTTTTTGCTGCACCTATTTGCACCAATCCGACAGAAAATATATTTATATTTTTTTATATATTTAGCTCCGATGTCTTTGTTTACATTTTTTTTACATTATAGCATTGTTTTTCTGCAAAAGGAGATCAGCGTTTCTTATGCGACAATTGCTGTATGATCTGGTTGAATGTTTGAATATTGTGCATTATGCAAGGTCTAAGGAAATACGCCAGGGCAGCAATTGACCGAAACACTGTGACTGTATCAACCACCATACATTAGCCACATTACGTCGCTCTCTTTACCTGCGTAGCGCACGATAAAGGCATTCTTCAATTCTCGCTGTTCTGAAGTTAGGAATTGTATTATAACGTCACTGGATGACGACTCATATACGTGTCTCTCCCTGGCCATCCCTCCACACAGTGTCTCGTTGATCCCACTGCTGGGCTCGCTGATATAACCGTATGGAGCGCATCTGGTTGTCCCTGAATCTGCAAGGCGTGCGGAGCCGAAATCCGTTATTGAGAGCCGGATTCGATGCCCAGGGGACGCGGTTATCACCCACGGGGCTGCAAGGCTTCCACATCCGGTCTCTTCCGTCACGTAGCTCGATAAAATAGCGTGTTCTCCTGTGATGACAGCCTTCTGTGACTGCCGACAAGCCGAAGCCGATTGCTCCGCAACTGCAATTAATATACAGTATTGAATACGTTTCCTTTTCTGGTGACATGTGGTGAGCATAATGCACACATGTGCAGCACTTTGTGTATCATCAGGCTATAGTAAAGGTGGCGAAGAATATATCATACATTGTACTTACCTTTAACACAGACGTATTCAACTTCAACGTATGATAGGAGTTCGGCAATGCAAGTTTTGTGGCCGATGAGATCTTCGTTTGAATGACTAATAAAGACATCGCAAGATTACCTGCCAGAGCACCAGGCATCGAAGAGTGATAATACGTCACTGGAACATCCCAGGTAGCCAACGTCGACCTTCACACAGCGACCCAGCCTCATCCTGCCGTAGCGGGCCGACTTCATCACCATCACCTGGCCGCTCTCACACCGCCCCTCAAAGGTCTCGGCATCGCATATCTCTTGCACTTGTGAATCTGCGACAAAATCAAAGACCACACACTATTACGAGTTGGTGGGCATGTTAACTAGTACAATAGCGTTACATCTGAAGGCCTCTAAAATGCCGTATTCTGACCCAAACCGCCCTGTCAATCATAGTGCACCCTTGACAGTCATAGGCGCGATGTCATTGTAGTAAAGGTGAGCGTTTTCAGGAAGGGGTGGGGTCCTTCAAATTGATTGCGTACCTTAGTGCAATCCTTAAGAATGCACATAACGTTAGTATGTTGAACAAGGTAAAGATTACGCACACCTAAGAAAGGCTTAACACCTATCGCTGCCAATTGATTGCAGGACTATACATAATGAACAATACGTACTCGGAGCGGGATTGGTTGACATGCTTGCCGTCAGGATTCATTTTGACTTAACCAACATTGACCTCAGGGTTACATAGATGCATGGATGGGGAGCATTGTCTTTTAGCTTTTCTGTCGCCTAACTGGCCAACATAGGCTGTTAAGTCGCTGGTAACTGCGGTTTACTGAATTCGAATTAATTAAACAGGTTTAGAATAGCCGAATAACATACAAGCGTACACCTCATGGTTCGCACGGCAGATCCATAATACCGCAGATTATCTGGTTCCTTTATTTTGAGGCTAATTTGAATTGTTTGGTCATAGAACGATAATGTAGACGTATGAATTGTTCAAGTAACGACAATATACACATAATTGTTACAGCTGTTTTATTCGTAAAGCTTGTTACTCGAGCAGAATATCTACTAAACATATTTAGTAATAGCAACAACGGAGCACACACGACTAATGTAACATCGATATTCTCAGTATATAAAACACTTGGATGATCGTCCAACAAAATAGATAAGCATTGGAACATACCATAATTGCATCATTCGGTTCATAGAACAACGGACGCACGTTTCTAGCGCAGTTTGCCGTTCCTTCATACTAGCGTACTAGCGATTAACGACTAGGAGCAGTCTCATACACTATGTTAGATAGATGTAGGTAGAAACTAGTAATCCGTCAAACATCAAGCTTTAGGAGGCATGGTTACCCATCCCAGGTCGTTGTCGAAGTAACGGTCGGTGCCCGCCCAGTATGTGTCGGTGCTGTAGTCACTTCTACTCATCGTGGACCCATCCTTGTACACATGGGGAGGTCCTGGCAGGGTGCCTCGACCAGATATTGTGGCGGAGTTGTCAGTCACTCCAGCCGAGTTCTGGGCCTGCTTAGGGATGGGCAGCGGGGTCTCCCAGATGTGAATCAGTTCATCGGTCGCGGTAGGTTTTGTCGACTGCATAGTGCAGCTTGCAGGGTGACCAATGACAGTGTCGACGTTGTCTCGGTTTTGCTGAGCCACAAGTACGGGTCTACCCGGGTGGTAGAGGAAGGCTTGCTGCTGTTCGGATGGTTGGAACCCGACCGGTTGTTCACTACGCTTACCATCCCTGCTGCTAAATTGAGACAACAAGAATTGAGTGCAATACATCATCATTTAAGTGAAAGTGCTTTACTACTTAATTGGCACAAGTGATTTTAATTGCGTACCGAATATGATAAATACTGATCAATGGCCGGAATCAAAAATAGCAAAATCAAGGTGAGTTCAACGTAAATGATCTTAGTTGATTTCTTTTGGTGTTTTTGGTGTCTGAGAATTGCTTTGCGCAATTTATTGCAGTTATTAGTTATTAGGTACGTACCAAAGTATGCAGATGCAACCAATCAGAGCGATGCAGAAGAGAGCGACGACTAGGACCCCGAGACCAATGATGAGACTCACGGACAACACTGCGGGGTAAATATTAGTTTTAATACCGTGACGGCTAAAACGTGTCTATGCAATGACCGGAAACAGTATCTGACACATTTGGAATAAATGGGAGTTTGGGTACTCATGCATATTTCCAAGTTACGGTTGAGCTAGACTGCATTTGTTAGTTTCAATATTCAAGCAGGATGAATTACTAACATGGGGAAAGCGACCATCCGTTCTCGGGGGCTTTCTGTGTAGCTTCTTCTGTAACAAAAATGTCGATAGCTTATGCACACATAATATTAATGATTCTCACTTCATCGTCAATGTCATTGATATGCGGTAAAGCAACAAACTGTCATGATGTTTAAAGTTAAAATGTCATTTTAAGGATTAGTCAAATAGCGCGTCAACTATAGGCACCTAAATGGTATTTACCTCCAATGGAGCAGTTCCCGACCACGCCCAACCAGTTGTTGCCTTCGCACCGCAGATGCCAGGAGTGTTCACTCCACTCACAGCCAATTACAGCCGTGCTACTATTCCGCTTATACCAAGCGTGTTGGGGTGGAGTAATGTCCTGGCACCCTGAGACTGAAGTACGGGAAAAAGGATAATAAATATGATTATTTCGTAAGATTTTTGAGATTTTTTAAATGATAAGAAATTATCGTTAAGGTAAAGTAAGGGACATATATTACCATTAGGCTTAAGTAAAATACCCGTATTATCATTAATGTTAAGTAAGATAAGTACAATGATACTGAAGATAAGTAAGTTTAGACTAAAATACCTTCGTAGTGTATTAGAAACTCTGCTTTCAGCTCCCGTTGACTGGAGGGAATGAACTGAAGCACCACGTGGCTGGCTGAGGACATGTAGACCTGTCTCTCCCTGCCTCGCCCTCCACACACGGTCTGGTTCACCGCGAGGCTGGGCTCACTGATATAGGCGTAAGGCTGGCACCTTGTCTGTGCCGGTGTCTGACTCCCCTCTTCCGATCCAAAGTCGCTCAATGAGACCCTGACACGTTGTCCGGCAGACGTATCAATGACCCAGGGGTTGTCAAGGTCGCCGCATCGAGACTGATCGGTCACGTGACTAGCAATCGTTCCACTCGAAGCGGTTAATTTATTGGCGTTTCCTGCTATGCATTCGGCCATTGTTGGTGTTAGAACTGTTGATGAAAATACAATGCAAACATTTACTTTAAGCATTTACGGATGTCGCACTAAAAGGCTTTCCGCTGACGCTATCGCCCATTTGTCCACCCAAACTTTTCTTTCATATCGCAAAAAGAACACACAGCGAGTCACCAATTAAAGTGGGCCGAATAAAAGATGAAATAACATAACTTCGCTGTAATACATTCATTGATTTGCGTATGCCAGCTTATGTACGGCAACTAATAATCGACGGCACGGTTGATTGCCTTGTACCAAGTACAGTTTCAAAATTGTTTATGTTATTATTGCAACACTGAATAAAATAGTTTGGAGCATATGTGAGTAGTTACCATATAGTTACCTCTACGGCACCCGAACTCCAATTCTACATGTGAGGTAACGTCAACTATACAACTTCTCTTCTCAGCCAAGTCCGCGTTCATTTTGCTGATTACTACGTCGCAAAACGGCTTGCCAGAGCACCATCCATCAAAGAGAGACAGTACGTCACTGGAACATCCAAGATAGCCCAGGTCGACCTTGACACAGCGACCCAGCCTCATCCGGCCGTAGCGGGCAGACTTCATCACCATCACCTGGCCGCTCTCACACCGACCCTCGAACGTTTCAAAGTCGCATACTTCTTGAACCACTGCGAACAAAATCACGAAAGCAGAGCTTAGGCCTACATGCAGGGAAGACTGGTGCTAATATTTGCATGGAAAAAGACACATTTTGAAACGAGCAATAAAAAAGTAAATAGTAATAAGTTGTGCGCCGTAGTTACTGGCCAGTAATTGTTAAATCCAAACCCATATTACACAATAAATCATTTTATTATTATTGACCAGGATTCACCATATATATATAAACATGCATGTTTGTACTACATCGACATCTCAGATATTTGTTTAATCTCGGCACTGATGTGTCAATCTGATCAATCACACACTTATAGTATGATAATCGTGTCTCACCTGAGCAGGATGGATGCGGCAAAATCAAAACGACGCTGCAAATGACCAGACCAAGGCGACCGCATCTTCTTCTATCCGGTGACATTTTCGTTGCTGAAACTGGCGAAAGATACATAACATAAGTGAAAAATCTACATGTAGATCAAAATAAGGGGCACCTCGGGGACCTGTATCTGACAGCGATGCCCGTATTTTGGCCATTCCCCCGGCTCGGAAAATGAGACGAGTGTTCCAGATTGAGCACACACGGGTTGGGTCTGTTGCCGCAAACCCCTGGCTATTACGTAAGCGATGCGCAATCGTGTGAGTTTTTGAAGAGGCACAACAAGCTACCGACATGGAAATGTTCCTTTAGTGATTTCGGCACTAAGATAGTTTTTCAATAAAACGTAGTAAAGAGGGGAGTGGGGGTGCAATTAATTCTATAGTAGAGCCAAAAATTCAGAACCGTTTGTGATCTGATTTCTAGGATAGTTTCTTTCAAAGTCTGTAATATATGAAAGACTTATGTATGTTGGCAACTACATCGCCCTATCACCGCTCGCTACTAGTGCTTCGCGACATTATCATGCCAAAATATTGCCTCGTTCTGGTCTCGTGATATAATGAAAATATAATATGGAATTATCTCCATAGGTTATTCAGCTATGTTGCGTTTGAAGGAGGCAGATGGGACCCATGGCATAGGCATCAAGCACGTAATAGATAATGTGTGATGGGAGAATGGCACTGAAAGAATACGCGCGCTTTACTTGAAATATGTCCAAGCGGAACGCAATCTTATTGGTGATCAAAATAGACATCAAGATTTCACCAATTTCGCATATCCAGGCACAACTAGTCCCCGCTGCAACCTATCCCACCGTAGACTTGCCCCATCCACTGTTGTCGATATATATGATGTGTAAGTCAACCAGGTGACACCGGGTGCGTTATGATGCACCCGTTGTGCTGCCACAAGCATTAGCGCACGCCCCGATCGATGACACGCCGGTAAAATTCACCGTTCACCGCTATAATCTGCCGTTTTACCACACATCTACATACCTGCCGCAAAGCCTTGATGTCCAATCTTTGCCGCGAAACCTGTCCGCGCCTGTAGAATCCCCAGAACCAATAATTTTGACGCTAAAGGTTTACTCAACTAGATAGCGTCCATTTCCTCATAGCGATTTTGCTTTTGTTCCTCGTCGTGCATCGATTTATAAGCGTGACGTCACTACCGTAGTCACTGTAGAGTAAGCGGCCGCGCTCGCAGAACCAACGGCCACGGAGCAGTAGCTACTCATCGTCATAGCGTCCCCAACATCAATAGTAAACAATATCAGTTGTAGTTCTATTCGTTGACATCACGTGAATATGCATAGTTGTGGGTGTTTATGATGATATTACATTTTATGCGCAGACGTCTGTAACACATTCTTTTATACATATGTGAAACTAGGCCAAAGGATGCTCTAAAATGATGAAAAGATGGACATGCGAGACAATAGCTAGAATCGAAGGCAGTGTTAAGATGTTCGGGATTGAAATAATAAAATAGTACGCATATTAAATTTAGCTGATTAAATCCTTGAATTTATCTAATGAATATGCTCAAGAAGAAAAAGCGCGTTTTAGTCATTGAGTCATTTTGTCATCAGTTATTGCTATAAAAAAGAATGTCGACCACCCATGTATATGATGTCATACGAAGAGCAGCGTCGCCTATACTGGCATCCACGTTTGCTCTATCGGTACCAACAGAAGGAAGTAAATTATAGATAATAATAATTAATTATATACGAAGACAAATAAATGATGTTAAAAGCCAGAACTCCGGGAGCCGGTAAACATGTTTTCGTTCGAATATTATCAGCATAAATTTCAGAGGCTTTTGTCAAATTAAAAATACAGTATCAGGCGGGAATCGGTGACTAATACCGTAATCAACCTAGAACCATTACTTGTGTTGCTGTTGGGACATCACAGAAATAAAAGTCGACATGCTATCAATGTATAACTCTTGAGCAAATAAAGGGTTTGTTTTTGTTAGGCCTGTATAGAAAGCTCCTGGAGCTCTGGATCTCAACATCAGTGCACTACCGCGAAGAAGCATATCACTTGACCAAATGAAAGACGTTAAGGGGTATTTTAGTTGCGAATAACTTTAAATGTTAAACATGATAGAATATGTGGTGAAGCCCAACGCGAGATTGAAAGCGCGCCATCTAGCCTGAGATTGAATGTAGGTGTTGTGATGTCGTCATGATCTGTTGTGACGCCCGGTGAAAAGCGTAGAATAAAAAATTGAATATTAAAAGCGTATTTTCTCTCACCACAAAACAAATTGGACCCGGAAACTGAATGATCGGTCATTAGACAAAAATGTACGCTTACACATTATTCTGTAGAGTACTGGATGGAAAATAATAGTAGAGTGATTATATATGTTTTATTCCATGAACTCTCTATCCAAACGAAGTAATTGCAACACAGACTAAGTATTAACACGAATTAGACGTTGATACTAATAGAAAACATCGATATATATAGCAAAAAATACTTGATGTGCAATCGTTTGTTCAGTAGCAGAGATCAGTATTTACAATTATATTTGCCATTATCGCGTTCATAAAACTACGGTTCACAACGGTTTTCAACCAAGGTTGTGGCTTATCTAAAAATGCATAATATTGACTAGTCTCATACGATATATGAAAGATAGACAGATACATTTTTCCAACTAACATCAAGCTTTAGGAGGCATGGTAACCCATCCCTGGTCGTTGTCAAAGTAGCGGTCGGTGCCCGCCCAATAGGTGTCGGTGCTGTAGTCACTTCTACTCATCGTGGACCCATCCTTGTACACATGGGGAGGTCCTGGCAGAGTGCCTCGACCAGACATTGTGGCGGAGTTGTCAGTCACTCCTGCAGAGCTCTGGGCCTGCTTTGGGATGGGCAGCGGGGTCTCCCAGATGTGAATCAGTTCATCAGTCGCAGTAGGTTTCGTTGACTGCATGGTGCAGCTTGCAGGGTGACCAATGACAGTGTCGACGTTGTCTCGGCTTTGCTGCGCCAAAAGTACCGGTCTACCGGGATGGTAGAGGAAGGCTTGTTGTTGTTCAGACGGTTGGAACCCGGCCGGTGCTTCACTACGCTTACGACTCCTACTGCTAAATTGAGACGATGAGAAACGTTTAGGCACATCATCATAGGTAAAATATGAATTATGATGTTCACTGGAAAGTTCTGCAAAACGTAATCAGTTCCAGTGATATTATTTCTTATCCCATATGGAAAACTATAATCGATGGATTGTTCAGGGTCGAATAGGGGTCGAATCGCAACGCTAAGGACGTTGTCAGACATAATTTTAGGACCAATCGGCGACTTTACTACTGTTGTGTTTGAAAATTGCTTTGCATAATTGTTTAATCAAATACCTACCACAGTATGCAGATACAGCTAATCAGAGCGATACAGAAGAGTGCGACCACCAGTACTCCGAGACCGATGATCAAACTAACGGAAAGCACTGTGGGGTAAACGTGAGACAGTCTTAATACCATTATTGGTAATGATTGTCTATGATGCGCACGCTATACAGTTATCGTTACTGGCTGAATCCATATGTTTCCCACTTGTATTAAAGTTTCGCTATTATATGCGATGGTCAAGCAAAAACTGATAAACTCACACGGGGATAGTGACCATTGGCTCTCGGGGACGTTCTGAGTAGCTGCCTCTGAAACATGGTGTTGTAAGTTATACATCTATGATAGTTGTGAATATCAGTCAGGGAAAACATATCATTGGTGTTATACCATTGCATACAAATACAACATTATACAAATTATGCTCTTGTGCTGATTGTTCGTATTAGGCGTTCGAACATGAGACCCGCTTACCTCCGCTGGAACAATTGCCGACAACGCCCACCCAGGAGTTGCCTTCGCACCTTAGGTACCATGAGTGTTCACTCCACTCGCAGCCAACAACAGCCGCGCTACCGTTCCGTTTGTACCAGGCGTGGAGAGGTGGAGTGATATCCTGGCAACCTAACACTAAGTGGGAAGAATTCAGCATAGTTATTAGTGCGTCATTATATGCATTAATTGCGTTAAACGTGAACTGAAGTTATATGATTTAGCAGGTTAAGTGGGACAAGAGTAATACAAATACGCAATCTGTGCTTCATGATTGCTATTAATTTTCTATGGATGAAACGGTTTGCGCAATGTGGTATATTGTACAGATATCGTTTTTCCTTATCAGTAGCTTAGAATTTTGTACCTTCGTAGTGAAGTAGAAACTCTGCTTTCAGTTCCCGTTGATTGACGGGGATGAACTGAAGCACAACGTGGCTGGATGAAGACATGTAGACCTGTCTCTCCCTGCCTCGTCCTCCACAAACTGTCTGGTTCACCCCGAGGCTGGGCTCACTGATGTAGGCATATGATTGGCAAGCTTTCCCCTCATTGTCCTCTTGCCACCCGAAGTCGCTCATCGAGACCCGGACAAGTTGCCCCGGGGACGTGTCAATGACCCATGGGTTGTCAAGGTCACCGCATCGCAACTCGTCAGCCACGTGACTAGCCAGCGTCCCACTTGCTGCGGTTAAGTAACCGGCATTTTCTGCTGAACATCCCACCATTGTTGACGTGGAAACTGTTGAACAGATAAATATAAGTGACCCTTCTTATGAGCTGTATTGGTGCGAGCATTATGTTGGGGCAAATGCCAAGATGGAAGAACTTGGTTTCTGTCATATTATATAACATTTAATTTGATTTCACTTGGTGACAGTAATATGCAAGGACGACATATGCTTGCCACAAACTAGGAATGTTGGAAATAGCTTGCGAATTGGGCATGTTAAATTTACAGATTGAATGGCCCGTTTGACGTTATATTGGAATGACCAATCTCCATTGCGACAGTATCGCAAGGGCCTTACCATGGTGTTCTGTATCGCTATGAAGAGTTGGAACCAGTTAGGCCAACATCAGTACAAGTTCGCAGTGTCCAAGACGTAACGGTGCGAGCTACAATGGCGAGGACCATTTTGAAATATCTTGAGCATATCTGAATGACGCAATATTTACCTCTACGGCACGCAAACGCCACTTCAACATGCGAGGTAATGTCAGCGATGCAGCTTCTCCTGTCAACTAACTGCTTATTCATTTTGCTGATGGCCACGTCACAAGACCGTTTTCCAGAACACCATCCATCAAAGAGAGACAACACGTTACTGGAACAGCCCAGGTATCCCAGGTCGACCTTCACACAGCGACCCAGCCTCATCCTCCCGTAGCGGGCCGACTTCATCACCATCACCTGGCCGCTCTCACACCGACCTTCAAACGTTTCTCCGGCGCATACTTCTTGGATTTCTACAGAATAGGTATTTGTTTATAAATATAAATACGCATACTTTAGTGGCAATCTACGCAAACATGCAGCTCAGGCATGTTTGCAATGACCCCTGCTGTTTATTATTCAGCGAATGGTAAAGAAGTAGCTGTTCATACACATATCTTTCTATATATCTTAATACGTGCCTAATTTGTAAAAGAGAATTCCCGGGCCCAACAGTGATGGGCGATTATTGTCCTGAACACGGGGTTTCATCCACAATTGAAAACATTAAAAGAGATACCATTTTCCAGCATAATAGTTGCAACATGTTAATTACGTCTCTAAGTGTCGGTGCTCACCTGAGACGCACGGATGTATACAAATTAAACTGAAGCTGTACATGAGCGCAGACAGTTGGAAAAGTCGTGTCATTTCGGGTAACATTTTCTTTGCTGAAAGCAAAAGTGAATTGCATTTACTGTGAAGAAACATGTGTAAAGTAAAACAGTGACAGTGAAGGCCCGAAGAGGAGCGACATAACGCACGGCTACTATATGGGTCAAAATATCATGCAAACCCACCCATCCCGCCCCCTGTATCCCCTAAAAATAAAATGTGAAAGTATCTGTTTTGTCTCACGTATAGAGAACAGTGAGGAACGGGGAAGAAGGGGGACTATTTCCATCAAAACAAAGCTACATTTTTTATTGCGATGGGCGCAAACACAGGAGGAATAAATGTAAATGGTTGAGGGGATTTATCTAAATATCCCATTGTGCCCCTACACACCTTATAAACTGTCCTGTTCTTCATTGTCCCACCCATACCTTTGGACGGGTACAAATGCTGCAAGACCGTCATGAAGACGAGTGAGGAGGCCGGCACATTGCACCGGGCGCGTTATGACTGGCCGCTGCACTGTCCTCGGCATCGCTAGGCGTTCCAATCGATGGCACGTTATAATGCATCATTTACCGATACAAACAGCATTTCACACATCACGTACATACCTGCCTTGAAGCCTTGGTGACATATCTTTGTGGGGAAACCAAACTGCACTCTTACAATCCACACAGCTACGGATTATGACGCTAATTGTGGACGCAACTAGATAGCGTCCATTTCCTCATAGCCATTTTGTTTTCGTTCCTCGTCGTGCATCTATTTATAAACGTGACGTCATTACCGTATTTACTGTAGGCTAAGCGAACGCGCTCACAGCACAGGCGCTTACTGTGTGGTAGCGACCGACCATCATAGCGTCCCCGAACTCTGCAATACTGCTCCGAGACACGGGATGGCAGATAACTCATGTATTGACTGTGATTGTGGTACTTCGCGTTCACACTCTCTGGAAATATGTTTCGTGTTTGTCTGTTTTGAGCTGTTGTATTTTGTGCTCTATGACTATTGTGGCGCAGGGTTTGCTCGTTGTTTTTTGGGGCGCGCGGGCATGTTTACGGACTGTGATTCTCAGGTGGTTTAAACTCAATTATATTCATCTTCATGGTATGAAATGCATTTCTCAAATGGCATATCTTGAGTCAATATTATTGGACGAAGAGTTAATAGTATTGGTAAAATGTCCTTAGATGAGTCCATGCTAAGACGCCAAACTCTTTATGCTCGGTTCTCCAGACTGATAATGATGAAGAAGGCAGCGATGAACCAGATCTCATTAGGCACTCTCCATACTGCTCAGACGATAATCTCATAGACTTTTGTAAGGGACGGTTCACGTTCCTAAGTTTTAATTGTTGCTCTATCTCGGCTAAATTTGAGGAAATTAAAATATTTACAGAAAGTATGCAAAGTAAAGGTCAATATTTTTCGGTTATATGTATTCAAGAGAGCTGGCTGTCGGAGGATTGTGATATATCTCGCTTTAAACTCAATGGCTATACCACAATATCACAGGGTAAAGCATGCACTGCGCATGGGGGCCTTATTATATATATACGTGAAGATCTTAATTATAATATTGTGGCAAATGTTGTCGATAAAACAACGTGGGAAGGATTATTTATAGAAATATCTAGTTCTTGTTGGAACCAAAATATTCTTATTGAAAATATATATAGACCCCCATGTGAATTAATTAGTAATTACAAACAGTTTAATGAAGAGTTCAGCCAAGCTCTCAATTCTGTAGAGAAGCACAACAAGGAGTTTGTCATAGCCGGTGATTTCAATATTGATCTCCTTAAGATCCATGAAAAACAATGCATTAGCGATTTTTTTGATATGATAACAACTCACAGTTTTTTCCCAAGAATAACGCTGCCAACACGCATATCAAGACATAGAGCATCTCTCATTGACAATCTGTTTTGTAAAATATCATCACACATGCTTCAAGCCAATGCTGGTATACTAGTAAAAGCAATCTCGGAACATCTGCCGTACTTTATCAGTATACCACATCCTCAAGTTAAACAAATGGTTCCGAAAATGATTATAATCAAAACCTACGACCATGATTCTGTAATGAAATTCAGAGAGGATATAAAATCACATGAGATCTACCACAGACTAGACAAAAATGTTAGCTCGAATCCAAATAGTAATTATGATATTGTTGAATATCTTGTTCGTCCGTCCAAAGAAAATTGCCTTCCGACAAAATTAGTGAAATTCTCTAAATATAAGCATAAAAAATCAAAGTGGATTTCCAGTGGGATTCTAAAGTCGATCAACTTTAGGGATAAGCTATATAAAAGGTTAAAGAAAACTCCACAAACATCGCCTTTATTTGACGCCCTCAAAGTAAACCTACAAACTTATAATGGAATATTGCGTCGCATGATTGCTGAAGCCAAAAGAGATTACAATCATGCAGTTTTTTCTAAATGTAAAGGCGATATTAAGCAAACTTGGGCAGCACTTACAGAGGTGTTAAATCGCAAAAAGACAAAAGGCAATGGCCTAGATATATTTAAGGTAGATGGCAGAACAATCTCGGATAAGCAAGACATAGCCACTAAATTTAATGATTTTTTTGCTAATATTGGTCCCAACCTTGCTGAAGAACTTACTAACTCTGGTGACCAGTTTAAGCCCTACTTAAAAAACCCAAGCCCAGATACCTTGCAATTTACGTTAACCGATCCAAACGAAATAGGAGATATAATTGATAAACTGAAACCCAAACCCAGCTGTGGTCATGACGGCATCTCGGTTAAACTTCTCAAAGTGATTAAGCCAGAATTAACTCGAACCTTATCGCTGATAATTAATCAAACACTCACAACTGGGATTTTCCCTGATAAGTTAAAGATAGCCAAAGTAACTCCCGTTTATAAAACTGGTGACTTAACTTCATTCAACAATTATAGACCAATATCATTATTACCAGCAATATCCAAGGTATTTGAAATAGCATTAGCAAATCAATTTCTTAAACACTTCCAGCAACATAATCCCTTCAATAATAGTCAATACGGATTTAGATTAAAACATTCTACAGAATTAGCTAATCTGGAACTAATTGATCGAACTATGCAATATATGGATAATGGACAAACGCCGTTCAATATTTTCCTAGACCTATCTAAAGCCTTTGACACAATAGATCACAAAATATTGATTTATAAATTGAGCCATTATGGCATACGTGACACGGCTCTAGAAGCGCTAAAGAATTATTTAACCGATCGTAAACAACATGTTGAAATTGATAACTATGGCTCCGAGTTAGCCCATTTAACAACAGGAGTCCCCCAAGGTTCAATACTGGGTCCGCTTCTTTTTATCATATACATGAATGATATCACGTCGGCCAGCAACCTCTTTCATTTTATATCTTAAGCCCAGTACAAACTGATACATCAGCATCCTCCAGTGCCTTATTAAACGATGAACTAAGTAATATAAGCAAATGGTTAAATGCCAGTAGACTGTCATTAAATCCTAGTAAGAGTAAATTCATGGTCTTCCATATGCCTGGCAAGAAACTGCAGTTGCCAGATATTGTAATAAATGATGTAAAAGTTGAATGCGTAGATGAATTCAACATGCTGGGTTTAACAATTACCAAGAATATGAAGTGGCATAGTCATGTTGACAAGATCTGCATTAAAATCTCAAAGGTCCTGGGAATATTGAATAGACTCAAAGATACTCTGCCCAAATACACTCTTAACTATATACAATTCCCTCATTCTTCCGTACATAAACTACGGCATACTAGCTTGGGGTTACTGTGAGGAACGAATATATAAACTACAGAAAAGGGCAGTAAGAATTATATCGCTGAGCAATTTTATAGCTCACAGCGAGCCCCTTTTCAAACAGCTAAACATACTAAAGCTGGAAGATATTCACCGTTTACAAAAATTAAAGTTCTATCATAAATTAAAAAATAATAATCTCCCCACGTACTTCTCACAGATCCCCATAACACGTGCCTACGAAATACACTCACATAACACAAGATATAAGGATTATGCTCACACAAGTAGAGTTTACCATGATTATGCGAAGAAATGCATTAGACATTGCCTAATTGAAACTGTAAATACGGAACCTGCAATAATTTTAGATAAGATCAATACGCACAGCCTGATAGGATTCTCAAAGTATATCAAAGATAATATCATAAGCAATTATTCTGACCATTGTAGTCTTTTGAATTGCCATACATGTCAGAAACAAAATTAGCCCCTCCGCCTCGCCCCTCTCCTCCACCGCGACCGCTCCTCCGCGCCCCCCCCCCCAACGCCAGCCCTCTCACAACTCACAATTTGTAAGTAATATATAATAGAAAATCTCGTGTTTTTCTCACTGTTTGAGTTCCAGTTATATCATTCGTCTATGTTACAACAACTCCAGGTGGCTCAGACGAGAGCGGTGTTCAACCTTAGTCTGAATCTCCTGTGTTAAAGTGATGTTTATCTTCCATCTATGTTCATTTATGTATTAAATATTATCGCTTTGACGAATAAATGATTTTGAATCTGAACTATATTATAACAATAGTAATACTATTAGGCATTTTGTCATTTGTTGACATATTTTGTTCACAACGGACATGCGTCATTGTTGTATTCATTGAGTCCAATGTCTGAACAGTTTGTGTTTTGAAACAATGCGCACCATCGATTTTATGTAATATGAGATGCGATCAACATTGTTGCCTGTACTGATACCCATGCTAACTTATTAAATCTTGCACCCATTTACGTTGCGTTTTACCTTTTACGTTTCGTATTTCTGTTTTTTTCGGAATGTTGCAGCAATATTATTTTGCGTGCCATTAATATATAGTGTTTGTGCAAATAAGAAGTTTGTGTTTGTCAGGCTTGTGTAACGGACCCATGGAACTTGGAATTTTAATATAAGTGAACTGTGACTTGGCGACGAATTAAGGGCATTGCACTTCACATAGATTTTGAGCCGCGTATTAATAATGATATCACATACTGGATCCACGCAACTCACGACCTTAATAACCTTAATTGGTCCCGAAAGCTGAGTGCTCGGTCATTAGACATGAATGCACGGGTATTCATTAATTAGTGTAATGCAGGATGGACAGTAATACTAGTAATAATCAATGTTTAGAGACGGCATTGGTAGACAAACGCCCGTCTATTGCGAACGTGTTCTGGACAGGTAATTTTACCAGTGCCATTTCCAGGTCTTCTGTTTTCAGTTAGTAAAGTAACGTCGATCTAATGACCTATGCTATTGATTTTAATGTTGTTATGGCAATCATTGCAAAAGAGGCTAATTATAACCAACCTGTCTCATCGAGACCAGATAGACATGGCGCTATTGGCGGCAAAATTGCCGAAGGTTCATAGACCTAGCTGGCACTGGCATTGAGGACGTCTGCGTGATGTCGAGTTCGTGCTAAACCACTCGCTAATATCTGTTCAGTGTGACATAGTGAGCCGGATTGATCCAAAGTAAATAATTCGCTTCTCGCCACAAGTGTTAAAACGGGTGTCCAACCTAATCTAATCGCAATCTGCACATCTTTAAATGAAATTGGCGAGTGTTAACGCTTCGGCCGACTGGTAGGGAGAAAGAAATCAAGGCAACCCGCCCCCATCAATGTCGAGCGCGCCAGTTTGCAGCAGCAAGGGTTGGTTGTTTATTCAGGACGTAGTTCGAGCAGCCTGTGCTGAATCAGAGGTCAACCCGAAACAGATTGCAATAGTAATCAAACCTGTTTTTCTCATTCCTCGTGTGTCTGGGAATATAATTTCCAAAATCTACTGAAATCTAAAGAATGGAACATATTTTTTTACGGGGGTGGTTTACCCTGCCCCAGTAACACTAGAATAGAATACGCATTTGTCCACGAAGTGGAAGAGAAGCGTTATAACTACTACGAATTATGACCTGCGTACCCTTCGACTACTGTATGTAATGAGGTGTTATGTAATGTACCAAATACACAAAAGCACAAATAAAATATATTTGATACTAAAGTTTTTACATCATTTTTAATAAGGGACCCCTCTCCCGGTTTTTCGGTTGTCGGTCGACAACGTGTATTTGCACAGCCCGCCGGATGGGTCTCAAGTATGACAGGCTGTAACGTTTCCATAAATTGTCCGATTTCCACAATTTAATCGACTATATACGCGTACTGACCAGAGCACTGCATGCGGGCGCTCTAGCGATGATCTCGCGTTCTTGTTTTGCTCACACAGTAGGCGTCTTTTCCGGTTTTGATATAATTAGAGTATCGCGTCTTGCTTGGTCAATCGAGGACACACCCCCAAAAGAGCTGCCGCCTAGATAAGCGGCGAAATCGTGGTTGGTGGTCACTTCTAGATTGTATTGTGAGTTACAGAGAAAACGGAAAATTATGTAATTGAGAGGATAGCTACTTGGGTATTACATGTATATGAATCGGTAAAGCAGCGTTGAGGGCCAAGATGCCGGCTTTCTTTACATCGTGTTATTGTCATTTTTATTATAATACGTCCCTTGCCTAAGGAATACATGACTTAAAGAAATAAGTTTAGTTACTGTGTCGGACCTCGTATTGACAGTAATAACTTGTGAGTGATATCATGAGAGTTCGTTTTAGAAACACTCACTCATATGCAATCCGTTTATTATATACTAGTTAAAGAACGCACGATATTTATAAAAATGTTGTGGCAAGGCATTAGCTGTGCTCATAATTTAGTGGTTCATTTTCCATGTTAACTTTAGGAATCGGCTATTGCATCAATTGCTGTACACGACTAATATATAAAGGTTTGCTTTGAAACGAATGTGGCAGGGCATGCCTTGTCTGCCATGTCCTCACCGCCTCCATGGCTATACTGTCTGTATTGGAGTATTTCATAATTGATGACAAGTACAGACCCTATCGGATATCTTACTAATTTCGTTCAGTATGCATTCACTGTATAAGCATCAACAACCTATTCCTGATAGTGTCTTATCAATGAAAGTTCACATGAACATTTTGTTGCAATTAATTACGAGGGATTAAACAGGACGCCAAGCTGGATTTCGACAGTTTATTATTTGATCTACATTGCTCATTGTTAGCCACTTATGAATAAACTTAAGGTTCTGTTATAGGTTTTTCCTATTGTACTTAATTTCTAAGGTAGCGACCTGACGTACAATCTCGCTTGCTAGTCATCAAGAGGAACATCTAACACTAACGCAATATTTATCTGTATATGCAAATGCGTCCCTCTATCTCTTATGATACTTGAGGAGGGACCAGGTAATAAGGAAATATGCAAAGACCAGGTAATCAAGAAATGTGTTTTATTCCGCCAACACTTCATCCCAGTAGGATAATGCTAATATATTATAAGCGACAGAGACAGCATAGCAGTTCCGAGTAATAGAAAACATCGATATATATGAAATCGTTTAGCTCAATATCAGATCTAAATATTACAAATATAATGGCCATGGTCGCGTTCATAAAAAGAGGGGGCGGGGGGCAAGGAGGGCGGTGGTGGGGTCGTGTTACCAGATAACGAAGAATAAATAAATTCTTTATTCACGGTGAAAGGAAAGGCCCAATCCCGAGGAACGCAAATACCCGTTTGCCCCCTCTCCTCTCCCCCCATAAAACTGGGGTTGACAACATGACAATTTCCACCCGTTGTGGTTTATCCACGAATGTCTAATATTGTAATATTGACTAGCCTCAGTGACAAAATTTCGGCATCAAACATCAGGCTTTGGGAGGCATAGTAACCCATCCCAGGTCGTTGTCAAAGTAACGGTCGGTGCCCGCCCAGTAGGTGTCGGTGCTGTAGTCACTTCTACTCATCGTGGACCCATCCTTGCACACCTGGGGAGGTCCTGGCAGTGTGCTGGAGCTTGACGTTGTGATGGAGTTGTCAGTCAATCCGGCCGTAGTCAGATTCTGCTGAGGGATGGGTAGCGGGGTCTCCCAGATGTGAATCAGTTCATCGGTGGCAGTAGGTTTCGATGACTGCATGGTGCAGCTTGCAGGATTACACATGACAGCGTCGACGTTGTCTCCGCTTTGCTGCGCCACAAGTACGGGTCTACCGGGGTGATAGAGGAATGCTTGCTGCTGTTCGGACGGTTGGAACCCGACCGGTGGTTCACTACGCTTACCATCCCTGATGCTAAAATGAGACAATAAGAATCGAGTACAATGCATAATATCTTAAGTATAAGTTTTCAATAGAAAGTGCTTTTTCACTTAATCAGTACAAGTCATATAAATTGTTTGCATAATATGTCAAATAATAATCAATGGCATGCAAGGGGCAGAAAACAGCAGCACCAAGGTTTTTCATCAGAGGTATTCTGATAATTTGTTGTTGGTTCTGTTACTATCGTGTTTGGTAATTGTGTCGCGCAACTCCTAGATGTCGTACGTACCACAATATGCAGACGCAGCCGATCAGAGCGATGCAGAAGAGGGCGACGACCAACACCCCGAGACCGATGATGAGACTCACGGACAGCACTGCGGGGCAAAGTTACTCTTATATAAAACAAATGTTTTAGTGTTACTACAACAAATAGAGTGGATATAATTGAGTGGGTATAAGTATAAGGATCTTTTCTTGCTGTAAGCAAGCGTGAACCACAGTGCGGTAAAATCAATACAGTGACCTTTATATTAAGGACACATGCAACCCCTGCCATAAAGGGTAATAAGTGACAATGAAGCGATCGAACACAGAAACTTTTCATTTGGGATCAATGCCATTCTAGGCACGAGTTTACATTTCACAGTTACGGTTAAGCTAAACTACGTTATCCCTCAACACAGGATGAATTACATGGGGAAAGCGACCATTGGCTCTCAGGGACTGTCTGGGTAGCTTCTTCTGAAACAAAAATACGCATATGTTTGAAGAGGCACATGTGATATTAATGAGTGTCCGTCCGATTGTACATATCATTGCTGCTACGGTAAAATAACAAATATATAATGTTCTTTTTTGCAATCACATACTACACTGAGCGCGGTCATGATTGTGTTTGTTTTTCTATGGATAAAATCAATATGTTATTTTTAATTAATTACTCGCATGGAACGTCAATTCTGGGCTCATGCATGAAGTTTACCTCCAATGGAACAGTTGCCGACCACGCCCACCCAGGTGTTGCCTTCACATCTTAGGTGCCAGGAGTGTTCGCTCCACTCGCAGCCGATCACAGCAGCGCTGCCGTTCCGCTTGTACCAGGCGTGTAGCGGTGGAGTAATATCCTGGCACCCTAAGACTAAAAGGCAGGAATGCAATACTATCATCATTATTATATACCGGTATTCAGATCAACTGGGTTGAATTTGTTGCAATGATAAGCAATTATTATTTAGCCTAAGTAAGTATACATGTTTGCAGGTTATGTGAAGCCGAGTAAAGCAGATACGCAATCTGTGCTTTCTTGGGAATTAGGAACGAAATGAGATTTCTTTACTAATTCAATATATGGTACATGCATCGCCTTTCCTTATTATTAGATGGATATTAGATATATATGGATATATTATTATAATCATTGGCAAACATATTATAGAAGCACAGCACCTCACAGTACAAATATAACACCTCACCCGGCCAATTTTGGCTTATCAGTGACGTCAAATTGGATAACTCTAATATATAAATCAAAGAAATAAAACAAAGTTTTAGCGGGACCTTTAAGATTGGACTACTTGTTTTACCTTCGTACTGGAGTAGGAACTGTGCTTTCAGTTCCCTTTGATTGGCGGGGACAAACTGAAGCACCACGTGGCTGGATGATGACATGTAGACCTGACTCTCCCTGTCTCGCCCTCCACATATTGTCTGATTCGCCCCGAGGCTGGGCTCACTGATGTAGACGTACGGCTGGCACCTTGTCTCGGTCGGAGTCTGACTCCCCTCTTGCGATCCGAAGTCGCTCAACGAGACCCTCACACGCTGTCCCTGTGATGTATCAATGACCCATGGATTGTCCAGATCACCGCACCGTGACTGATCGGTCACGTGACTAGCCAGCGTTCCGCTTACTGCGACTAATTTATTCGGCCAGGTGATTCCCGTGGTACACCTGTCTGTTGATGGTGTAGACACTGTCCAAGAAAATAAAAGCAAAAATGAATCTTTGGTGGTTCACATTGTTAAAGTGAAACGCTGTATTCGCTGCATAATGTCTTAAAATGGAATGAGCCATTATCAATGTGCGATACTCGCAGCGACTACCAAAGACATAAGTTGGTCCAAAGTATTGACCGACGATAGCATTCGACAGTTCGGTAATACACCCAACCAAGTTTAAACTTGTGCTTTTTCAGCGAACATCCGAGAGCAGTGTGCATGTTGATATGAACCGAATCTAATGCACTAGAATTGCCACTGACGTCGCAAAAAGAGCTAGAGCGGTTGTAATACTGGTAAGTTGGCAGTAGTTGCACTGTTAACTATATTACTATATTTTATATGTATGTAATATTAGGTTGTGACTACCTATAGAATGGAACTCATTTGAAACGTTTAATATATGATATACAGATATATAATAATATATAAATAGTAATGACAATGTTTACCAATATTTAATAACAGTGTTTACCTCTACGACATTCAAACTCTACTTCAACGTGTGAAGTAACATCCACGATGCAGGTTCTCCTTTCTGCCAAGTCCTGGTTCATTTTGCTTATCGCAACATCACAAGATGGTTTCCCGGAACACAATCCATCAAAGAGAGACAGCACGTCGCTGGAACATCCCAGGTAGCCCAGATCGACCTTCACACAGCGACCCAGCCTCATCCTGCCGTAGCGGGCAGATTTCATCACCATCACCTGGCCGCTCTCACACCGACCCTCGAACGTCTCTCCATCGCATACTTCTTGGATCTCTATAGGAGAAGTTTACTTTGTAGGGGATAATGATCAGTGCAGTGCGGCAGAGTTCAGACGACAAGTATAGAAGGTGGCATTTATACTAGGTATTTCTATAACGGTCAGTAATACGCTAGTTAGCAGCCACTTGAGTGAACAAATTAGGTTGTACCCATACAAACCCACAAGTTAACTGTATTTGGAAATCTCATCTGCTGCATCCATTTAACATCATTATAATTGTCTTTCGTTTGTCGCGTGTTGTCATGATTTTTCTTTATGGTTAAAGATGGGCATCATATTTCCGTTCAAAATTAGAAAATTTTATAATACCAAGACCTAATGTTCATCATATATCGACAAGATCACAGACACAGTAAATCGACGGACGTAGGGAGTAGAGCATTGGGGTGTGGGTGTAGGGAGGGATGGGGCCCGCTGCGATTAAATGTTGTACATGGGGCCAAGAGTGCCGTAGCTTTGGAAGTTGATCACGTGGCTCACCTGAATCAGACAGATGCATACAGATCAAGAGAACTCCAACAAATCGAATGCATCTTCTTGTCCTGGGTGGCATCTTTGTTTACTGAAAGCAAATTTAAACTACACTGAGTATGTTAAGTCAATGCGGTGACCTTTCTCGCGACACAAAAAATCCAATTAGAGGGACCCTTACTAGAAAGGAGAGTAGCGCCTTTTTAAAAGTCTTCCTGAAATCGTACGATCGGTTGCCGCACACTTCTTGAGGGTATGCTTGGGAGGCAAAATATTTTGATTTTTCGCCCCTGCCATCCGCCTTATAATGCTAATTAATATTTGCATCGTTTCCGTTCAGTTGCTGCTGTACAACTACGTGTCACCAAGTGTCTGGGAGAAGGAGAAGCAAATTAAAACGTGAACATCGGTCCTATTCAAAATATCTCCGCGCTTGCGTCCACCATCTGGGACGGACAGGGGTAATGTATTTTTTGCACAGCACATCCATATTTGAAGTTGGCCTAGACAAAAGTCAAAAGTTACGTGCCCATATATAGCTTGACAATAGTTCAAGTGCATGTCATTGTGAACTGAAATTTAGGCCCGCTAAACCTTCCATATCCTTGCAATACCGTTGGCTACAATTTACAACCCTCCCCATAATGTAATCAATCGCACAATCTCGCAAACGCACAATCGTCTCAATCCCATAGACAGATACGGGTCCACAGCCATGGTTAATACAATGAACGTCTGGGCTGACACATTGCACCGGGTGCGTTATGATTCGTCGCTGCCCTGCCATAGAGATCATTGCACGACCCGATCGATGCCACAGTATAATTCCCCATTTATTGTCATTAGCAGGGCTTCTACATCACATCTACATACCTGTCGTGAATCCTTGGGGTCAAATCGTCACCGGGAAACATACATGCTCTCCCACAAAGCGCAGGGTTACGGATTATGACGCTAAACGTCGAATCAACTAGATAGCGTCCATTTCCTCAGAGCCATTTTGCTTTTGTTCCTTAGTCGCGCAGCTATTTATAAGCGTGACGTCATTACCGTATTTACTGTAGGCTAAGCGGCCGCGCTCACATCACTGGTGCGTACCGACTAGCAGCTGCCGACCATCATAGCGTCCCCGAACTCAGCAATACTGATCCGAGACATGGGATGGCAGATGTTTAATAACTATATTATAATAATAGTAATACTATCAGGTATTGTGTCATTTGATCACATATTTTTTGTTCAAAACGGACATGCGTTATTGTTTTATTCATTGAGTCTAATGTGTGATCAGTTTGTGTTTTGAAACAATGCGCACCATCGATTTTATGTAATATGGGATTCGATGAACATTGTAGCCTGTACTTTTTAAATCTTGTACATATGACGTGAAGTTAAGCGTATAAATTGTTCAATGGAACACGACTGCTTTTCAGCAGCTATATGTCTAAGATAATTTCAAGTCATGGCATTAATTTGATAATTATGTTCCAGAGGGACACACGCGTTATACACAAGTTATGATAAGTGGACTGTAACGAAGACGGCATATGACTTGGCGACGCTTTAAGGGATATTGTGCTTTAGAGTAGATGTTATAGTCGCGTATTAATACTGATATCACATGTTGTATCTATGTAACTTACGGATAGTTTGAATGGGTCCCGACAACTGAGTGCTCGGTGGTAAGACATGAACATACACGTATCATTTAGTCAGTGGATTGCGGGGTAGACAGTAACATTAGAGTGATTATAATCAACGTTTACAGACGGTATTGGTAGACGACCGCCCGTTTATTGCGGTCGTGTTCAGATTCCAGGTATTCTGTTATCAGTTCGTAAAGTAACGTCAATAAGATGACATGTGTGATTGATTTTAATGTTGTCATGGCAACCATTAAAAACGACTAGTTATAATCCACCTGCCTCACCGGGAATTTTTTTGCTATTGGCGGCATAGTCCTAGCAGTACTGGTAGTAAGGACGTCTGTGTGATGTCTTAAGAGCTCGTGCTAAGCCACTCGCTAATATCTATTCGGGGTGTCATAGTGACCTGGATTGATTCAAGTCATCACTTTGCGCCGTAAATCTTAAAGCGTGTTAATACCATTGTTGTCATAGAACGTCCCTTGCCAACGGAATATATGTCTTAAACTAATAATTACTTTTAGTGACTGTGTCTTGCCTCGTATTGACAGTAATAACATGAGAGTGCTATCCCGAGAGTTCGTGCTAGAAACAATCGCTAATATCTGTTCGGTTTGTCATATACTAGTTAAAAAATGCACGATAATTATAAAATTGTTGTGACGAGCAATTAGCTCTGCTCATGACTTATCTGGTTCATTTTTCATTTCTTGAAAATCGACTATTGTATCAATTGCTGTACATGACTAAGATATAATACCAAAGCATTAGAAACACAACGGTTTGCGTTAAAATGGAAGAACGATCTATCAGCTAATGCACCAATGTGAAACACCACGGGGTGACATGGCATGCATCATTGAGTATAACTTGTCAGCCATGTCCTCCGTTCCTTCAAGGGCATGTATTGGAGCCTTTCATAATTCATCACATAAGTGTATATCCTATCGGATACGATTAGCCATCGTACTAATTGCACTCAGCACCCAGTCAGTGTATAAGCATCAACAACCTAGCCTATATGTTGTCTTATCAATGGCAGTTCACACGAACAGTTTGTTACCATTAATTAGCCTTCTTTTACTAATAATATATTTATACATTCACCATTTTAGGTAATATGGGCACTTGTGGCCTTTCAGTCGCCTTTTCACAAGCTCGTTTGGTGTCGTTTGTGTCATTGGCGGGTTCAAAGTGCAAGTTCGCCTGCCGTTAAACTAGTGACCTATCAATGTTCGCGATGACGGGTGTGGGCTTTCGGCCATCGACTTCTTATGGTTATGATGGATTAAACAGGACACCGGGCTGGATTTCGGCAGTTTATTATTCGCTCTACAATGCTCATTGTTAACCGGTGATGAATAAGTGCCTTTACCAACATGACAACATAAAGCGATGTTATATACTTTTCATCTTGTACTTAATTTCCAAGGCAACGGCCTGAGATAGAACCTTGCTTGCCACTCAACAAGGGGAACATCTTACACTTAAAGCGGTGTCCAACCTAATTTAATCGCGATCTGCACCGAAAGTTTACATCTTAAAATTAAATTGGCGAGTGTTAACGCTTCGATTCGACCGACTGGTAGGGAGAACAAAATTAAGGCAACCCGCCCACAGCGATGTCAAGCAGAGCGCCATTTTGCCGGGAGGAGTGACGCATATTGTGACTATTCATATGGCGCCGCCTTACGTTATAACTCGCAAAGAGAGAGATCAGGGCCGCGATTTACAGGAGAACAGCGCAGTTCCAAGCCGCGCAGTAGCACAGGATCTTAGCCCTGCATGGAAAAGTACCGTCCAAACAAATTGATATACGTCTTGCGACGATTGACTCCACAACAATGTCATGATTTGAGTTAGAATCGCAGCTATTTATATTGGCGATTATCACGCGCTCTTGTTTTGCTCACACAATAGGCGCAATTTCCGGTTTGAATAAATTAGAGTATCGCCTCCTGATTGGTCAATCACAGACACGTCTCCAAAAAGGGCTGCCGCCTGAGTAGGCGACGAAATCGTGCCTGGCGGTCACTTCTAAATTTTAATGTGAGCTACAGATAGAACGAAAAATTCTGTAATTTGGAGGATAGACAATTGGGTATTATATGAATCGGTAAAGCAGCTTTAAAGGCCAGGCTGGCGGTTCCCTTTAAGCAATGTTTATCTGCATATGCAAATGCTTCTCTTATTATAGTTGAGTAAGACCCGGTAATCAAGAAACGTGTTTTGTTCTGCCTACACTTCACCCCAGCGGGATAATTCAAATATATTCTAAGTGGCAGACAGCATAGAAATTCCGCGTAATAGAAATAAACGATACATATGCAATCGTCTGGCTCAGTAACAGAGATAAGTATGTACAAATATATTGGCCATCATCGCGTTTATAAAACTTGGGTCCACACCGGGTTTCCACCTAAGTTGTGGTTTCTCCACGAACGTTTACTATTGACTAGCCTCATGTACTATATACAATAGCGACAACATTTCTCTATCAAACATCAGGCTTTGGGAGGCATAGTAACCCATCCCAGGTCGTTGTCAAAGTAGCGGTCGGTACCCGCCCAGTAGGTGTCGGTGCTGTAGTCACTTCTACTCATCGTGGACCCATCCTTGTACACCTGGGGAGGTCCTGGCAGGGTGCCGCGGCCAGACATAGTGGTGGAGTTATCAGTCGCTCCAGCCGAGTTCTGGGCCTGCTTTGGAATGGGCAGCGGGGTCTCCCAGATGTGAATCAGTTCATCAGTCGCAGTAGGTTTCGTTGACTGCATGGTGCAGCTTGCAGGGTGACCAATGATAGTGTCGACATTGTCTCGGCTTTGCTGCGCCACAAGTACGGGCCTACCGGGATGATAGAGGAATGCTTGCTGCTGTTCGGACGGTTGGAACCCGACCAGTGGTTCACTACGCTTATCATCCCTGCTGCTAAAGCGAGACAATAAGAATCGAGTACAATGCATAGTAATTTAAATTTTCAATAGAAAGTGCTCCTCCACTTAATCAGTACAAATCATATAAATTGTTCGCAGAATATGACAAATAATAATCAATGGTATGCAAGGGGCAGAAAACAGCATCACCAAGGTTTATCATCAGAGGTAATCTGATAATTTGTTGTTGGTTCTGTTACTATCGTGTTTGGTAATTGTGTCGCGCAACTCCTAGATATCGTACGTACCACAATATGCAGATGCAGCCGATCAGAGCGATGCAGAAGAGGGCGACGACCAACACCCCGAGACCGATGATGAGACTCACGGACAGCACTGTGGGGTAAAGTTACTCTTATATAAAAAAATGCTTTATTGTTACAGCAACAGACAGAAAGAATCGGGTTATCTGGGTATAAGTATAATCTTTTCTTGCTGTAAGCAAACGTGAACTACATTGAGGTCGGTACAATCAAGGCAGTGACCTTTATATTAAGGAAACATGCAACCAATGCCATAAAGGGTAATAAGTGACAATGAAACGATGGAATAAGGAGGCTGGTGCACTTGAGATCAATGCCATCATAGGTACCCGTTTACATTTCGCATTTCAACGCATGATGAATTACTAACATGGGGAAAGCGACCATTGGCTCTCGGGGACATTCTGGGTAGCTTCTTCTGGAAAAAAATACACATATCTTTGAAGAGGCGCCTGTGAATATTAATGAGTGTCCGTCCGATTGTACATATCATTCCCGCTACGGTAAAATGACAAATATATTATGTTAATTTGTTTAATCACACACTACACTGAGCGTGGTCGTGAATGTGTTTGTTTTTTATTGACAAAATCAAAGTAATGGGTTAAATCATGCTATTTTATACGGATTACTCGCATGAAACATCAAGTGTTGACTTGTGCATGAAGTTTACCTCCAATGGAACAGTTGCCGACCACGCCCACCCAGGTGTTGCCTTCACACCATAGGTGCCAGGAGTGTTCACTCCACTCACAGCCAACCACAGCCGTGCTGCCGTTCCGCTTGTACCAGGCGTGGAGAGGAGGAGTAATGTCCGGACACCCTAAGACTAAAGGGCAGGAATGCAATACAATAATAATTATTATTTTAACAGTATCCAGATCAACTGGGTTGAATTTCGTGCAATGATACACAACTATCATTAAGTAATATAAGTATAAATTATATTTATAATATATTTTATAAGCACAGCACCTCACAGTACAAACATAACATATCACCCAAATGATGGCTTATGAGTGACTTGGATAACACTATAATATAAATCAAAAAAATAGGACAAAACTTCTAAACGAATAATTTAGCCGGACCTTCAAGATTGGACTACTTGTTTTACCTTCGTACTGGAGCAGAAACTCAGCCTTCAGTTCCCGTTGACTGGAGGGGATGAACTGAATTACCACGTGGCTGGACGAGGACATGTAGACCTGAATCTCCCTGTCTCGCCTTCCACACACGGTCTTGTTTACCACAAGGCTGGGCTCACTGATGTATGCATATGACTGGCGTCTTGTCTCGGTCGGATTCTGACTCCCATCTTGCCAACCGAAGTCGCTCATCGAGACTCTGACACGTTGTCCCGGTGATGTATCAATGACCCATGGGTTGTCAAGGTCACCGCACCGCGACTGATCGGTCACGTGACTGGCCAGCGTTCCGCTTACTGCGACTAGTTTATTCGGCCAGGCGATTCCCGAGGTACACCTGTCTATTGATGGTGTAGATACTGTTCAAGAAAATAAAAGCAAAGATGAATCTTTGGAGGGTCACATTATTAAAATTAAAATGAAAGGTTGCATTCGCTGCATATAATTACGTTTTAATGTCTTAAAAGAGAATGAAACATTATCAATGTGCTGCAGTTCTCGCCGCGACTGCCAAAGACATAAGTTGGCCTAAAGCGTTGACCAAGGAGAGAGCTAGGCAGTTCGGTAATTAAACCACATGCTTATGCTTTACATGATGCCTTTTCGGTGAAAATCAGAGAGCGGTGTGTATGGTAATATGTACCAAGCCTTATGCACTACAATTGTCACTGACGTCGCAAAAAGAGCTAGAACGGATGTAATACTAGTATGTTGGAACCAGCTGCACTGCTAACAATATTACTATTTTTTTACAAGTCATATTGGGTGGTGATAATCTACAAAATGGAACTCACTAAAACGTCTAATATATACAATACTAATGACCATGTTTACCAATATATAACACCAATGACAATGTTTACCAATATATATTACTAATAACAGTGTTTACCTCTACGACATTCAAACTCTACTTCAACGTGCGAAGTAACATCCACGATGCAGGTTCTCATTTCCGCCAAGTCCTGGTTAGCTTTGCTTATCGTAACATCACAGGACGGTGTCCCGGAACACCATCCGTCAAAGAGAGACAAGACGTCACTGGAACATCCCAGGTAGCCCAGGTCGACCTTCACACAGCGACCCAGCCTCATCCTGCCGTAGCGGGCAGACTTCACCACCATCACCTGGCCGCTCTCACATTGCCCAGAAAAAGTCTCGCCATCACATACTTCTTGGATCTCTACAGGAGAAGATTACTTTGTGAGGAATAATGATCAGTACAGTTCGGGCGACAATTTTAGAAGACAAACTTTATATTATATATTTATTTAAGGGCTGTTAATACGCTAGTTCATCGAATGAGCAAACTAGATTGTACATACACAAACCCCCATGTTAATTGCATTGGGGAATCTTATTTGCAACATTCATATAATATAATTATCAGTATTTGTCATTTATCACGTATCGCCAGGTATTGTTTGTCTTTATGTCTAAAACGAGTATCATAGTTTATCAGATATTTTATCAGATATTATCTGATATTAAAACATGTATTAATAGCAAGACCTAACGCCCATAGTTTATCGACAAGAGCACAGACACAGCGAATCGACGGACGCGGAATGGAGAGGGGCATTGGGGGTTGCGTGGGGGGAGGGAGGGGGGCAGCTACGATTGAATACTGTACATGTGGCCAAGAGTACCATAGCTCTCGAAGTTGATCACGTGTTAATGTGTATCGTGACTCACCTGAATAGGACAGATGCATACAAATCAAAAGGACTCCAACCAGTCGAATGCATCTTCTTGTCTGGGGTAACATCTTTGCTTACTGGAATCAAATGTAAACTACACTGAGTAAGTTAAATCAATGCAGTGACCTTTCTCGCGACACAAAGAATTTAATTAAAGGAACCCTTACTACAAAGGGGAGACGCGCCTTTTCTATAGTCTTCCTTAAATCGTAAGATCGGTTGCCCACACTTCTTGTGGGTATGCTAGTGAGGAAAAATATTTGGATTTGTTACCCCTGTCATCCCGCCTTATGATGCTAATTACTATTTGCATCGTTTCCGTTCAGTTGCTGCTGTACAACTCCGTCGCTGTACAACTACGTTACACCTAATGTCTGGGAGATGGAGAAGCACATTAGAGCGTAAACATCGGTCCTATTTAAAATATCTCCGCGCTTGCGTCCACCATCTGGGACGGACAGGGGTAATGCATGTTTTGCAATAGCGTTGGCTACAATTTACAACCCTCCCCACAATGTAATCAATCGCACAATCTCGCAAACGCGCAATCGTCTCAATCCCATACACGGATAGGGGTCCATAGCCATGGTCAATACAATGAACGTCTGGGCTGACGCATTGCAATGGGTGCGTTATGACTCGTCGCTGCCCTGCCATAGGGATCATTGCACGACCCGATCGATGCCACAGTATAATTCACCATGTATTGAAATTAGCAGCGGTTCTACACCACATCTACATACCTGCCGTAAATCCTTGGGGTCAAATCTTCACCGGGAAACATACATGCTCCCCCACAAAGCGCAAGGTTACGGATTATGACGCTAAACGTCGAATCAACTAGATAGCGTCCATTTCCTCATAGCCATTTTGCTTTTGTTTCTCGTCGCGCATCTATTTATAAACATGACGTCATTACCGTAGTCGCCATAGGATAAGCTGGCGCGCTCACAGAACAGGCGGCACAACAGCTGCACTCGATCATAGCGTCCTCAGACCATGCATACAATTAAGAGGCACCAAGTAATAGATATGGTTTGTCGGAATTACAATTATTATGAATATCACCATAGTTTAACGTTATGAATATTATGATGATGATTACCGCTAAACACATATATATTGGCTAGTAAATGCTATCGATGTATTTATACGCACTAAATACAGTCCTTGGTCTGTTTCTGTTCGGTTCAAGACCCTCCACGTGGCGCCACGTAAGGGATGGAAGGGCGATGACGGACACACATAAGGGAGACACAAAATAACCACACATGCGTGCTCGTCTATTGGTTTGGTAGCCCTGAACTGCTTCTCGATCAACGTGTATTCTAGTCATGTTCGGGGAGGGGGGGCGGGGCGAGTTACCTGGGTAAGCGGGGGTCGTACATAAACGTTTTATTTGGGCACTATAAGCCGCAATAAAGCTTGTAGATACTTGACATTTAGGATTAATGATTAAGGAGATGAGTGGAAATAACAGACCATGAATATCGGTCCATGTTTAATCCAACATGACAGTTTTATCGCTTTCCCATTCTAAATAAGCTATATTTTATATTTCATTCAGTTGTGGTCGGGTGCAAAACCACTACCGGTGTAATTTTCGGCGTTCATTGATATGCTAGAAAACGGTGGCCCTGTTAACTTCTGCCAATACAATTATACTGGCTACGCTGTCGGATGATTGCAAGAAATACTGTAAACTTTAAAGCATCTTGCACACGGAGACCAGGGCGGATCCAAGAATTTAAAACGGGAGGGTGGGGGGGGGGGGGTGGCGGGGTGATCCACGCCACCTCAAATGGCGTTCTTCCTCAAAGAAGGGGGAGGGGGGTCAGGACCCCATGGCTCCCCCTCGACCCACCCTTGACGGGAGCCACAGGCTATATTAAACCCTTACCTGTAAGTTCATGTCTTTGTACATCGTGATACACCGCAGCCAGCAGTACTTGTGATCCCCTAGTGTCCTGCTGATCCAAAAACCGCAGCCCAAACTGACGATACAGTTTGAAACTGGCGGTTCTGTCTGGATCGCTAAGGGTTGTGGGTGGCGGTCAATTGGGAATAGTACGCAGGCGGACCACCACAGAGGCGGATAATTGCACGAGCATATCGCTACGCGGCAAATACCTAGCTGTCAACGAGCTTACCCGGTTACAACGGACAACGACAGAGAAACGGCGCATAAGGTTACGTAATTAAATTATATATATTACATAATTGCATAATAATACATATAATTACATATAGTATTACATAATTAAACTTGACATATTACACAATTGTAAAATATCATAATTTGATGCACGAGTACATTTCTGCTGGCATGGTTGGTTGCAAGTTAAGTAAATATATCCGACAGGCATCAGTTCCAAACATCGTTGTACCATTATATCAATATCTCCTAGCAACGTGGCCCATCCAGATATAGGACGTTGCATGTTATTTGACCACCAAATGCTGAATTTCCAAATAAAAGTCTATGGTAGAGAACGCTTGTTACAATTGTTATCAGAGCACCACAAACGGCATCAAAGCTATACTGTCAGTAGCACGTTATGACAGTATCAAGGGACCATGTTTCCCATGTTATTATTATGATAAGCTAGATATGATTGAAGCTAGTTATGCATTGGTCATGGTATATTGTTCAAATTAATGGCCGGAAATGTAAGGGAATGCATAAGTGCCCCGATAAGTGCAGGTGTAGGCAAAATAGTACGTCATTCCTTTATATATTGATTTGGACTGGGACAATCGCTATGAATAGATCAGGCTGATGTGCGATTAAAGCAACGAAAGACGTTATAATATCTAAGTGCAAACATTATTTATTAATACACCATGGAACATGTATGCATAGCCGTCGTCAATCTATTTGAGACAAAGCCATTACAGCCTCAATGAGTTACTGGAAGTACGGAAGCTAGGGTTCAACATTGAGATGTTTTTTGTTCAATTGCTACGTATAGACGCTTAGTCAATAGATCCACAGCAAAAGAGTAGTATATACGGCGGGGTATTAATCGGCATTAACATCAACCCCGAACTGACATAATATATATCATATATTCATCATTGGCATTATATTTGTATGGCCACAATGTACGACTACGAGTTTGCTTCATAGTTCCATAATTGGCTTGCGGGACGGGGATCGGCTGCCATGGCTAATACAGGAAGGACTATTCCTGGTCCGATGGTTGGAACGACACCGGGGTATTTCTGTCCAAGAAGATGGTATTCAGGCCGCGTGATCAATAATAAATACAGTTTATACATGCCTACTAGTCCCAACATATGTTATATTCAGATGATGAAACTCCACGATATATCTACCTAGCATACGTCACAATTAACATCGATTTAGCTACCAGCTTGCATGACCGAAAAGCAAAAAATAGTAATAATTAACACTCATTGACTACATGTGCTATTCAATTAAACAACTTATCAACTACGACAAGTTGTGAATATCTTCAAAGGCAGGCAGTGGATGTTGAACCCAAGTGGGGTAGCCTGCGAAACACCAAACGCGAGAAGTATTTGTAACAAACGTTGTGAAAACCAACTTAGGCTTCTATATATACAGACAAACGAGTAAATATGTTGAACACTTGACGATTCTATGTCTCCGCTAAACTTCATCATCTGCAACCACACCATTGACAACGTCGCATACTCGAAAAAAAATGCTTGTCATCCGGTAAGTATGAAGCATAAATATGTTCCAATTTGCGCGTATATTCATTCTGTCATGAAAGGGAACGAAAATAACTAAATAATGGTTACATGTGCTTTATTCGAAACATGTTTTACTCAAGCAGGATACATTGAATATATATTTAGTCGACGAAGTACTGATGTAACATCGATATTCTCAATATATAAAACACACTCGGATTCAAGAAAAAACGGCTGCAATCGTTCGCTCAATAACATCTATAAGTGTTTGAAATACATTTGCCATCGTTGCGCTTATAAAAGAGCGGTCCACGTTTCCAGACCGTTGTGGCTTATTTACACATGCGTAAGAACGCGTAGCGACTAGATGTGTTGTCACACACTATATCAGATAATGACCACATTTCTCAATCAAATATCAGCTTTCGGGGGCATGGAAACCCATCCCAGGTCGTTGTCAAAGTAGCGGTCGGTGCCCGCCCAGTAGGTGTCGGTGCTGTAGTCACTTCTACTCATCGTGGACCCATTCTTGTACACCTGGGGAGATCCTAGCAGGGTGTCTCTAGCAGACATCGTGGCGGAATTGTCAGTCACTACAGCCGCACTCTGAGCCTGCTTTGGGATGGGCAACGGGGTCTGCCAGATGTGAATCAGTTCATCGGTTGTACTAGGTTTCGTCGTACCCATAGTGCAGCTTCCCGGATACATAAGGGAAACGCCCTCATTTTGGGTAGTCTGCGTCATCAGCACTGGTCTACCGGGATGGTAGAGAAATGCTTGTTGCTGCTCGGATGGTTGGAATCCACATTCTTGTTGATGAGGCTCTGGCTTCCGGCTCCTAGTTGAATACAGCAGACATCAAAAATACTAATTGATTGGTCAATCAACGTAATCAAATACACTTTGCATAACAACCCACGATAAAGCTGCCTCCTTATATTTACGGTGTACACATATACACATACTAGGCAGATAAATGGTGAGATTGTTGATGCTTGGGGAAATACATGAATATTTCAGTTATCTGATAAAATGTCCAATTAGCGTTCTTATGAGAGAGAGAAAAATAGGGTAAACAGGGACCAATGCCAATAACTTGAGGGGTAAAAACAAAGGTTGAAGCTAATAACCTGTGGGAGTAAACAAGGATTAATGCCATTAACTTGTTGGGTAGACAAGGACTAAGCCCAATGGGCCCCGTTATTCCCATTATTTTCTTAACTCGGACTAATTTGCCGTCCAGGATCTGTACTAGATACATGTATTATACTTTTTTAACACAGAAGGCGAAAACGTATATATCTCACGGGGCGCATGGTTGTGTACCAATGCCGCAATAGTGTATTTATGCATATTTTATATTTCAAAAACTAAATAAAAACTGTTTTTCAAATGAGCAAAATATGGGCGTACTTTAGGATACAGATGCATCCGATGAGCGCCACACAGAAGAGGACCACCACGAGGACCCCGAGACCGATGATGAGGCTCACGGACAGCACTGTGGAGGTAAACAATTTCATTTCATGATCAATTAACCGTCGGCACTCTAATGCTAACTCGGTACGTTCATGTTTGGTCTGCTTGTGCCATGTCCTAGTGCATCATAGCCATCCGCCACTCCGAGCGTCCGAGCGGAGAGATAGTCTCCGTCAAAGTAGAAGTTCTTACATCTGTTTCAACGCAATTTCTCAGCTGGGAGTGCAAACACATTCTAATGTATCGTTTGGTGCAGCCAGCCGTGACCTATAATATTGTTCTAGGTGCAAGTCGCGGGCTTCTTTGATCACGTTGTGCCCTGGCTGAGTTAAATGTGGGTTATTTAATAGGCTTGAAGGAGCCAAAAGTCTAAGACACAGGTTACAAAAGCGCCACGAAAACCAAACGTATGGCTATGTGCGCTAGAATGCATATCTTACAATACAAGATATCATATTCCGTATAATTTAAAAAAATATTTGTTAGTGATATTGGTAATTTTACAATGGTTACTGTAACAATGAATGAACAGGCTTGTGTTATTTTGATCATGGTGTGTTTTTGTATTCATTCCCTTTCGGTGTCCTGTTGTTGTGGATTTATCTAAAATGTATCGTTTTTTTATGTGTGTGGGCTATGCAGCAAATAAGCTCTGCGTTTGCTGATGGTGCTCAACAGGCTTGTTTAAGCGTCAACACATCATAAATGAGGCATACAGAAATACAGAAAATACTTACGCGGCGAGAGAGACCATTGGCTCTCCTGAACCTTCTGGGTAGCTTTTTCTGAAATGAGAAATACACATATTGAGATGATCGTGAATAGAGATTGACTACTTTTGATAGCTATGGCGGATTTGTTAACGCATCGGTACCGGAACATTATTTTCTGAGTACTTAACATTACACCGTATTAGGGCCAATCAAGGCATATCAACGTGGGATACCCCAACGTCACATACCTCCACCGGAACAGTTGCCGACGACGCCCAACCAGTTGTTTCCTTCACACCGGAGATGCCAGGAGTGTTCACTCCACTCACAGCCAATGACGGCAGTGCTGCCGTTTCTCTTGTACCAGGCATGTATTGGCGGTGTAATGTCCTGACACCCTAAAACTGAGGTATAATTGCTAGAGATGTAATTCCAATTTGTAAATCCAAATGGGAAAACAGGTTCTTACACATACAGGGAAGGAACCTTCATGTTAATCAGATCAACGTTATATTGCGCATCGGCTAGTGATTACCTTCGTATTGCAGAATAAATGGTGATTTCAGTTCTCTTTGACCGGTGGGGATGAACTGAAGAACAACATGGCTGGATGAGGACATGAACACCTGTCTTTGTCTGGCCAGCCCCCCGCACACAGTCTCGTTGACGCCAAGGTCGGGCTCACTAATGTATCCATATGGTTGACATGTTGTCTTAGTCAGAACTTCGCTTTCAGCTTGGCCTCCAAAATCATTCATCGTTATTCTGACCAGTTGCCCCGGTGACGCACGTATGACCCATGGATTTCCAAGGTCACCACAATGTGATTCATCGGTCACGTGACTAGCCAGCGTGCCACCTGCGGTGGTTAGTCTATTTCCCTTTCCCGATGTACATCTAGTTACATCTAAGGTATTTGCTGTAAAATAAAATAAATAATTGATATAATATAGCATACCACAAAATAGTGACAAGGCGCAGGCAGTGAACCTGTTAATAGTGGCGGTAATCATCGGCCAATAGTAAGAACACTAGGTTACTTCTACCTTATCATCGTTCGCAATCGATGTGGCCGGAGTTCTAAGATAAGGATTGACATCCGCCAACCATAATGGAGAATGGATCGTGGATCCGATAAACTATGAAATAGGATGCAGAGAATGCCGATAATGCAAAGACATACTTGCCTCTAAGGCAATCAAATTCAACTTCAACATGTGAAGTGAGGTCAGCTATGCAGGTTCGTCTCTCGGCCAAGTCATTATTCACTTTGCTAATCAGAACATCACAGTTTGGTCGTCCGGAGCACCATCCGTCAAACAAGGACAACACATCACTGGAACATCCCAGGTAGCCCAGGTCGACCTTCACACAGCGACCCAGCCTCATCCTGCCGTAGCGGGCAGACTTCATCACCATCACCTGGCCGCTCTCACACCGACCCGCGAACGTCTCCGAGTCGCAGATCTCTCGTGTTTCTTTAGAAACGTAGATACACCGCGTAGTTGGTATGTATGGACAAATTGTAATTCGATGCTTTAATATTATTCGTTTTTGGGCGGGTAAAAGAAATATATTGATTATACAAATATTAAACGTAATCCAAAAGCGTACAATAATACCACTGTTTTTTTGTTTTGTTTTTTTTAATTTCTAATGTCTATGTTTCAAAGATTTAAATTGGTGATCACTGCTCGAAAGGATGTAAGACACATGTTTCATCTTTTCAATAATACATGATACTGTGAAAATATAATAAAAATAAAAATATTGTTATCAAGTGGTCAAAGGGGATAATGCAATTACCAAAGACGGGTAACACAAATCCACTGACCTGAATGTGTGCCTTGTATTGCCAGCATTAGCCAACAAATTGCAAGCAAGTGCCCTTGTCTTGCAACAATAAAAATCATTTCTGAAGCAAGGGCCATCATGTCTGATCCTCAGAGTAACAGTTTTAGCTTTCACAGACCTGGAACAAGCAGATTGGTTAAGTTGCAAGGTAACAACGTTTTGCATATTATCACACTTTTGTTCGGTTTTCAGCCAAACAAAGTCATTATAAGAACGCAGCACGACATGAGCAGGACGTGTGTCAAAATATATTACAGATGGGATACACCTAACCTAAGGGGCCGCGAGACTCCTCGTGAGGCTACTCGTGCTCTCACTAACCTTGAATTGTGAACTATTAAGTTAAATCATACATGACCAGCAACATACAGAAGACATGTGTCCAAATATAGTACCAATCAAATGCACCAGCCTTGCTATGTTAAAGCTCTTCAGAACAATGGCGCTTGCACGTAGCACGCTATGATAGCATCCCGGCTGACGACTACCACCTTGCCGGTCGATATCACGGCGTTCACTGTCAACATTTCATGTGGGCTATGCTGCCTGGACGGTCGCTATATACACCCAGATTTTTACCTGGTTTTGTTTGTGATCGGCTAATCCTGGTTCCGATAGCAAACTGCAATGGAATGATCCCGTGTGTGCGATATAATCAGTAAAATAACGAACGGTGACACTTACACCACCATTTCTATGTCGCCATTTTGTTTTTGTCCATCCAACGAAGAGCTATAAATAGACGTGACGTCATTACCGCATGTCTCGTCATAAAAGCCGGGGCGCGTGCATTGCTGTGGGCGGGTCGGCAGTATCATAATGCACTCGAACGCATGAATCGATCCTACGGCAGGCAACAGCCAAATGGGGCAATCGTAATCAGCCTACTACAGTGAACTTATGTCGGCCAAGCGTTGCACGAAGCATATCTAACAGCACATCATTGTAGTGTCTTCATTGGTTGCGGTGCAATTTAACGAAGGGACATATATCTTTCATTTAGGACTACATTAAGATTTCCATTTGCTGTAACATAGCTTGCAATAACGCATCTGGCATTAACATCTAAGGCATTAAGCGGTACACCCAACTGACGAGCCTGTCAAGATAAAAAGGGTCGAATCATTTCTTGCTTCCCAAAACAATTGAAGGTCAAATGACTGGGTAATTTGTTTACTGAATTTGAGGGAGGCCCCTACGACTGGAGACAAAGGCTGAAAATGACGAAATTGGTTGGGGCGGGATCAGGTCGTCAACAGGGTTTATTGAAGTGGGGGGGGGGGGGGGTGGCACAACTGTTTCCCTGGACTTGTGCTTGAATATTGCAGCGGCACAATGTTTGCCTTGGCGTCAGCGAGATAACACGGTTACACGTTCATGGCATGAATACAGGCACCGTTGTCTTTTCGACGGCCAGAAAGATCTCAATGAAACGCTTAGTGACTTGTCGTTAATTGCATACATGTTGCGTATCTATGCTATAGGGGGTAAAGTGCGGAGAACGGTGTCAGAAAGGACACAAAGCTTGTCACGAGGAAACCTACATCACAAAATCGGGAACTGAACCAAATCGAGCTACACAGTAATCGTTGCCCCGAAATAAACAACACGTTGAAACCTTATTCTGTGGTCGCTCAGTACGGCGCGTTATGCGGTTTCAGTCATAGCCAAAAGCCGGTGATAAAAAGTTACAGACAAAACTTATATCGCTTAACGGGTTAGTGCTCGCATCAACTATATCACGCAACGGCGTAACTTGGAGCTAAACGTTGATTCGGGGACACCAAGTTAATTATATTATGTTATCATTTATAAACGTGTTATATTATAGTTACATTGATTAATTATATCCTTATTGTTTCTATGTGCGCGGCGTTCGCAATTCAAAGTAGTTTGATAAGTAAATTACATTAGCATACGAGAGTTAGGACCTACAAGTATAATAATTTAACACTTTGTTAGTTACATATATAAAAGTACTTTATTTTACAACTACATCATACATTAATAATTCGTACAAAAGGCAATATATTGACTATGACTAGTGCCGTAAACATAAAATTCACACAGAGTGTATAAGAAAAGCACCAGCTAAGAACCACCGTAAATAGCTATAAGGTCTCCGGTCAAAATACAAATAGCATCACAACAGGAAATTAACAGCACAGTGATACCGGTTAAACTAGTAATATGGTAAATAACCAACATCGCCAATTACAGTTTTAATTCCACTTCACCATAACAAATCAAGTCTGCGTTGGGTAATGATTTTCCTCACTCTTTCGGCGGCATAGAAACCCATCCCAGGTCGTTGTCAAAGTATCGGTCGGTGCCCGCCCAGTAGGTGTCAGTGCTGTAGTCACTTCTACTCATCGTGGACCCATCCTTGTACACCTGGGGAGGTCCTGGCAGGGTGCCTCGGCCAGTCATCGTGGTGGAGTTGTCAGTCACTCCAGTCGAGCCCTGAGCCTGTTTTGGGATGGGCAGCGGAGTCTCCCAGATGTGGATCAGGTCATCTGTCGGTGTGGGTTTGACTAGGTGTAGAGTGCAGGCCGCACTTTGCCCAATGTTGGAACCGCCGTCGACTTGACCGGGGTGGGTCATGGGTACCGGTCTGCCGGGGTGGTAGAGGAAGGCCTGCTGCTGGTCTGTTGGCTGGAACCCGGCGGAGTGCCCTTGGCTTGCTGGCGTTCTATTTCTGAAATTATTATTTTAATTTAATTCGGCCATTGCTCACCGTGCATGGAGTTTATACCTTTTATGCTGATATGTATATATTAACAGGTTGACAATGAACGTCAACGTAACATGTCTAATTGTGGCAGTTAATGCGATGTAAAGGTGAGTTAAAGTTGCTTACAAATAGCTATACTCTTTTGGTTAGCTGAAAGCTAAAACAGAGAGACTGTATTATTTTGGCCTAACGTATGTGAGGCACTGTACTTGGTTAATTCCACTTGAAACTACTGTTAATAGCGAGACAATGTACTTACTGTACGCTTACCTCAATATACACACACAACCGATAAGGGCGATACAGAAGAGAGCCACGACCAAGACTCCAAGACCGATGATCAGGCTTACGGATAACACTGTGGAAAAGAAAGTATCAAATGGTGAAAAACATAGACAAACATGAACGAGAACCAGAGACAAGTTGACTAGTCACGACGTCGTAATATAACCCAGCTGGCAGTATATACTTGAATGAAAATAAATTTTTGAAATGAAAGTAGAATAGTTACACAATGGTTCTTGCAGCTCATAAATAGAAGTGGGCGTGAACTGCGACACTCATTTTAAGACCAGAATTACGGTAATGTATCAAGCAATACTGACGTGGAGACATTGTCCAATGGTTATTGGGCTCCGTGTGAGTGACTCCAACTGCAAATAAAATGTAGGGCATTCGAATGTAATAATGATGCTATACTTTCCACGAAGTATAATTTCTAAGAAATCAAATTAAACTTAATCGCGTAGGAGATGAAACATAATATACACGTTGTTATGGAACTATGACTTTGAAATAATCAAATTAATTTAGTTTCCCAACTAGTTGTAGCAAGAAAATAATTTATCTCCGCACACACACACCTCCACTAGAACAGTTGCCGACCACGCCCACCCAGGAGTTGCCTTCACACTTCAGATGCCACGAGTGTTCACTCCACTCGCAGCCAATTACAGCCGCGCTGCCGTTCCGCTGGTACCAAGCATGCATCGGAGGTGTCATGTCAGGACAACCGATAACTGGGTAGAGGTAGGAAAAACAAGCACAGCCATACAAGAGTATGATATTAAGTTTTGTTTAGTACGATTTTTTGTAAAGCAGGCGAAATAAAGATGCCAGTACGTGTTACGTTATGAGAATCGTAGCCAGCGCGATCGCTTTCACAACATTCATTTCGACGTCAGTTCTTAGACGTAGAAGTTAGACGTCCGGTGAACAGCAAGCGATCATTAATTATTGTGGAGATAAGTTATCAATTATTGAACAAATAGGTATCAAGTACATTTAGTAAGGATCATTACAATCATAGTTAAGTACCTGTATATTGCAGCAGAAAGAAGGACGGGGATTCCCTCCGTGTCATGGATATTATTTGTATGACCACGTGATTGGACGAGGACTGATATAGTTGTCTCTCTCTAGTCAGCCCACCACACACTGTCTGATTAACCCCGAGGCCGGGTTCGCTGATGTAGCCATACGGCTGACATTTCGAGTGGGGTTGAACCTCCTCTGTCCAACCAAAGTCAATCATGGAGATTCGGACACGTTGTCCGGGTGAGGTTTTGATGATCCAAGGGGCAGACATCCCCCCGCAGCCCGACTCGTCCGTAACCTGGCTGGCCAACGTTCCTTGAGCAGCTGTAAGTTCAGCTTTTCCGTCTGTGCGACATTTTGTTGCGTCGTGGACACAGGCTGAAAATGGGTTACATGCCAATAAAGTAATAAGCGGACAGAGTAAATCTTTGCAGAGCAGTCTGTGAGGGTTGTTTATTGTGCGTGGGATAACTTCTACATTTATATATGATGATATTATATAACGATTGTCTCCAGGTTACTTGGCAATAACAATAACGATACAAGACATACAAGTGAAACATAAGGAAAAAATGACACACGGATGGTGAAGATGCCGAAGGCTACGGTAGCAATACCGATCGGATGATTAATTGGTCACCAATCCGCCAACCTCGAACTAAGGACGTTTACGGTTACCTCGCATACAAGTAAAGTCCACTTCCATATATGACGATAAGTCAGCAATGCAAGTTCTGCGGGCAATGAGTTCTTCATTCCAACTTCCAACGAATACATCGCAAGATGATTTCCCGGAGCACCAGCCGTCAAACAAAGACATCACGTCACTGGAACATCCCAGGTAGCCCAGGTCGACCTTCACACAGCGACCCAGCCTCATCCTGCCGTAGCGGGCAGACTTCATCACCATCACCTGGCCGTTCCCACACCGACCCTCGAACGTTTCTGAGTCGCATATTTCTTGAATATCTGGACAAAAGGAACAAAAGTGTGTACTACACTCAAGTGTGGGATGGTTATGGCAGCATTGTGTCAACCTATATTGTCCGCTCTATGGAGTAAGTACCTTTACAAATCAATGTTTACGTTATTGCTTCATAATTTTCTGCAATTGATTGGTTACAGCGTGACATAAAACCATTTAACATAGATTTTGGCGTGAGTGCAATTAAAATATGGCCACTGACCTGAATTTATTCCTTGGACGACGACTATCAAGCAAGCGATGACAAACCACAGAAAACCTTGTCTCATGGTATAAAGAGACATATCTGCGGCAGAGAGTGGAACATATCAACTTAGTTTATATATATGTTAGCATTCATTTACTATGACCTGTATACATGGACTATTTTGAAATTGTTATTATTCATTGATCCGACAATCTTTTCCCTCGGGACATTTAATACATTTGCCTCAAGTATAAATTAAATTTTAATGTGGTCACAAATGGTTCGCATTATGGTTCAGCATGATTGCCTATGCGCTCAACATTCCCTAAAAGCCACAAGGTGAACTGAAAGAAACTTAACTTAAGCATATGGCCCACCATGTCACGATCAACCCGCTATGGCTACAGACGCAGGGTACGTTATGACCGAAGAGGGGTATCCCGCTGTTGACATAACGATCGATAGCAAGGCGTGCAATACCAGGCTTTGTGGTGCGATGCATTGCAAAACCAAGCAATTCCTTATGACCACACTTACCTAGTTTGATTCCTGGCATTCTAATGTATGTCACACAAACAAATTCCGATACCTATTTCGGATGGGTTTGATATAATCACTTGAAGAACGCCCGGTGACAAGCGCACTCCCATTTCCTCGTCGCCATTTTGTTTTTGTCTCGCCAAAGTGGATCTATTTATAGACGTGACGTCACTGGTGTATTCTCTAGAACCGAAGCTCGCGCGCTAGCAAAGCGGGCAGCATTGCATGCGTGCCAGATGGTAATATATATCATAACGCGCTCATAGGAGGGCCTTAATGCATGATTTTGAGCAAGCTACCGTTGCCGTGTTCCCACGCTTCCGCAACAAACGACAGCATAAACCGTATCAGCAAAATCCGTGTACAGATGGGGAAAATGGCTGTATCATCTGCAGCAACAAGAGAACACGGATAACTGTAGCTGGTGCATTCTTATTCAGGCATGGTATAAAGCATACGAAGGCGCGACCTAAATGAATAATGTTGCAAAAATGCGATGCGGTACGGAATCGCATAGCAACATATTATTGCAAGCATATGTATATGTAGTATATATTTGGGAATGCTCTATTATTCCCTAACAACAGTTAGAATTGGTCATGATCATGACCCACATTAGCGCGCGACTGACTGTCATGAAACAGATGATGACGATTGAACCTACGACGAACGTTCGGTGAAAGAAAAGTTAGCGCAAAAGAAAACGGATCGGAAAAGGTATATTTATTAAGCTTGCGCCATAATACAAGTATCTTCTGTCTTAACATTCCCGTTAAATGGCTCTCTCAAACGCATACCAATTTAGAGAACATATCAAAATCCCACCTACTCTATCAAGTAGGCATGTTTATCATTAAACTACTTAATATCGCCCACAACACAGATTGCCAACCCGTGCGTCATGTAGCACCGCAGCTTCTCCCGGAGCCTACATTAGTATGGTAACCGTCGTCCGGACCAATGATAAATAATACCGGGCATGACTGTGCCATTTCGCCTTCGAACAATGCTGACACTTCATTAGGTTCAGTCGTGAGTTGGACGAACCATTTCATCGGTATGAAGTCTCAAGCACAATTGCAAGGAATATCTATATAGAGGACATTAAGAAAAACATTGTTGAGACTGATAAAGACGCAGGTATATATGTTGAAAAAGTACAAATGCTAAGCACAGTAACAGTATCATGCATAATATAATTTCGCAGACGTGGACATGCAAAACAAGACAATGGATCATGTCAAGCTAACCAGAATTAACATTCTACGGAACTATGTTGTCAGAATGGAGCGGCTTCACATGTGACGAACAAAGCTTGCAGACAGCCACATCAAGCTAATTATGTACATTTATATTCAATTTAATTCGATAAACACACCCCGATATCCGTGAGGTGGCTCCACGTTCGGATCCTTACGTGTCTTATCGACAGACTTCTTCTTTCGACACGATTAATTAATTTTGCCACGCCCTTAAAATTATTTCCTTTGTTCTTTATTAGGCATTGTGACCCATCCCATGTCGTTATCAAAGTAGCGGTCGGTGCCCGCCCAGTAGGTGTCCGTGCTGTAGTCACTTCTACTCATCGTCGACCCATCCTTGTACACCTGGGGAGATCCTGGCAGCGTGCCTCTAGCAGACATCGTGGTGGAGTTGTCAGTCGCTCCGGTCAAGTTTTCAGCCTGCTTTGGGATAGGCAGCGGAGTCTCCCAGATATGGATCAGGTCATCTGTCGGTGTGGGCTTGACTAGATGCAGAGTGCAGGCCGCACTTTGCCCCATGGTGGCACCGCCGTCGATTTGGCCGGGTTGGGTCATGGGCACCGGTCTGCCGGGGTGGTAGAGGAAGGCCTGCTGCTGGTCTGTCGGCTGGAATCCGGTGGGGTTCCCCTGATCCTTCTGTGTTCTACTCCTAAAATTGTTAGAGTAATGTATTACCCGTAGCCATTCATCGTAACTGCAGTAGCTTATTGGCATTTGCAGGCTGACAATGTTGAACCAAACCATACAGTGCATTGTCTTCAGCATTATCAGTTAATTGTTGGGGCAGACCAAAGCTGTAAGTAGATCCAAACTAATTACACCGGTTTAATTAAACACCTAATTAATTTAGCGCTAAAAGCGCGAGAATGTGTTCTTCACCAGATCCGTTACAATAGCAGAATGCCGAAGCCGACAGAAATAAGTTTTTTTTATGCATCGAGATCGATGTAGACATGTCACATCGACTGCAATAATGACGATATTAAAATATATTTTCCTATACTTACCTCAATATACACACACAACCGATGAGAGCGATACAGAAGAGAGCCACGACCAGGACTCCAAGACCGATGATCAGGCTCACGGATAGCACTGTGAAACAGAAAGTATCAATATTATGAGAAAATAGCAACATTACGAACTGATGGTCGTATTAGCTATGTACATTAGCTTTCAATACGAAGGCAGTTGAAATCGTTTAGTCGGACCGCGCACTATTGGATCATAATCCAAAATCGTAAATACTCTCTGGCATAATCGTCCTGCAATTTCATTAATGCCGTAGAACCACGGTTTCGCCCTCATTTGCCACGAATTGTTTGAGAGCGCTCTGAAAATCAGAACCTGGTAGACATTTAAATGAGAATCTGTTTTTTTTATGTAACAGGCACTATTTCTTCAATCTAACACCCAATTGACAGCTGGCACTCTGCTTACACACGGCGTGTAATAATCTAGATGTCATGGCGTTAGCTTGGCCGGAATGAAACATGCTCAAGTTTCTCTGAATCATAAGAAAGGATACAATTTTTAGGCCTTGCCCCGCCGCGTGAGCGATTTGCAGAGCGATCACGGCACAGTCGCTGAATATATACGGCGAAACGTAAATGGCTACATGACTATACTATGCTAATTAATACTGACGTGGAGACACTCTCCAGGGGTTCGTCGGCTCCGTGTGAGTCACTCCAACTGCAAGATAGTATAGTAAGATGTCAGTATGCAATAGTAGCAGCTGTTCACGTTTTGCCCAAATTGAAAAAGATAACGTTATACACAGTAACTAGTGCGTCTTGACGTTTCAGAATGAGGCATATAAAGTACTTGATTCCCATAAGTACTCACCTCCACTGGAACAGTTGCCGACCACGCCCACCCAGGTGTTGCCTTCACACTTCAGATGCCATGAGTGTTCGCTCCACTCACAGCCTATCACAGCCGTGCCGTCGTTTCGTTTGTACCAAGCGTTTGTCGGTGGTGTCATATCAGGACACCCGATAACTGTGGAAAGATATAATATATATGTGAGACTTATATACCCTGATGTTATCGCATGAAACAAAGTAAGACTAATAACAACTTTGGCCAAAATCCTTTCGAATGGATCGTGTAAACATAACAGTGATTCCTCATGCGGCATCCTTGCTACAGAACTGATGTACAATGTATCCTAAAACAAGAGGTCCTAAATAAAGTATATACATCAAAACGTTGAGAGCTTCCTTAAACACATGGAGTACGCCAAGGGCCCGTTAAATACTTATATACTGTAAATACCTGTATATTGCAACAGAAAGGATGACGACAATTTTCGCTGTTGAGAGAGGAGTATCTGTATGACCACTTCACTGGACGCGGACTTATAGACTTCTTGCTCTCTAGCCAGCCCCCCACACACTGTTTGGTTGACGCCAAGGTCAGGTTCACTGATGTATCCGTATGCCTGACACTTTGGTTGAGTCACCGCTCGATCCTCTTCTGTCCATCCGAAATCTGCCATTGAGATGCTGACGCGTTGTCCCGGTGAGGTTTTAATGATCCAAGGAGCAGACAACCCCCCGCATCCCGACTCGTCCGTCACGTGGCTGGCCAAGATGCCATGAGAAGCTGTAATTTCAGCTTTGCCATCTGCGCGACATTTTGTGGCGTCGTATATAGCGGCTGAAGTTGAGAAAGTATATCTCCTTATATTGATTTAACTAAAACGTCTCATGCAATATGGGGTGTTATTTGAAGAACAAATTCCATGCCTGATAACATATTGACATTGCGAGTTATTTGGTGAGGCATATGTTTTTACAGTTAGCTGATAGAATCTGTGTTGTGTTGACCAACACGATATATTGAATAAACGGTGCCCAAAAAGCCGACCGCACATTATCAATGTAAGCCAACACCACCATTTGGAGAGAACACATTTTATTGTAGGCTGTAATAAAAACATACGTTTCTTGTTAGCACGAGGTGATGCGTGAGGTACATCGGACAGCTGAGCAATGGACAAGACGCTATTAACCTTACCTCGTGTACATTCATATTCTACTATCACGTAGGACGAGAGGTCAGCGATGCATGTTCTTCTGGCAATTAAGTTTTCATTATAACCGTCTACGTTGACATCACATGAGGGATTCCCGGAGCACCATCCGTCAAAGAGGGACAGCACATCAGTGTAACATCCCAGGTAGCCCAGGTCGACCTTGACACAGCGACCCAGGCTCATTCTGCCGTAGCGGGCAGACTTCACCACCATCACCTGGCCGCTCTCACACCGACCCGCGAACGTCTCCGAGTCACATACTTCTTGAATTTCTTTAGCATAGAAACAAAACAGTATTTAATACTGATGATTATGTGCAACTATTGGGTACATAGCGCATATCATTGCGAAAGCTTGCGGCAATAAATGTGCAGAAATTGCATGGCCGATAGTTTGGTTGATTTCATCTGACTGTTTGCCAACATTTTTATTGCAGCAAATATGCCTGGCGCAGATAAAGTATAAAAACAATATGGTCATATTAATATCCATACAATTCGGTAATTGCACATTATCATGTTGTTGTTATATCTCGATAATGCGATTAGCAATCTGTACACGTTATTTCTGTAAGTTCATACGCATGGTATGTTATGCATGGATCCCAACTGTACCGACCCGAATTTGCTCCTTGTAAGACTAGTACTAGCCAAAATGTTACAAGGAACAGAGAAGAAGATCTCGCAGTGAGAGGCGCCATTTGTTCTGAAAAAAAAAGTGTTTTTAGTCACAATATTACGCAATCAATTCAGGCTATCCTTTCATGCATGTGATTAACTCATTCGAATCAAAGCATATATGGTGATACCTTCAATATAAAGTGTTGAGTTGAGAATTGAAACTATGTCGACACACCATAATTTTAATATCTATATAGTTGTAGGCATCAATCGTGCAATGCATATGCGGACCAATTTCAATGGATTACACCTCGTCGATTAGACTACTGGCCTACTAGAAATGCCACGGCTTGGATCATTGCGCAGGGTACGTTATGACAGGGCAGCAGGCGACCACGGGTGGCTGTGCGATCGATAGCATGAAGCTTATTATCGCTAACGTCACACGAAATATGTGTACGACCACTGCAGTTATATGCACAATACCTGCCCAATTTGATTCCCGGTCTTCTAAAGTACGTCACGATGAATGAATCCTACACGGATCCTCGTTAGATTCCATATAATCACTGGAAGAACGCCAGGTGACAAGTGCACTGCCATTTCCATATCGCCATTTTGTTTTTGTCTCGCCAGAGCGGAGCTATTTATAGACGTGATGTCACTACTGTACACTTTGGGAATGCAGCTCGGGCGCGTGCAAAGCAGATGCTACAGCGGGTGTCTCGACCGTTCTCAAATATCATAATGCGCTCACAGGTTGCCCCATGGGCGTTGTCAAAGCACGGTTTGGTACATCGCTATCATATATGAGCATGCACTATGTACAAGATGCACGCACTGACAATTGGGTTTTATATGTCAACTTGTATTTTGACTCAATCGGATCGTTGTGCCAATTTGACAGTCTATTGTTGGCCAAACAATTTGGTCGTGCACACATATTTTAGAATTAGAGATTGAACTTTGCCCCTACTTATGTGTGAGAGACAAGTGGTAGTTCAATGAATGTTTTCGTCATTTTGCTTGACTTTTATTAAGCTAATTCATAGACGCTCTGCTGTGTGTAGTCATGGTATACCGCTGCAATAAGCAAGGGGCGGGGCAGCGGTTTGGCAATGAAATGATACTGTTGGCATCAGTGTCACCACGTTAGGGTGTTAACATTAGCATTAAATACTAATGTTCTACTGATACTGCTGGCAAATTGAATACGCTGGATGAAGGAGAGTGTTTAGTAGAGCTCACATCGCGGCACTTTAAAGATATTATTGTTGCATCCTTCTTAATACAGTATTATTATCACAAACAAATTAACAGGTGTATTTGCGATCTTTTCCTGGCCACTTGTATTAGTTGTTTGTATTAGCCGTTTTCCGAAGTGACTTCCCTACCAGCTGACGACAAAATACTGGAAAGCATATTTTTTTACAGGAGCCATTCTGCAAATTGTGGATCGTAGCTACATTATTTCACATCAAATGCGAACGGCGAAATTGGAGTAGAAGCTTTATTGTCGTGCAATACAGACTGTCTAAGAGTGGCCGCCATGGAAGAACACCACATGAAAAATAATGGAGAGTGCAGCCTAATACAACAAAGCAATTTCTACTTCTATTTATATAATATAATGACAGCATGCATAGACATGCACGCACTAATTAAATTGATCTGACCAGTCCAGCATGATCACACATTATTACATTTGAACACAATAGCGCCAACTTGGACCGTTTTACTTCATACAAAGTCTGATAAAAACACACATATAGTAAAAAAGTACATAGTGCTTAGTATAGTAGCCATACCATTCATAGTATCATTACGCAGACGTGAAACTAGACGAACAAAACAGTACAATCGATCACGACAAGCATTTTATTAAACGCTATTGCTACAATGGGCTGATTTACTTGAAATGCAACGAACAAATCTATCACTTTCGGGCAGCTACAGTACCTTATTTTATCTTATTCTATGTTATCTTACACATTATGTATATGCAGATTAATTTAATAAAACACACTATATATGAGGCGGACCAAGGTTTTAGGTCACTACAGCGGACTTAATGCAAACGCCTCACGTGTCACATGGACAGAATTCTTCTTTTAACACTATTAATGATTAATGATTATTGATCCATATTTTATTGACTTCCTTCAAGCTTTAGGAGGCATAGTGACCCATCCCAGGTCATTGTCGAAGTAGCGGTCGGTGCCAGCCCAGTAGGTGTCGGTGCTGTAGTCACTTCTACTCATCGTGGACCCATCCGTGTACACATGCGGAGGTCCTGGTAGGGTACCGCGGCCAGACATCGTGGTGGAGTTGTCAGTCACTCCGGTCGAACTCTGGACCTGCTTTGGGATGGGCAGCGGTGTCTCCCAGATGTGGATCAGGTCATCTGTTGGTGTGGGTTTGACTAGGTGTAGAGTGCAAGCTGCACTTTGCCCCATGTTGGCACCCCCGTCGACTTGACTGGGGTCGGTCATGGGCACTGGTCTGCCGGGGTGGTAGAGGAAGGCCTGCTGCTGATCTGTCGGCTGGAATCCAGAAGGCTTGTCTGGATCCCTCTGTGTTCTATTCCTAAAATTATTTGATTAATTTATTACCCGTAGCCATCTATGGCATTGGTATCAATATAATGCGAAAGGATAGTGTTGAACTATGCCATAGAGTGCAGTGTCATCAGCATAATCAATTCTTCTCCGGTAGTGCCAAGCTATAAGTGGATCCAAACTAATTCAACCAGCTAAACTAAAGACCTAATCAATTCCGGACTAAAAATGCGAGAACGAGATCCTTTGCAACAACAAAATGCCAAAGATGAGATATATGTCATGCAGTATGTCGTGATTCATTGTAATCTATGTAGACGTGTTACATTGAGAGCATTAATGAGGATACAATCTGAAAAATAATGTTCCTAAACTTACCTCAAGACACAGACACAACCGATGAGAGCGATACAGAAAAGAGCCACGACTAGGACCCCAAGACCGATGATCAGGCTCACGGATAACACTGGAATAGAAAGTATCATTATTATGAAATGATGGTCGTCTTAACTATGTACATTAGCGTTCGATGTGAAGGCGGTTGAAAGGGTGTGACGGGACCTCGAGCTACAACTTCATATACTCATATACTCGTTTTAATGATACCAAACTGACGTTTGGATGGTACTTGTATCCTTCTTTGTGTTACAAACTATATTTCATCAAGCTAACGCTCCATTGGGAGCAGTAGCTCTGTTGCAAACATACTACATGGCAGTTCATGAACCAATCTACTTGCCATGGCGCGCGCGTGGCAGCAGAGTGGAACAGTACGCTATATTGCACGGATCGCGCGCACGCTATGGCAACTAGATAATTTGATGACGCATGTTTTAGGCAATCGAACGTTAGCATGCAGAACGCTGTGTACATAACATTGTCTTACAAACATAAGTTTGTCATCGTTACAAATGCCCGGTCCTGCTTACTGACGTCAGATATTTCCCGAGGGATCGCGACAAATTCGCGGAATATATGAACCAATTTAGTATTTAGAATCAAGGGACCCAGGGTAAGAGCGTGCGATACAATCAATGGGCTGCTGAATTCACATGTGTTAGGTAAGCTTAAATTCATAGTCAACTCGTAGCATGGCTTTGTTATTAGCCCGATATCAATTCGCGCTAATGTTAAATTAGCGGGAGGGTCGACGACGCCACGCGCATAAGGATCACTTACCACCCAGTTAAAGGATTAGAAGACTGAAATATGCTAATTAATACTGACGTGGAGACATTGTCCAGTGGTTCATCGGCTCCGTGTGAGTGACTCCAACTGCAAGATAGTAGAGTAAAAGATGGCATTATGCAATAATGTCAGCTGTTCATGTTTCGCCCTAATTGAAAGGGATCATTGTATGCATAAAACTAGCAAGTATATATTGTTGTTTAGATATTGGGGGTAATTGATTTCCATAAGTACTGACCTCCACCTGAGCAGTTGCCGACCACACCCACCCAGGTGTTGCCTTCACATTTCAGATGCCATGAGTGTTCGCTCCACTCACAGCCAATCACAGCTGTGCTGCCGCTGCGTTTGTACCAAGCGTTTACCGGAGGTGTCATATCCGGACACCCGATCACTGTGGAAAGATAGGCTGTACCTTCATGTCATCGCATGAAACATGTAAGACAGGTAACAACTTTGACAAACAAAGAAGCGAGCACATCGTATGTAAAGCAATAATTAATCACGTGGCCTCTGTGTTACCGAAACGATATATAATGTATCCTTATATAAGAGGCCAATAATAAATTACGTACATCAATTATGTGAGCTCCTCCAAGCGCCTCTAAGTACGCAAACTGCCCGATGCTGTGAGATACGTGCATATTTTAGATACCTGTATATTGCAACAAAAACGATGATGGCAATTCCCGCTGTTGCAAGGGTAGCATCTGTATGGCAACCTGACTAGACGCGGACTTGTAGACTTCTCTCGCTCTAGTCAGCCCACCACACAGTGTTTGGTTGACACTGAGGCTTGGTTCACTGATGTAGCCATACGGCTGACATTTAGAGCGGGATTGACCCTCATCTGTCCACCCGAAGTCAATCATAGAGATGCTGACGCGTTGTCCTGGTGAGGTTCTGATGACCCAAGGGGCAGACAATCCCCCACAGCCCGACTCATCAGCTATGTGACTTGCCAACGTTCCTTGATCAGCTGTAATTTCCGCTTTGCCATCAGCGCGACATTTTGTAGTCTCGTCGATAGCGGCTGAAAGGTATAAAGTGCATCTTAGGTTTTTGATGTAAGAACGGTGTTTTCAATAGGATGCCGTGTTACTGAAAAACAAACACATAAAATGTAACCTATAGATAATGCTAGTTATTTGCATTGAGATATGCTCATAATAGCACTATGGTACCAATCAATAGATGGTGCTGATATAGTCGATCAGATACTTTTAACGTAAACAAGCACTATTCATGCAAAACACGTTTTACCATGGCTTGTGATAAATACATAACTGATGCGTGCCTTTCTAGCACGATGTGTTATATAAGAGGTATATAAATAATGAACAAGGCGCGGATAATCTTACCTCGGGTGCAAATATATTCTACAGTCATGTAAGACGATAGGCCATCAATACATGTTCTGCGGGCAATTAGTTCTTCATTATAACCGTCTACGTTGACGTCACAAGATGGCCTCCCGGAACACCATTCGTCAAACAGAGACAACACGTCTGTGTAGCAGCCCAGGTATCCAAGATCGACCTTGACACAGCGACCCAGCCTAATCCTGCCGTAGCGGGCAGACTTCATCACCATTACTTGGCCGCTCTCACACCGCCCCTCGAACGTCTCCGAGTCACATATCTCTTGAAGATCTTGAACGTAAAAAATAACGCTCGTATTTAATAATCATAGTGATGTGCAACTAATCAGTACATATTGCGCATCATTGCAAACGATGCGGCAATACGTAAAAACAAATTGCACTGCAGATACATTGATTAAACTCATTTCATTATTTGCCCGAATTCATACCGGAAATATTCCTTGTGCAGTAACCATATCAAAATAATGCAGTTATAATAATGTCCTTGCAAGAAGGCAAGTGTTCTTTGCGTTGCTGTTATATCCAGATAAGGTAATGCATGGCGTGTGATATATGGTTCACAACTGCACCGACCCGAATGTGCTCCTTGTACCACTAGAACGAGCCAACAGAATACAAGGAACACAGGATAAGGTCTCGAAGCGGGAGGCGCCATGTTTTTCTGAAACAAGAAGCAGAAAGTGTAGAAAGTGTTCCCAAATCACGAAAAATAAATTTATTTATTCCCGGGTCTCTTTCGATGAACCAAACAAAAAACAACGGAAGGGGCGGATACATGATAGAAATTGGCGATTTCCCAAAGCCCTGTTATTTAGTATTACAATCTCAGTTCACGATTAATGAAAATCATTGATCACGGCTGTCGGCTAATATCCTATTCCCAGTTCACGAAGAATATTTTCCTCATTGTCGGTTCACGGTGAAATGGAAAGCCCGTTCCCAAGGCACGGAAATAACTCTTGCCCCCCCCCCCCCTCCCTCACCCCCCATATTATGCAGCCAATTAACGCAGTCAAATCCAGGTTGATATCAGACCCGGTAGACATATTATGTAAATTACAAATTTTGCGTCTCGCTTGGGCCATATATGCCGTGTAAGTCATCTGTAAAACGATTTTATCACACGCCGTCGATTAGCAACTGTTGATGCACTCGGAATCATACGGCTTAAATCATGGCGCGGGGTACGTTATGACTGAGCAGCAGGCTACCACGGTTGGCGGTGCGATCGATAACACAGAGCTCATTATCACTAACTTACGTGGAATATGCGCATCACCCACATAGTTATATGCACAATACTTACCTACTTTGATTGCTGCTATCCTAAGGAACGACACCCTGACCAAATTCGACACGGATCGTCGCTGGGTTCGATATAATCAGTGGAAGAACGCCCTGTGACAAGTACACTCCCATTTCCAAGTCGCCATTTTGTTTTTGTCTCGCCCAAGCGAGACTATTTATAGACGTGACGTCACTACTGTAAATCTCGCAACAGCGGCTCGAGCGCGTGCTTGGCAGTCGACGCTAAGGTCGTATTGGCTTTTACTAAAGATCATAATGCGCTCATTGGTTTTCACATCAGCATTGTCTAGTTCCCATTTGGTGCATAAGACTTGACAGATAAAAATACTTTGAGCTCAATGGTTCCCCGTAGCGTGAATACGAGTACTGTTAAGAAGTAAGTTTAATGCCTTATTGAAAGAGCGTTCCAGTTCGTTATCCATTGTGATTGTGACTGTTTCAGAATAGCTCCCTTATTTCTCATGATTGGCATGGACTGCTGTTGTCGATTTCACCACATTGAAGGAAGATAGTTGGGTCTCGTTGAGTCTCAATTCATCAGCTCACTAAAACAGTACATTCTTGAAAAATAATGTACAGTTTAGACAATAGGATGATCATAAGAAAACGTTAAGAAAAGTTAACATCGGATGGTGTGCTAAGAATTTGGCTGTGACTTATATCATGTTAATGGTTTAATCGATGTCCTTTAATGCTGAACGTATAGCTACTGGGAGTCACGCAAAGCAACACGGAGCAGAGAGTCTACAACACCGCTATGTTTATTCCAGTGATTGTATAGGGGATTGTACAAGGAGCGTAGCACAACAAAAAAACTGGTTCGAATTTCGAGAACAAATACACAGACATAGATATCTACATTAATTAGTCTAGTCAATTCAACATTAACACAAGTCAATGCTATAGCGCCAATGTGGGCGGTTTTATCTCAGATTAAATGAGAAAAGCAAATATCACTAGACAATTTACACACTGCCACATGCATTATATATTATTCTGTGTGGCTGGTACACATAATGCCAATGACGGTAAAGTTAATTTGACCAGCAAACCCAGACTCCCATTTGCTAATTGGAGCTTCGTTCATCTGCCCCGACCGTTGCTGTCGGCCTCGGGCACATTTTAACGAGGAAATCATAGATAATTTGCTGACTCATACCATTAATAAGAATGCCAAATAAAAAGCCTCGGGCACTTAATATGGCAATTCACCGGTGAGTCATTTTGAGATAGCGACTGAGAAGTCGTGTTTTAGTCCGTATTTTGCAGACCTAAGGTGGGTCACGAGCAGCAGTGCCGAAGTCGGCGACGGCCTGGCGTGCGGGTGTCCCAACAGTATGAGACCGATTACAGACATAATCACAGCCTCCAGCAAAGTGAGTCGAAGGCAGAAACTATGGCACGATATGGCGCGATATCTTGCTCCGGTGGTGCACACTATCATTCACGTACTCAATCTGGAAATCGTCCTCGTGTACAAGCATGGATGATACATCAACATTATTCAATGCAAAATGGGAAAACCCTCATTCTTTCTTATGCATGGTAATCCAGCCCAGGTCGATATTAAAAAAACGGAAACGCTGGTTCACTTCTTGACATTTGTTTGTCATAGCAATTATACAGTGCTAAGCGTTTCATTTTTTGGGGGGCATAGGGACCCATCCCAGGTCATTGTCGAAGTAGCGGTCGGTGCCCGCCCAGTAGGTGTCAGTGCTGTAGTCACTTCTACTCATCGTCGATCCATCCTGGGGAGGTTCTGGCAGAGTGCTTCGACCAGCAATCGTGGTGGAGTTCTCAGTTGAACTTTGAGCCTGCTTAGGGATTGGCAGCGGTGTCTCCCAGATGTGGATCAGGTCATCTGTCGGCGTGGGTTTAACGAGATGTAGAGTGCAGGCCGCACTTTGCGCCATGTTGGCACCGCCGTCGACTTGACCGAGGTGGTTCATGGGCACCGGTCTGCCCGGGTGGTAGAGGAAGGCCTGCTGCTGGTCTGTCGGCTGGAACCCGGGCGGCTTTTCTTCGCTTCTTGGCCTTTTACTCCTTGGGTGAAAGATATAATTTTGTGAACTGTCATTTGGCTTAACCATGTACATATATTCAGTGATTGACAATGACAAATATTAGTACACATCAACATGATCAAGTCATTGTGGGAGTCTTTTTAAGTGCTTTCACGATAACTATATGACCAAGTAAATATGGAAAGTATTAGGAATAATAAAGCAAAGACAACTTAAAGCAAATATTACAACTTTAAAATGAGAAACCACGCGTAAAATAAACACCTCTTTTATTTTTTTTTCAGTTTTCATTGCCAAAATCGACAAACAAAACGGAAATGATTTATATATGAACAAAATAAAAGAAGAGTTATTGCCAACTTAGGGCGTTTTCGATTTATATGAAACCAAAACCGGTTTGCCGAACTGACTGTTGGACAGGAAAAAAACCGAAACCGGTTTGCCTGAAACCGTGAAACTACCGAGAGAGCTGGTTTGACGGTTTCGGTTCCGCGGTTTAATCAACACATTTACCATTGTTAATCATAAATGTAATAAATAGAGACATATTGGCAAAAGCATGAAAGCATAGCAAATGAAAAAGACGGCGTATTCATGCTGGCATAACTTTCTAAGCACATGGCCATGGCCAACATGCATGATGAAACTGTAAACAAATGAAACTATGCGTTCGCGTTTAGTTGGGCAAACCGTTGAAACCGGTTTCAAAACCGGTTTCGGTTTCCGGTCGGTTTTAGGTAAAAGCCTTTACTAACTCATTCAACTTACCTCAGTATACAAAGACATCCGATTAGAGCTATGCAGAAGAGTGCCACGACCAAGACTCCAAGGCCGATGATGAGACTGACGGACAAAACTAAAACAGGCAGGGTCAAATTGATATTGACCACCAAATATCAATTAAAAATCATTTAAAGAATCCAAAAATATTGAATGCATCATCCTTGAAGGACTTCAATGGAAGGAGGAGGGGTCAAAGCGGTGTCTAAAAAATCTCAATGTAATTTTAATTTTAGGTTATTGTCCCTATCGTGCCACAATATCGATGCAACGTTCATTGGCGAAGATGGAAAGCAATTAATGTGATAAACAATACTGACGTGGAGATATAGTCCATGAGTTCTCCGCCTCCATGTGAATGACACCAGCTGCAAAACGAAATAGCCTGTCACCAACATGTTCACTTTCATTTTGACTTCGCAGAAAAATTTGAAGCGCTCATACACATTGATCAAGTTGTCAATGAAACAGCTTAGTAATATGTTGCTGTTCCGTAGATACGCACCTTTACGTGAGCAGTTTCCGACCACGCCCACCCAGGTGTTGCCTTCACACTTCAGATGCCAGGAGTGTTCACTCCATTCACAGCCAATCACAGCCGTGCTGCCGTTCCGCTTGTACCAAGCATTTTCCGGAGGTCTCATATCCGGGCAACCGATAACTGTGAATACATACGATCATACGTTCCATAGTTTGCGTATTAACTAAGCAAGAATGGTAGCAACACATGTGACACGCAGATGCAGGATTATACACAATAAAGCGTTAACATGTCGTGGGTCTCTTTTTTTGTTCATGTTGACAGTTTGCGGTACATGTTATTGAACTAGTTATAATTGGTAGACATAGTTCGCCGTGAGACATCCGTCATTCCGTTACTAATCTCTGCCTTTGACTTATCCTATATCTCACTAAAGCAATGAAGGCAAAACACAATGCAGAGGGTGTGTTTCTACATATAAATGCTCTTTGTAATAGCGAAATATACAATACCTGTATATTGGAGTAGAAATGAAGACTGCGCTTCTCGCTGGTTGATGGGTATTATCTGTATGGTCACGTGGTTAGACGATGACTTGAAAACGTGCCTATCTCTGGCCAGCCCTCCACACAATGTATGATTGACTCCCAAATTAGGTTCACCTATATAACCATACACCTGACATTTGGCGTGGGATTGAGCCTCTTCTGACCATCCGAAGTCAGTCATAGAGATGCTGACGCGTTGTCCTGGTGATGTTCTGATGACCCAAGGCGATAAAAGTCCGCCACAGACCGACTGATCGGTCACGTGGCTGGCCACTGTTCCTTGATCAGCTGTTAGGGCAGCAAATCTCTCTGCACGACATGTTGTTTCGTCCTGGACCGCGGCTAAAGTGAATACAGTTCATGTGCTGCTGATATAGTTTAAATGAAGTTTGATACATCCGTTTTAGGTGGACATACGGATACAACGAATACAACGAATAAACCAAACAGACTGCCTTTTACTGGAGTGTCTCGATATCGTCACAGTCACCTGTCACCATGTCAAACCTGAGGCCCACCCGCCTCGCCATGCAAACGCACTGTGTCGATCAACAGCCGGAAAACAGGTAGATAGGCATCCCCCCGCCCTGCATCCGAAGGGACTGCTTGCATGGTATGGATCCTGTGGCGCCCCCTCCCCCCTATCCCCCTAGCGCCACACGCCCCGTCAGCATATCAGCATGACATAAGTTAGGGTACGTTGTCGATACACATAAGTGTACCTCCAGCAATATATAATTAACTTACAATTTACTTCTGATATGTGTCTACGCTTTCAAGACGTGTTTCACGAAACGGCGCTGTTCTAAATTCGGCAGATGAGCAATCTTGGAGGCTTAGTAATGCAACGGAAAAGACGAAAGCAAATCAGATACCAGATAAGAAGCCCTGAAATAAACGTGAACCAAACGACATTACTACACTTACCTCGTTTGCAATTATATTCTACTTCCACATAAGACAACAGTTCACCAATACAAGTTCTGTGGGCAATTAGTTCGTCGTTATAACCGTCTACGTTGACGTCACAAGAGGGTTTCCCGGAGCACCATTTGTCAAACAAGGACAGCACTTCGCTGGAACATCCTAGATGGCCCATGTCGACCTTCACACAGCGACCCAGCCTCATCCTGCCATAGCGGGCAGACTTCATCACCATCACCTGACCGCTCTCACAACGACCCTCGAATGTCTCAAATTCACATGTTTGTTGAATTTCTGAAAGGAATACGTTTTAATGGTTATTGTAATGTGAGATAAAAATACCAGGCGACGTAATTCCTATAGAAGGATGGTGCTAATTCTGTTGTCATTAGGAGGCGTAATCAAAAGATATCCAGCATCTGCTCAAACACTAATATCTGTGAATTTATTTCATCTCATTACTGTTATACATACAATTCGTACAGAATTAAAGTACTTTGATTCTAAAACCATGCTAATATTGAGAGACAAACAATTGGGGAAAATCTTTTCTCTCGATTACGAAACGCTTCGTATTTACAAATGCTGCATTTACTCAGTGGACCTTATGCGTGTATCGTTATGTGTGCATCGCCACAAACGTCACCGACCTGACTTGGTTCGATGTAAGATGAGTATGAACCAGCAGATGACGAAGAACAGAGGGAAAGGTTTCGTAGCGGACGGCATCATTTCTGAAGAAAGATTCAACGCGAATCAAAGCAGGTTGACATCACCGAGTAAAATACTCTTTAAGCTTAAACGTGGTATTTGTGTTATCATTATTATACATTTCTTGTTTAATCCAGACGTTATAAATGGGAAATCTTGTCACATAAGAGTTCCATCAGCGCATACGAAAGACATACTTAAAAACATTTCATCACTTGCACAGCCCGATCTGCCTTGAGCGACGCTGGGTACGTTATGACAGAGCACCACGGGACCACGGGTGGCTGTTTGATCGATAGCATGGAGCTCATTAATACCAACTATACACGGAACATGCGCATCACCAATGCCGTTATAGACACAACGCTTACCCTCTTTTGATTCCAGAGCTTCTAATGTACGTCACGCGGACAGAATCCAACACAGATAATAGCTAGGATTCATATAGTCACTGGAAGAACGCCCGGTGACAAGTACACTCCCATTTCCATGTCGCCATTTTGTTTTTGTCTCGCCAAAGCAAAGTTATTTATAGACGTGACGTAGCTGCTGTAGCCCTCGGACTTCTAGCTCGAGCGCGCGCATAGCGGTCGATTCTGAGGCATGCTGGTCGGTGTTAGATATCATAATGCGCTCATGGGTGACCTTATGAACGATACCGGGGCACGGTTTGGTACATTTGGCAAAGCATGTACACGCTAAGTGAAATTAACATACGCACGAACACGCTACCCTTCTGCGGCGTCATTGCAATGGACTCAGGAGAGTAACAAACTGTAGACCGTGCGTCCTTGTGTTTGAAGAATCAGTAGAAGACAAATGTTGCTCAAGTTACCCGCCGTTTTCAAATAACTGAAGTACAATTTGGGATCAATGTTAGCAAGTAGTAGAATATGTGCCGACGTCAGTTCTTTCATTGTAATGTCACTGCTACACGCGTTATTCGAACACGGGTAAACAAATCGCGTCAAAGCTCAGGTGCTTTGCGAACAGTGCCCAACATTGGTGGATTGTCATCGAAGCATAAACATTACAGTACGTGTCATTTATTGGCGAGGTCCTTGAGATAACGCAATGAGCATCGGACGCAATCTCAGCGTTGGAGAGTTTTTTTGTTCCTTACCAATTAATGAATCCATACCATATCTTGTCAAATGATATTGGATATAAGAAACTAAGTGATTGAGTCTTATCGCATCATTCCAAACGCATTTTGCGAACTTGTATTAAGACTTGTATATGTTGCCCCAAAACCTGGTAAGCGTAGCCCACACACTACTCTCGCATTAAATGAAGCGTGTTGGGGAAGTTGATATTTAATATCTATTCTGTTTAAACTAGCTTCCTATGTATGCTATTAGCAAATCTCACATTAAATATCGGTAGCTAGCATTAATCAACCCCACTTAAATCATGCGGTTTTGGAATTCTACGATTCATCAGATTGATTGTGCCCTGACTGAATACACGCGCAAGGTCGCCCCCATCCCCGGCTGACGCCGCGTACACAATAATGGGTGAGTTACAAGACTTAGTTCAATAACGATAGAATAATAATAAGAGGTTTATTTCATATAAAAAGATGTACATTACATTTTCCATCGCAAACTGAGCGGAAGCAGTGCTCGCGCAAGAACAAAATGATCGTGTACATTCATATTCATTGTCACATGAAGTTTGATGGATCAAATGGGAGTAATGTCTTGATCATAGGACCAAACAACTTGCGTAAGTACGACTACTAGGCAACTACACAAGTTGAAAAAATTCAAAGGGTGTATGATCATTCATAGAGGAATATTAATTATGCAAGCACATTGACAGCTTTCACAATTGGCAGTGACTAGAAAACTAACTTTATAATGTCGTGGCACAATATTTTGGCCCAGTACTGGCCGTGTTACTTCACACATCTCAAATATCACGGGCAGACTACTTCGCGAATTCAACAATAACCGCTGTAACTAGACAAAGCTAACGATACATTTAATGTCAGCTAGTGCACCCAACACACTCCGATATCTGGCAGCAGGGCAACAACCCAGCATTTTGCTCACATCATAAGACATGTATGTGTAATATGTGACGAAGTATCTTGCTTCACTCACAACCGTTGGGCGTAGATGACCATGAATATAATAACAATGACTATACATTGGGCCAGTAGAACCTCACATATATGGCGGGAGGGTTTGGGCGAGTTCAGAGGCAGGTGTACTCAAACACCTTGAGTCGCCACAGGCCCGGCTAGATCAGGCAATAAAACACCACAGGTTTGCTAGTGCCTTGAATACCCAATGAAAGCAATGCTTTTGTCTTTCGTTATGCATTTACTGGTGGCAATAAACCCTATTTTCTAAATGTGATCTTCGCCACCTCTAGTGCTTAACCACATCAATCATTCTTACTCAGATAAGCCCCTACATCCATAGCGCATAGACTATATATTGTTATATATAGGCTAGGGGAGGGCGGGACTTAGCGGTGGAAACTACCAAGTCAAGGTGACTAATAAAGAACATTGAAGATAAGCGCTCGTGCTGATTATGGGCGTCTAAGTTTTGGATGAAAAAAATACTCGATCGAAACCTGACATGCAACTAGTCGGAAGATTAGGTCAATCGACCACGCTGGTTCACTTGTTAAGCGCTTCATTTTTTGGGGGCATAGTGACCCATCCCAGGTCGTTGTCAAAGTAGCGGTCGGTGCCCGCCCAGTAGGTGTCGGTGCTGTAGTCACTTCTACTCATCGTGGACCCATCCTTGTACACCTGGGGAGGTCCTGGCAGGGTACCTCGCCCAGACATCGTGGTGGAGTTGTCAGTCGCTCCAGTCAAGCTCTGAGCCTGCTTAGGGATGGGCAGCGGGGTCTCCCAGATGTGAATCAGGTCATCTGTCGGTGTGGGTTTGACTAGATGTAGAGTGCAGGCCTCACTTTGCCCAATATTGGCACCGCCGCCGACTTGACTTGGGTGGGCCATGGGTACCGGTCTGCCGGGGTGGTAGAGGAAGGTCTGCTGCTGGTCTGTCGGCTGGAATCCCGACGGCTTCGCTTGGCTCATTGGCTTCCGACTCCTTAAATTAAAGATACAATTTGGGAACTTCCAGTTTGCTTTGTCATCTGTACTTTAAATGGCACACAATGACATACATTAGCATGATAATGTCGGTATGGTAGCCCATGCGTATTAAATGATATGAACATATTGCACTAATGCAATACATCGACGCAATGTAGCAGTTAGGCAATAGTATGCCAAAGATGAAATAAAGCAAATATGCCACCTTTGAATGACAGAACACGTGTAAGATGAACACCCTTTTTTCATAATCGTGAATAATTTTGATCACCAGGGCCGCCAAAAATGACCGATAGATTTCAGATAATAATGAACAATGAGAATGCATGTGTTATTTCAAACTTAACTTACCGCAATATACAAACACAGCCGATTAGGGCGATGCAGAAGAGTGCCACGACCAAGACTCCAAGGCCGATGATGAGACTGACCGATAGCACTAGAACAAACAAGGGATCAGAATCAGAGTCAGAATTTGTTTAACTGACCAAGAAATGTGGTACATATCATGCAGGACATAAATATACGGGTTCGCCAGGAGACTCCCATTAAGACAGAATTAGGTCGCTACCATGGAAGCCACCTTAATACATAAATATATATATACCGGTAAATATAAACAGTTGACAAGGTAGGTTGGGACTGCTGCTAATTACAAGCGTTTTATGGGCGAAAGAAATTGAGAGCTATATTCAATACATTAAGTAGCGGAGCTATAGAGCTGAAAAATAAATGGAAATTAAGGCGCCAATTAAAGGAATAACCAGAAATGAATACCCAGACGAGTTTCACGGACAGGAGGGGAGTCCGCAGTCGATACCAGTTTCAAGTGTAATGTACATTTCAACATCTGATCACAATCGTGCCAAAATAGTGATAGTAATAGTAATGTCCTTAGTAATATGCTTGTTAATACTCACGAGGAGACATCGTCCAAGGATTCGCTGTCTCTTTGTGAGGGACGCCAACTGCAAAGCAAAATAACCTGTCAATGATATATTTTCTTTCACTCTGACTTCGCAGGCACCGTTTTATGCTGAAGTAAAATTGATCATGTTATCAATTCAACCGCTTAATACTCTGTTATTGTTTCACTGATACTCACCTTTACGTGAGCAGTTGCCGACCACGCCCGCCCATGTGTTGGCGTCACACTTCAGATGCCAGGAGTGTTCACTCCACTCGCAGCCAATCACAGCCGTGCTGCCATTCCGCTTGTACCAAGCATTTTCCGGAGGTCTCATATCCGGACAACCGATAACTGTGAATACATATGATCATCCTTTCCATAAATCGTGAATAGTTGGTGGATCTTTTCTTTGTGTCGACATCGTTTGCAGTATGTGTAGGAATAGCTCGCCCTGAGGTATCCATCATTCCGTTAGCAATCTGTTTCATTGACTCATTCCATATCTCTCTAGTAATGTTTTATTCTTGTAAATGATTATTTTGCCAGGAATTATAACAGATTCGTCAGTTTCTTTGATAATCCTGCAATTTGTCGGGATATCATTCAAAGCAACGAAGGCAAAACACACTGCAAAAGTGTTTCTACATATAAATGCTCTTTGCCATAGCGAAATATACAATACCTGCATATTGGAGCAGAAATGAAGACTGCAATTGACGCTGGTGGATGGGTATGATTTGCATGACCACGTGGTTAGTTGATGACTTGAAGACGTGTCTGTCTCTGGCCAGCCCGCCACACAAGGTATGATTGACTCCCAAATCTGGTTCTACGATATAGCCATATGCCTGACATTTGGAGCTGAACTGAGCCTCATCTGTCCACCCGAAGTCAGTCATAGAGATGCTGACTCGTTGTCCTGGTGATGTTCTGATCACCCAAGGCGATAGAAGTCCGCCACACACCGACTGATCGGTCACGTGACTGGCCACTGTTCCTTGATCAGCTGTAAGTGTAGCATATCCCGCTGCGCGACATGTTGTTTCGTCATGGGCAGCGGCTGAAGTGAATGCAATTCGTGCATCGTTGACAAAGTTTATATGAAGTTTGATGATGTTTTTTAGATGTAAATGGCATATGAATACAACGAATAACAAAACAGGCGCATATGCTTCGCCCATTTGCAGGACATGAACTATAATGCGTGGCCGACACATCCAAGCGCACTACCATATGTACATAACTAAGCCGTATTTTCCTTAATCAGATATGGATTTACGCTTTAGAGGTCCTGCTCTAGCTTGGACAGTTGGACAATATTTGCAATATCGTGGCAGGAAATGACAAAAAGGATAATATACATAAGCGAGTCAGATACGACATAATAGTAGTGAGCGGAACGAAACGAACATTTCTGCTCGGGTAAATTGTAAAACGCATCTAGGCAACAGTGGGAATTGTTTTTGATGTGATGTATACAGATGCGTGGATGGCGCCGTCCATTTGATGAAACGTTCGCCGTCATGTTGCTTGCCCCGTCCTTGATTAATCCGGTGTCCGAACTAGTGGCCTATACTGGTAGATTTGCGCGCGAAACACATTTTGGATTTTCCGCTTAAAACCAGTCACCGTCCCTCCCACCATCTGCCTCCCTTTCACATTTGAATATACAGCCTGGTTGAACCGGCTGAAGCCTAATATTTAAATAGCGTTTAGTGTTCATCAGTATATCAGTATGTCGTGACCAAGAAGCGTGGCACGTGCCGCTAGACATAACGGCATCTAGGCGGGCTGTTTAAGTCTATTGCCACTATTTGTTGCATGTGACATCTTCATTGTTATACGAAATGTAACTATATGGCAACGATTAACTATTGAAGGGGCCACAGCGCGGTTTGAGTCAGATTGCACGATTTTAGCGGCCTTCAGATTTCATGCTATTGTACTAGTTTACACGAGCATCAACTCGTAATAATGCCAGTTTCCGATGATAGCGCTGGTAGGCATGCCAGAGCATGATAATTACCCTTACCCCGTGTGCACGTATATTCCACTTCCACATACGACGATATTTCGGCGATACATTTTCCGCGAGCAATTAGTTCCTCATTATAACCGTCTACATTGACGTCACAAGACGGCTTCCCGGAACACCATCCATCAAAGAGAGACAGCACGTCCGCCGAACATCCCAGGTAGCCCAGGTCGACCTTCACACAGCGACCCAGCCTCATCCTCCCGTAGCGGGCAGACTTCATCACCATCACCTGGCCGCTCTCACACCGACCCTCAAACGTCTCAAACTCACATACTTCTTGAGTTTCTTAAACGTCAAAATAAATACTCCATATTAAAGTTTATTGTAATATAAAAGAAAAATCGAGAGTGCAATTACCTACGGAGGCTGGCGGTAATTGTTTGATAAATAGGTTGCGTAATCGTATATATATATATATATATATATATGTTCAAGTTGCCAAGCTTTCGTTTGAGCACAATGCCAGTGCATTTAGTTACTCGCTTTAATATTATAACTCGGTGATCTCACGCAATAAACATACTGTGATGGAGAATCCAGAATGATATTAAAATTCGAACGAGTTGCATGCTTTGGATTCAGCTGTTTCATCATTGAAAAAAACATTGTACAGTGCGGCATTATAATAGAATCTTAGAAACAAATGCGTGCGACATTATATTAGCGTCATAAAAACATCACCTGACCTGATTTCGTTCCATGTAAGATAAGTATCAACCAATAGATGACGATCAACATATCGTAAAGTCTCGTAGCGGGAGGCATCATCTATGAAGAAAGTTTCAACGCACGAATCAGATTCGAAGCAGGTTGACATCAACGCGGAATATAATCTACATACAGTTTCAGCGTAAACGTGATATTTGTCTTATCATTAATATGAATTTCCTGTATAATCCGATGGTTATATATGGGAGATATTTTTGCAAAAATGTTAGCATAGGCCTCTACGTAAGACGTATTTGATCACATATCATCACTTGCACTGCCCAATCTGCCATGGGCATCGCCGGGTGCGCTATGACAGAGCAGCACGCGACTACTAGTGGCCCTGTAGTCGACAACATGGAGCTCCTTATTACACACTGTACACAGAAAATGCGCATCGCCAATGCCGCTATATGCACAATGGTTACCCTCTTTTGGTTCCAGAGCTTCTAAAGTACGTCACGCTGACCACATCCAACACGGATCCTTGCTAGGTTTCACATAGTCACTGGAAGAACGACCGGTGACAAGTGCACTCCCATTTCCATGTCGCCATTTTGTTTTTGTCTCGCCAGAGCAGAGCTATTTATAGACCTGACGTGGCTACTGTAGCTGTGGGATTTCTAGCTCGAGCGCGCGCATAGCGGTCGATTCTGAGCCATACTTGTTGGTGCTAAATATCATGATGCGCTCATGGGTGACCGTATGAACGATACCGGTGGTTCGGTTTGGTACAATTGGCAATGCGTGTACACGCTAAGCGTAATTAACATGCGCACGAATAAGCTACGCTTCTGCGGCGTCATCGCAGTGGAATCAGGAGACTAACAAACTCTAGACCGCGCGTTCTGGTGTTGGAAGCATCGGTGCAAGAGAAACGTTGCTTAAGTTACCAGCCGTTTAACTAATGTACTATTTGGGGTCAATGTTAACAATATAAATAATATCGATGTTCAAACGTGTTGCACGGATAATTCACTCTGGTTGTGCGCCTCACGAAAAAAGTATATTCCAGATTGAAGACCCAGCGATGTATCATTTTACTATTCCTCGCACCTTCTCAAGTTATTTATACGCCCTTACATCCATGCTGTATACTGTTCTATTAATGACTTATTACATCATGCTACTATTGTGGTATCATTGAGAAATTTGAGAATTTCCGCCCCACTTACAACGGTACCGGTAACAGTGGAGTGCGTGCCGAAATCATAGTTCTTTAATTCTAATGTAACCGCTTGATAGTTTCTCTAACATCGATAAACAAAGCGCACAAATCGCGCAAAAGTCCATTTATGTTACTTTGTAAAATATGCAGAACATGTGTAGCAGGGCCATCGAAGCATGACATTACGACATTACGGTACGCGGCATTTATTGGCGATGTCCTGGAAATAACCCAATGAGCATCAGAAGCAATTTCAGCATTCGGGAGGTAATTGTTCCTTACCAATTAACGGATCCATACCTAGCTTTATATGTATACTGTTGGGAAACCTCATATTGAATATCGTTAGCTATCATTAATCAACCTCACTTAAATAATGCTGTACATAATAATGGGTAAGCTACAAGACTTAGAATAGTAATGACAGGTTAATTTCATATACACAGATGTACACTTGCATTTTCCTTGGCAAATTTTGCAAAAGCAGTGCGTATATACTGGCGCAAGAAAAAAAAATGGTCGCATACATTCATGTTCATTGTCGCAAGACGTTAGAGGGACAAAATGCGTGTAATATTTTAATCATAGGACCAAACAAGTTAGGTAAGTGCAACTACACAATTTGAAAAAATACAATGTGTGTAAGATAATTCATTGAGGAATATTAGACATGCAAACACATTAATAGCTATTACAATTGGCAGTGACTAGAAAACCAAAATTATCATATTGTGGCACAATATATTGGACCAGAACGGGCCGAGTTACTTCACACCCCTCAAATATCACTGGCAGACTACTGCACGAATTTATTACTAGCCACTGTAACTACACTAAGCTAACGATACGTTGAAAGCCAGTGCACCCAACACACGCCGATGTCTGAAAGCAGGCCAACAACCCAGCATTTGGGTCTCACCATAAGCCATGCATGTGCCATATGTGACGAAGTTTCTTGCTTCACCGAAAACCGTTGGGCGTAGATGACAATGACTTTGATAATAATGACTACGCATTGGACCAGTCGCTATTAGCGCGGCTAGATCAATCAATGGAACACCACATGTGTGGTAGCCCATTGAATTTCCAATAAAAGCAATGTCTTTCGTTCTGCATTTGCTGGTGCCAATAACCCGTAGTTTCTAAATGTGAAAATCTCCCCCGGGAGTGCTCAACCACATCCATCATTAGAAGCCAGATAAGCCCCTTCACCTCTAGTGCACAGTATATACATGTAGATTGCTATATATAGACTACGAGATAAGAAAGCGGAGGTTAGTGGGGGAAACGACCAAGTGAAGGTGACTAATAACGAATGATGAAGCTAAGCGCTCGAGCTGATTATGGGCGCCATGTTTTGAAGACAATTTTCGATCGAAATCTGAGATAAAAAGACTAATCGAAAGATTAGGCCAGTTATCTACGCTGGTGTATTTTTAAGCGTTTTATATTTTTGGGGGCATAGTGACCCATCCAAGGTCGTTGTCGAAGTAGCGGTCGGTGCCGCCCCAGTAGGTGTCGGTGCTGTAGTCACTTCTACTCATCGTGGACCCATCCTTGTACACCTGGGGAGGTCCTGGCAGGGTGCCTCGTCCAGACATCGTGATGGAGTTGTCAGTCACTCCAGTCGAACTCTGGTCCTGTTTCGGAATGGGCAGCGGTGTCTCTCAGATGTGAATCAGGTCATCTGTCGGTGTAGGTTTGACTAGGTGTAGAGTGCAGGCCGCACTTTGCCCCATGTTGGCGCCGCCGTCGACTTCACCGGGGTGGGTCATGGGCAACGGTCTGCCAGGGTGGTAGAGGAAGGCCTGCTGCTGGTCCGTCGGCTGGAATCCCGAAGGCTTCGCTTGGCTCCTTGGCGTTCGACTCCTTGAATGAAAGATACAATTTTTTTACTGTCAGTTGGCTTTTTGATGTATGCCTGTATATATATATTCAATGATTGGCAATGGCAAACCATGGCATACATTTACATGATAATGCAAGTATGGCAAGCCATGTGTGTCACAAATGAGATGATTTTTTTCAAAATAATTATATAAACATACAGCCCTAATGCAATACATCGACCCGACGCAGCAGTTAGGCAATGATATCCAAAGGATGGCTTCAGTATATATTGCAACTTTGAATGACGACGTGTCAGATGAATACTCTTTTTTTTGTAATCGTGAATAGTTTTATCGCCGGAGCCGCCAAAAATTACCGATTTATTTTAGATAATAACTAACAATAAGAATGCATGTGTTATTACTAATTAAACTTACCTCAATATACAAACACAGCCGATTAGGGCGATGCAGAAAAGTGCCACGACTAAGACTCCAAGGCCGATGATGAGACTGACAGACAGCACTAGAACAAACAAGATCCAATGGATTGAAACCATGAGATAACAATTAAAAATAAACACCCCAATTAAAGGCAAAACAGAAATGCCTTACATGGGCAGGGAAAGATGCAATGTCATTGTCGATATCAAATCCCAATGTAATGTAAATTTCAAATTATGGTCACAATCTTGAAAAGAATAGCGATGCAACGCTCATTTGCAAGGACGGGGTGCAAGTAAAAGGTTCATTGATACTCACATGGGGACATCGTCCAAGGGTTCTCCGCCTTCATGTGAGTGACACCAGCTGAAAACAAAAATAGCCCCTTACTGATATGTTCCCTTTCAATCTAACATCGCAAACACAGTTTTACGTTCAAAGCAAAATTGACCATGTTGTCAATACAAAGGCCTTTTATTATGTGGTTGTTCCACCGATACTCACCGTTACGTGAGCAATTGCCGACCACCCCTACCCAGGTGTTCCCTTCACACTTCAGATACCAGGAGTGTTCACTCCATTCACAGCCAATCACAGCCGTGCTGCCGTTCCGCTTGTACCAGGCATATTCCGGACAACCGATAACTGTAAATACATATGATCATCTTTTTCATAGCAGGCGTAATAACTAATGAAGAATAGTAGCCCAAAACTGTGGTATGCAGATGTAGGACCATACACCATAAATCATGAACATTTTTGGGTCTGTTTCCATGTCGACATAGTTTGTGGTACATTTTAGGGAAACAATTATAGTGGGTAGCAATAGTTTGCCGTGAGGTCTCCATCATTTCGTTGCCATTCTCTGCCATCGACACATCTTATATCTCTCTTGTAATGCTTTATTCTTGAGAATGATTACTTTGCCAAGAATTATGACAGTTTCGACAGTATCCGTAAGAGTCTTGCAATGTATCCGGATATCATTCGAATCAATGAATGCAAAACACAATGCAACAAATAAATGGTCTTGTAGTGGCGAAATATACAATACCTCTATATTGGAGCAGAAACGAAGACTGCAATTCACGCTGGTGAATTGGTATTATCTGCATGACCACGTGGTTAGAGGATGACTTGAAGACGTGTCTGTCTCTGGCCAGCCCACCACACAAGGTATGATTGACTCCCAAATCGGGTTCACTTATATAACCATACAGCTGACATTTGGCATGGAATTGAGCCTCCTCTGCCCACCATAGAGATGCTGATGCGTTGTCCGGGTGATGTTCTGATGACCCAAGGCGATAAAAGTCCGCCACACATCGACTGATCGGTCATGTGACTGGCCACTGTTCCTTGATCAGCTGTCAGTGCAGCTTGTTCCTCTGCCCGACATCTTGTTTCGTCGTGGACAGCGGCTGAAGTGAATACAACGGATGAGTTGCTGATCTAATTTATCTGAGTTTGAGTTTGAAGTTTTGGGGGTAAAAACAAATCTCACTAATCCGGGCAGGGCATGCCATAAATTGCCCCCCAAATTAGTCATGTGAGTCGCATGCGAGGTATGAAGACCGATAGTGACAGTGAAGGAGATGAAATCAACATTGCCGCTCTAGGTAAAGCGAAAAGAACATGCTTCATTGTTACTTTGATCGTCTTCCGTTTATTGCACTCATAACCCTCCACTTTTCAAGAGCCATGTGTTTACCAATCCTAACCCAGTGACTGCCAAAACGCAACCTCCCGTTTTTTAAGAGATGCTAGATCAGCAGCTAGCGGTATACACTGGTAGAATTGTTAGTAACACGACCCCCCCCCCCTTGAATCCGAGAACCCAACTGACCCGATCAAAGTCTAAGGACAATTTCCGATTGAAACGTTGCGGGCGGGTGCCAAGCCATGATTGTCCTTACCTCGTTTGCACGTATATTCCACTTCTATATGCGACAATATTTCGGCGATACATGGTCTGCGGGCAATTAGTTCCTCATTATAACTGTCTATATTGACGTTACACGAGGGTTTCCCGGAACACCACCCGTCAAATAGAGACAGCACGTCAGCCGTACACCCCAAGTAGCTGAGGTCCACTTTCACACAGCGACCCAGCTTCATCCTGCCGTAGCGGGCAGACTTCATCACCATCACCTGGCCGCTCTCACACCGACCCTCGAACGTCTCTAAGTCACATACTTCTTGAAGTTCTTAAACGTGAAAAAATCACACTTTGCTTGAACACAAATACTCATGAATTTAGTTATTATCTTTAATATTATAACAAGACGATCTCACACGCTTTAAATACTGTAATTGCGAAGTCATAATAACATTGAAATCCGAACAAAGTTGCATGATTAGGGTCCAATTTTCTTATCAGCAATCAAATGTTTTTATTGCAAACCATAATTATACAAAATAAGTTTTCCAATGCGGTATTTATTCAGTAACGTAAGCATTCAGCATTATATTAGCACCACAAGATACATCACTGACCTGAGTTGGTTTCATGTAAGATAAGTATCAACCAACAGATGACGAGAAGCAGAGGATAGGGTCTCGTAGCGGAAGGCATCATTTCTGAAGAAAAGTTTAAGGCGCAAATCGAAGCGGGTAGACATTAACGCGGAATATAATCTGCATAGAGTATCACCTTAAACGTGATATTCGTATGATCAATATTATGTATTTCCTGCATAACCCGGTGGGAGATCAATAGGAGATATTTTAGCATAAAAGTTAACATTGTAATGTTGATATTTGATCGCATATCATCACTTACACGACCCAGTCTGCCATGAACGACGCTGGGTACGTTTTGACATAGCAGCTCGCGACCACTGATGGCTGTGCGATCGATAGCATGGAACTCATTATTACCAAATATACACGGAATATGCTGATCACCCACGCCGTTATAGACGCAATGCTTACCCTGTTTGGATTCCAGAGCTCCTACATTACGTCACGCTCACCAAATCCAAGAAAGATCCTAGCTAGGATTCATATAATCACGACAAGAACGCTCGGTGAAAAGTACACTCCCATTTCGATGTCGCCATTTTGTTTTTGTCTCGCCAAAGCGAAGTTATTTATATACGTGACGTAGCTACTGTAGCCCTCGGATTTCTAGCTCGAGCGCGCGCATAGCGGTCGATTCTGAGGCAGGCTGGTCTGTGTTAAATATCCTGATGCGCTCATAGGTGACTGTATGAACGATGCCGGGGCACGGTTTGGTACATTTGGCAATGCGTGTACACACTAAGCGTATTTTAGCATGCGCGCGAAGAGGCTACCCATCTGCGGCGTCAAGACAAATGTTGCTCGAGTAACCCGCCGTTTTCAAATAACTGAAGAACAATTTGGTATCAATGTTAGCAAGTAGTAGAATATGTGCCGACGTCGGTTCTTGCATTGTAATCGCGCTGCTACATGCGTTATGCGAACACGGGTAAACAAATCGCGCAAAAGCTCTGGAGCTTTGCGAACAGTGCACAAAATTTGTAGATTGTCATCGAAGCATAAACATACGATATTACAGTACGTGTCATTTATTGGCGATTTCCTTGAAATAACGCAATGAGCATCAGATGCAATCTCAGCGTTTCAGTGTTTTGTTCCTTACCCATCAATGGGTCCATACCATATCTTGTCAAATGAAATCGGATATAAGAAACCAAGTGATTCATTTATCAGGCTGATATATACTGCTTAGTCTTATCGCATCATTCCAAACGCATGTTTCGAACTTGTATTGAAACTAATATGTCGCGCCAAAACCTGGTAAGCGTAGCCCACACATAACTCGCGCATTAAATAAAACGTTTTGGGGAAGTTGATATTTAATATATATCCTGTTTAAGCTAGCTTTATATCTATACTGTTAGGAAACCTCATATTGAATATCGTTAGTTAGCATTAATCAATCCCACTTAAATAACACGGTTTTGGAATTCTGGGAATTTGATTCATCACGTCGATTACGCCCTGACTGAATATACGCACAAGGTCGCCCCAATCCCCGGCTGACGCCGCGTACATAATAATAAGTAAGTTACAAAACTTAGTTCAATAACGATAGAATAATAATAAGTGGTTTATTTCATATAAAAAGATGTACATTACATTTTCCATCGCAAACTGAGCAGAAGCAGTGCTTATATGCTCGCGCAAGAAAAAAAATGATCGCGTACATTCATATTCATTGTCACATGAAGTTTGATGGATCAAATTGGCGTCTTGATCATAGGACCAAACACGTTGCGTAGGTACGACTATTAGGCCGCTACACAAGTTGAAAAAATTCAAATGGTGTATGATAATTCACAGAGGAATATTAAACATGCAAGTACATTGGTAGCTTTTACAATTGGCAGTGACTAGAAAACTTACTTTATAATGTCGTGGCACAATATTTTGGCCCAGTACGGGCCGTGTTACTTCACACATCTCACATATCACGGGTAGACTAATTCACGAATTCAATAGTAGCCACTGTAACTACACAAAGCTAACGATACATTTAATGTCAGCTAGTGCACCCAACACACTCCGATATCTGGCAGCAGGGCAACAATCCATCATTTGGGTCACACCATAGGACATGCATTGCCATATGTGACGAAGTTTCGTGCTTCTCTCACAACCGTTGGGCGTAGATGAACATGACTATAATAACAATGACTATACATTGGGCCAGCAGTACCGCACATATATGGCGGGAGGGTTTTGGCGAGTTCAGAGGCAGGTGTACTCAAACGCATTGAGTTGCCACAAGCCCGGCTAGATCAGTCAATAAAACATCACACGTTTGCTAGCGCCTTGAATACACAATGAAAGCAATGATTTGGTCTTTCGTTTATGCATTTACTGGTGGCAATAAACCCTATTTTCTAAATGTGATCTTCGCCACCACGAGCGGTTAACCGCATTCATCACTATTAGTCCGCTAAGCCATTCCACCTCTAGCGCATGGTCTATACATGTATATTGCAATATATAGAATACAAGATTTGAAGGCGGGGATTAGTAGGGGAAATGACCAAGAGAAGGTGACTAATAATGAATGATGAAGTTAAGCGCTCGTGCTGATTAAGGGCGCCACGTTTTGAAGACAATTTTTGATCGAAATCTAAGATAAAACGACTAATCGAAAGATTAGGCCAGTTATCCACGCTGGTTCATTTTTTAAGCGCTTCATTTTTTGAGGGGCATGGTGACCCATCCCAGGTCGTTGTCGAAGTAGCGGTCGGTGCCCGCCCAGTAGGTGTCGGTGCTGTAGTCGCTTCTACTCATCGTGGACCCATCCTTGTACACCTGGGGAGGTCCCGGCAGGGTGCCGCGACCAGACATCGTGGTGGCGTTGTCAGTCACTCCGGTCGAACTCTGGGCCTGTTTCGGGATGGGCAGCGGGGTCTCCCATATGTGGATCAAGTCATCTGTCGGTGTCGGTTTGACGAGGTGTAGAGTGCAGGACGCACTTTGCCCCATGTTGGCACCGCCGTCGACTTGACCGGGGTCGGTCATGGGCAACGGTCTGCCTGGGTGGTAGAGAAAGGCCTGCTGCTGGTCTGTCGGCTGGAACCCGGACGGCTTCCCTTGGGTCCTTCGGGTTCGACTCCTTGCATGAAAGATACAATTTGGGAACTCTCGTTTGACTTTGACACATATACCTGTATATATATTCAATGATTGACAATTGCAAACAATGGCATACATTAACATGATAATGTCATTGTGGTAGTCCATGCGTTTTACAGTTGCGTTAAGAATTATTTCAAAACAATAATACGAACATAGAACACTAATACAATACATCGACATAACGCAGCACTTGGCAATGTTATGCCAAAGATGAAATAAAGCAAACATAGCAACTTTGAATGGCAGACCACGTGTAAGATGAACCCTCTTTTTTCATAATCTTGAGTCGTTTTCATCACCAGAGTCGCCGAGAATTACCTATGGACTTCCGATAATAACTAACACTGACAATGCATGTATTATTTCTAATTTAACTTACCTCATGATACAAACACATCCGATTAGAGCTATGCAGAAGAGGGCCACGACCAAGACTCCAAGGCCGATGATGAGACTGACGGATAACACTAGAACAAACACGATGCAATGGATTGATAACATTAAATAGCCATTGGAAATTAACACGTCAAGGAAAGGACAAAAATGTACATGAAGTCATCAATGCTGAAACAGACGATCCGCTACGCGAAAGAAGATGCAAAGCGGTAGCCGATATCAGTTCCAAATTCAATTGTTACTTGTCACAATCGTGCCAAAATGGCAATACAACGCTTATTTGTCGCAGATGGAATGCATTGAAAAGTAATATGTTAATTACTACTCACGTGGAGACATCGTCCAAGGGTTCTCCGCCTCCATGTGAGTGACACCAGCTGCAAAGCAATATTAGCCTGTTACTGAGATGTTCTCTTTCAATCTGACTTCCCAAACACACTGTTACGTTTCAGGGTGAAATTGATCATGTCAATTCAAAAATTCCAGGGCATAATATTATGTTGTTGTTCCACTGATACTCACCTTTACGCGAGCAGTTGCCGACCACGCCCACCCAGGTGTTGGCGTCACACTTTAGATGCCAGGAGTGTTCACTCCATTCACAGCCAATCACAGCCGTGCTGCCGTTCCGCTTGTACCAAGCATTTTCCGGAGGTCTCATATCAGGACAACCGACAACTGTGAATACATATGATCATCCAGTACATAACCTGCGTAATAACCAATATGTACAAGGGAGAACAATAGTATAACATGTGATATGCATATGCAACACTATACACTGCAAATTGTGAATATATGGTGGATCTATCTTCATGTCCATATAATTTGCAGTACCTCTCTCTCGTAATGTTGTATACGTGTAATGCTGAAATATACAATACCTGTATATTGGAGTAGAAATGAAGACTGCGCTTCTCGCTGGTGGATGGGTATTATCTGTATGGTCACGTGGTTAGACGATGACCTGAAAACGGGTCTATCTCTGGCCAGCCCTCCACACATGGTATGATTGACTCCCAAACCGGGTTCACTTATATAACCATACACCTGACATTTGGCGTGGAGTTGAGCCTCTTCTGACCATCCGAAGTCAGTCATAGAGATGCTGACGCGTTGTCCTGATGATGTTCTGATGACCCAAGGCGATAAAAGTCCGCCACACACCGACTGATCGGTCACGTGACTGGCCATTGTTCCTTGATCAGCTGTAAGTGAAGCTTGTCCCTCTGCCCGACATCTTGTTTCGTCGAAGACAGCGGCTGAAGTGAATACAACGGATGTGTTGCCGATATAATTTACCTGAGGTTTGACATATGTTTGTGGGGTAAAGACACATGTTAATAATGTGCGCAGGGTATTTTATGAGTTATATACGAGGTATGAAGACATATGGGAAAAGTGATCAAGATGAAATCCACATTCCCGCCCAGTGAATTTTCGCAACTTATCTCGGCAAAGCGAAGGGAAAACGTGCCATTGTTACGTTGATCGTCTTCCGTTTGTTGCACTCAGGCCCCTCAAATTTTCGAGAGCCATTTGTTTGCCAATCCTAACCCAGAGACTGCTGAAACACGCTTTTGCGAGATTCTGGGTCAGCAGATGGTGGCATACACTGGTAGACTTGTTAGCAACATACACATTGATGTTCCGCTTTATACCCCTCGTCGCCTCTCATCCCTTCCACCCTTCAGGGCCTGACTAAGGTGTGAGGAAACCCTAAGGACAGTTTACGATTGTAGCGCGTCGGGGCCGGCTAACGCATGATGACCCTTACCTCGTCTGCAGGTATATTCCACCTCAACAAACGACGATATTTCAGCGATGCATGTCCTGCGGACGATTAGTTCTTCATTATAACCGTCTACATTGACGTCACACGAGGGCTTCCCGGAACACCATCCGTCAAACAGAGACAGCGCGTCCGCCGAACATCCGAGGTAACCCAGGTCGACCTTCACACAGCGACCCAGCCTCATCCTGCCGTAGCGGGCAGACTTCATCACGATCACCTCTTCGCTCTCACACCGACCCTCGAACGTCTCTAAGTCGCACACTTCTTGTATTTCTTCAACATACGGCAGAAGTTGTTAATGTTTATTGTGGCTTGAAATCAAAATATTAGAAAACATATGTTCCTTAAGAAGGATGGTGATAATTCATTGATCGTTAAGTGGCGTAATCACGGTATATTCAGGTTGCCAAGCATCCGATCGAACAGAAATGCCTGTCAATTTATTTTCGCCCGTCATGTACCATTATGACATGCACTTCTTACAAATGATTGTAAAGCTATAATAATGGTGAAAGGCAAGCCAACAGGTCATGTTCAGGGTTCATTGTGGTACTCAAAGTTATCAAATGCGCCAAAATAGCAAAACATATTTTACAAATGCAGCATTTGTTTTGGAACGTATGCATGCAGCATTATATTTGCATCACAACAAACATCATTCACCTGATTTGGCTTGATGTAAGATAAGTGTCAACCAACAGATGACGAGGAACAGGGGGTACGGTTGCGTAGCGGGAGGCATCATTTCTGAAGAAGATTCAACGCCAGTCGAAGCGAGATGATTATTATAATGTTCATGTATCGTCCGGAGGATATCAATGAAAGATATTTCGCCATAATCGTCTACGGGTAAGATACTTGGCAGCACATCGCTTGCACAACCCAATCTGCCATGCTGGGTACGTTATGACAGAGCTGCACGCGACCACTGGTGGCTGTGCGATCGATAGCATGGATGTCATTATTACCAACTATATACAGAATATGCTCATCACCAATGACGTTATATGCACAATGCTTACCCTGTTTTGATTCCAGAGCTTCTAGATTACGTCACGCTTACCAAATCCAACACAGTTCTTAGCTAGGATTCATATAATCACGACAAGAACGCCCGGTGAAAAGTACACTCCCATTTCCATGTCGCCATTTTGTTTTTGTCTCGCTAAAGCGGAGCTATTTATAGACCTGACGTAGCTACTGTAGCCCCAGGATTTCTAGCTCGAGCGCTCGTAGCGGTCGATTCTAAGGCATGCTGGCTGGCAATACATATCACAATGCACCCATGGGTGACCTTATAAACGATGTCGGGGCACGGTGTGTTGCATTTGGCAACGCTTGTAGACAATAAGCGTAATTATTATTCGCGCTAATTGACTACCCCTCTGCTGCGTCTTCGCAATGGGATTAAGAGAGTAACCAATTATAGAACATGCGTTCCGTTGCTTGATATACCCGCTTACAAATAACTGAAGATGTTCAAATGGGTTATCTCGATAATTCTCTCTCGTTGTGCGGGTCGGGGGGCCTCCCTGGTGTAGTGGTTAGCGCACTAGACCGCAGATCAATAGGTCCTGGGTTCGAATCCGGGCTCCGGCACCTAATCTGGGGCATGTTTCATTCCTTCATCCTTCATCGTCCCGGGAGGTTCCTTGGCCCAATTTAGCCTGTATGTGCACAAAAGTGGCCTAAAACACCAACATTTCATTTCTGGTTGTGCGGGTCGTGAAAACAGTAGTTCCCAGATTGGAGACCTAGCGATGTAATTTATGCTTAAGTATTACTCCTCGCACCTTTACAATTTATGAACGATTATTCGAGGACGAAATGGCACGCTTTATCATGTGTCAGGAAATTTGAGTTTGAGCAGGTGGACACATGGGAGTGATACGGCAAGTGAATGGGTGAGTGAGCGCTGTTGGTTGAGCAAGTATTACGGGATGAGTAATTAATATGGATGTTGTGCGTGTTCCGAAGGGGTGGTGAGTTACTCGTGACGTTCAAGGGAACTTTTGGGAGAGGCGTTGGAAGTGGTCCCCGGTATAAATAGCAGAGCGCACAGCACATAGCACACAACACGACACAAGACTCAGGACTGGCACCCAGGGAGGAGACGGCGGTGGACATAGCTGCGGACAGCGGGGTCAGAGCCGATCTCCGGAGCTGGTACACGTGGATAAGCTGCCTATGGAGTAGCTAGGGGCTGCGTGGTAGGACCTCTCCGGAGTCATTGTGGGCGTGGGTGTGGTGACAGGGCACAGGCCGTAGCAGCGGCTTGCGTGATCGTGGTGGCCGTGGACAGGCGGCGGAGGCTGCGTCTGGGAGCGTCGCGGGAGTCGACGTCGGAGCATCAGAGCGTCTTGGGAGCATCAGAGCGTCGTGGGAGCATTTAGAACATCGCGGGAACACCAGCAGTGATAAAGAATTCGCTTCGGGTGTGAAAAGACCATGGAGGTGACTATGAACTGACCCATTGTATAGCTTTGCGTATGTACCGTAGGTGTGAATCTATGTAGAAAGGGGGAGGGATTACTCATATAATAGAATCTGTGACAGTTTTTACCATGTGTTGTTGATCATTTCCGCCTGTGCCATCTGCAATAAATCTTTATGTTTTTTTTTGTAAGTGTTATCGCCGTGGGAGATTTGCCCCTAGCAAGTCAGAACGCATGTTATTTGTATTACATACAAGGCTGTATTCTGCTATATTAATAACTTATTTTATCATGCTGCTATTGTGGTATCATTGAATGTGATTGAATGGCAGGCAGAATATGTGCGAAAGTCATAGTTCTTTTATTGTAACGTAAATACTACATGCGCTGCTATGACACGGGTAAACAAAGCGTGCCAACCGCGCAAAAGTTTATTTCTGGTCCTTTGCGAAATGTGCAACATTTGTAGATGGGTCATCGAAGCATAAAAATACGACATCACAGTACGAGTCATTTATTGGCGATGTTCCGGAAATAATCCAATGGGCATCAGAGGGAATTTCAGCGTTTGAGAGGAGTAGCGGACAGAACACGTTGACTCGTTGTGTGGGGCTAACTTTGCGTGGCTGTATTGAGTAAGCTTGGCCTAAAAAAAGTGAGTAATAGCAAAATGAGTTGTTTTAGAACCTCGTTCATGGGTCGAGCGAGAAGGAAGGCAGAATTTAAGCGCCGGCGCAAAGACAACATGTAAACGCGGACAAAACGGAAAGATTTAGACAGCATGTAAGTAGAAGGTTCTTGTTGTATCAATGTTATAACCACTTATCATTCGGGGCCGGTGCGACAGCTCAGTGGGCTAGAGGGCTCGCATTAAGTGCTCTGGTCACCAGAAAGCCTAACGGCAGGTGGGTCGGTGGTTCGAGCCCTGCTGTGGCCATGTCTGTGGGATCGAAGGATAAAAATCCCATGTCTTAATTCGTAAAGAGTAGTTGGTTACCCCCGGGGACATGGCTCCACTGTCCCTTTCTTCTCCCATTGACGCGACATGATCAAAAGTGGTTAAAGCGTCCTGCATAACCAACCAACCAACCATTTATCATTAGTTATAGGTGAGGACATTATATGATCTATGTATGCGTTGTGTATCTATGATTTGAATGGGATATGATTATTATTGGTAGTTGTTTGTGGTCACACAAAGAATCTATAAAAAACCGTTGTTGGCATAACACCAAATATGCTGTTACCATTTACAAGTGGTTTTATATATCTTACAGTTAGAACGGGTTACGGAGAAGATGTAGGAAGAAGAATGAGAAGCAGATTTAAAATAAGCCAAAAACAGAGAAGACAATTGCCTTGGCCCACGACAACATGTAGCTGAAGGCTACAAGAGGTATTTGCTCCTTACCAATTACCTGATCCCTACCGTATATTGTCAAATGAAATCGGATCTAAGAAGAACTGGATTTTTATTGATCAAACTGATAAATACAGCTTAAATTTATCGGATCATGCAAAGCGCGATTTGCAAACTTGTAGCTGAACTGTTTCACGTGACAAAAGCCTAGTAAGCGCAGTCCAGACATACACGTCACTCACGGACGAAACAAAACGTGTTGCTGAAGTTCTATTCTGTTTAAGCTAGCTGTATATGTGTACTGTTAGGTAACCTCATATTGAATATCGTTAGCTATCATTAATCTCCTCCACTTAAATGATGTTGTTCTGGCAACATACGATTGATCAGGTCTATCGAAACCTGACTAAGTATATATACAAGGTCCTCCCCAGCCCCGGCTCCCGCCGCCGTGTACATAATAATGGGTAAGTTACGAGACTTAATAACGACAGAATGGTCGCCGTCATTCAAATTCATTGTCACATGAAGTTCGAGGAACAATATGCGAGTAATATCTTTATCATATGACCAAACAAATTATGTAAGTGCAACTACTAGACCACTACGCAAGTGGAAAAAGTACAAAGGGTGTAAGATCATTCACAGACAAATTAAACATGTAAACACATTGATAGCTATTACAATTGGCAGTGACTAGAAAGCTAACATTATAATATTGTGGCACAATATTTAGGACCACACCGGGCCGTTTTTCTTCACACATCTGAAATATCACTGGCAGACTACTTCGCGAATTTTATAATAACCACGATGATTGTACAAAGCTAATTATATATTTAATGTCAGTGGACTCAACACTTCGACAGCTGGCAGCGGGGTAACAACTGAAAGCATTTGGGTCACAACATAAGACATAGATGTGCCATATGCGACGAAGTATCTTGCTTCCCAAACAACTGTCCGGCTTAGATGACAACGAATATACAGTTCAGAAGCTGGTGTACTCAGATGCCTCAAGTGCCTACTAGCCCGGCTAGAGCAGTCAATAGAACCCCACAGGTGTGGTAACTCCTTGAATGCACAATGAAAGCCATGCTTTTGTCCTGCTTTATGCATTTACCGTTGGCAATAACCATTATATTTTCTCAATGCGATCTGCAAAATCACGAGCGCTTAACCACATCCAGCATTATTAGTCCGCCGAGGCCCTCCACCTGTGCAGTGATGAAGCGTTTGTAGTGATTAAACGATCGAAATCTGAGACGCTACGGCTAATCGGAAGATTAGTTCAGGCGGCGGCCTGGTTCACTTGTTGACATTTGGTTGAAATAGCAATTATAAGATTTTTAGCGCTTCATTTTTTGGGGGGCATGGTGACCCATCCCAGGTCGTTGTCAAAGTAGCGGTCGGTGCCCCCCCAGTAGGTATCGGTGCTGTAGTCACTTCTACTGATCGTGGACCCATCCTTGTACACCTGGGGAGGTCCTGGCAGGGTGCCTCTAGCTGACATCGTGGCGGAGTTGTCAGTCATTCCAGTCGAACTCTGGACCTGATTAGGGATGGGCAGCGGGGTCTCCCAGATGTGGATCAGGTCATCTGTCGGTGTGGGTTTGACTAGGTGTGGAGTGCAGGCTGCACTTTGCCCCATGGTGGTACCGCCGTGGACTTGACCGGGGTCGGTCATGGGCACCGGTCTGCCGGGGTGGTAGAGGAAGGCCTGTTGCTGGTCTGTCGGCTGGAACCCGCTTGGCTTCCCTTGATCCCGGTGTGTTCTATCCCTTAAATGGACACAATAAGTCTGTATGTATATCTACTGCTATCTAATGTTTGTCTTAAATCGACAGTTTCCGCCGTCATTTTGCCAGTATTGTGTATGCAACAATGGTTGCAAACTCGCATCCTGTTGTATTAAAATCCTACGAATGAAAAAAAATATGAATTCGACCCGAAATTAAGCATCACATGTCTTTGCTAAACATGGCCTTTGACGTAAATACGTTAGCTGCATTCTTAACTTACCTCAGGATGCAGATACAGCCGATGAGGGTGATGAAGAATAAGGCTACGACCAAGACGCCGAGGCCGATGATGAGGCTGACAGACAGCACTACAATATGCATACACAGAACGTTTTGATATTCAGTTAGTTAAGGACTAAGGCATATCAAGTCGAAAAGTTATGTGTTTTTTGCATCATCTTCATATCCACGTAGTTAATATTATATCACAAACGTTGGTTTACTTGCTTCAATTGCACCGGCCACATATAACTGTACAACATCGATGAAGTACAAACAATATTCAATGTCCACTGAGTGAATGCTAAGAAACAGGGGTCAATATTGTAATTGATCCCTCTCGAATGCATTGTGTTGCACTTCGGAACTCACGTGGGGATATCGTCCACGGATCCGCGGGCTCCGTGTTAGAGACTATAGCTGAAAAGTAAGAAATATTATGTTAAAGATACCATCAACAAGAGGGGTCGTCTTGGGCGATATATATATATATGTTTAGTTCACTGATGCCGTTTGACGTGTTACTTACTTAAATGCGAGGATCCTAGAGGAGATGGTTTATAGATGGCACTTACCTCCACTGGAGCAGTTGCCGACCACGCCCACCCAGGTGTTTCCTTCACACTTCAGATGCCAGGAGTGCTCACTCCACTCGCAGCCAATCACAGCCGCGCTGCCGTTCCGCTTGTACCAGGCATTTGCTGGAGGTGTCATATCGGGACAACCGATCACTGCGGATAGATAACATGCTCCAGTATAACACCGAGCTTTGCTGCATTGATGCAGGGAACTCTAAATGACAGTACACACATATGAGAAATAAGTAATATTAACTGAGGCGCCAGAAATTGTCCCATACGAAAAACGTGTAATTGCGGGACGGTCTAAATGGAAATGTTAGTGATGGCATTTATAAATAGAAATATGTGCTCAACGATATATAATTAGTCCAACAGAAACGTAAGAGCGTAATTTTCACGATAAAATTTTCATTTGAAAGGTGATATGACATTTGTACCAGACAATTAATTGGTGCCTCACCGCTTTCACATTATAATTTTGAACCGGCAGATCGATCATAGGTAGCAAGTTTGAACATCCGGAGTACGCTTGCTGCAGTTAATCCATACCTGCGTACTGAAGAAGAAACGCGGAATTTAAATCCCGCTGCGATAGAGGTAAGACCTGTATGACCACGTGGTGAGACGAGGACAAGTAGACTTGTCTCTCCCTGGTCAAGCCTCCACATAGTGTGTTGTTGACCCCGGTGTCAGGTTCACTGATGTAGCCATATAGCTGGCATGTTGGTTGAGTCACAGCTCGACCCTTCTCTGTCCACCCGAAATCCGTCACGGATATGGTGACACGTTGTCCGGGGGAGGTTCTGATGACCCAAGGGGCATGCAGTCCCCCACAGTCCGATTCATCCGTCACGTGGCTAGCCACGGTGCCTTGAGTAGCCGTAAGCTGGTTAATTTCACCTGCGCGACATTGGCTGGTGTCTGGAACTGTGGCTGCGAAAACAATGCGATGTTTGTGTGAGAATTTGATAACATTAATTATTCATTATATGACATATAGCCGAATATTCAACAGCAACTGCATCTAAGGATTAACCGCACACTATTGAGTAAAATAACTAAGATAGTTATCGCGTCAGCAACAATATATGAGACATTACACGACAACGACCATGGATGTCGTTCATAGGGTTTGCGGCATGGAGGGGACGGGGGCTGGCGAACCGCATGGATATTTACTTACATGTGGTACAAGTAAATTCCACTTGGATATAAGACAAAAGCTCAGCGATACAAGTTCTCTGTGTGATTAATTCCTCGTTCCAGCTTCCTATGAATACGTCACAAGAAGGTTTTCCAGAGCACCATTCGTCAAACAGTGATAACACATCACTGTAGCACCCAAGATGGCCCATATCGAGCTTCACACAACGACCCAGCCTCATCCTGCCGTAGCGGGCAGACTTCATCACCATCACCTGGCCGCTCTCACACCGCCCCTCGAACGTCTCGGAGTCACAGATTTCTTGAATTTCTTAAACAAAGAAGCATACATTATTCACATTGTGATGTCCTCTGTGAACTTCACAAGACTATTGCAAACGATTTCCTTGTTACTTACAAATGTTTTTAAGAGCCCACAACTTCCCATTGACTGTAATGTTTGACGTCATACATATTACGTTGATTATTCAAAAAGCGTATAATAATGATATTTTTACAGATGCAGATCGATTTAACGAAAATGCAGGTATTGAAGTGGTAAAAAGGAGCAATTGAATGGTATTGTCATGCCAATGTTTTATTAATTTTATTAATATTAATAGTGGTAAAACGAGCAATTGAATGGTATTGTCATGCCAATGTTTTATTAATTTTATTAATATTAATATTTGTGACAGCCTCATTGATATATCGTTCAACATAATGATATAAACCCACTAACCATAACTGTTGCCTTGTTCCAGCAGTAGCAGCAATCCCATAGCAATGAACGCTGAGCGAACATTCACGGCAGCTGGATACATTATCTATGCTGTGTGTAAAAGGCGTAACAAATAAATTTAGTAGACTTTATTTAATTTGGCTGATATCTTGAACATTCATTTATTGACCTGAAACATCGCTACTTTGACAGGTCTGTGCGGCATGCATGTACACTTGCATTGTACGTCGATCACCTTTAATGCCTGTTTATTTTCTACGTATATCTTCATCCCTTACAAATGAAATCCCTCTGCGATATGACAAATCCAATAATAAACGCCCACATTGCAAACATATAGTTACATTAATCATGTCTTAAGTGGCATATTGAGGTATTCAACGAAAACTTTCAGGAGCACGTTATGACGACAAAGTGGTAGGTCACACCACTGGTTAACGATCGATGATGGCACGGCCCTCGCTGCCAACATGTTTATACGGTTAATACCCTAAAACTAGCTTCCCTGCGTGTGCAACACTCACCTGATTTAATTCCTGTTGGACTATTGACAATCAGGATGACAATTTTCAGCAGAGATATCCGTTGTGATCGCAGTAATCAATGGAAAACTCCCGACGATTAAAACCCTTCCATTTCCCTGTCACCATTTTGCTTTTGTCTCGCTCACGCTGTGCTATTTATAGAAGTGACGTCACTACCAAATTACTCGCAACTGAAGCCCGGGCGCGTTCACTGCTGCCAATGCGGAGGACGCGTCAGTAACAACTGAGCATCATAATGCGCCCCCAAATAAATGCGGATTGGTTTAAATGTGAAGTGAGCATGACTGGTGATCAGTGCATCTGTCATTCTTAACCCATTAGAATCGGACAATTTACAAATGATTTCAACTAATTACCGCAGGTGGTCATGCGGGCAGAAACAAGATTATAGCTATATTTTGGATCGAGGTGGCGCACAGGGGAAAGAGCGTCGGAAGCTTAGCTAATAAGATAATCTTAACCCATTTGATTTGTAGCGTCGTATATATAGGACGTTAAAGTTTGACCTATGAGCTGAAATGTAACACATATAAACAACCCGTCAAGTCTATTAATCAGTCAAACGGGCCCTCTGGATATCACTAGCAAAGGACGCGATATTTGTGTTGCTCAGAAAGTCGTCAATTGTCATGGGACGTTTGACATGCGCCGAAGTTTTCGCTGTACCGACGAGCACACTGTCAGGAATGTAACCAACAACTTACTCCAGCACTTATTAATGTTTCTGTTTATGGCGTTTTCTTCTTATATTATATGTCAAGTAGAATGTACCTTGTCCGTTCTGAAATACTAAATTAGACTATGAAAACTTTCGTCGTTCTGCTGATGTGCTAAATATAGGACGCTAGGAGCGAGAGGTCAGTGTATATCCCGCAATGGGCTGTCATTACTTAATAGTAAGGCCAGTGCCAGGGCCTGTTGGGAACTGGTGGGCCCCTTAGTTTGTTTACACGTTATCTGATTCACTAATTTATGCCAAAAAAGTTTCAGGGAGGGGAGAAGTTGGTCTGCTTTTAGGGAGGGTGGAGGGTATGGACGGAGGGCGTGCTTTGGTGCCATCCAAGATTTTTCGAGCTACTCAAGTGATACTATATCCATATTGAACTGGTTATCCAATAGGCCCGATGTGATGCCTTTATGGAAGTAAGCAGAGAATTTTCATATATTAATCACTCTAACACCCAAGATGGCCCATATCGAGCTTCACACAACGACCCAGCCGCATCCTGCCGTAGCGGGCAGATTTCATCACCATCACCTGGCCGCTCTCACACCGCCCCTCGAACGTCTTGGAGTCACAGTTTTCTTGAATTTCTTAAACAAAGAAGCCTGCATTATTCACATTGTGATGTCCTCTGTGAACTTCACAAGACTATTGCAAACGATTTTATTGTTTCTTACAAATGTTTGTAACAGCCCACAAGTTCCCATTGACTGTAATGTTTGACGTCATTCATATTGGGTTGATTACTGAAAAAGCGTAGGACCAGAACGCTGACAACTGGTATAATAATGATATTTTGACAGATGTAGATCGATTTAACGAAAATGCAGGTATTGAAATAGTAAAATAAAAGAACAATTGAATGGTATTGTCATGCCAATTTTTTGGCATGATATACATTTTGATATACATTTCCATATATTACATAGCCCGGCGACCGGAGCCATACACGGAGCTATAGTCCAGTACACGGAGCAATGGCATGCGCTTGGAGCCATAGCCCGAAGCCATAGCCCGGAGCCATAGTCCGTGCCCAGAGCGATAGCCCGGAGCCGTAGTCTGTGCCCAGAGCGATAGCCCGGAGCCATAGTCCGTGCCCAGAGCGATAGCCCGGAGCCATAGTCCGTTCCCAGAGCGATAGCCCGGAGCCATAGTCCGTGCCCGAAGCCATAGCCCGGAGCCATAGTCCGTGCCCAGAGCGATAGCCCGGAGCCATAGTCCGTGCCCGAAGCCATAGCCCGGAGCCATAGTCCGTGCCCAGAGCGATAGCCCGGAGCCATAGTCCGTTCCCAGAGCGATAGCCCGGAGCCATAGTCCGTGCCCGAAGCCATAGCCCGGAGCCATAGTCCGTGCCCAGAGCGATAGCCCGGAGCCATAGTCCGTGCCCGAAGCCATAGCCCGGAGCCATAGTCCGTGCCCAGAGCGATAGCCCGGAGCCATAGTCTGTGCCCAGAGCGATAGCCCGGAGCCATAGTCCGTGCCCAGAGCGATAGCCCGGAGCCATAGTCCGTGCCCAGAGCGATAGCCCGGAGCCATAGTCTGTGCCCGAAGCCATAGCCCGGAGCCATAGTCCGTGCCCAGAGCGATAGCCCGGAGCCATAGTCCGTGCCCAGAGCGATAGCCCGGAGCCATAGTCCGTGCCCAGAGCGATAGCCCGGAGCCATAGTCCGTGCCCAGAGCGATAGCCCGGAGCCATAGTCTGTGCCCGAAGCCATAGCCCGGAGCCATAGTCCGTGCCCAGCGCGATAGCCCGGAGCCATTGTCCGTGCCCAGGGCGATAGCCCGGAGCCATAGTCCGTGCCCAGAGCGATAGCCCGGAGCCATAGTCCGTGCCCAGAGCGATAGCCCGGAGCCATAGTCCGTGCCCAGAGCGATAGCCCGGAGCCATAGTCCGTGCCCAGAGCGATAGCCCGGAGCCATAGTCCGTGCCCAGAGCGATAGCCCGGAGCCATAGGCCGGCGACAGGGGCCACAGCCTCAGCCCTGAACCATGGTCCAGCGCATGGTGCCATAGTCCAGCGCAGGCAATCATAGTCCCGCTCAGAGAGCCATTGCCCGCGCCTGAAGCCATAACCCAGACCCATAGCCCGTGCCCTGAGCCATAGCCTGAAGCCATAACCCAGACCCATAGCCCGTGCCCTGAGCCATAGCCTGGAGCCATAACCCAGACCCATAGCCCGTGCCCTGAGCCATTGCCTGGAGCCATAACCCAGACCCATAGCCCGTGCCCTGAGCCATAGCCTGGAGCCATAACCCAGACCCATAGCCCGTGCCCTGAGCCATAGCCTGGAGCCATAACCCAGACCCATAGCCCGTGCCCTGAGCCATAGCCTGGAGCCATAACCCAGACCCATAGCCCGTGCCCTGAGCCATAGCCTGAAGCCATAACCCAGACCCATAGCCCGTGCCCTGAGCCATAGCCTGGAGCCATAACCCAGACCCATAGCCCGTGCCCTGAGCCATAGCCTGGAGCCATAACCCAGACCCATAGCCCGTGCCCTGAGCCATAGCCTGGAGCCATAACCCAGACCCATAGCCCGTTCCCTGAGCCATAGCCTGGAGCCATAACCCAGACCCATAGCCCGTGCCCTGAGCCATAGCCTGGAGCCATAACCCAGACCCATAGCCCGTGCCCTGAGCCATAGCCTGGAGTCATAACCCAGACCCATAGCCCGTGCCCTGAGCCATAGCCTGGAGCCATAACCCAGACCCATAGCCCGTGCCCTGAGCCATAGCCTGGAGCCATAACCCAGACCCATAGCCCGTGCCCTGAGCCATAGCCTGGAGCCATAACCCGGGCTCAGAGCCATAGCCCAGACCCATAGCCCGTGTCCTGAGCCATAGCCTGGAGCCATAGCCCGTGCCCTGAGCCATAGCCTGGAGTCATAGCCCGTGCCCTGAGCCATAGCCTGGAGCCATAACCCGGGTTCGGAGCCATAACCTAGAGCCTGGAGCACAAATCCAGTATACGGAGCCCGCATGCGGAGCCATAGTCCTTTACCGCCCCTTAATGCCACCGTCTATTCCACCGTCCCTCTCTCTGTTCCTGGCTGCCGCCCTCCATGCATCTCACACCCACACCCACCCGCGTCCGGAGCCAGTCTTTGCTCAGAACCATAAGCCGGCGACCGAAGCCTGGAGCGCCAGTGCAACGCACGGTTACATAGTCCAACGCAGGGAGCCAGAGCCTGCACCCGGACCCATAGCCCGCGCCCACGCCCGGAGCCGTAGTCCAATGCATAGAGCCATAACCCGCACTCGGAGCCATATCCCGCATCGGAGCAATGGTTCACAGCACGGACCCATAGCTCGCGTCCGGAGCCATACTCCCAGCGCATAGAGCCATAGCCCGGGGCCAAAGCCCGGCCACCGGAGCCGTAACCCGAACCCGAAACTACTCCAGCATAGGAGCCATAACCCGCGCCCTGAACTACAAGACAGGCTTTTAGAATAAACCGTAGAATTCCGTCCCCAGCGAATGTAAAGCCCTCATCCCGTTCAGAACCACGACCACTTCCATCCGCTCACCGAGTCGAGGCTAAGACATTACATCTGGTGTAAGTGCGATTGATGAAAAACGGATAGCAGAAAGTAGCATTGTTGAAATAACACATGATTTGCTAACTGTGCGTCTCCGCCGTAAACTATTTAGAGGAGGAAGGTGGATGCCTCTTCGTGGTTAATATATATGTAACGGGTTCAGGCAATAACTAAGACCAGGCAACTGTGTAGGTAGCAACGGTTGTGGAGTGTTTGTTGAGGAATGTAAAGCAAGAATAATTCAGTTCACAATTCAGGACATTGTATTTACCATGTGGAGCCATCAAATATTGACTCCCAATTTAACATATGGCTCACATACCACATGTCTCAGAAAACCAGGTTTACAGCAGCGAATTAGATAAAATGACAATTATTACCAACCTGTAATAGGCCCAGCTCCTAATTAATAGCAAATATTGAAAACTGAAATGTCAAACGCTGGAAGTATAAATTTTACCACAAAATGTCCATGCCTCAGTCTTTAGTAATAAGTAGGTGTAAATACATGCTGATACACGGCTATGGCTAAAGGATTGGGTTACTCAGCTTGCAAAACTATTGCAATACAACAGCAAGACATGGGTTGGCTGCACTTAGAATTGGCTCACGCCCAACACGTGTTCAGAGGGTCAATAACACCTGCGTTACTCTTAAACCGAGTTAATTCTTATATGAATATGTGTGACGCGAAAGACCGTAAGCTACGACACTTAATTCTGCTAACATGTCAGCGACATACCTGTAAGGCAAGGCCTTAAGACCCTCAGTCTCAGTATCGGATGTGTTAGGGGAAATTGTAAGATTTCCCCACCCCGTGCGTCCATCTTCTGAGTGACAGGAAAGGTGGTAACGCATAGAGGCGGCGGCTTTTAGACGCCAGTATATGGTATTCAAATTACTACGCATGCGAGACAGACATTTCCGAAATTACTCTCCGCATGGTGGCGCTATAAACTGATAAACTACACACCCCACAAGCGGTGTGAGGTCACATCCCGTGGCCTTGACCTTTATTTGAGCCACACCGGGAAAACGGCTCAACTATGGATATGTTACGCAGAATTCTAAAAGATTATGGATAACCAATAAAGAGAGAGATATACTGGGTAAGCGATTATTCAGGTTGTTTTCCTTATGCGAGTTAAACACACATCAAAGACCAGATACAGTCAAAATATTGAGGTGCAAACTTTGTGATCAACTTGCTAAAATTGTTGAAAAAGCCACTGGCCACAACGGTTACAGGTTCAGGTGACATATGTCAGTCCTGGTAAGAATACACATACAAATCAATTCCGTGACATATATATAATTATGCCTATAATTTTTTAAGTCAAAAATCAACGGAACGATGATCATAAACATTTAACTTTGATGAATACCTATAGAACGATAAAATAAGTTTGGGTCGATATGCATGACTCTCAGTTACTTATGTTCCTGCCACCGTGGACAAATAAGAAGCAATTTCGGGTTATAGAGGAAAATTCTCCATTGTTTTTATTATGCATTGTACGTACAAAATATCGAGCGCTACAAGTACGACAATAATTTGCCCGTGTGCAGTAAAAATAATAATACCCATAGAAGATCATAATAATAATACACATTCTAAGTACAATTCACCACACATTTCTACGAATGAAGCGAAAGTGATACTTAACTATAGGTTGTATTTATGTCCGGTCTGTCATTCCCCAATGTACAAACTAACATATATTATCAATTACAGAATAGCAACAGGCTGATTATGCTATACGCTTGATGGGGCCAATATGTTTAGATAACGTTCTATCTACTCATTCGGAAGCATCGTAACCCAGCCCTGCTCGTTATCGAAGTGGCGGTCGGTGCCCGCCCAGTAGGTGTCGGTGCTGTAATCACTTCTACTCACCGTCGACTCATCCTTATACACCCAGACATAGCGTTGTCAGTCTGTCCAGTTGTGCTCTAACACTTCAGCAATGTTTATCTGTATATGCGAATGCTTTCCGCATATCTCTATGTTTTATTTCGCCAACACTTCATCCCAGCGGGATAATTCTAATATATTCTAAATGACAGAGACAGCATAGAAGTTTCGAGTAATAGAAGACGTCTATATATATGCAATCGTTTGGGCTCAATATCAGATATCACAAATATATTGGGCATCATCGCGTTGATAAAACTAGGATTCACAATGGATTTTCATTCAAGTTGTTGTTTATCCACTAATGCTTAATATTGACTAGCCTCATGTACTACAATGAAAAAGCTACACGATTTTTCCACGAAACGTCAAGCTTTGGGAGGCATGCTGACCCATCCCAGGTCGTTATCAAAGTAGCGGTCGGTGCCCGCCCAGTAGGTGTCGGTGCTGTAGTCGCTTCTGCTCATCGTCGACCCATCCTTGTAGACCTGGGGAGGTCCTGGCAGGGTGCCACGGCCAGACATCGTAGTGGAGTTGTCAGTCGCTCCAGTTGAACTTTGCTTCTGCTTCGGGACGGGCAGAGGGGTCTCCCAGATGTGAATGAGGTCATCTGTCGGCGTGGGTTTGACTAGGTGTAGAGTGCAGGCCGCATTTTGCCCTACGTTGTCACCGCCGTCGACTTGACCGGGGTTGGCCATCGGCACCGGTCTGCCGGGGTGATAGAGGAAGGCCTGCTGCTGGTCTGTCGGCTGGAACCCGGACGGCTTTCCTTCGGTCCTTGGCTTTCGACTCCTGGACAATGTCAGATATTGAGTATCAGTCATGTTTCTTAATAGCATACTGCTGGGCAGAATGTTGCGTCTCCCGCGCTAACGTTATGATAATCAGAGAGGAAACTAATGCCTCTTTGTGAAGGCATAGATTAATTAAAATAATATCCCGACGCATTCAACATATTTTGGTCGCATTCTTGATGAGACAACGCGGCAGGAAAGGTTAACCACATGTGAATAAGATGTTATTGTCATTCAGGACCTCGGCTTTGACGTACCTCAGAATGCAGGCGCAGCCAATTAATGCGATACAGAACAGTGCCACAACCAGAACTCCCAAACCAATGATGAGACTGACGGACAGCACTGTATTGTCAAAAAGAAATACAATACGATTACGTTACATTCGACACTAATATATTCAATATTGATACGTGCAGCAGGTCTTTGAATCTTTTGCCGATACTTTGATTCATAAGAGGCCCACAAGAACTATGACAATACTAGCATGGACAGGGAAACGTGAAATGATGAAGCGAATAGATTATTCCCAAATTGATAGCCAACATTATGAACCTAAGTATATATTAATTATTTTGTGGTCGTTTTATAACGATGAAGTCGCACACTATGACTTTATCCTGATGGACATTTGACGTAAATCTGGTCTAAATACTTGTAATACAATGTGTTAGAGGATAAATTCAAAAGCTACTCACATGGAGACATCGTCCAAGGGTCTACCGGCTCCGCGTTAGTGACTCCAACTATAAGTAAGATTAATCGCAAAGCAGTTGCACTAAACATCGAATAAACTATAAATAATGACACAGTTGATGATAAAAAGTTGCGAAATTTAGCAGTCATTCATTGTATTCCGCGACTATTGATTAAATGAAAAAGTAGCGCGATCAATTTGCAGCTGCTTAGATACTCACCGTCCGCCGAGCAGTTGCCGACCACGCCCGCCCAGGTGTTGCCTTCACACTTCAAATGCCAGGAGTGTGCACTCCACTCGCAGCCAATCACAGCCGCGCTGCCGTTCCGCTTGTACCAGGCATTAGCTGGAGGTGTCATATCCGGGCACCCAATAACTAGGGAACACAAGTACGAAACGTTACAATGCAGCTGGTCATTAATGGCATGCCTGCCAATGTCTAAACCATGTCTATAGCAACATTAGTATTATCGGGAGAAACAACACATGAATGATGGTACCTGTATATTGAAGCAGAAACGCGGATTGCAAATCACGCTGTTGATTCGATAATATCTGCATGACCACGTGATTGGACGACGACTGGCGGACTTCTCGTTCCCTCGTCGCCCCTCCACACAGTGTTTCGTTGACTCCGAGGCTGGGTTCACTGATGTAGCCATAGGGCTGGCATTTAGGTTGAGTCACTGCTTGACTATCTTCCGTCCACCCGAAATCAGTCACGGAGATGCTGACGCGTTGTCCGGGTGACGCTCTAATGACCCATGGCGATGTCAGTCCGCCACAGCCCGACTCCTCTGTCACGTAGCTGGCCAATGTACCTTGGGCAGATGTAAGTTCTGTCTTTCCATCTGCGCGACAGTTAGAGGCGTCCGGAGCGGTGGCTGAATATAAAAACAAATAGCGTGCAATGTTAATACATATCTATATATTAAATATATGTTTGGTCTGAGACAAGTGTCATCGTTTTTGCAATGACCACGCAGTTAGTCACACGTCTAGATTATGGTTTCATTGCCCAGCTCATATAATCTTGAAGAATTGTTTCTCTTCGTTTTTGCCCATTCTAATATTACTTTACAGAATTCATATGGGATAATTTTAAATTGCTCGTATTATTTCATCAATGAGAGTATCGCCGTTCTCCGCTTCGGTCTCATTGTTGGCTCAAAGTGTGGAAATATACCCATCGTTGGTTTACGACAGACGTTTTGATTGAAAGATAACCAACGCTTACCTCTTGTACACGTGTACTCCACTTCCATGTATGACGAGAGGTCAATGGGACATGTTCTACTGGCAAATAGCTCTTCATTCCAACTTCCCACAAATACGTCGCATGATGGCTTTCCAGAACACCATTTGTCAAGAAGGGATAACACATCACTGGAACATCCTAAGTAACCCAAGTCCATCGTCACACAGCGACCCAGCTTCATCCTTCCGTACCGGGCAGACTTCATCACCATCATCAGGCCGCTCTCGCAGCGGCCTTTGAGTGTTTCAGAGTTGCAAATCTCGAGAAGTTCTGCAAGAAAACTCACCGTGTGGGTGCCCTAACATTGATTAAAATTAACTCTTAGTGGCAGTACAAATCACACGTTAAGTGCACTATGTATTTCATTGAATGGCCGAAAACTGGTGTTGATAATAAATATATACTATCTGAAGGTGTCTTTTTGTTATGCGATAAGGCTTTGCCTATTATCTCAAAACTAGTACAAATAAATTGACATTGAAACGTCACATATATGGCAAGTAGCGTAAGTAAAATGATTTGTCTTGTAATAAATCCACTGACCTGAATTAGTGCCATTTGAGATAGATGCCAGCCAACACATAGCGAAGAACAGAGGTGGTAGTCTCAGAGATGGAAGCATCATTCCTGCGATCAAACATGGCCCGTGCAGAATACTGTACGACATATATAACATGCGACAAGTCGTTGCTTTTCTTTGTCGAAAAAACAGACACCAAATGCTCTGTGTAAGAGCCGTACATGGCGAACCATAGTAGCAGCACGTTATGACTGACTCGCTGACGACCACTACTGGCGTTACGATCGATAGCACGGTATCAGATACGAAGATGTTCACAGGGCTTATACGGCCTAAATGTGTGTTTTACAAGAGCCTTGCTTACCTGCGTTTATTCCCGATCACTGATTGTATGGGGGTGACAGTTTATGTTCCATATAACCGATGTAGTTCACGACATTAGATGAAAATGATGCGGTGACAAGTGCACTCCCATTTCCATGTCGCCATTTTCCTTTTGTCTCCCCGCAGCAGCGCTATTTATAGACGTGACGCAATTGTGGCATTACTCCGCACAAAAGCTCGTGCGCGTAGGCAAGAGGTAAAATTGAAATTACATCGCATCATAACGCGCTCGCGTGCATCCGAGACCTGTTTTGTATTCATTTACTGTTAATAATAACGTTATCTACATAGCGAGATATCTCTTTCGCCACTTGATAAAGGCATGATTCACACTTTATAATCAGTCCAATGGGAACACTTTACTTTCTTGCAAAACTACGCAATTCCAGTATTATTTTATTATTTTTAAATGAGATATTCATTATGGATAAGAACAAATTCCAGTACATTTATATTAATGTGGATATATAGTCGTGGACATGCTTGAGCACAGCCATGCGGGTCCCAACTCAGGGGCGGATCTAGAAATTTCAAAGCGGGTGGGGGGTATCCAAGGTTTCGACCGGGCGGAAGGGGTGGGGGAGGGGGGGGGGGCACGTCGCCTCAGATAGCGTTCCTCATCAAAAAGATGGGGGTCCACGCCTCAGATGGCCTAAATTTTGGCCATCTGCATTAAAATACTGCATTCTTCCTCAAGAAAAGGAGGGGGGTGGGGGGGGGGGGGGTCCGGACTCCATGCACACCCATCCTTGGATCTGCCCTTGCAACACTATATATATAGTACACCTTCGTGTTATTCGGTAGATGGCGTTATATTTTAAGCACATTTTGACACAAGAAGTATGTTATTGGAGTGACGCTATATGTGTTGTTGATGTTGATGCTAGCTTATAAATAACATATGTGTGGTGAAGCGGTGTTACGTTTATTGCCAGCATTTAGATAACATACATATACGCTACAATACATTGATATCACTTATAAAAAAAATGCCGATAATAGCATACGACTCCTCGTATAACATGGAATTATCGATAACAAATACTTATCGTATCAAAGACATAGAAAAATAATTGGTATTGGCATATGGTAGTGCAACAAGAATCTAAGTGAATTCTTACCGTACAACACAAGCGCAGCCACATGAAAATGGTTTTTATAATAACCTCGATTTCCCGCAACATTGAGCTGATCACGCTTATGGCCACTGATGCAGAAGCGTTTTGAGAGATTGTCCCTAGTGATGCAGTATAATAAGCACAACACACAACACATTTATAGCATGCGGCGCAACTTCAACACTACTATTGGTGGCTAGTATATTTTAACGTACCTATGGTTCAACCATTAATGTTTACAATTAAATAATTGGATAAAGGGGCTAATTATCATCTCTTTCGCCGTAATATCATGCACAAAAAACGGTAGTTCATGATCCGCTGGGATATATTTTGTAATTTCTATCAAAAGGTCCTCCTCATTCTTTCTTGGAAAAGGAGACCCACCCCAGCCGGTGGTTAAAGTAGCGCTAGATGCCCACTCAGTAGACACATTGGGACTTATATTGGCAGATGTTGGGCTCCGATTCATTTTCTTCCGTTACGTTTAATCACTTTACTCTTTCTGAGGCAAAATGACCCATCCCAGTTCGTTATCAAAGTAGCGGTCGGTGCCCGCCCAGTAGGTGTCGGTGCTGTAGTCACTTCTGCTCATCGTGGATCCATCCTTGTACACATGCGGAGGTCCTGGCAGGGTGCGTCGGCCAGACATAGTGGCGGAGTTGTCAGTCACTCCAGCCGGGCTCTGAGTCTGTTTCGGGATGGGCAGCGGGGTCTCCCAGATGTGAATCAGGTCATCTGTCGGTGTGGGTTTGACGAGGTGTAGAGTGCAGGCTGCACTTTGCTCCATGTTGGTACTGCCGTCGACTTGACCGGGGTGGGTCATGGGTACTGGTCTGCCGGGGTGATAGAGGAAGGCCTGCTGCTGGTCTGTTGGCTGGAACCCGGACGGCTTCTCTTGTGTCCTTGGGGTTCGACTCCTGGACAAGGTCAGATGCCGTAGTATGAGGTACTTCCGCGCTAACTTTGTGATAAACTGAGATGAAACTAATTCCACGTTGTGAAGGCATAGAGTAATTTAAATAATATCCCTACGCATTAAGCAGTTTTCTGGTCCATTGTTGACTAGATAAAGTTACCCATAGATGAATAAGATGTTATTGTCATACTGGAACTCGGCTTTAACGTACCTTATAATGCAGGCGCAGCCAATTAATGCGATACAGAACAGTGCCACAACCAGGACACCCAAACCAATGATGAGACTGACGGACAGCACTGTATTATTAGAAGAAATACAATACAGTTGGGTTACATTCAACACTGACATCATTAATATTGATACGTACTGCAGGTCTTTGAATCGTTTTCCATATATTGATTCATAAGATACACACAAGAACAATAGCAATACTAACATGAACCGAATGGGAAAAAAATTTAATGAATTACAGTATTATGTTCGTCTTATGATGATGAAGTCGCACACTATGACTTTATCCTGATGGACATTTTGTGTAAAGTATGTCTAACCAATGGCCATACAATACGTGAGGGAATGCTTTCCAAAACTACTCACACGGAGATATGGTCCAAGGGTCTGCCGGTTCCGCGTTAGTGACTCCAACTATAAGGAAAATTAATCGCAATCCAGTGGCACTGAACGTTGAATGAACTATAAATGATGACACATTTAACGTTAAGCAGTTGCTAAATTAGGCAATTAGGTAGTCCGCGATTACTGAGTAGACGAAATAGTAGCACAGATACTCACCGTCAGCCGAGCAGTTGCCGACCACGCCCCTCCAAGTGTTGCCTTCACACTTCAGATGCCAGGAGTGTGCACTCCACTCGCAGCCAATCACAGCCGTGCTGCCGTTCCGCTTGTACCAGGCATTAGCTGGAGGTGTCATATCCGGGCACCCAATAACTGGGGAACAGAAGTACGAAACGATACGATGCAGCTAGCCATTAATGGCATGCCTGCCAATGTCTATACCATGTCTATAGCAACATTATGATTATCGGGAGAACAATGAAATGAATGATAATACCTGTATATTGAAGCAAAAACGCGGATTGCAAATCACGCTGTTGAGTCGATAATATCTGCATGACCACGTGGTTGGACGACGACACGTGGATCGCTCGTTCCCTCGCCATCCCTCCACACAGTGTCTGGTTGATTCCGAGGCCGGGTTCACTGATGTAGCCATATGGCTGGCATTTAGGTTGAGTCACTGCTCGGCCCTCATCTGTCCATCCGAAGTCAGTCATAGAGATGCTGACGCGTTGTCCTGGTGACGCGCTAATGACCCATGGCGATGTCAGTCCGCCACAGCCCGACTCCTCTATCACGTAGCTGGCCAATGTACCTTGGACAGATGTAAGTTCTGTCTTTCCATCTGCGCGACAGTTAGAGGCGTCCGGAGCGGTGGCTGTATATCATATACAAGTAATAGCGTTCACTGTTAATACATATCCATACATACAATATATGTTTTGTCCGAGACAGGTGTCATCGTTTTTTAAATGACCACGCAACTCGTCACACGTCTAGATCATGATAGTTTCATGGCCGAGATGATCTAATCTTGAAGAAATATTTGCTTACGTGTTTTCCCATTCAAATATTATTTTACAGAATTAATATGGGATAATTTTAAATTGCTCGTTTCGTTTCATCCATGAGAGTATCGCCGTTCTTATACTCATTGAAAGGAGAACCAATACTTACTCCTTGTACAAGTGTACTCAACTTCCATGTAGGACGAGAGGTCAATAAGACATGTTCTACTGGCAAATAGCTCTTCATTCCAACTTCCAACGAATACGTCGCATGATGGCTTTCCAGAACAGCATTTGTCAAAAAGGGATAGCACATCACTGGAACATCCTAAGTAACCCAGGTCAGTTGTCACACAGCGGCCCAGCCTCATCCTGCCGTAGCGGGCAGACTTCATCACCATCACCTGACCGCTCTCACACCGACCGTTGAATGTTTCGGAGTTGCAAATTTCCAGAAGTTCTGCAAGAAAATTTACCGTGTGGGCGCCTTAAAATTACTTTAAATTGACACCTATATTTGCGGCTGTACAAGTCACACATTAAGTACACTCTGTATTTCATTGAACGGCTCTGGAGTGCTGTTAATAATGAATAAATACCATCATAATAGTGTTTTTTTATGCGATAAGGCTTTACCTATTTTGTCAAAATGAGTACAACTAAATTGACATTGGAGCCTCATATATATGGCAAGTAGTGCAATTATCATAATTGATCTAGTAATAAATCCACTGACCGGAATTAGTGCCTTGTAAGATAGATGTAAGCCAACAGATGGCGAAGAACAGAGGCGGTAGTCTCAGAGATGGAAGCATCATTCCTGCGATTAAACATAGCCCATGCAGGTGATTATTGACGCCACACAATGAACAATATGGTATAATAGCAATAAGGATAACGATGGAATTGGTTTGCTAATATTGTTGTCCGGCCGAGGATGTTTTCCATCGCACGGCTACATATTCCAATTAGATGGGCGGATCTCTAGATAAGCTAGGCTAGTTAAATAGTTCGTGGCCTTGCCAGCCAACCCCCAGTGCAGTTATATATCGTCGGTATCACACATTAAGAAAGAAGCATGTGTCGCTGGCTTATCCAGGTTGTGGATAAAACATATGTGCCGAATAACGTTCGACATATATAACATGCGGCAATTCGTTGCTATTCTTTTTCGAACAAACAGGCACCAAATGCTCTGTGTAATAGCTGTACATGGCAAACCATAGTAGCAGCACGTTATGACTGACCCACGGGGGACCACTGCTGGCGTTGCGATCGATAGCACGGTAATGTTAGCATGGCGTATACGGCCTAAATATGTGTTTTACAAGAGCATTGCTTACCTGCCTTTATTCCCGATCATTGACTGAATGAGGGTGATCATTCATGTTGCATGTAACCGATGTGGTTCAAGACTTTAAACGAAAATGACGCGGTGACAAGCGCACTCCCATTTCCATGTCGCCATTTTGCTTTTGTCTCCCCGCAGCAGCGCTATTTATAGAAATGACGTCATTATGACACTACTCTGCACAAAAGCTCGTGCGCGTAGGCGAAAGGTAAAATTGGAATTTACTCCACATCATAACGAGCTCGCGTGCATCCGAGACCTGTTTTGTATTCATTTACTGTTGAAGATTATTTACGCAGCGGGATTTTTCTTTCGCCACGTGATAAGGGTATGATTCACATTTTTGCAAAAAAGGGAGGGGGGTGAGTCCGTACTTCCTGAGCCCCCACCCCTGGATCCGCAACACTCCATATCCTTCGTATTATTCGGTAGATGGCGTTATATTCTAAGCACATTTTGACACAAGAAGTATGTTATTGGAGTGACGCAACATGTGTTATTGATGTTGGTGCTAGCTTATAAATAACAGACGTGTGTTGAAGCGGTGTTATGTCTATGGCCAGCATGTAGATAACATACATATACGCGACAATACATTGATATGATTTATTACAAAAATGCCGATAATAGCATACAATTCCTCGTATAACATGGCATTTTACGGGGAGCTTGCGGCGAGTGGTGAAAATAATAACAGATTCAACTTGGCGTGTAAAGATTTTAGTAATTAAAACTATAATAAACTACGAAATGTTGAATATAACTATATAAAAAGGAGGGCTGGATGATTCAAAGCGATATTCTAGTGTCGGGGTGGGTGGGAGGTCCGCACGATCCGGTCCTGAAGGATTGAGCAGTTGCGTCTTGATCCAGTGCCTGCCTGCGTGGCCGGTCGGCCAAGCTGGTGAATTTCGGCCACTTGGAGCGTCCGCGCGGGGGTGTTTCACAGTGATTGTCTATTGCACCTCAATGGGCACGCGAAGTGCACGCTGTGATCAGGAGGGAGCCATGGTTAGAGGTCGGGCAGGGGTGATCGGAGAGGATATAGGGTTGAGGCCGAAAAATGATAAGAAACACCGCTTGCCTTCATAATTCTACATTTTACAGAAGTAGGAGTTAGTACATCATTATCGATAACTAATACTCATCACATCAAAGACAGGTACAAATGAATCGGTATTGGCATATCGAAGTGCAAAAACAATTTGAGTGAAATCGTACCGTACAACAACAAAGCGCAATATATCTGCATGGGCACTAGACTAACTGGGCATTGAGCTGATAATGTTTACGACTACTGATGCAGACACGTTTTAGGAGGTTGTCACTATTCATGCAGCATTATACGCAAAAAGACTGACCAGAGCATGCGGCACATCTTCAACACTACTATGATGACTAGTACATGTTAACACTACTATTAATTACTCATTAATGACAGCACTTAGACAATTGGACAAAGGCCCTGATTATTATCATGTTTCGCCGCAATATCGATTACATAGATTGATAGTTCAGGATCCACTACTAAGGATATATGTTTGTGTTTTTTGTTTGTCCTCCTCGCTCTTCTTCAATAGTTATCGATGCTGTGGCCGCCCATCGCGGACCCGTCCTTGTACACCTGTAGTGTTCCTGGACGGGTACCTCGGCCAGACATGGCGGTAAAGTTGTCAGACACTCCCGTCAAACCCCTGCCTACTTAAGGACGAGAAGTAGATGTCAATCTGGCCATCTGCCGGTGTGGGTTCGACTGGGTTTTGAGTGGAGGTCGCACTATCACTCATGTTGGCCGATGTTGGCCCTAGGTACATTTTCTTAGCTACATCTCATTATTCTTTCTGAGGCAAAGTTACCCATCCCAGCTCGTTGTCAAAGTAACGGTCGGTGCCCGCCCAGTAGGTGTCGGTGCTGTAGTCACTTCTACTCATCGTGGACCCATCCTTGCACACCTGGGGAGGTCCTGGCAGGGTGCCGCGACCAGACATAGTGACGGAGTTGTCGGTGACCCCAGTTGCGCTCTGACCCTGCTTCGGGATGGGCAGCGGAGTCTCCCAGATGTGAATCAGGTCATCTGTTGGTGTGGGTTTTACTAGATGTAGAGTACAGGCTGCACTTTGCCCCATGTTGCCACCGCCGTCGACTTGACCGGGGTGGATCATGGGCACCGGTCTGCCGGGGTGGTAGAGGAAGGCCTGCTGCTGGTCTGTCGGCTGGAATCCGGACGATGTCCTCTGATCCCCATGTCTTTGATTCCTTCAATATAACATACAAGATTGAAATATTACCGCAAAGAATTTGTGTATGTACCATAACCATAGTACAAAATAGAAGCCTTTAATTTGCGACATACGTTTGTATGAGGAAAGCAGCTTTACAGCAAATATCTCAACTTATAGTTTCTTGATACAGTTTAAGTACACATATAACAAATATGGCTTGGTTATGAAGTTGTCACCGGAAGACATTACATTGCAAAAATCTAGAATGTCGCCGTATTTTAGATCTTTTCCAGATATATACTTAAGTAACTGAAAAGGGCATTCCATCACAATATGAAACTGGTCTTCAACTTAATCGAAAATCATTTGTTTCCAGTGTTTACATGTTACGACATCGTTTCGTGTCTTATTGTTGAAGGACATTCAGCTTCGGATTAACGTACCTCAAGATGCATACACAGCCAATCAGAGCTACGCAGAATAGTACAACAACCAGTACGCCGAGACCAATGATGAGGCTCACGGACAGGACTGAAGTAAAGAAACCCGAAAGGAATATTGTGTATCCTAATATATTGCATTGAGAAATTACATTAGTTACATTGTCATGTGACTTAATTTCTTAGTTTGCGTAATATCGCAAAGCATAGTTCCTGGGTTTTGTTCAGGGTCACTTTGGGTTGTTATCACGCTCCATTGAAATTTTTCATCGTATTTACCCGTTGTAATCACATTTATTATTTCAAAGTTACACCAGGGGATACTCACGTGGGGACATTGTCCAAGGTTTCTTTGGTTCATTGTGTGTGGCGCCGGCTGTATATATAAGAGAGAAAGAGAGTATGTAACATTAGATTATATGCGTTTTTATTAAAGGCTATATAGTGAATTAGCCTTAATGTTGCGAATGTTTAAGCACTAAGTTCTATGGGACGCACACGTTTCGCTCACTGTAACGCATATTAACATAAATCGGCAGGCTTGTTCTAAATGTAGTGATACATGCTCCCAGGCTATACATTAATCACCCAGGAAATAAAATATGTATCTGGAGGTACCGGGAGGACAAAACAAAACACCGCAAACAGATTGTGAAAGGATCTTATTCCAAGTTTGCACTCACCACCACTGGAGCAGTTGCCGACCACGCCTACCCAGGAGTTGCCTTCACACTTCAGGTGCCAAGAGTGTTCACTCCATTCGCAACCAATCACAGCCGTGCTGCCTTTCCGCTTGTACCAAGCATAGAGGGGAGGTGTCATATCAGGACATCCGACAACTGGCAAGAGCAAACATCAGAATTGAACATCTACGTTTCCATCTTGACGACATAACAGTATAATTGGCATGATAGTTTTACAATAATAACATGTTATTTGGCGGCAAACTCTTATGGCAGTCACTCGACAACATGTGTGGAGACTTGTCAGTGTATAGGTTCACGAAAATTGCACATTTTGATAACATGATATCTGACGTTGATGGAAGTACCTGAATAGTGGAGCAAAAACGCAGATTTTAATTCACGCTGTCCTATGGTTAGGATTTGGATGGCCACGTGGTTGGATGATGACATGTAGACGTGTCTCTCCCTTGTCAGCCCTCCACATATTGTCTCGTTGATGTCGAGACCAGGCTCACTGATGTAACAATACGGTAGGCATTTCGACGGGGCCAACGTCTCACTATCATCTGTCCACCCGAAGTCAGTCATGGAGATGACGACACGTTGCCCAGGTGAGGTTGTAATGACCCAAGGCGACGGCAACCCGCCGCAACCCGACCCGTCCGTTACGTGGCTGGCCAATGTGCCTTGTTCAAACGGAAGAACAGCTTTTCCGTCCTGTCGACATGTATTAGCGGCAGGGGAATAGGCTGTAAAATACATATGTCAACATTATTTTGTATGAAATAAAGGGCCTGGGTGAATTACTTGAGGTATTTTATGGATGAAAAGACCGGATATTAGATAATTTACGAAGGCTGGGGACTCGAAACCGGATGGCTTCGCCAGACCCCGTGAATGTAAAGTAACTATTATCGATCCAATGTTTCCGATGCATATTGGCGGTCATTCAATTTGACCCATTCATGGCGATAGTTTTGCAGAAGCAAAGCAACATTCTATATTCATTGCGGTATGGGTGTTTTAAACATACATCGTTAGTTAAGCGTATACTGCAATATAAGCGGTTTTAGCCTTGAAACTCATCACTGAAAACACGACTGATTAAAAACTTACTTCTTATGCAAGTGAAATCCAGTTCTATGTATGACGAAAGGTCAGCGATGCAAGTTCGTCGGGAAAAGAGTTCTTCATTCCAACCTCCAACATATACGTCGCACGATGGTTCACCAGAGCACCACTCATCAAACAATGACAATACATCTGTAGAGCATCCCAGGTAGCCCAGGTCGACCTTCACACATCGACCCAGCCGCATCCTGCCGTAGCGGGCAGACTTCATCACCATCACCTGGCCTCTCTCACACCGACCCTCGAACGTAGTTGAGTCACATACCTCATGGATTTCTTGAACACAATAACATTTTGATCATTACCACGGCATTATCTCTTGGATGCTGCAACCAAATCGAGATTCAACAAGCTTCTTTTGAATCTTCTTTCCATTGATCATTTAATTACTTTGGTTAAATAAATGAAATGAACTCTAAAATCTGGAACTAAAAGTATGTGCCCAACTCTCAAAGTTTAGCAGTTTTACCATGATCACGCATGTCATGACATATCTACTGACCTGAATGTGTGCCTTGTACGGCAAGCATCAGCAATAAGAATTCAAGGAACAGATAAGGCGGCCGCCTACCCGGAAACATAATTTCTGCAGCAGAGGATAGCATGCGTATGAGAGCCAGTTTGGCTTATATCGTACATCAATTTGGTCGATAATGCACGATCGTTTAGATGTCAGGAAGTGGTGGACCCATCGTTATTAATCTTTGTTAATGATAATAGAAGGGCGGAAATATGATGCATGATATGTTCTACTCCAGACCATTTAATTATGCAATTGACATTATTTATTCAATTATCCAGTAACATTAAATAATGGATAGATACCGAGGTATATCTAGATAAGCGCTTACTTGGCACTACGCTGATATTAATAACTGCCCCTATATCATCGACTTCAGAACCAGTTCAGACGCGGTACAGCTATCTATTACTATTACACAGTTGGAAACATAATAATGCATATTAGATATTGTTCTATAGATATATATGCGAAATAGATGAGATAAGTACCAAGCCCATAATGTGAATGAGTTATGCAAGAACAGACCAGATCTTGAGTCGCTTTGCGGGGTACGTTATGACCAATCCAAACACTACCATCCCGTTGGGTAAGGCCTAAGCGATCAATAGCACGGTGTTCGGTGTGTACATGTTTACGTGGGGCACACTTCACAGTTAGTCGTTTTCTAATCGTCTGTCTTACCTGGTTTGATTCCCGATCGTGTACTATATGCCCGATAGAAACTGTCGAATCCAGGTATCCCCTGTGACTAACAGAATTACATGCAACCTTCACAGTGACAAGTTGGCTGGCATTTCCATGTCGCCATTTTGCTTTTGTCTCGCCACTATTTATAGACGTGACGTCATTGGAAGTGTACTCCGCACCAACGCCACGGCGCGCGACGCGCAGGCTACGTTTACATAGAGTCCGTGGCTGCTATGTATCATAATGCCCTCGCGGGTGGCCCGTTGTATGGCTTTTATATACATTGTTTGCTACGTATGTTGATCCTGTTTCAGAGTTCATCTTTATAACGTGTGCATTACTTTCCTGCTTCTTTGTAAATGATGAAGCTACGTTCCTGTTAATTCCAGCGCCAGCGCTTATTCGTGCTTTCCCTGGTGAAAATTCAGCAACGCAATGTAAAATAACAAAGCCGCACGATGAGAATGTCTTTATATTATTACATCGAGATGAAAAACATGTCTTCAGCAATTTTTTGATAGTTTTCGCGAACCACCGGTCATGAGCTCAATCGAATTGTGGCCCTATCAAATTGAATTTGTACACAATGAAACAGGAATCATTTAATGTACAGTGCCCAATCTGTGATTATATAACAACGTGTCATGAATTGTGATATTGTTGAATATGTGCGGTCGTCAAATATTTCAAGAATGACAAAGCACAATAATACCAACACATTCAAAAATGGGCACATCCATAATAATGCACATTTATTTCATTCATATGCAGGCAATATAAATACAGCATCACCACCATACACAACTCATTCCAGGCATAGTATCGCAGCATAAAAACAACTTGAAACATAGAGTGCACGAACACGTAAGCAAGAGCTTTTATTATATAAATTATAGAGCTCAGTTAAACGTAAACCGGTGGCACAGTGGTACCACGTAACTTCTATGAGAATAAATCATTTATGCCTATGTATCACAGGAAATGAAAAAAACTCGTTAAGAATATGCTAGGCATAGAAGGAAACAAATAGAGTGGGAAATAACTAGACATTAACTATCACACATACATTGCGGACAAATTATATGTTGTCATCTTACTAAATACGATACATTTTCAAGCACAATTTGAGTTAAGTAGCCTACTATATCTACACTAGCTATCATATTTACTTCAATACTTGTAAATAGAACGCTGGCAAATTTGAAACATGCACAATTGTCCCATAATGAGACCCCCGGTCGCATAGAAATGCTAGTCGGTTTGATGGGGCTGCAAACATGTCAAACCGCTAACTCGACCATAACATTTAAGGAACGCTGTTCTTTGTACGATGCAACTTAAATGGTTTCTCTTAGTATACACCTAGCATTAGTTAACTACTTCTCTTTGTGACTAGTACCCATAGCGCACACTCTGCGCTGTGATTAGGTTCATTTGCAATCAAGATCGTAGACTGCCCAATGGCTGGCAAATGTGATTAGCTTCATTTGCAATCAAGATCATAAACTGCCCTATGGATAGCAGGCATATGGTTAACATGAATACCATTAACTATACACAGGTGTTTAACATGTGAAAGCAAATGACGTTTTACTGTTTTGGGGGCATGCTGACCCATCCCAGGTCGTTGTCAAAGTAGCGGTCGGTGCCCGCCCAGTAGGTGTCGGTGCTGTAGTCACTTCTACTCATCGTCGACCCATCCTTGTACACCTGGGGAGGTCCTGGCAGGGTGGCTTTACCTGACATCGTAGTGGAGTTGTCAGTCACTCCAGCCGAGCTTTGATTCTGCTTAGGGATGGGCAGCGGTGTCTCCCAGATGTGGATTAGGTCATCTGTCGGTGTCGGTTTGACCAGGTGTAGCGTGCAGGCCGCCCTTTGCCCCATGGTGTCCCCGTCGACTTGACCGTTGTGGGTCATGGGTACCGGTCTGCCGGGGTGGTAGAGGAAGGCCTGCTGCTGGTCTGTTGGCTGGAACTGGGACGGTTGTCCCTGGCTCTTCGATCTGTGTTTTCTTGATCAAATACGAATACAAAAACATAAAATCACAAAACGGCTATCACAGTGTGGGCATCTGCGATCAGGCATACATGCACACCTTGGTATACACTGATTTCACCATGGCTGGTTTCAGACTATAAGGAAATTGAATTTTCGCGGCATGCCGAATACAGAATGCATTGAAACATTGCATCCTCTGCTTTTAACTGCTGAGACTCCGTTATATCCCGGTTGTCGTCTACTTCCCCATTGCTTCTGCGTTCTCGCCCCAAACACACATTGACAGGATAAGTCTGACCCATGAAGTATGGCAAGTTGAATGTCAGCAATTGCTATCTTGATAATTGAGTAACACAGCAAGGTTGATTACTGACGGGGTACTAATTACCTCAAGATGCATATGCAACCAATCAGCGCCACGCAGGAGAGAACAACCACGAGGACTCCCAGACCGATAATGAGGCTCACGGACAACACTGCAATTGATATCAACAGCACCAGTGGTTAGAATCTAGTTTTGATCCATGAATTGCCGTGATATATGTCAGTAACGAACTATATATTTATCGTTTGATACAATAAAGAATTACTGAAATCGCTCAGAAATTTGCTTCGGCCAATTTCGCACTACGTTTGATGTATTCTGCGCGATCGTTCCATGCAGATCACTGACTTGTCAGATTGGAAATGACGTTTGTTTCCTGTTACACAATGAAAACAAATCCCACGAAGTACACATCTTCAACCAGAGTGGTAGCAGCACAATACTGACATGGAGAAATCGTCCATGGGTTCGTCGGCTCGGTTTGAGTAACGCCCACTGTAAAGACAAGCCCACTAACGATATATTAATTGCCAATCCAGAGTCTTAACTGAGAACTGAATTCATATTTGGGAAAAACGATTTATAATACAGAGATTATTTAATTCTACGTCATTTATTATATCTCCTTATGTTGTTATCAGTGTGCATTTACTGTTAAAACAGTGGTATTAAAATCCTACTATCAAATGCATATAAATAAATCATGATATTCAGTTGGCACTCTTTGGTAAAAGCCACAACATCGGCGTTTAGGAAAAGTATGTGATGCCAAGCTTGGCCTCACCTCCGCTGGAGCAGTTGCCGACCACCCCCACCCAGGTGTTGCCTTCACACCTTAGGTGCCAGGAGTGTTCACTCCACTCGCAGCCTACCACAGCCGCGCTACCGTTCCGTTTGTACCATGCATGGGCCGGAGACTTCATATCTGGACAACCTATAACTGGGTATTCAAACAACGCAGACTTGAAAAGACTGATACACTCCTGAGCGGACTCTACAAGAACATATATTCACTTGTGGTGACATATTGGAGTATCACGAATTGAACAATTTTAAGCCATTCACGAACTACATCGAGTAAGCATTATGAGGTTTAGAACCATGACGACAGATACGTAAATTTACCTGAATATTGAAGCAGAAACGCAGATTTCAATTCTCGCTGTTGAACAGGTATCAACTGTATGATGACGTTGTTAGACGAGGACATGTAGATTTGTCTCTCTCTAGACATTCCTCCACACAGTGTTCGGTTGGCTCCGAGACCAGGCTCGCTGATGTAGCCATACAACGGACATCTTGCTTGAGTGAGCGGTTGACTCTCTTCCATCCAACCGAAGTCAGTGATAAAGATTTGGACATTCTGTCCAGGAGATGTTCGCAGCACCCACGGCGTCGATAGCCCTCCACAACCCGTATCGTCCACCACGTGGCTGGCCAATGTGCCTTGAGCAGCTGTAAGTTCTACTTGTCCATCTGCGTGGCATTTAGCAGCGTTGATGCTGGCGACTGGAAATGGCAAAGTACAATGTTACCTTGGTATTAGATTGCAAATAACGTATTCTCCGGATAACACTATGCAGCATATGATAACATACCGAATGTGCCGTCAATATTGAATTTCATTCAACTTTTCAGGTCAGGAATTATGTATGAAAATAGGATATGTGCGACGTTTATGTTCAACTAAGGTAATAATTGTTACCCGTGCTTTTCGCTTCCTGCCTGCATAGCGTCGCAAACGGCCATGCCGAAACCAGATTCCTTGTTTAAATCAATTCCCAGATTCCCATATTCCAGTTCCCAGCTGAAAATATTGTAACGACACGCGTTCGTCAACTGTACAGTCGTAGTAGACGCGGGAGTCCTTATCTCAATGAGTTGACCAGTTTGCTGCCGATTCATGACCTTCATCGTGACTTACCTCTAATGCAAGCAAACTCCACTTCCATATGAGACGAAATATCAACAACGCACGTTCTTCGGGCAAACAGTTCTTCGTTCCGACTATCCACGTTGACCTCACATGATTGCTTGCCGGAGCACCATCCGTCAAACAATGACAATACGTCGCTGGAACATCCTAAGTAGCCGAGGTCGAGCTTCACGCAGCGCCCCAGCTTCATCCTGCCGTAGTGTGCAGATTTCATCACCATCACCTGGTCATTGCCGCAACGACCCGAGAATACCTCTGAGTCACACACTTCACGCGTTTCAAAGATATCTGCAATATGTTTCGTGTCTCATAGTAACCTAATTATTGCAATGCATTACCCAAATTGGCGGAAGTTAATGCCCCCCTATTCTGTATTTGCTTTCCAATGCCATACTATGTTTAGAGGTGGTTTAGTCCATTTATTTCAAGAATAATACCATCGTTTATTTGCGCAAGTTGTATGCAATATATGGATGTCTACTAAGGTTATCTTGTGAACACTGGCTCTCTTCAACGTAAAAACTCCCGTTGCCCCATAAACGCTACACCGGGGCAATAGCTCAGGAGATTGTAAGATACCTATATTACGACGCCTCTACTTAAAATTATACCCCAGAAACACATGCTTGTCGCGGAACGCTTTCTATTATAATAATAGTGTGGTTAAGATCGTCAAAATCTCCCATTTCAGAGGAATATTATATGACGTAGCAAAGAATGCGCCTTTTGTCATGGAACCGTGGTCTTAGAAAGAAGACGGAATTCGTCGCTCGACTTACTTGAGGTGATGCATTGGATCAGACAGCATGTGGCCAGAAGGAGATAGCTTAGGCTCACGAGAGGAAGCATTGTCGCTGCGGTAATAATGATAAGTGATATATCATTATGTGCGGCTTAGTCATCTAAATATCTAAATAAAGGAGATAAAGGGCTTGTTAGCAAATGATCAAACCTTAGGTATGCCAGACGCATGTCTATATGTATATATGTACAGATATTGTGATTATAGGTACATTATAATACACCAACTCAATATCCTCTGCTATCCGCCTTGGAATGTCTACATACTCAGAAGATTAATGAGGCACTTTTAGAAGTAGGCCTGCGCCTTTTAGACAATTAAACGAGACTCGACAATGCGTGGAAAACTATGTCCGCAACAACCATAACTTGAACGGCGAACAGCGAACAGCGATGGGGCACGTTATGACAGAGCAGTCCGCAGCAAGGCTGCATGAATCGACGATCAATAACATGGCGTTTTCTATCAGTTAGTATACACGGTGTTTACTCCATGCACAACAGTCATGTCGGTACAGAGCTTACCTGATTTGATTCCCGAGCGTCTTATACCTATCATGTCGGCAATTATAAACCAAAGTACCCGTCGTGTTGGATAGAATCACTGAATGAACGCGCAGTAACAAGCACACTTCCATTTCGATGTCGCCATTTTGCTTTTGTCTCGCCTCGGGAGTGCTGTTTATAGGCGTGACGTCATTGCTGTACTCCTCAACATCACAGCCCGGGCGCGTGTTTATCGAGCCAAAATCAGGCCGTGTTGAATACCACTATGTATCATAATGCACTCTATGGTAGGGCCATACATTTTGCCACAAAGCCTGGACAAATTATGAACTACATCATAGACATATTTCTGAAAAAGGCTGTTGAGTTCGGGTTAGGTCGCGTTAACAATTGGGATAGACTGGTTGAAGAAAGCCGAAATTGAGAACCTTTCCATCATGAAATTAGTTGTAATTGAGTGTCGTTACGGGAGGCATTTCCGTGTATTTTCCGCATGCATAAAATTGGTAATTAAGTTATTTGACAGGGAGAACCATTAGTCAGTGGGTATAATAGTGCCGTATGATTCCAAACGGGTGTGCCGTAGGGAAATAGCGTTTCAGCAATTATTTTTGGGCATTGATGTCAATCATGTTGCAGGCTGCAAAAACTTCTGTGCATTGGGCTCCGTAAGTGTCGCACTTTTCATAGAGCAATGAACGTAGTGTGATAATTAATATTGTCTTCTATCGACTGACCATATATTATATCTTCTATTGGTTCGCAAATTCATAGTCAAAATCATTTTTGACTTTTGAGGGTAATACAATAAAATGTCGGCCATGTTGTGTAGCAATATTACCATAGATAAGGTCTTGCGAAGTAATGATGATACCGCCATTGCGGCAACAATAAACGTTTATTAACCCATACGGTGTTCTCGCTTGAGTGGAAAAATCATATATATGCAGAAATATTAACTTTCACACAGGCTAGATCAAAATCATTCACCGCTCGCAATCATTGTGCTAAACATTCGTCAGCGTTCCAACAGCTATTCTGTTGTTTACTGTTGACAATTTTCACTAATACAGAAATTGTATTATGATAACATGTAGTTCGATAACTTTGCGACATGGAATCACAATGGTAATAGAAGAAATCGTTCACATGTTGTTATTTGAGAACATAGTCTGTAACATATATTAGTTGTCATATATAGTAACAATGCGGAATACGCGTTTTAATAAATATGCTCGTGACAGAAGTAGACGGGGCAGTTTTAACTAGGAACCCTCACATAATAAGCAGTTACACTTAGGTGGATAACAACAATCAGACCAGCATATTTACAGCGCATATGTACCGCGATGCGATGAATGCATGCATCTAAGAAGCGACATGTGAGTATATATTATGGGTATAGTCTATTAGCGCAAGCGAGGCTTGAAAGAGCCGCGGAGACAAACCACAAATACAACATTGTATTATACGCTAAACACGGGCTAAATGATAGAAAATAGAAGAATAGAAATAGAAAAAGACATAGATGCACACAATCATGGTCCTTGTAACAAGACGCCAGTAATATGTACATGACATTGTACCGTTCCATTTTGCCAGAATAGTTTTTTGCGATATCATGGGGACAATACCACGAAAGCATACCGGAAATACCCTTATTTCTATAACAACCGTTAAAATGCGACATGGACAATGGTCAGTCGCTCCTTCGTAGGCATGGTAACCCATCCCAGACGGTCGGTGCCCGCCCAGCAACGCAAGTGCGTCTTATACGCGTTTGACAGCATACATTGTCCAATTAAGCAGTCATCTTACTGCTTTGGCGGCATGTTAACCCATCCCAGGTCATTGTCGAAGTAGCGGTCGGTGCCAGCCCAGTAGGTGTCGGTGCTGTAATCACTTCTACTCATCGTGGACCCATCCTTGTACACCAGGGGAGGTCCTGGTAGGGTGCCGCGACCAGACGTCGTGGTGGAGTTGTCAGTCGGTCCAGTCGAACTCTGGGCCTGCTTAGGGTTGGGCAGCGGGGTCTCCCAGATGTGGATCAGGTCATCTGTGGGTGTGGGTTTGACTAGGTGTAGAGTGCAGGCCGCACTTTGCCCCATGTTGGCACCGCATTCGACTTCACCGGGCTGGATCATGGGCACCGGTCTCCCGGGGTGGTAGAGGAAGGCCTGCTGCTGATCTGTTGGCTGGAACCCGGACGGCTTCCCTTTGGGCGTTGATATTCGGCTTCTTTGTTGAATAGGAAGAAATAATTCATCAATATAATTTATTCTCCTAATAATATACGTCAATTGAATGGCTTCCATAATGCGGAAACTTCCGATACAACCGCTTTGTGATGCCATATAAATCTCCTAATAATATAAATCGATAGAATGGCTTCCATAATGGGGAAACTTCCGATACCACCGCTTTATGACGCCCTGTAAGTATAGATCTATAGTCTTGCAGTTTTTCACGCTTATCATATTCTTTGGATAGCGCCTACCATATATCCCCAACATAGTGCGTTAGATTTAAAATGATGATTACCTAAGGATGCAGACACAACCGATGAGCGCCACACAGAAGAGGACCACAACGAGGACACCGAGACCAATGATGAGGCTCACGGACAGCACTGCAATTCAATAGCATTTCTACAATCAAATTCCAATACCTATACAATACCAATATATAGTGGTTAAGAATGTCATGCCCGCAATGTGTAGATTGATTAAGCAAGGCACCTATCGAACAGATCATGACTTTAACGTTTGCGTATTTCGCATTAAGCCGGGTTTCAATGTTAGCTTGATGTAGCTAGCATAGGACACCCTATAACTGTGTTCGTGTTACGCAATAGCATTGTGAAAGAAAATTTACTGACATGGAGAAATCGTCCACGGGTTAATCGGCTCAGTTTGAGTAACGCCCACTGTAAAGACAAACATATTGGTATAATTAATATATGCCTTTGGTTCTTCCCTTGCAGTTTTCGTTGTCATCTTAATCGCAAGCTACCTGCATATCAATTGTATTTTGCATATACTGACATCATATGTAACTATGCTACAACCAGACCTTCGATTAAACAGCAAAAATCCAGTATGTATATTTTGAACTGACCTCCACTAGAACAGTTGCCGACTACGCCCACCCAGTTGTTGCCTTCACACTTCAAATGCCAAGAGTGTTCACTCCACTCGCAGCCAATCACAGCGGCGCTGCCATTTCGCTTGTACCAAGCATTTGCCGGAGGTGTCAGATCAGAACATCCAATCACTGGGTAATTGAAAAGGAAGATTCGCTGAATATGACAGAGAACGCTTTTTCATATTAACTAAAGATGATTTACGGCAACGCTGTTGCATGCTTCACTAAAGATGGTATAGCGCACTGCATCTATAAATACGGATACACAGGTGAATATAACGCAAATTACAATGTAGTAATACATAGTTACCTTACAGGCAAGTAAGTGTCCAAATACACCGATTAAATATTCCTAATGCCACGAACCACGACAACAGAAGCATAGAACTTTACATACCTGAATACCGTAACAAAAACGCGGATTTCAATTCCCGCTTTTGAACAGGTATCAACTGTATGATGACGTTGTTAGACGAGGACATGTAGATCTGTCTCTCTCTAGACAGCCCTCCACACAGTGTCCGGTTGACGCCGAGGCCAGGCTCACTGATGTAGCCATATTGGCGACATTTTGTTTGAGTCAGCGCTTGACTCTCGTCCGTCCATCCGAAGTCAGTAATAGAGACCTGGACCCGCTGTCCAGGAGATGTTCGCAACACCCACGGGGTCGACAGCCCTCCGCAACCAGTATCGTCGACCACGTGGCTGGCCAATGTGCCGTGAGCAGCTGTAAGTTCCATTTTTCCATCAGCGCGACATCTAGCAGCATTGGCGGGGGCGACTGGAAATAGTGCAATTGGTGTATTCATATGATACACATTCGATGATTATGAGACATTGCATCATGTACTATACGGAACATGTCGTCAAATGTGAATTCCATCTGCATCACATGTTGGTAATTAATAGAAGTATTAACGTAATATTTGGTATTATGTGTGCAATGAACACTTTCTTCCATGGGTGACGGTTTCTGGTGACGATTACGAATGGCAAGATTGTTGCCGCATGAACGCGCATGGTTCTCATTTTGCGACACACACTTACCACTATTGCAAACAAACTCCACTTCCACGTAAGAAGACAGATCAGCAATGCACGTTTTCCTGGCCAATAATTCTTCGTTTCCGCTGTCCACGTCGACCTCGCAAGATGATTTACCGGAGCACCATCCGTCAAACAATGACAGAACGTCACTCTCGCATCCCAGGTAGCCCAGGTCGACCTTCACACAGGTCCCCAGCCTCATCCTCCCGTAGCGGGCAGACTTCATCACGATCAGCCGGTCATTGCCGCAGCGAGCCGAGAATACTTCAGAGTCGCAAACGTCAAGCGTTTCAAGAATGTCTGCAAAGCATATTGTATGATATTATATCTATTCCAATAAATGATTCCCATTTACAGAAGTATGGAATACCCCTCCGTGATATAATTGCACATGCCGGAACATGTTTGAAGTTGATATAATCGATACGTCTAAGGATTTCAAGATGATGATAATCTTCCGCCAACAATTTTTATGCGCGCAATATTATTGTTGTATGGATCCCGCGATCAATAATCCCTACAAATGAGCAAATGCTCGGACGGCTCTAAGATGCCTATATATACGACGTTTTAAGGTGCTATTCCTTTTCGGAACGTTGTCAAAATTGATCAACGGTGCCGAGATTGCCAACGTGGCAAGTTAAAACTGATCATGCAGATAAGGAGTTTTTCATTTGGAATCGCCATCTTGAAAGAATCAACAAGAAGGATGTCAGAGTTCGACTTACCTGATTTGGCGGCCTGGATCAGACAAAGTAGGACCAGAAAGGACGAATTTAAACTCACTGAAGTAGACATCACTGCGGGCAAAAAATGACTTGATAACAATGTGTGGGTCGTTTTATATCGGTATTTGTAAATATAGAATTGCATTAGACAAGACGCTTTTCAGTAAACGATAGTATGTGTATATATGCATATATATTTTGAGTATCAGGCCCTTCTTACACACCAAAATAGCATATATTTTATGATGTGATTTGCACACTTTATGCGATGTAATGTAGACTGCTGTAGTAATCTAATGGTGTCGCAATACATATTCGGAAATATTTGGGAGTGGACAAGGAAAAAAGTTGAATGCCAAATGTATGTCCAAGCGAGGATAAATTTTACGGCGAGCGGCGAGACCAGCTGCCTATTTTGGAGCACGTTATGACAAAGTAGTTTACAAGCTGCCGGGGCTGCATGGTTTCACGATCGATAGTACGGCCTTTTATAACAGGCAGTTTACAGGGCGATTACCTTATGCACTCCAGTCATGTTGGCATATCACTTACCTGTTTTTATTCCTGATCGTCTAATACGTATCAAGTTTGCACATACAAATCCAAAGAACTGTCACATTGGATATAATCACTGAACAAACGCGCAGTGACAAGTACACTTCCATTTCGATGTCGCCATTTTGCTTTTGTCTCGGCTCATCAGGGCTATTCATAGACGTGACGTCATTACTGTACTCCTCACCACCACAGCCCGGGCGCGTGTTTATCGAGCCAGAATCAAGCCGTGTTGAATACCGCTGTGTATCATAATGCACTCTATGGTGGGGCCATATATTTTGCCACGAAACCAGGATAATGTATAAAATACATCATCGACACATCTCTGCAAAAGGCTGTTGCGTTCGGGTTAGGTTGCGTTAAACATTAGGATCGACTGTTTGGAAAACGCAAAAATTGATTGCCATGCTATCATAACATGAATTGTAATTGAGTGTCGTTGAGAGGCCTTGCCGTGTAGTTCCTGCATACTTAAAAGCCGATGGGTATATACGATGTACTGATGATCAATGTCATTTAACCGGTTAATAATGTGCGAACTGCCAGTGAGGCTATCAGTGATGGCATCATCACACACCTTTGATATTATAAGCATGTTACAATGGTAATCACACTATTAACAACGATAACCATTAGTCAGTGGGCATAATAATGCCGCATGATTTCAAACGGGTGTATCGCAGGGACAGAGCGCTTCAGCAGTCACTTTTGGGTATTGACTTCAATCATGTTTGCAGGCTGCAAACGCCTGAGCACTGGGCTCTCGTAGGTGTCGCACTTTTCATAGTGCGACGAACGTAGTGTGATACATAATATTGCCGTCTATCGACTGACCATATATTATGCATGTACCTTCTGTTGGTTCGTAATTTCATTGTCAACACCATGTTTGACTTTTGAGGGTAATGCAATCAAATGTCGCCCATGTTATGTAGCAATAATACGTTAGATAAGGTCTTGCGAAACTGGAAAAGTAATGATGAATCCGCCATTTCGGGAACAATAAACGTTTATTAACCCATACGGTGTTCTCGCTTGAGTAGAAAAGTCATATACATGAAAAGCTATTAACTTTCACACCGACTAGATCACAATCACTCACTGCTCGCAATCAACGTGCTAAGCATTCGTCAGCGTTCGAACGGCTATTCTGTTGTTTACTGTGGAAAATATTCACTAATACAGATGATGACATGTTATGATAACATGTAATTCGATAAGTTTGCGACATGGAATCACAATGATAATAGAGGAAATCGTTCGCATGTTGTTATATGAGAACATAGTGTGTAACATATATGAGTTGTGACATATAGTAACAATGCGGAATACGCACTTTAGATAAATATGCACGTGGCAGAAATAGACGGCGCAGTTTTAACTAGGAACCCTTATATAATAAGTAGTTACACTTAGGTGGGTAGCAACATTCTGACCAACATATTTACAGGGCATATTCATCTAAGAAGCGACATGCGAGTATATATTATGGCTATAGTCTATTAGGACAAGCGAGGCTTGAAAGAGCCGCGGGGGACAAACACCAAATGCTACATACGCTAAACACAAACTACATGATTAAGAGGAAAAGACAATGATGCACAAAATCATGGGCCTTATGACTAGACGCCAGTAATATTTCCATACGCCGTTCCGTTTTGCCAGGATTTTTTTTTGCGATACCATTGGGACAATATCATGAAAGCATACAAAGGAGACTGTCGTTCTATATTACAACCGTTATAATGCGACATGGACAATGGGCAGTCGCTCCTTCGTAGACATGGTAGCCCATCCCAGGGCGTTGTTAAAGTAGCGGTCGGTGGCCGCCCAGCAACGTAAGTGTGTTTTATACGCGTTTGCAAGCATACACAGTTCAATTAAGCAATCGTCTTACTGCTTTGGCGGCATTGTAACCCACCCCAGGTCGTTATCGAAGTAGCGGTCGGTGCCAGCCCAGTAGGTATCGGTGCTGTAGTCACTTCTACTCATCGTGGATCCATCCTTGTACACCTGAGGAGGTCCTGGCAAGGTGCCTCGGCCAGACATTCTGGTGGAGTTGCCAGTCGGTCCAGTCGGACTCTGGGCCTGCTTAGGGATGGGCAACGGGGTCTCCCAGATGTGGATCAGATCATCTGTCGGTGTGGGTTTGACGAGGTGTAGAGTGCAGGCTGCACTTTGCTCCATGTTGGCACCGCCGTCAACTTGACCAGTGTGAGTCATGGGCACTGGTCTGCCGGGGTGATAGAGGAAGGCCTGCTGCTGGTCCGTCGGCTGGAACCCGGACGGTTTCCCCTGGGGCGTTGATATTCGGTTTCTTTGTCGAATAGGAAGAGATGATTCGGCGATATAATTTAATCTCCTAATGATATAAGTCAATAGAATGGCTTCCATAATGGGAAAACTTCCGATATCACTGCTGTATGATGCCCTGCTATACGTATTGTAGTTTTTGATGTTGAGCATATTCTTTGGATGGCGCCAACATAGCACATGCCGTTAAAAATTGTGACATTATTTACCTCAGGATGCAGACACATCCGATGAGCGCCACACAGAAGAGGACCACAACGAGGACACCGAGGCCGATGATGAGGCTCACAGACAGCACTGCAAATCAATAGCATTTCTAAAAACAAATTCCGATACCTATATAGTGGTTAAGAATGTCATGCCCGCAATGTGTAGATTGATCAAGCAAGGCACGTATCGAACAGGTCGTGACTTTAACGTTTGCGTATTCCGTATTAAACCGGGGTTTCAATGTTAGCTTGATGTAGCTTGCATAGGACAGCCTATAACTGTGTTCATGTTACGTTACTCAATAACGATTTGAAAGAAAAATACTGACATGGAGAAATCGTCCACGGGTTCGTCGGTTCAATTTGAGTGACGCCCACTGTAAAGACATATTGGCATAATTAATATATTTCATGTTTGTCATTTAATTGAATCCTCATAGGAAAAAAAAATGAACTAAATGCGCACTAGTCAAACGGAATTAAAGTGTATCTACTCACATATATGCGTGCGCAACTGATACTGACATTATATGTAGCTTTGCGTCAACCAAACCTTCGACTTAACAGAAAAATAAATATATCTAATATGTCTATTTTAAACTGACCTCTACTAGAACAGTTGCCGACCACGCCCACCCAGTTGTTGACTTCACACTTCAGATGCCAGGAGTGTTCACTCCACTCGCAGCCAATCACAGCCGTGCTGCCATTCCGCTTGTACCAAGCATTTGACGGAGGTGTCACATCAGGACATCCGATCACTGGGTAATTGAAAAAGAAGATTCGCTAACTAAAAAGGAGAGGGTTTTCTCTTGTTTCACTACAGATGATATACCGCACTGCACATATGCATACGGATACACAGGTGAATATAATGCATATTGCAATGTATTGAATAATCAGATATAGATTTAACTTACAGACAATTGTCCAAATACACAGAATAAATATCCCCAATGTTATGGCCCAGGACAACAGAAACATATAACGTCACATACCTGAATATTGAAGCAAAAACGCAGATTTCAATTCCCGCTTTTGAACAGGTATCAACTGTATGACGACGTTGTTAGACGAGGACATGTAGATCTGTCTCTCTCTAGAGAGCCCTCCACACAGTGTCCGGTTGTCTCCGAGGCCAGGTTCACTTATGTAGCCATACGGCTGACATTTTGGTTCAATCAGCGCTTGACTGTCGTCCGTCCACCCGAAGTCAGTGATAGAGATCTGGACACGCTGTCCAGGAGATGTTCGCAGCACCCATGGGGTCGATAGCCTTCCACAACCCGTATCGTCGGTTACGTGGCTGGCCAATGTGCCTTGAGCAGCTGTCAGTTCCACATGTCCATCAGCGCGACATTTAGCGGCGTTGGCGGTGACGACTGGAAAAGGTGCAATGTTTTACGGATAACAACATATTATGTTGCTCATGACAATAGACGGAACGTGTCGTCAATAGTAATGTCATTCAACTTTATAGATCAAGAATTATATATGAAATTACGTGTGTTGCATATGTTCAACTAAGTAATAATAGTTATTTGTGTTGTGCGTTGTGCAAGCCGGCATACCATCAGAGTCCATGATAACCAAACTAGAAACTATTTGAACAAGTTCCCAGTTGCAAAACACTTATAATTCTGAAAACAACATGCATTGATCTAAGCTACAGTCGACATAATTACAAGAGTCTATGTCTCAATGAGCGTGCTGATCTATGATCCTGGGTTCCTGATCATCGTGGTAACTTACCTCTAATGCAAGAGTACTCCACTTCCATATGAGACGAGATATCAACTACGCAAGTTCTCCTGGCAAATAATTCTTCATTCGCACTATCCACGCTGACCTCACATGATGGTTTGCCAGAGCACCATACATCAAACAGAGACAGCACGTCACTAGAACAGCCGAGGTATCCCAGGTTGAGCTTCACACAGCGACCCAGTCTCATCCTGCCGTAACGGGCCGACTTCATAGCGATAACCTGGTCATTGCCGCAGTGGCCCGAGAATACCCCAGGGTCGCACACTTCACGAGTTTCAAGGTTATCTGCAATATGTTCCGTATCTCATAGTATCTTAATTATTGCACTAAATTACCCCAATTGGCGAAAGTTAATGCCCTCCTATAATGTAGTTATGTAATTGCTTGGGTCATACAATACCAATTCGGTATTATGTTTTAAGTTGGCTTAGTCCATTGATCTAGCGACCCATAACCACTACACCGGGGCAATCTCCCAGAAGACTGTAAGATACTTATATTACGACCCTTTCACTTGAATTTATATCCCAGAAACATAAGCGTGTCTCGGAACCCTTGTCATTATAATTATTGTGTGGTTATTAAGATTGTTAAAATCTCCAATTTTAGAGGGATATTATGTGACGTAGCAAAGAATGCGTTTTTTGTTTTGAGACCGTGGTTTTAGAAAGATGACGGAGTTCGCCGTTCGACTTACTTGAGGTGGTGCATTGGATGAGACAACATGTGACGAGAAGCAGATAGATTGAGCTCACGACAGGAAGCATTGTCTCTGTGGTAATAATGAGACATGATATGTGATTATGTCCGGCTTAGTCTTCTAAACATCTAAATGAATGAGATAAAAGCCTTTCAATAAGTGATCAAGCGATAAGTATGTTTATTTTTATATGCGTACATATTGTGAGGATAGGCGCATTATTACACATCAAATCAATATGATCTGCTATCCGCTACGATGAAATGCCTACATGTTCGGAAGATTTTTAAGGTACTTTCAGAAATACATCTGCCCCTTCTATACAATTAAATGAGATTCGACGAAGCGAGAGAATATGTCAGAAGCAACCATAACTTGAACGGTGGAACGCGAGTCATGGAGGACGTTATGACAAAGCAGTCCGCAGGCGTGCAAGGCTGCATGAATCGACGATCAATAGCATGGCGTTTCTATCAGTGAGTATACACGGTGTTTATTTCGTGTACAGCAGTAATGTAGGCATATTGCTTACTTGATTTGATTCCTGACCGTCTAATACGACTCAAGCTGGCCAATTTAAGTCCAAGTATCCGTCGTGTTGGATAGAATCACTGAATGAAAGCACAGTGACAAGCACACTTCCATTTCGATGTCGCCATTTTGCTTTTGTCTCGCCTAGGCAGGGCTATTTATAGGCGTGACGTCATTACTGTACTTCTCGCCACCACCGCCCGGGTGCGTGTCTATCGAGCCAAATTCATGCCGTGCTGGCTGTTAATAGTTATCATAATGCGCTGCCAAGCCCACAGGAGGAACCTTTGCCGTCGTAGAACGTAGAAGGTGGGCACCCTTCCACCATGAAATAAAGTGTGATTAAATACCGTAATACATGTGTATTACTGCATGAAAAAAAATGTACCTCATATGTACGTGAAAAATAATGATGATTTATGAATAAAATTTGACATGTGTATAAATTTCCAAATGCCATTGGGGCGTTCAATGAACACATCCTCACACGTTTTATATTATTTGCCCATGGGCTTCTTCCGTCATTACATGTTAACAGAGATAGATTGCTGCAATAGACATTTACCTGATTGCATAACCGGACCCCAGATTATATCGGCCGCATGGCGAACCATTATCGCGCAAATGGCAGGAAACACCATACATTTTCCAGAGAGAGAATATGTTTGCTCTTAATATAGGTAACATAATTGGCTTGTCAACTTCAGATCGCTAATTTTATTGATTAAAAGTGTTATTCATTAAGATAAACAAAAATGCTTTTTGATTACAACAATGGCGTGTCAAATAGAAAGCGCGCTTAATAAGGTACTTTTGGGCGTTGGACATACATATAGAGACATGCGCATTATAATATAATATATGCGCTCGTTGTGCCAACAATAAGTTAGATATGTACTTCTTTATCTTTATATGCAAACAATAATGGCGATATTACTATTGTCGGAACAACAAATGTTTATTGAACCATATGGTTTCTACGCATGAGTGTACATAAATGTTATACATATGAAGCCTTTGATCGTTCACACAAAGTAGATCTGCCAACCGCAAGACGTACGAAATCACGGTACAAAACAGCCGGTCAGTTTTCTATTCCATCGTTTACTAGGAAAATTGTACACTAAGATATATTGATATTTGTATAGTAACAATTATAAAGTCTAGAAGTTTGCGAGATAAAATCCGCTACATCACTACCTACCTCGGTGATCTCTGAAATCGTTCACCTATATTGCATTTACACGTTGATGTCATGTTTCAAACATTCGTCAAATGTCTCAAAAAAACAGACGATTTTATTTTATTTCGGCCTCCGTTACTACTGACTCTCACAATCAGATGCACCACACACACTCAGGCACCTGTCCTTAAATAGCCCGAGTACAACTTGGGTCACTCCCTAGCAGACAGACAGCGGGTAAGCTCAAAACGATGGCTGCCCAACTAACTCATGTTGAGCTCAACTGCCGGCCCGGACAGTGAGAAATATAGTTCAAACGAAAAATACTACACTATCCATCCGTACACAAAAGCGCTCTACACTTTCTGTTTGATGAGTGTATGTGAATAGCAACATATATTTACGCACACATCTGTACAGCGACAGAAAGAACACTTTTGATGACTATAATGCATGAGGGCTAGCACTGCTGAGAGAAGCTATGGCCAAAATACAGTGGCTACTTGCATATGTAGCATAATGCGCAAAACACACAATATTAATCCATAATAGACTACGACATTGATGTACACACGATCCTTATGACTAGACCTAGCGTCAGTAATATTTGCATGCGGACTTCCAACATAAGTTGACATCGTTGTTTACGGTATCATGGGTTCAATGTCAATTAGCATAAAATAGACGATTCCCTTTCGCTGGCTTGAACAGTAACGCTATTTTGCCCCATGAACGACGGTTAATCACTTCTTTGTAGGCATTGTGACCCAACCCAGGTCGTTGTCGAAGTAACGGTCGGTGCCCGCCCAGTAGGTGTCGGTGCTGTAGTCACTTTTACTCATCGTCGACCCATCCTTGTACACATGTGGAGGTCCTGGCAGGGTGCCTCTAGCTGACATCGTGGCGGAGTTGTCAGTCACTCCGGTCGAACTCTGGGCCTGCTTAGGGATGGGCAGCGGGGTCTCCCAGATGTGAATCAGGTCATCTGTCGGTGTGGGTTTGACGAGGTGTAGAGTGCAGGCCGCATTGTGCCCCATGTTGGTACCGCCGTCAACTTGATCGGGGTGGGTCATGGGAACTGGTCTGCCGGGGTGGTAGAGGAAGGCCTGCTGCTGATCTGTCGGCTGGAATCCGGACGGCTTCCCCTGGGGCGTTGATATTCGGTTTCTTTGTTGAACAGGAAGAAAGAATTCATCGATATAATTTTATATCTTTATAATATACGCGAATAGAATGGTTTCCATAATGGGGAAACTTCCGATACCACAGCTTTATGATGCCCTATAAGCTTATACCTATAAGTATTGTAGTTTAGCGTAGCTTAGCGTATTCTTTAGATAGCGCCTACCATATATCCCCAACATAGTACGTTCAATTTAAAATGATGATTACCTCAGGATGCAGACACAACCGATGAGCGCCACACAGAAGAGGACCACAACGAGGACACCGAGGCCAATGATGAGGCTCACGGACAGCACTGCAAATCAATAGCATTTCTACAATCAAATTCCGATACCTATATAGTGGTTACGAATGTCATGCTCGCAATGCGTAGATTGATCAAGGAGGGCACATATCGAACAGATAGTGACTTTAACGCTTGCGTGTTCCGCATTAGGCCAGGTTTAAATCTTGGATTGATGTAGCTTTTTATAGAACCGCCTATAACTGTGTTCAAGTTATGTTACTCAATAACACTGAAACAGGTGAGCATCATCGTTAAGCGTTGTGAAAGAAAAATACTGACATGGAGAAATCGTCCACTGGTTAGTCGGCTCAGTTTGAGTGACGCCCACTGTAAAGGAAAACATATTGGTATAATTAATATATTCCATGCGTGTCATTGAATAATATTAATCATCATGGAACAAAAATAAATACACAATTATCAAAACGGAATTAAGTGGTACCAAAATTCATATATCTGCATGACCAATTGACATGCCGTTGTAATCATTGTAAACATCGTAATCGCAAGCTACTTGCATATCCATTGTATTTTGCATATACTGACATTATATGTAGCTATGCTACAACCAAACCTTAGATTTAACAGATAAAAGTGTAGTATGTCTATTTTCTATTAATTGCAAACCACATGCATATCAATCGTATTATCACAAATACTGACATTGCCGCGCTTAATCGACAATCAAACCGTCGATTTAACAGAACAAATACCCGATGTCTGGTTTAAACTGACCTCCACTGGAACAGTTGCCGACCACGCCCACCCAGTTGTTGCCTTCACACTTCAAATGCCAGGAGTGTTCACTCCATTCGCAGCCAATCACAGCGGCGCTGCCATTTCGCTTGTACCAAGCATTTGCCGGAGGTGTCATATCAGGACATCCGATCACTGGGTAATTTAAAAAGAAGATTCGCTAACCACGCGAGACAACGCTGTTGCATGCCTCACTAAAGATGGTATAGCGCACTGCATATATAAATACGGATACACAGGTGAATATAGCGCAAATTACAATGTAGTAATACATAGTTACCTTACAGGCAAGTAAGTGTCCAAATACACAGATTAAATATTCCTAATGCCACGAACCACGACAACAGAAACATAGAACTTTACATACCTGAATACCGTAATAAAAACCCGGATTTCAAATCCCGCTTTTGAACAGGTATCAACTGTATGATGACGTTGTTAGACGAGGACATGTAGATCTGTCTCTCTCTAGACAGTGCTCCACACAGTGTCTGGTTGACGCCGAGGCCAGGTTCACTGATATAGCCATATCGCTGACATTTTGGTTGAGTCAGCGCTTGACTCTCGTCCGTCCATCCGAAGTCAGTGATAGAGATCTGGACACGCTGTCCAGGAGATGTTTGCAACACCCACGGTGTCGACAGCCCGCCGCAACCAGTACCGTCCGCTACGTGGCTGGCCAATGTGCCGTGAGCAGCGGTCAGTTCCACTTGTCCATCGGCGCGACATTTAGCAGCATTGGCGGTGGTGACTGACAATAATGAAGTACGGCGTAATTTTGTTAATAGATTGGAAAAAAACATATTGTCAGGATAAGAAAACGTAGTATATACGGAACGTGCCGTCAATAGTAATTTTATTGATATGTTATGTTAAAGTAAGTCAATACTAGTTATCTTTACTCTCTACTGCCCGCAGACATAGCATCACAATCCGTCATAACAATAAAAACACATTATTTATCAGTTCCCAATTCCCTTATCCCAGCTGACACGCGTCGGTCAAAACTACAGTCCACAGAGTCGCAACGTCTCTATGGTCATGACCAGTTTGTTGTCGATCCATGATGCTGGATCTATGATTGTGACTTACCTCTAATGCAAGCGTACCCCATTTCCATGTGAGACGAAATATCAACTATACAAGTTCTTCTGGCAAAAAGTTCTTCGTTCCCACTGTCCACGTTGACGTCACAGGATTGTTTGCCGGAGCACCACTCATCAAACAAAGAGAGCACATCGCTGGCACATCCCAAGTAGCCGAGGTCAACCTTCACACAGCGACCCAGCCTCATCCTGCCGTAGCGGGCAAATTTCATCTCCATCACTTGGTCATTGCCGCAGCGACCCGAGAATACCTCTGGGTCACACACTTCACGAGTTTCTAGGTTATCTGCAATACGTTTCGAATCAAATAGTATTTTAGCCATTGCAATAAATTACCCCACTTGACGAAAGTTAATGCCCTGCAATAATATAATTTCTTTTGTCATAACATACCGATGCAATATGGAGCTTGAAGTTGGCTTAGTCCATCGATTTCAAAATGAATACATTATTCTTGTATTTGCGCAATTTGAAGTCCTATGCTATGTATGCATGTCTATCAAGGTCTTGGTATGGACCACGGTTTTCTGCAACGTGCGCTAGTGACGCATAACCTCCATACCCAAGCAAACGTCCAGAATATTGTAAGATCCTTAAATTACAACGTCGTTACTGATAAACTGATATCCCAGAAATCGGTGCGTATCTTGTAGCGCTTGCCATTATGATAATAGTGTGGTTAAGAGCGTCAACAACTTCAGCGTGGTTGGCCAATTTCAGGGGGTTGTTATGCGAGGTAGCAAAGGATGCGTTTTTACTTTGGAAACGCGATCTTAAAGAGAAAATAAAATTACTGTTCGACTTACTTGAGGTGGTGCGTTGGATCAGACAACATATCACCAGCAGCAGATAATGTAAATTCACTGCAGGAGGCATCGTTTCTGCGGTAATAAGTAGACATGATAGAAAATACCTGTGGTTTAGTCATCTAAGCATGTAATATAAAGAGCGTTTCAGTAAGTGATCAATATATAAGTTTGTCAGATGTATGTATATATCTGCACATATTGTGAAGGTTCGTGCATTATTACACATAAAAACAATTATGATCTCTTATCCTCCTTTACACAAAGGAGGTCTATTCGTTCAGAATATAGATGATGTCGTGAGGTACTTTTTTAAATTGCTCTGCGCCGTTTTCGCGATTAAATGAGATTCGACAAAGAATGAAACTATGACCGCAGCAACCATAACTTGAACGGTGAACAGCGAGTCATAGAGCACGTTATGACAGAGCAGATCGCAGGCGACCACGGCTGCAGGAACCCACGATCGATACCATGGCGTGTTCTATTAGTTAGTGTATGCCGTGTTTACTCCATGCACAGCAGTCATGTTGGTATGGAACTTACCAGTTTTGATTCTCGAACGTCTAATAGTATCAAGTTGACAATTTCAAACCAAAGTACCCGTCGTTTTGGCTAGAATCCCTGGATGAACGCGCAGTGACAAGTACACTTCCATTTCGATGTCGCCATTTTGCTTTTGTCTCGCCTCCGCACGGCTATTTATAGTCGTGACGTCATTACTTTACTCCTCGCCGCGACGGCCCGGGTGCGTGCATAGCGAGCCAGATTCATGCCGTGTTGGATGCCACTAGGTATCATAATGCACTCGCAACTCTACGGGAAGAGCCTATGTCGCGATACAACGCGTGCCATTAAATACCGTATTATATCTGTATATTATATTGCAGGGTATTTTCCCCATGCAAAAATGTGCCGCATGTGTAATGAAAAGTAATGATAATTAATAGGATTTTGACTTGGGTATCAATTCCGAAATGTCAGTGCGGCGTTCAATGGTAAAAGCCGCACGCACGTTTGATAATATACACCCATTGGTTTCGTTCGTACTTTCAGGTTAACACAGATAGATTGCTTCAAGATACATTAACATGACTGCCTAACCTGACCCGGATTGTATCGGTCACATGACCAACCAATTATCGCTACAATTAATGGCATGGAACAAGATATGCCTGCCCGAAAGAGGGTGTATTTGCTCTTTACACGAGTAACAGGAATGGCTAGTTACCAATCAACTTTCTGACTGATCACTATGTTTTTCAAAGAGTCAAATAGATAAATGCCTAATCGGGCGCTGTTGGACGTTGAAATTTAATGTACAGATAAGCGTAATATACAAGGCTAACCATATATATGTTTGCTGTGGCAACAGTAAGTTAGGTATGCACTTGGGTATATGAGATAAATAATGACGATACCGCTTTTGCGGGAACCACCAACGTTTATTGAACCATATGGTTTTCTCGCTTGAGTAAAAAAAAATCATGTACATATGACGCCTTTAATCATTTACACAAAACTGATCTGACAACCGCCAGATGTACTCATTTATCGTACAAAACATGCGGTCAGCTTTCCATTACATCGTTTACTCTAAACGTTGTTCACTAATTTATTTATATTATTATAGTGCCAATTTGTAGTTCTAGAAGTTTGCGATATCATCAACGCTACTACCTTGGTCACGTTTGTAATCGTTCACTCATATTGCATTCACGTGTTGTTTTTATATTTGAAACATGTATCATCTTTCATAAAAAGTAAGAAGACAAGTTTTCAAGCTGGCCATCCGGACACAAATGCCGTCTACAATTTTCCGATAGGCGAGGGTATGTGGGTGGACTCACACACATATCTGTACAGCGATACGCATAGCACATTAATGAAAGAAGGGACACCATTTGAGTATCTATAATTATGACTACAATCTATTCGGACAAGCAAGGCTGGAAGGAGTCATGATAAAAACTACTTGCGTATTTAGCATTGTACACAAAGCACAAAATAAAGCATTAATATATTACGACATTAATGTACGCATGATCCTTGTGACTAGACATAACGTCAGTAATATATGCATGCGGACTTCCATTTCCAACATAGGTTGGCATTGTTGCTTATGATATCATTGATACAAAGTCAAATCAACATCTAAAAGATAATATTATCTCTTGCTAGTCTGAATATCAACGTTACAGTGCCACTGGAGCGACGGTTAATCACTCCTTTGGCGGCATGGTGACCCATCCCAGATCGTTGTCGAAGTAGCGGTCGGTGCCCGCCCAGTAGGTGTCGGTGCTGTAGTCACTTCTACTCATCGTGGACCCATCCTTGTACACCCGGGGAGGTCCTGGCAGAGTGCCTCGGCCGGACATCGTGGTGGAGTTTTCAGTCACTCCAGTTGAACTTTGGGTCTGCTTCGGGACAGGCAGAGGGGTCTCCCAGATGTGAATCAGGTCATCTGTCGGCGTGGGTTTGACTAGGTGTAGAGTGCAGGCCGCACTTTGCCCCATGTTGGTACCACCGTCAACTTGACCGGGCTGGGTCATAGGCACCGGTCTGCCGGGGTGGTAGAGGAAGGCCTGCTGCTGATCTGACGGCTGGAACCCGGTCGGCTCCCCCTGACTTCTTTCTTCTTTTCTGTTTCTTTGCCGAATAAGAACAGAGAACACGTCGATATAACAATATGTATTTACAAGCCATCCCCTGAGCACAATAACATGACGTTTCTGCAAATTTTCGGCGTTGAGTGTTGTTGGTGGCCTGCCATGGAGAGTCATATTACACATATGCTGGTATTTACCTAAGAATGCAGACACAGCCGATGAGCGCCACACAGAAGAGGACCACCACGAGGACCCCGAGACCGATGATGAGGCTCACGGACAGCACTGCAAATAAATAGCAGATTTAAAATTCCGATACCTGTATTGGGGGTATGGATGTCATACCCGCAAGTTGTAGATTGATAAAGCAAAGCACTTCTCGAACTGATGGCTTTAACGTTCGCGTATTTCGCACTAAGCCAGGTTTGAATGTTGGCTTGATATCGCTTTGCGTTGGACAGCCTGTAACGGTGTTGGTGTCCCGTTATGCAATAAAACTGAAACAGGTATGCATCCTCGGTAATTGTTGCCAAAGAACAATACTGACACGGTGAAATCGTCCACGGATTGGTCGGTTCAGTTTGAGTTGCGCCCACTGTAAAGACAAACGTATTGGTATAATTAATATATGTCATACAACTAAATACACACTTGTCAAACGAAATTAAAGTTTACGGAATTTTATATACATGGATGACCAATTGGCATGCCTGTCGTTCTTCGCTTGCAGTTTTCATTGTCATCGTAATTGCAAACTATAGCCTATCAATCGTATTATCACAAATACTGACATTGCCGCGCTTAATCGACAATCAAACCCTCGATTTAACAGAACAAATACCCGATGTCTGGTTTAAACTGACCTCCACTAGAACAGTTGCCGACCACGCCCACCCAGTTGTTGCCTTCACACTTCAGATGCCAGGAGTGTTCACTCCACTCACACCCAATCACAGCCGCGCTGCCGTCGCGCTTGTACCAAGCATTTGCCGGAGGTGTGATATCAGGACATCCGATAACTGGGTAATTGAAAGAGAAGATTGGCTAACTACGACAGGGAACATTTTATATTATATATTATACTGAAGAAGATATACTGTGATATATACTATAGGTAGATCAACTGTGTATTTATATGGACAGTCTTAATTGGACACAGCAAATTAGAAGACAATTACTTACCCTGACATAGAATGAATAGGCAATTGTTCAAATATACAGTTTAAATATTCCCAGCTTATTGCCCTCGACGACAGAGACATATATATACATACCTGAGTATTCAAGCAAAAACGCAGATTTCCATTCCCGCTTTTGAACTGGTATCAACTGTATGATGACGGTGTTAGTCGAGGACAGATGTATCTGTCTCTCTCTATTCAGCCCTCCGCACAGTGTTTGGTTGACGCCGGGGCCAGGTTCACTGATGTACCCATATCGCTGACATTTAGGTTGAGTCATCGCTTGACTCTCGTCCGTCCACCCGAAGTCAATGATAGAGATCTGGACACGCTGTCCAGGAGATGTTTGCAGCACCCACGGGGTCGATAGCCCTCCACAACCCGTATCGTCGGTTACGTAACTGGCCAATGTGCCATGAGCAGCTGTCAGTTTTACTTGTCCATCTGCACGGCATTTAGCAGCGTTGGTGGTGGCCACTGGAAATGATGAAGTACTCGTTATACTTTGGGGGTGGTTGCGTGGTCACCCCACCTTAGATCCTCCCCTGAACAAGCTTGTGAAAAATAAAATGATAGATTTTGTAAGCAAATATCATGCCGCCAAGTGTCATTGCATTACTCCGCGACTTTAGTTTGATTAACTTTACACTCATATATTGTGCGAGTTACCTGCATTAGCATGAATTTATAAAGTTAATGTGGAAAAAATCGGCCTCATTTTGATTAACCGTTTCACATTTCAGAACCCATCGCATTCAATGAACCTGCAGTAACAATGATACTACTGCATCTGCTTATACAGACAATGATTGACCTGCGAGGGGAGCAACGCCGACCCAACAATCACCTTCCCCCTTCCCATACTACCAGAGAAACTGCATAACCCGGTTGGGTGGGCAGGGGAATGCTTAAGAGCTTTTCTACAACTGATACTTGCCCATTCATAAAAGTACCAAAAGGGATAGCTAGACTTACCATGTCTACAGGTATAGGCCACTTCCATGTAAGACGAAAGATCAAGGATGCACGTTTTACGAGCGACGAGTTCTTCATTTCGACTGTCCACGTTGACTTCACATGATGGTTTTCCGGAGCACCATTCGTCAAACAAAGACAGCACGTCGCTGGAACATCCCAGGTAGCCCAGGTCGACCTTCACACAGCGCCCCAGCTTCATCCTGCCGTAGCGGGCAGACTTCATCACCATCACTTGGTCGTTGCCGCAGCGACCCGAGAATACCTCAGAATCGCAGACCTCACGCATCTCTAGAACGTGTGTGAACTATGTTAATTATTTCAGTAACTAAAGTGATTACTCAACAATGAGTGCACATATACGTATATTATATGCCATAACATACCGATGCCATACAATATGCAACATTAACATTATGCCATCGTGATTTTCTCCGGTGATTTATAGGTACATGTATGTCCGCAGAGCATTTTATTTTGCGAAATGCGGTGGTTATATGCAGTATATAAGCCTGCCAATCTTTCGTGTCTGCCTCTTGGGAACCACTCGAGCAACCGATTATCGTTACAAGACGATACAAGTTCTACAGTCTGACTGACTTACCTGATTTGGTATGATGAACCAGCAAACATATGACCAGAATCAGATGATGAAGTCGCATACCGCGATGCATCGTGTCTGCGGGACTGAGTGAAAACTTCAAGTATATAATTGCGGGTTTAACTACCGTATCTAAATACAAAATTGTAATGTTAATTCAGTGAGTGGTGAAACCATACGCGTGTATATCGCCCACAAATAGATGTGTCTGTTGTGAATTTACCGGTCAAATGAAGATGATGTACACATAGTGTAATATATGTCAAATACGTCGCACGGCGAGATTCTCTGCCGTTACACCAACAAAGGCGTACGAGATCAATAAAGCAATGAGGTCGACTGAATTTTCCTTTCTTAGGACAAACAAATCTTATGTTTGGATCTTTGTTTAGTGCACCACTTGCTTTCGGGTTGGATCTAACCCGGACCCCTATCCCGTACCCCCATGCCCACCCCACCCCATTCCAATTGTAATCATCCTATTCATAGTGAATAGTTGTGCCCTTGTAACATGCTGCATGATAACGACACCGACGCTAACATGTACGGCGCACCGCGTATAGCATGGAGCACGTTATGACAGAACTGCTCTATCACGGTGTCACGATCGATAACATGGCGTTCTCTATCCGTCAGTTTACACCGTGTGTACTTCAAGCATAACAGTCCTGTGGATGCCTGACTTACCTGCTTTGATTCCTGTTCGTCTGACGCGTGTCAAGTAGTCTAATGTAGATCCAAATATCCGATGTGTTGGGTACAATCACTGGTTGAACGCGCAGTGACAAGTACACTTCCATTTCGATGTCGCCATTTTGCTTTTGTCTCCCAGCAGCAGAGCTATTTATAGACGTGACGTCACTACTGTAGCCCTTGCCACCACCGCCCGAGCGCGTGCTTGTCAAGCGGCATTCCTTGCTGCGCTTCATCATAATGCACCCATTCATCTGCCTAATTAGCCAATCGGGACAAAAATCAACGATGACACTGATATTACAACGGCGGATCGTGGTAAGCGTTAAAGTCGTATTTTCTCTTACTTTTTTTACGTTACTACGGAAGAACAGGCAGAACAGTCTTTAGGCAAACCATTTATTCGTAGTTGTTTTACGTTAATAGGGAAAGAACAGGCGAAAAATTCTTTAGGCAAACTATTTATTCGTTTCTTTGTATTTTTATGTTGAATGTTATTCAGCGAAAGCGAAAAGAACGCATGACATAGATCAAGGACGCAGTTATGACGAGCCTTCTTGTATGAAAAATATAGCTGCTAGCTTAATCAGCCCAGCCGAAAAAAAAGTTTCAATTTTCCAATGGAATATTCTATGATAACATACATCTATGCTTGACTTGACCGCCTGAAAACCAAAAGATATTAGAACCGAAAACATCTATCCGAAATTTGCGCCTTCGAGAATGATGGTCGAACAAGAGTGCCATTGGACTTATAGACAACATAATAACGCAATTAAAACTGATAAGATGACCTGTCGGTGGTCTAAGGTGTCCGCAACAACACAAATTTAAATATGCGTAAAGACGATATTTGAGGATCCTACAACTCACGAATATTTAAGTATGACTTCATGTACTGGGCCCGTGAAAAATGACCCCGCAATGGTCGGTGGGAGATTTTACCCGGCAAATCTTTGACAAATGGTCGTGAAGTAGGTAAAAGGCACACTCTGCATCTGACCCTAGTTATTGATTTAGTTGCATACTGTAGAACTCCGATCAAGTACACAATGTCATGCATAAGGCACATGGCTCCAATACGAGAATACTTAAAATTGGGAACATATTCGTTTCTATTTATAAATATTGTCAAAATCAGAAATATACACGAATTCGCTTTCCCGTGTGTTTGAAAGCAGATCATTCCTAACTTATCAATCGGCATAGAATCTCTTATGTGGCGCATATAAATATTTCACATTTGATCATTGTCTAGTACCCAAACAACCTCATCAATTATAGTAAGTGAAAAGAACAATGTTGTATCACTCAATTATTCCCAAAATAGCCGCATTGCATGATCTGTGATACTGTACTGAAACTTCGGCTTTGTTGTAAGACATAGACAGAGTTTGAGCTGTGCGTCTTCATGACACCAGTATAATATGATTTAATTACAACATGTAACCTTAATCAGTGACAGCACCAGCTGTTTAGATATTGCGGCTGACATTTTGTTTTCAATCGAAACCTTTATTGTTGTCATTGGTCGCTATTTAGTAGATACGCGAGGCAACATGCCTAGATACCATTGTTCAAATGCACTGTATGTCATCAGGATGTCTTGGCAGTATGCCTGGGCCAGACATCCTGGTCGAGTTGTCGGTGGCGCAGAAGGGTATCTCAGATGTCAATCAGGTCGTCAATACTCTTTCTTCAGCCACAGTATATGTCCGGAGCCATTAAAGTACATGAAAACAACTGACCAGCATAACTAGCATCTTCACAAAGGGTTAGGAAACTCATGGGACGGTACATTAGTGGTCGTATCTCATAAGGCAGCATCATATTTGGGACTAATTTAAATTTTGCCATTTTGTTTCGAATTTGCCCAAAATCTGTCTATATTGACATTACGCATGCGACGGAACTGGAGGCGAGGCGGTGACATGGTGAGCCTTATTGCCTGGTGATACGGGTTACTGCGAATCATGATGCGCTCCCAACTAACTGCGCACAATCGCACGTATCATCTGATGGCATAGCATTACTCTGGGAGCATAAGACGTTTGATAGTGTACCTTTGTTTTGTTTGCTTCCTGATATACTCATTTTGCTGGTCTGTTTTTGCACAATCGCTTTGTTTGTGGCATGAGCTATAATGTCTATTTCATATATACCACGGCATAACGTTGTGCCATCAAGTTGAACGAAACGAAGCTAATTGATTAAAGTAAAGCCGAATTCCGGCATTAGTTCTTAGGATATGAATGGTACATTCTGGGATTAGTCGGTTCTTAATATATTCATAGAATGTGACATCTATGGAGATTTGAGTAGGTCTCATGCTTTGCGATTCTGTTTTTCCGGGAAATTGCTTCACCCAGCAGACATCACAGCAGAGTATATTCGCACACAGACACATGTATCATAATTTGATATACATGTATAATAAAACAAACACGATTGCCCGCTTGGCAGCTAAACATTTTATTTAGGCACGCATCTCTACAGATGAAGATGGTTCACACAACGGCAAAATAATGCGTAAACAAGTCGCACCAGTGAGATGTTGTACTTCCGCGTTACGTCTTTATCCACGGGCGACCGCTCAACCAGCCGATATATAACGGGTTCCGGCTGTTTTTGCATGGTCACTTAGCAAGCCATTATAATAGCAGTACATCAATGGATTCTTCTTTTTCCCTAGAGTCTCACGCCGGGATCGCTCAGCTCAGTCACCGTCGCCCGTTCACCATCCAGTGCATTATGGGTCCCATTAATTCCAAGGATTCTCGAGTTATGCGATGACTAGGTGGCAATGGGTGCGTAGAACCGGACAGCTGGTAATTAACATTTAATTATGCAGTGGCGTTTATGCTCTGCAATTTTGTGACAGTCAGTATGATTCTATATGTTCTACAAAATACAATTCAGAAAGCACTTTGAATTTCAAGCGCAATTGAACCATCGCACATCTATATACATATGTCAACAGCAAATAATCATGAGCTTGCCGACATTATCATGCGGTATAAGACACAGAGACCAAGCGCAACTATAATATAAGGACTCTTTGCTACAAGCAAGTCAAACACCGAACACCAAACACCAATTTGCTTCGTTGGCAAATTTACACATCATCAATTGTCTTCGCTAGGATAGATGCATTTTTAGTGGCAAAAATAGCATATTTTCTTACCTAAATGTCACGGGATGTTTGCTATATATTTAGGCTTTAATGATGGCTCATTTTATATGATCATAATTAAGATAAAAAACTAAATTATCATTGTTTGTATTCAGTACAGTGACATTTACTCTCAGAATTATGAGAAATGCACAACCCACAGAGCCGAATCAATAACAAAAAAGGTACCATGTTAATAACGTAAATGATCTCGTCAAGGCTGGGATTCACATGCTTACCCATGTACTTCCAAATGCCACATATTCTGACAGGTTGGTCCTCCGCGCAAAATAGCGTACCATGCAAGCGAGCACTGAAAGATTCTTTGCATAAAACGATGCATTTATTTAGAAATTCGAATAAGCATAGTCTATATGCATGTCAACGTAATGTAAAATTGTCGGCTTCATTCTTTGTTGGGCATGATAACCCATCCCAGGTCGTTGTCAAAGTAGCGGTCGGTCCCCTCCCAGTAGGTGTTGGTGCTGTAGTCACTTCTACTCATCGTGGACCCATCCTTGTACACTTGGGGAGTTCCTGGCAGCGTACCTCTACCAGACATCGTGGTGGAGCTGTCAGAAACTGCCGCTGAAACCTGGGTCTGCTTAGGGATGGGAAGTGGAGTCTCCCAGATGTGAATCAGTTCATCCGTCGCAGTGGGCTTGGTGGGTTGCAGTGTACTCGCAGTATGTCCCTTGTTCGTGCCGATGAGGGTGTGATTCACGTTGTCAACCGGTATTGGTCGACCGGGGTAGTACAGGAAGCTTTGCTGCTGCTCCGGTGGCTGGAATGAGGCCTGGGATTCCCCTGTACCTGCTCTATCCCTGGAGCGAAACAAATACGTAAAAAATCTTTACTAACATTAAGAAACAAAGATCGTAATTAAATGTTCTAGGCCAGAAGTTGTCGGGTAAAAACACAAAACAAATCATGAGGCATTCAACCATGGTGGCTGAACGTAATAACAATATGACATAGCGGTTTCCGAATATTGAGATACGTTGCACAGGAAGAAGATGATCGCATATTCATTCGTTTTGGGCTGATCAGAAAAAGAAACATTTACATAAAATTACTATACCGTGCTGGGATTCCCTACCTCAAGATGCAGACACATCCAATGAGCGCCACGCAGAAGAGGACCACCACGAGCACCCCGAGACCGATGATGAGACTCACGGACAGCACTGCGGCAATCATGGAGGGGGGGGGGGGGGGGAAGATACATACTTGCATTCGAGATAATATTTCGATGTCTGTTTTAAAAATCTCGTCCGCAACAATAAAGAAACTCCAACCCTCCGCATGAGGCACTGTTACATATTGTCTATGCTGTATACTAATAAGGGCTTCATTTTAGTCTATGTTACAAATATAGGTACTCAGCATGCTACTAACGTGGTGACATTGTCCATGTGGTATCTGGTTCTTGCTTAGTGGCCACGCCTGAAAACAGAATGAATGACATATATGCGCATTACTATGCGACGTTACCTGTTTGGGGCATCCGTGAATGCTTGATACACCTGAACACAACAATAAATCCCATCATTATATAACACCTGCTAAGTTAACTTAAATTATATAACGTATTTAACGGTATCTAGTAATGTTAAAAACACGTACTAACAGTAGGGCCAATCAACAACTGTATGTATGATATGCACAATAAATACCTGCACCGGAACAGTTGCCGACCACGCCCACCCAGCTACTGCCTTCACACATCAGATGCCAGGAGTGTTCACTCCACTCACAGCCGATCACAGCTTTGCTGCCATTCCGCTTATACCACGCATACGCAGGGGGACTGATATCAGAACACCCCAAGACTGAAACAGAAGTCGCCGTCATTAAGCGCCATTCGAGCGTATGCTATATCAAGTGCGCTATTATGTCCTGGTATCGTGTTTCTTCAAACCGATCGCCAGCCCCATTTCAATGGTGCCCGTTTCATCAGATGCAATGATTTGTTTACATGCATATATAAGAATATATGTTATATCAGGGTATAGTATTTCTTCAAACTGATGGAAAGCCCAATTTAAACGGTGGCCGTCAGATTCCATAAGTTGTTTACACGTATATATAAGAATATAGACAATACCATCACTTTACCTCCAGCTCAAACGGTTTTAATGTGAGAAGAAATAGTATAAACATATTCTTTCACATTTCAAGTTAGTATGACCCTACCTTCGTATTGAAGTAAAAAGGAGCACTTTAGTTCTCGCTGGTTGCTGGGGATCATTTGAATCACCAAATGGCCGGAGGATGACATGAAGGCCTGGGTCTCCCGAGCGAGTCCTCCGCATAAGGTATGGTTGACGCCTAGGTCCGGCTCACTGATATAACCATATGGCCGACATGTTCGCCCAGTATCTATTGTATGATGTTCTTTCCACCCGAAGTCGCTCATCAATACTTTGATTTTCTGTCCAGGCGATGTCCGTATGACCCATGGGTTGTCAAGGCTACCACATCCGTGCTCATCCGTGACGTAACTGGCTAACACTCCACGTGTTGCCGTCAGATCATAAGGTTGATGTCTCTGGCATTGATTTTCATCGGGCGACGTTACTGTCGAATATTTAATAGAAATTGGTTATACGCCAAAATTAATTATATCATACGAGACGGATTTGCGTTGTAGTGGTAGCCAGACCGACATAGAATTGACGTGTTGCCCAGGACTGGCTTACCGAGTACCATTTATTATTACCAAGTCCTTTGTGTAATAGTTTCAAGTCAGAGTTGATAAGGGGCAATAACAAAAACAGGATTGGATAGGGAACAATAAATGTAGTGAAAATGAACGAAATGAATGACTTAGAGCGCCAACAGTTTACACAGTTGGCAACTTGTATTCACTTGTAATTGAAACAGTACAAGGAACAATTCGTAAGCGACTTTTCTTTAGATATTCATGTGTTTTTTGCTATACATTATATGTATTTATGATTTTGACGACATATATATCATGTGCTGTCGGCCTCAAAGTATACACAAAATTACCTTTCATGTAATTGTTATATTAAATTAATCGTCGCTTTCATTAAACTGTTGGCCACAAATCATTATGACATTAACGCCGGAATGACCAGAAGATTATGATCCTAATTCTACTGAGTACACCATATCTTACCCGTGATGCATGTGAAATCCAGCTCCATGTGTAATAAAAGTCCTTCAACACATGCCGATTCATCCACGAGGTCTTCATTTGACGTACTAATAAAGATATCACAAGATTGCTTTCCAGAGCACCATCCGTCAAACAGAGACAACACGTCACTGGAACATCCTAGGTAGCCCAGGTCGACCTTGACACAGCGACCCAGGCTCATTCTGCCGTAGCGGGCCGACTTCATCACCATCACCTGGCCGCTCTCACACCGACCCTCGAACGTCTCATATTCACACACTTCTTGGATCTCTGGAGAACATCATTAGATGTAATGGACGATAAATCCATTTCACACACATTCTGTAGATATTGCATATTCACATTAATATGGGCGGATAAGTGGCGGATAAGGATAAGTGCGGAACATGTTAGTGACGGTCATATTTAGCTCTAACTAAGAATAAATTTGATTAGTCCACTAATTGTCAATTGTTTTAAAGATTATTATTGTTGATTTTTCAATTGATAACAACAACAAGTTATACTATATTACTATGCATAATATTATGTTATATTGAGACCACCATGACTACTTACCTGCTTTGCAATAAGGCATCAATAGCAAGCATAATATGAGAATCGACAAGGGACCATCTTCGACGTGAAACATGTCGCTGAAGTAATAGAGGAAAGAGGTCACGACAGTATCTATATCTGACAAATTGTTTGATGTATGTTCCCTATGATTTTACATTTTAGCATTCATCTTGACCCCTTAACACGCATTAAGAAACATACTTGATGCGACACATGAGTGCGTTATGACAGACCCTATATACGAGGCGAATTGTGTTGTTCTCGTCAATCGATGAGTCGGCCTCCGTTGTGTAGAACAAAGAAGCGCCTTTCCCGTGAATCAGCGTATCAACTAGCGGCGTCCTTACCAATTTCAGAATCCTTGGTTTGTGCCTTTTCACAATGCAGTCTTTGTATGGCCCCGAATACTGTGTTGGATGATTTGTTCCAAATAAATCCTCAGTGTGACTGCCTACTTTCATTTCTACGTCGCCATGTTGTTTTGTCTAACAACGGTGCACCTATTTATAAATGTGACGTCAGTACCCTAGTCCTGCTAGCCTCTGCGAGCGCGCTCGCGGCGGCGTTGACGCAGGCAGGTTGCTATGTCTTTTCTGCTTTCGACATAAATATATAGATATATCTTTCATGAAGGCTTAAAAACATTAATCAGTTTATGTATGAATTCCTATATCAACCTAAATAGTAGGCTGAATTAATCACATTCACCCACCAGCATTGGCATGCATTATTTTGCCCGATACCCATCATTGAAGAACTATACCAATTAAACAAAGGTGTGTATGACCGTGTGTAAGGGATGGAAACACTCGTGATAATACGTGGAACGGGTTAAATTATATGTCCGTGAGGCAGCGCTGACGTCGACCAGTGGGTCTGCACATTGATATCAATCCCTCCAATGTAGTCTGATATTGTACGCGTTTGCATGAGGGATGAGTTGGATTGTGGCACTTTTTGACGACACGGAACACAGCCCAACATCGGCTGGAATGCAAGCACGCCATCCACAACCTTTGTCAGCGAATTCAAATGTGCAAAATTTCGTCTTTACCGAGTAATTTCCTTGCCATAGTCTCTTGGCTACATCATGTTATATTGTCTCGCCGTTGCTACCTGGAGGCTTTGTTAACCCATTTGATTCTAGCGTGCTGTATATAGGACGTTTAAGTTAGACCTATGTGCTGAAATGTAACACATCTCTACAACCCGTCATGTCTATTTATCGTTCAAAAGGGTCCTTCGTGATATCACTAGCAAAGAACGCGATTTTGCTGTACCGGGGGCACACTTTAAGGAATGTATTCAATAATTTACTCAAGCACGTATTAATGTTTCTGTTTATGGTGTTTTCTTCTGATATTGTCTGCCAAATAGGATGTACTATGTAAGTACTGAATTACTAAATTAGACTATGGAAAAATTCGTCGTTCTGCTGGTGTCCTAAATATGACGCTAGAAGTGAGCGGCCGCGTGTATTTCCCATAAAAGGCCTGTCATTACTTGATAGTAAGGCGAGTGTCAGGGCCTGTCGGAGACTGGTGGGCCCCTTATTTTGTCTACACGTTATATGTTCAGGGAGGGGAGGACTTGGTCTGCTTGGAGGCAGGGTGGGGGGGAGGGACAGGGGTATAGACGGAAGGGGGGGGGGGGGGATTTTGTTTCCAACCACGATTTTCCGAGTCCCTCAAATGATACTATATCCATAATTGAACTGGTTATTCAATAGGCACAATGCGGTAGCTTCATCGAAGTAAGGTTTATATTTATATTATATTTATATATTATATAGCTAGCCTGCAAACCGAGGCATAACCCGGCGACCGGAGCCTTAGTCCGATGCACGGAGCCTTAGTTCAGTGCACGGAGCCATAGCATGCACCCGGAGCCATAGCATGCACCCGGCACCGTAGCCCGGGCCATAACCAGGAGCCTAGAGCTCTAGTCCAGCTTATTGAGTCATATCCCGCATTCGGAGCCACAATCCCGCGTATGGGGGGGTTCTGTGGTATAATTGCCCCTCCCTCCCGCTATGCCACTCTCTCTTCCGCCCTCCCTCTCTCTCTTCCTGGCTACAACCCTCCATGCATCTCATATCAACACCCACCCGAGTCCGGGGCCATAGCCCGCAGCCATAGCCCAGAGCCATAGACCAGCAACCGAAGCCTGGGGCTATAGTCCAGCGCACAGAGCCATAGTCCACCGCACGGAGCCGTATTCTGGTGCAGTGAACCATAGTGCGCGTCCGGAGCCATAGACTGTCGACCGGAGCCTGGAGCGACAGTCCAACGCACGGAGGCATAGTCCAGCGCAGGGTGCCATAGCCCGTGTCCGGAGCCGTGGTCCAACGCATGGAGCCATAATTCGCACTGCAGCAATAGTCCGACGCACGGACCCATAGCCTAGAGTCATAGCCCGGATCCATAGCCCAGAGCCATACCCCGGCAACCGGATCCATAACCCGGAGCCTGAGCACAAGTCCAGCATAAGGAACCATAAGCCGCGCCGGAGCCATAGCCCGCGCCCAGAACTACAAGACGTGTTCCTAGAATACACCGTAGAATGAATTATATCTGTAAATTTTACCTGTACCCTACCGTGCCTAGTGTCTTCAATATAGGACGGCCAAAATGTTTATGTTCGAATAAAGAAAAAGCTTACAGATTGCAGAGATGTCTGTTTATTATTTTTAATGATAATAAAACAGCAAGAAAATTAAAACTCTGTCGACGCGGTCTATGCCTGGGCATTAATGGGTTAAGAACATGTTAGTTAACTGTAGCAGAAGGAAATTGTGTTGCCATGTCAGCGTGTCCTTCCTCTCATTACTTGCCGGTTGGTGTACACGCCAGGCATCGATGATTAAGGCTTAAGGCTGTGAGGCTTAAATGTATTTTCGCATCTTGCAAACAATAACTTTGGAAAAGCCAAAAAACATTAAATATGACGATGACAAGGTTTATTGAGGCGTGCAAGAAAATAAAGTGGCTATTACTAACATCAGTTTACACTTCTTACAAATATTGCTTAGATATCTTGCATATCAATAGCTAATTTGGGCTTAATGCTCAAGCAAAGCAAACTGTTTAGAGGTCATTGAATATTGTTCGTTTCGGCTCTGACTGTTTCTATCAGACTAGTTACCAAATAACATTACATTATAATTAAAATAATTACAGCCTAGCGCATAGGTGAGTGCCATGGATTTTTCATTCGTACTACGAAAGCGTACAATCAAGGATCACTATGTAACACATATATATCGACAAGCGGATTTCTACCACACATTCACTCTTTCGTAGGCATGGTAACCCATCCCAAGTCGTTGTCAAAGTAGCGGTCGGTGCCCTCCCAGTAGGTGTCGGCGCTGTAGTCACTTCTACTCATCGTCGACCCATCCTTGCACACATGGGGAGTTCCGGGCAGGGTGCCGCGACCAGACATTGTGGTGGAGCTATCAGAGACTCCCGCGGAAACCTGGGTCTGCTTAGGGTTGGGAAGTGGAGTCTCCCAGATGTGGATCAGTTCATCCGTTGCAATGGGCTTGGTGGGTTGCATTGTAATCGGAGCATGTCCCTTGTTCGTGCCGATGAGTGTGTGATTCACGTTATCCACCGGTATTGGTCGACCGGGGTAGTACAGGAAGCTTTGCTGCTGCTCCGGTGGCTGAAATGCCGCAGGGGAGTTCCTTCCTCCGGCTCTATCCCTTGAAGAAAATAAATACTCATTTAGGGATGTACGCGGGATTACTGGGGGGTCGCTTCGCGATGACTATGTCCAAGTCCCCACAACCAAAAATCACTGCAAAAGTTATGCAATGTCGCATATCACGATATGATACTGGCACAACATTTTGAGACAATTATTTATAGTATAATTTAGCCGAATATTCGTGCGTTTTGTCCTGGTGGGCAAAAAATTGACATTTACAATAAATAATTTTCCGGTGCTATGATTCCCTACCTCAAGATGCAGACGCATCCGATGAGCGCCACGCAGAAGAGAACTACCACGAGGACCCCGAGACCGATGATGAGACTCACGGACAGCACTGTGGCGACCGTGGGGGAGAGAAAGACATGCTACTTTTTTAAATGCTCTTTCGATTTCTGTTGAAAAAATGAATACGTTCTACAGGGTAAAGGAGGCGCAAACCGCCGCGTGAGACATTGCTACATATTACCCAAATATATAACACATTAATGGGCTGATGGTACATAATCACTTAATATGTTGATAAATATAAGCAAGCTACTGACGTGGTGACATTGTCCAACTCGTAACCGGCTCCTGTTTTCTGGCCGCGCCTGAAAATATAGTAAATGACATTAATGCACAGTGTTGCTAGTTCGGAACACCTACAATTCGTCGATGCACTTGAAAGTTATACAAATGAATTGTATTGCACCTGATATAAAGCAGTTAGCAGTGCTCATTGATAAAACACGCATTAATTGCGCTGCGGATCACGAACTATATGGGTGATATGCGCAATAATTACCTGTACTGGAACAGTTTCCCACGACGCCAACCCAGCTACTGCCTTCACACGTCAGATGCCATGAGTGTTCACTCCACTCACAGCCAATCACAGCCTTGCTGCCATTCCGCTTATACCAAGCATAAGCGGGAGGAGTGATATCAGAACACCCCAATACTGAAACAGAAGTATCGTCATTAAGCTAGGTCAATTATGCATATGCTATTTTTCAACTGAGATAACATACCCTGTTATTGTGTCAATTAAAACGGATCGCAAGCTTAATTCCATTGATGACCGTTTCATCGGATTCCATATTTTTGTACATGGATTATATATATTTTTATATATCCATATATATCAATTCCATCAATTCAGTGTCACCTAAAACCGCTTTAAGACGAAACAAATTATTATAAAGATACGTTATTGCGATTCAAATTCCATATCACCCTACCTTCGTATTGAAGTAGGAATGAGAACTTTAGTTCTCTCTGAATGCTGGGGATCAGTTGAATCACCACGTGGCCGGAGGATGACATGAAGGCTTGGGTTTCCCGGGCGAATCCTCCACATACGGTGTGGTTGACGGCTAGACCCGGCTCACTGATGTAGCCATATGGCCGACATGTTCGTTCGGTCTGTGTTGAGTGGTGTTCTTGCCACCCGAAGTCGCTCATCAATACTTTGATTCTCTGTCCCGGCGACGTGCGTATGACCCATGGGTTGTCAAGGTTACCACACCCGCGCTCATCCGTGATGTAACTAGCCAACATTCCACGTGTTGCCGTCAGATCATAAGGTCGATCGATCTGGCATCGATTGGCATCCGGGGAAGTTACTGTCAAGTCGAGAATATTTCACAGCTATTTTTTATAAGCGAAAATAAATTATATCATATGAGACTGCTTTTCTTCCTAGTGGTGAGTACGATGGGTATTTCTGACTGTATCTGACACCAAATACCATTAACATTGCATTCTATAAAATATTATGGTAATTGAACCAATTAAAAGCAGGACTGGATTGAAAATGCCATAATGAGTTTCATTACGCGCCAAAGATGAACATGGTTTACTACCTTCATTCATTTAGCATTTGAATTGTACGAAGAACAGTTTGGAAACTAATTTTCTTTCATATAATTATATCTTGGTTGCTTGCATCTCCATTATGTGTATTTATGATTGCGACTTGGGCCGTCGGCCTTACGGTATACACTAAACACTACAAACAGTTACCCAGGACCGCATATTACCCATTTATGTAGTCATGATAACAACTGAATTGTTGTTGTCATTTAACTATTGACCAAAATTTCCTACGACATTGACATCCGAACGACAAGAAGTTCATATGGGATGCTCCCTATCTTACCCGTGATGCACGTGAAATCCAGCTCCATGTGTAATAAGAGTCCTGCAACACATGCTGACTGAGCCATAAGGTCTTCATTTGAGGTGCCAATATAGACGTCGCATGATTGCTTTCCGGAACACCACCCGTCAAACAGAGACAAAACGTCACTGGAACAGCCCAGATATCCGAGGTCGACAGTAACACAGCGACCCAGCTTCATCCTGCCGTATAGGGCCGATTTCATCACCAAAACCTGGCCGCTCTCACACCGACCCTCGAACGTCTGATGCTCACACACTTCTTGGACCTCTGGAAGAACGTTACATCCATTTCACATATATTCTATAGATATTGGTTATATTTAATATTGGCAACGATGAGGACGTAACATGTTGCTGACGGTCTTATTTATTGCTAACTACGAATGCATGTGATTGGTCCATTGTCAAGAATAATTGATAACTTGTCCGTAGATAATATTCTGTCATATTGGGACCAATTTGATTACTTACCCGCCTTGCCATGACGCATCAATAGCACCCATAATATGACTATCAACAAGGGGCTATCTCCGGCGTGAAACATGTTTCTGAAGTATTAAAAGAATCAAGTCACGATCGCATTTATATGTAACAAATTATTTAATGTACGTTCCCTAGGATTTTACATTTTAGAATTCGTCTTGACTCTCTAACACGCATTAAGAAAAACACAACATGCGTGCGTTATGATAGATCCAGTATTAGAAGCGACTTGTGTTGTTCTCATAAATCGATGAGTCGGCCTCCGATGTGTAGTACAAAGAAGCGTCCTTCCTGCGAATCAGCGCATCAACCAGTGCAGTCCTTACCTATTTCAGAATCCTTCGCTTGTGCGTTTTCACAATGCAGTCTTTGTGTGGCTCGAATACTTCTTTAAACGATATATTCCAACTAAATCCTCAGTGCGACTGCCTACTTTCATTTCTACGTCGCCATGTTGTTTGTGTCTAACAGCGGTGCATCCATTTATAAATGTGACGTTACTACCATAATCCTGCAAGCGTGTGCCAGCGCGCTCGCGGCCGCAGTGACGCGATCAGGTTGTGCCACCCATTCTGCTTCGATATGATAACTTTTCTGCGCTGTACCGCTTTCTTGTTAAATGTCGTGGTTTGTCAAGAAAACCCACATGCATATGACATACTACAATAATGACATGCCAACATGCGCTAAATTTACCATTAAATTTATAGGTAGCTATTCCATGACGTCTTAAATACATGTCGGTCTATGTATGTATGCATATATATATCAGCCGAAATAGTAGGCTGAATTTATCGCATTCATCCATCAGCATAAGTATGCATTAGTTTACCTATGCCAATTAAACAAAGCTATAATGGATGGAAACTATTGTGATAATACCTGGAGCGGGTTATATTATATGCCCGTCTGGCAGTAGGTCTGAACTTCGATATCATTTCCTCCAATTTGATATCATAGTGTATGTGTTCTGGTGAGCGATAAGTTGGCTTGTGACACCTTTGTAACCACACGCCACACAGTCCATCATCAACTGCAATCCAAGCACGCCATCCACAACCTTTGGCAGCATATTCAAATCAGCAAAAAATGTGGCTTTACCGAGTAAGTTCGTTGCGATTGTTTCTTGACGGTCAGCACCATTTGATATTGTCTCGCCATTGCTACCTAAAGGTTGTGTTGGTAACATGTTAATATACCGTACCATCAGGACATGTTAATACCTTGTCAACGTAAGCACCATGCATCGATGCATCGATGATTAAGGCTTAAAGCTGTAAGGCTTAATTTATTTTTCATATGTTGCCTACAATAATTTCGGAAAAGTCAAAAAGCCTTAACTACAACGTTGACAATTTTATTAAAGCATACAAAAAAATACAGTGGCTAGTGTTAAACTATCTAACATCAGCATACACTTGAAATATTGGGTACATATATTGAACACCAATAGCCAATTTGGGTTTTTTTGTGCAAGCAAGGCAAACTGCTTAGCGGTCATTAAATATTTTTCGTTTCGTTTCGGCGCTGACCGTTTCTATCAGACCAGTTAACATCACGTGACATAACATTGCGATTACAATAATTACTGCCTATTCCATAGCTGAGTACCAGGGATTTTTCACTAACCCGCGTGATGCAGCACATATATTCATTTGCACGAAGAAAGCGTATACTAAACGATGATTATGTAACACATATATATCGACAAGCGGATTTCTACCACAAATTCACTCTTTCGTAGGCATGGTAACCCATCCCAAGTCGTTGTCAAAGTAGCGGTCGGTGCCCTCCCAGTAGGTGTCGGTGCTGTAATCACTTCTACTCATCGTGGACCCATCCTTGCACACCTGGGGAGTTCCGGGCAGGGTGCCGCGACCGGACATCGTGGTAGAGCTATCAGAGACTCCCGCGGAAACCTGGGTCTGCTTAGGGATGGGAAGTGGAGTCTCCCAGATGTGAATCAATTCATCCGTCGCAGTGGGCTTGGTGGGTTGCATTGTGATCGGAGCATGTCCCTTGTTCGTGCCGATGAGGGTGTGATTTACGTTGTCAACCGGTATTGGTCGACCGGGGTAGTACAGGAAGCTTTGCTGCTGCTCCGGTGGCTGGAATGAGGCCTGGGATTTCCCTCTTCCTGCTCTATCCCTGGAGCAAAACGAATACGTAAAACGTCTTTACTAACATTAAGAAAGCATAATTTAATGTTCTAGGCCAGAGGTTGTCGGGTTAAAAGACAGAACAAGGCATGAAGCATTCAACCATGGTGACTGAGCGCAATAATAATATCGCATAGCGGTTCGCGAATTTTGAGATTCGTTTCGCTGGTTGGATTTTAATCGCATATTCACTCGTTTTGGGCTAGTCAGAAAACAACATGCGCGCAAAAGAACTTGACGCTGCTAGGATTCCCTACCTCAAAATGCAGACACACCCGATGAGCGCCACGCAGAAGAGGACCACAACAAGCACCCCGAGACCGATGATGAGACTCACGGACAGAACTGCGGCAATCATGGGGGAGAGAGATGCATACTTTGCATTCGAGATAATATGTCGATGTCTGTTTTAAAACGCACAAATCGTCTGCAACAATAAGGAAACTCCAACCCCCCGAATGAGGCATTGTCACATATTGTCTATTCTGCATACTAATAAGGGCTTCATTTGGGTCTATGTTATAAAAGTATGTACTGAGCATGCTACTAACGTGGTGACATTGTCCATGTAGTATCGGGCTCTTGCTTTGTGGCCACGCCTGAAAACAGAATGAATGACATATATGCGCATTACTATGCGACGTTACCTGTTTGGGGCATCCGTGAATGCTTGATACACCTGAGCCCAACAATGGATCCCATCATTATATAACACCTGCAAGTTAACTTAAATTACATAACGTTTAACGGTATCTAGTAATGTTAAAACACGTACTAACAGCAGGGCGCATCAACAACTGTATGTATGACATGCACAATAAATACCTGCATCGGAACAGTTGCCGACGACGCCCACCCAGCTACTGCCTTCACACGTCAGATGCCAGGAGTGTTCACTCCACTCACAGCCAATCACAGCTTTGCTGCCATTCCGCTTATACCACGCATACGCAGGAGGAGTGATATCAGAACACCCCAAGACTGAAACAGCAGTATCGTCATTAAGCGTCATTCGAGCGTATGCTATATCAAGTGCGCTATTATGTATTAGTAATGTGTTTCTTTAGACCGATTGCCATCTCCATATAAATGGTGCCCGGTTCATCAGATGCAATAATTTGTTTACATGCATATATCAGAATATATGTTATATCAGGGTATAGTATTTCTTCAAACTGATGGCAAGCTCAATTTAAACGGTGGCCGTCAGATTCCATAAGTTGTTTACACGTATATATAAGAATATAGACAATACCATCACTTTACCTCCAGCTCAAACGGTTTTAATGTGAGAAGAAATAGTATAAACTTATTCTTTCACATTTCAAGTTAGTATGACCCTACCTTCGTATTGAAGTAAAAAGGAAAACTTTAGTTCTCGCTGGTTGCTGGGGATCATTTGAATCACCAAATGGCCGGAGGATGACATGAAGGCCTGGGTCTCCCGAGCGAGTCCTCCGCATAAGGTATGGTTGACGCCTAGGTCCGGCTCACTGATATAACCATATGGCCGACATGTTCGCCCAGTATCTATTGTATGATGTTCTTTCCACCCGAAGTCGCTCATCAATACTTTGATTTTCTGTCCAGGCGATGTCCGTATGACCCCTGGGTTGTCAAGGCTACCACATCCGTGCTCATCCGTGACGTAACTGGCTAACACTCCACGTGTTGCCGTCAGATCATAAGGTTGATGTCTCTGGCATTGATTTTCATCGGGTGACGTTACTGTCGAGTCGCGAATATTTAATAGAAATTGGTTATACGCCAAAATTAATTATATCATACGAGACGGATTTGCGTTGTAGTGGTAGCCAGACCGACATAGAATTGACGTGTTGCCCAGGACTGGCTTACCGAGTACCATTTATTATTACCAAGTCCTTTGTGTAATAGTTTCAAGTCAGAGTTGATAAGAGGCAATAACAAAAACAGGACTGGATAGGAAACAATAAATGTAGTGAAAATGAACGAAATGAATGACTTAGAGCGCCAACATATTACATAGTTGGCAACTTGTATTCACTTGTAATTGAAACAGTACAACGAACAATTCGTAAGCGACTATTCTTCAGATAGTCATGTATTGTTTGCTAGCGTCACAATTATATGTAATTATGATTTTGACGACATATATATCATGTGCTGTCGGCCTCAAAGTACGCACAAAATTACCTTTCATGTAATTGTTATATCAAATTAATCGTTGCTTTCATGAAATTGTTGACCACAATTCATTATGACATTAACGTCGGAATGACCAGCAGATTATGATCCTAATTCTACTGAGTACACCATATCTTACCAGTGATGCATGTGAAATCCAGCTCCATGTGTAATAAGAGTCCTTCAACACATGCCGATTCATCCAGGAGGTCTTCATTTGACGTACTAATAAAGACATCACAAGATTGCTTTCCAGAGCACCATCCGTCAAACAGAGACAACACATCACTGGAACATCCCAGGTAGCCCAGGTCGACCTTCACACAGCGACCCAGCCTCATCCTGCCGTAGCGGGCAGACTTCATCACCATCACCTGGCCGCTCTCACACCGACCCTCAAACGTCTCATGTTCACACACTTCTTGGATCTCTGGAGAACATCATTAGATGTAATGGACGATAAATCCATTTCACATGCATTCTGTAGATATTGCATATTCACATTAATATGGGCGGATAAGGGGCGGATAAGGATAAGTGCGGAACATGTTAGTGACGGTCATATTTAGCTCTAACTAAGAATCAATTTGATTAGTCCACTAATTGTCAATTGTTTTAAAGATTATTATTGTTGATTTTTCAATTGATGACAACAAGCGATACTATATTATTATGCATAATATTATGTTATATTGAGACCACCATGACTACTTACCTGCTTTGCAATAAGGCATCAATAGCAAGCATAATATGAGAGTCGACAAGGGACCATCTTCGACGTGAAACATGTCGCTGAAGTAATAGTGGAAAGCGGTCACGACAGTATCTATATCTGACAAATTGTTTGATGTATGATCCCAAGGATTTTACATTTTAGCATTCATCTTGACCCCTTAACACGCATTAAGAAACATACCACTTGATAGGACACATGAGTGCGTTATGACAGACCGGATATACGAGGCGACTTGTGTTGTTGTCGTCAATCGATGAGTCGGCCTCCGTTGTGTAGAACAAAGAAGCGCCTTTCCCGTGAATCAGCGTATCAATTAGCGGCGTCCTTACCAATTTCAGAATCCTTGGCTTGTGCCTTTTCACAATGCAGTCTTTGTATGGCCCCGAATACTGTGTTGGAGGATTTGTTCCAAATAAATCCTCAGTGTGACTGCCTACTTTCATTTCTACGTCGCCATGTTGTTTTGTCTAACAGCGGTGCATCTATTTATAAGTGTGACGTCAGTACCATAGTCCTGCTAGCCTCTGCGAGCGCGCTCGCGGCGGCGTTGACGCAGGCAGGTTGTTATGCCTTTTCTGCTTTCGACATAAATATATAGATATATCTTTCACGAAGGTTTAAAAACATTAATCGGTGTATGCATGAATTCCTATATCAACCTAAATAGTAGGCTGAATTAATCACATTCACCCACCAGCATTGGCATGCATTATTTTGCCCGATACCGATCATTGAAGGACTATACCAATTAAACAAAGCTGTGTATGACCGTGTGTAAGGGATGGAAACACTTGTGATAATACATGGAGCGGGGTAAATTATATGTCCATGTGGCAGCGCTGACGTCGACCAGTGGGTCTGCACATTGATATCAATCCCTCCAATGTAGTCTGATATTGTACGCGTTTGCGTGAGGGATGAGTTGGATTGTGGCACTTTTTGACGACACGGAACACAGCCCAACATCGGCTGGAATGCAAGCACGCCAACCACAACCTTTGTCAGCGAATTTAAATCTGCAAAATTGTGTCTTTACCCAGTAATTACCTTGCCATAGTTTCTTGACTGGCTACATCATGTTATACTGTCTCGCCGTTGCTACCTGAAGGCTGTGTAAACCCATTTGATTCTAGCGTGCTGTATATAGGACGTTCCAGTTAGACCTATGTGCTGAAATGTAACACATCTCTACAACCCGCCATGTCTATTTATCGTTCAAAAGGGCTCTTCGTGATATCACTAGCAAAGAACGCGATTTTGCTGTACCGGGGGCGCACTTTAAGGAATGTATCCAATAATTTACTCAAGCACGTATTAATGTTTCTGTTTATGGTGTTTTCTTCTGATATTGTCTGCCAAATAGGATGTACTTTGTAAGTACTGAATTACTAAATTAGACTATGGAAAAAGGCGTCGTTCTGCTCGTGTCCTAAATATGACGCTAGAAGTGAGCGGCCGCGTGTATTTCCCAAAATGGCCTGTCATTACTTGATAGTAAGGCGAGTGCCAGGGCCTGTCGGAGACTGGTGGGCCCCTAATTTTGTCTACACGTTATCTGTTTCACTAATTTGTGCAAAATATTGTTCAGGGAGGGGAGGACTTGGTCTGCTTGGAGGCAGGGTGGGGGGGGGGGGGGCAGGGGTATAGACGGAGGGGGGGGGGGGGCTTTGTTTCCAACCACGATTTTTCGAGTCCCTCAAATGATACTATATCTATATTTGAACTGGTTATTCAATAGGCACAATGCGGTAGCTTCATCGAAGTAAGGTTTATATTTATATTATATTTATATATTATATAGCTAGCCTGCGAACCGAGGCATAACCCGGCGACCGGAGCCTTAGTCCGATGCACGGAGCCTTATTTCAGTGCACGGAGCCATAGCATGCGCCCGGAACGGTAGCCCGGGCCATAACCTGGAGCCATAGTCCGCGCCTAGAGCCATAACCAGGAGCCTAGAGCTCTAGTCCAGCTTACAGAGTCATATCCCGCATTCGGAGCCACAATCCCGCGTATGGGGAGGGGGGGGGGGGCGATTCTGTGGTATAATTGCGCCTGCCTCCCGCTATGCCACTCTCTCTTCCGCCCTCCCTCTCTCTCTTCCTGGCTACAACCCTCCATGCATCTCATATCCACACCCACCCGAGTCCGAGGCCATAGCCCGCAGCCATAGCCCAGAGCCATAGACCGGCGACCGAAGCCTGGGGCTATAGTCCAGCGCACAGAGCCATAGTCCACCGCACGGAACCGTATTCTAGTGCAGTAAACCATAGTGCGCGTCCGGAGCCATAGACTGTCGACCGGAGCCTGGAGCGACAGTCCAACGCACGGAGACATAGTCCAGCGCAGGGTGCCATAGCTCGTGTCCGGAGCCGTAGTTCAACGCATGGAGCCATAATCCGCACGGGAGCAATAGTCCGGCGCACGGACCCATAGCCCAGAGCCATAGCCCGGATCAATAGCCCAGAGCCATACCCCGGCAACCGGATCCATAACCCGGAGCCTGAGCACAAGTCCAGCATACGGAACCATAAGCCGCGCCGGAGCCATAGCCCGCGCCCAGAACTACAAGACGTGTTCCTAGAATACACCGTAGAATGAATTATATCTGTAAATTTTACCTGTACCCTACCGTGCCTAGCGTCTTAAATATAGGCATCGAAGATTAAGGCTTAAGGCTGTGAGGCTTAAATGTATTTTCGCATCTTGCAAACAATAACTATGAAAAAGCCAAAAAATACTAAATACGACGATGACAAGGTTTATTGAAGCGTGCAAGAAAATACAGTGGCTAGTACTAACATCAGTTTACACTGCTTACAAATATTGCTTAGATATCTTGCATACCAATAGCTAATTTGGGCTTAATGCTCAAGCAAAGCAAACTGTTATGAGGTCATTGAATATTGTTCGTTTCGGCTCTGACTGTTTCTATCAGACTAGTTACCAAATAACATTACACAATGATTACAATAATTACAGCCTAGCGCATAGGTGAGTGCCACGGATTTGTCATTCGTACTACGAAAGCGTACAATCAAGGATCACTATGTAACACATATATATCGACAAGCGGATTTCTACCACACATTCACTCTTTCGTAGGCATGGTAACCCATCCCAAATCGTTGTCAAAGTAGCGGTCGGTGCCCTCCCAATAGGTGTCGGTGCTGTAGTCACTTCTACTCATCGTCGACCCATCCTTGCACACCTGGGGAGTTCCTGGCAGGGTGCCGCGACCTGGCATCGTGGTGGAGCTATCAGAGACTCCCGCGGAAACCTGGGTCTGTTTAGGGATGGGAAGTGGAGTCTCCCAGATGTGGATCAGTTCATCCGTTGCAGTGGGCTTGGTGGGTTGCATTGTAATCGGAGCATGTCCCTTGTTCGTGCCGATGAGGGTGTGATTCACGTTATCAACTGGTATTGGCCGACCGGGATAGTACAGGAAGCTTTGCTGCTGCTCGGGTGGTTGGAATGCGGCAGGGTGGTTCCTTCCGCCGGTTCTATCCCTTCATTAAGATAAATACACTCATTTTAAGGTTTACGCCGGATTACTATGGTGCCGCTTAGCGATGGCTATGTCCAAATACCCATTTAAAAAAGCCGCATGCCCAAGTTTGACCGTCGCATTGGCGACAACGCTGAACTTTGATATGGGGTGGTGGTATTCATGCCCATTCACCCCACAAAACCGTTGTTATTCCCGAGCAAGTGCTTTGTAACAGTTTCTGAATTTTTCGCCGTAAATTATGCATATATAGTAAATTACTACTATATAATACCGGCACGTTAATATTGAGACATTTTTTTATAGTAGAATTCAGTAACATATCCGTGCGTTTTGTCCTGATAGGCAGAAGATGCACATTTACAAAAAATAACTGAACGGGGCTGCTATTCCCTACCTCAAGATGCAGGCACATCCGATGAGGGCCACACAGAAGAGGACCACCACGAGGACCCCGAGACCGATGATGAGGCTCACGGACAGCACTGTGGCAACAGTGGGGTTGAAAGACATATGCAATTTTTTTAGAATGCTGTTTCGAGTTCTGTTGAAAAAAATGAATATGATCTACAGGATAAAGGAGGCCGTGGGGTGATACCTTCCTACGTATTACCCAAACATATGATACATTAATGGGTTCATGGTGCATAATCACTTAATATGTTGATAAATATAAGCAGGCTACAAACGTGGTGACATTGTCCAACTCGTAATCGGCTCCTGGTTTTTGGCCGCGCCTGAAAATAGAGTGAATGACATTAATGCACAGTGTTACTGGTTAGGAACACCTACAATTCGTCGATACACTTGAAAGTCATACAAATGAATGTCATTGCACCTGATAAAAGGCATTTGGCGCTATTCAATAATAAATCACTCATTATCATCACTGTGAATCAAGAACTGTTTTGGCGATCTGCACAATAATCACCTGTACTGGAACAGTTTCCGACCACGCCCACCCATGTGTTGCCTTCACACATCAGATGCCAGGAGTGTTCACTCCACTCGCAGCCGATCACAGCTTTGCTGCCATTCCGTTTATACCAGGCATAATCCGGAGGAGTGATATCAGAACACCCCAATACTGAAACAAAAGTATTGTAATTAAACTACGTTAATCATGCATATGCTGTTATTATATGCTGATATATTATACCCTGATATTGGGGTTCTTAAAACGGATAGCAAGCTCAATTCTATTCATGACCGTTTGATCGGATTCCATATTTTTGTACATGGATATATATTTAAAACTTTAGGAGACCATCACTTCAACCTCACATCAGATGGCTTTAAGATGAAACAAATTGCTATAAAGATATGTTTTTGCATTTCAAATTCCAAAGCACCATACCTTCGTACTGAAGTAGAAATGAGAACCCTAGTTTTCTCTGATTGCTGGGTATCAGTTGAATCACAACGTGAGCGGAGGATGACATGAAGGCTTGGGTCTCCCGGGCGAGTCCTCCGCATAAGGTGTGGTTGACGCCTTGGCTCGGCTCACTGATATAACCATATGGTCGACATGTTCGCCCAGCCTCTATTGTATGATGCTCTTGCCCACCGAAGTCGCTCATCAGAACCCTGATTCTCTGTCCCGGCGATGTCCGTATAACCCATGGGTTGTCAAGGTTACCGCAGCCGTACTCATCCGTGATGTAACTAGCCAATACTCCACGGTTTGCCTTCAGGTCATAAGGTCGACCTCCCTGGCATTGATTCGCATTCGGGGATGTTACTGTCGAGTCGAGAGTATGTCATAGCAATTTGCTATACGCAAAACTAATTATATCATACGAGACTGCTTTTCTTGCCAGCGTTATGTACGATGGGAATTCTTAAATGTGTCTTCCAGCCATTCCGCCGTAGAATTGATATTTTACACATAACCGGCTTACTGAGTACCAATTATTATTACTACTTCCATTGCTTAGTAGTTTATAGTCAGGGTTCAGAATATTAAGTTAATCGTTAACTTCATTAACCTATCCGTACGACATTGACGTCGGAACAACCAGAAGAGTAAACCATAATTCTATTGGGAACACCTTACCCACCCATCTTACCCGTGATGCATGTAAAATCCAGTTCCACGTGTAGTAAAAGTCCTGCAACGCATGCCGACTCAGCCATGAGTTCCTTATTTGAGATGCTAATGAAGACGTCACATGATTGCTTTCCGGAGCACCATTCATCAAACAGAGACAAAACGTCACTGGAACAGCCCAGATATCCGAGGTCGACAGTAACACAGCGCCCCAGCTTCATCCTGCCGTAGTGGGCAGACTTCATCACCATCACCTGACCGCTCTCACACCGACCCACGAACGTCTCCTGTTCACACACTTCTTGGATCTCTGTTAAACACAATTATATGTAAAGAGGATAAATAAATTTTACATGCATGTTACATACATTGGTAATGACATGTTGGCGACGGCCACATGTAGTGCTGACTAGGAATGCATGTCATTTGTCTATTGTCTATTATCAATTAGTTTTAATAACATCAATCTTATCTTGATATGTTGATTGGTACAATCTGTTATACTTTTCATTCGCATCTTTTACGGTATATAATATGTTATTATATTGCGACCAACCTGCCTACTGTACTTACCTGCCTTGGCAAGATGCATCAATAGCAACCATAATAGGACTATCGACAAGGGGCCATCTCCGGCATGAAACATGTCGCTGAAGTATTAGAAGAAACAAGTCAGGATCGCATGTATATCTGACAGATTATTTGATGTTATATATTCCTGACGATTTTACATTTTAGCATTCATCTTGACTCCCAAACACGCATTAAGAAACATACTTAAAAGAACACAATATGAGTGCGTTACGACAGACCCAATATTGAAAGCCACTTGTGTTGTTCTCGTCAATCGATGAGTCGGCCACCCTTGCGCAGTACAAAGAAGCGTCTTCCCCTCGAATCAGCGTATCCACTAGCTGAGTCCTTACCTATTTCAGAATCCTTGGTTTGCACGTTTTCACAATGCAGGATTTGTATGGCTTGAATATTGTTTTGAAGGATATGTTCCGAATAAATCCTCAGGGTGACTGCCTATTTTCATTTCTATGTCGCCATGTTGCTTTGTCTAACAGCGGTGCATCTATTTATAAATGTGACGTCACTACCATAGTCCTGCATGCGTGAGCCAGCGCGCTCGCGGCTGCAGTGATGCTGGCAGATTATACCACCCATTTTGCCCTGGAAATGAATACTCTTCTGTGGGTTCACGGCTTTCTTGTAAAATGTCGTGGTTTCTCAAGAAAACCCACATCCATATGATATACTGAGGTAATAATTTGTTGAAATAAGAGCAGTTTACCATTAAACCTATAGGTAGCTCTCCCGTGACGTCCTAAATACATGAATCGGTCTATTTTATTATGCATATAGCAGCCGAAGTAGTAGGCTGAATTTAGCGCAATCATTCATCAACATTGGTATGCATTATTTTTCCTATACCAATTAAACAAAGCTATTATGGATGGAAACTATTGCGATAATGTCTGAAACGGACTCGTTACGAGCATGATAGTTAACTGTAACAAAGGGGAATTTTAATACCTTGTCAACGTATCTTTCTTCTCATTACTTGACGGTTGGTGTAAGCATAATTCATCCATGATTATGGCGTAATGCTGTTAGGCTTAAATGTGTTTTCTTTCGCATCTTGCAAAAAATAACTGCAGAACAGTCAAAATACATTAAATACGACGATGACAAGGTTTATTGAAGAATACAAGAATATACAGTGGCTAGTGTTAAACTAACTAGCATCAGTATACACTACTTACAAATATTGTGTCCATATCTTGAATACTAATAGCTTAAGTGGGCTTGATGCTCAAGCAAAGCAAATTGTTTAGCGGTCATTGAATATTTTTCGTATCGCGTCTGACCGTTTCTATCAGACTAGTTATCACGTAACATAACATAATAATTACAATAATTACAACCTAGCCCATAGCTGAGTGAAACGGGTTTTTCACTAACCGGTGTGATGCAGCAGATATATTCATTCGCACAAAGAAAGCGTACAATCAAGGATGACTATGCAACACATACTATCGACAGAGTGGTTTATACCACTTATTCACTCTTTTGTAGGCATGGTAACCCATCCCAGGTCGTTGTCAAAGTAGCGGTCGGTGCCCTCCCAATAGGTGTCGGTGCTGTAATCACTTCTACTCATCGTCGACCCATCCTTGCACACCTGGGGAGTTCCTGGCATGGTGCCTCGACCAGACATCGTGGTGGAGCTATCAGAGACTCCCGCGGAAACCTGGGTTTGCTTAGGGATGGGAAGTGGAGTCTCCCAGATGTGGATCAGTTCATCCGTTGCAGTGGGCTTGGTGGGTTGCATTGTACTCGCCGTATGTCCCTTGTTCGTGCCGATGAGTGTGTGATTCACGTTATCCACCGGTATTGGTCGACCGGGGTAGTACAAGAAGCTTTGCTGCTGCTCCGGTGGCTGAAATGCAGCAGGGGAGTTCCTTCCTCCGGCTCTATCCCTTGATGAAAATAAATACACTCATTTAGGGATGTACGCGGGGTTACTCGGGGGTCGATTCGCGATGACTATGTCCAAGTCCCCACAGCCAAAAATCACTGCAAAAGTTATGCAATGTCGCATATCACGTTATGATACCGGCACAACATTTTGAGACAATTATTTATAGTATAATTTAGGCGAATATTCGTGCGTTTTGTCTTGGTAGGCAAAATATGCACATCTACAATAAATAATTTTCCGGCGCTAGGATGCCCTACCTCAAGATGCAGACACATCCAATTAGCGCCACACAGAAGAGGACCACAACGAGCACCCCGAGACCGATGATGAGACTCACGGACAGCACTGTGGCGACCGTGGGGGAGAGAAAGACATGCTACTTTTTTAAATGCTCTTTTGATTTCTGTTGAAAAAAATTAATACGTTCTACAGGATAAAGGACGCTCAAACTGTCTCGTGATACATTGTTACATATTAATCTATACATGTAATACAATAATGGGCTCATGGTACAATATGCGCTTAATATGTCGATAAATATATGCAGGCTACTAACGTGGTGACATTGTCCAACTCGTAACCGGCTCCTGCTTTTTGGCCGCGCCTGAAAATAGAGTGAATGACAATAATGCACAGTGTTACTGGTTAGGAAGTACTACAATTCGTGGATACACTTGAAAGTCATACAAATGAATTTCATTGCACCTGATATTAGGCATTTAGCAGCGTTCATGGATCAAATACGCATTAATTGCGCTGAGGATCAAAAATTATATGGGCCATATGCGCAATAATTACCTGTACTGGAACAGTTTCCGACCACGCCAACCCAGCTACTGCCTTCACACGTTAGATGCCAGGAGTGCTCACTCCACTCGCAGCCAATCACAGCCTTGCTGCCATTCCGCTTATACCAGGCATAAGCGGGAGGAGTGATATCAGAACACCCCAATACTGAAACAGAAGTATCGTCATTAAGCTACGTCAATTATGCATATGCTATTTTTCAACTGAGATATTATACCCTGTTATTGTGTTTATTAAAACGGATCGCAAGCTCAATACCATTGATGACCGTTTCATCGGATTCCATATTTTTGTACATGGATTAGGACTTATGTATTTTTTTTTCTTAGGAGACCATCAATTCAGTGCCACCTAAAACCACGTTAAGACGAAACAAATTATTATAAAGATATGTTTTTGCATTTCAAATTCCATATCCCCCTACCTTCGTATTGAAGTAGAAATGAGAACTTTAGTTCTCTCTGAATGCTGGGGATGAGTTGAATCACCACGTGGCCGGAGGATGACATGAAGGCTTGGGTTTCCCGGGCGAGTCCTCCACATACGGTGTGGTTGACGCCTAGACCCGGCTCACTGATGTAGCCATATGGCCGACATGTTCGTTCGGTCTGTGTTGAGTGGTGTTCTTGCCACCCGAAGTCGCTCATCAATACTTTGATTCTCTGTCCCGGCGACGTGCGTATGACCCATGGGTTGTCAAGGTTACCACAACCGCGCTCATCCGTGATGTAACTAGCCAACACTCCACGTCTTGCCGTTAGATCATAAGGTCGATCGATCTGGCATTGATTGGCATCCGGAGAAGTTACTGTCAAGTCGAGAAAATGTCACAGATATTTTTTATCTACTATATCATACAAGACTGCTTTCCTTACTAGTGGTGGGTACGATGGGTATTCGTGAGTGTTTCTGCCATCCAGACCGACTTTGAATTGATATTTTACCCAGGTCCGGTTAACCGAGTGCTATTAACATTGCATTCTATAACATATTATGGTAATTGAACGAATCAATAGCAGGACTGTATTGAAAACAACATAATGAGTTTCATTACGCGCCAAAGGTTTACATGGTTTACTATCTTCATTCATTTCACATTTGAATTGTACGAAGAACAGTTTGAAACCTAATTTTCTTTCATATAATTATGTCTTTGTTGCTGGCACCTCCATTATGTGTATTTATGATTTCGAATTGGGCCGTCGGACTTAAAGTATACAATAAACATTACAAACAATTACCCATGACCGCATAGTAATCATTTACGTATTGATGATAACAAATGAATTGTTGTTGTCATTTAACTATTGACCAAAATTCCCGAAGGTATTGACGTCCAAAAGACGAAAAGTTTCTATGGGATGCACCCGATCTTACCCGTGATGCACGTGAAATCCAGCTCCATGTGTGATAAGAGTCCTACAACACATGCTGATTGAGCCATAAGGTCTTCATTTGAGGTGCCAATATAGACGTCACATGATTGCTTTCCGGAACACCACCCGTCAAACAGAGACAAAACGTCACTGGAACAGCCCAGATATCCGAGGTCGACAGTAACACAGCGACCCAGCTTCATCCTACCGTATAGGGCCGATTTCATCACCATCACATGGCGGTTCTCACACCGACCCTCGAACGTCTGATGATCACACACTTCTTGGACCTCTGGAAGAACGTTACATCCATTTCACATGTATTCTATAGATATTGGTTATATTAATATTAGCAACGATGAGGACGGAACATGTTGCTGACGGTCTTATTTATTGCTAACTAGCAATGCATGTGATTGGTCCATTGTCAAGAATAATTGATAACTTGTCCGTAGATAATATTCTGTCATATTGGGACCAATCTGATTACTTACCTGCTTTGCCATGACGCATCAATAGCATCCATAATATGACTATCGACAAGGGGCCATCTCCGGCGTGAAACATGTTTCTGAAGTATTAAAAGAATCAAGTCACGATCGCATTTATATGTAACAAATTATTTGATGTACATTCTCTAGGATTTTACATGTTATAATTCGTCTTAACTCCCTAACATGCATAAGGAAAAACACAACATGCGTGCGTTATGATAGATCCAGTATTAGAAGCGACTTGTGTTGTTCTCATCAATCGATGAGTCGGCCTCCGATGTGTAGTACAAAGAAGCGCCTTTCCCGCGAATCAACGCATCAACTAGTGCAGTCCTTACCTATTTCAGAATCCTTCGCTTGTGCGTTTTCACAATGCAGTCTTTGTGTGGCTCGAATACTGTTTTAAACGATATATTCCAACTAAATGCTCAGTGCCACTGCCTACTTTCATTTCTCCGTCGCCATGTTGTTTTGTGTCTAACAGCGGTGCATCTATTTATAAATGTGACGTCACTACCATGGTCCTGCACGCGTGTGCCAGCGCGCTCGCGGCCGCAGTGACGCGATCAGGTTGTACCACCCATTCTGCTTCGATATGATTACTTTTCTGCGCTGTAGTGCTTTCTTGTTAAATGTCGTGGTTTGTCAAGAAGACCCACATGCATATGACATACTGAAATAATGACATGCTAACATGCGCTGAATTTACCATTAAATTTATAGGTAACTCCCCCATGACGTCTTAAATACATGTCGGTCTATGTATGTATGCATATATATATCAGCCGAAATAGTAGGCTGAATTTAGCGCATTCATCCATCAGCATTAGTATGCATTAGTTTACATATACCAACCAAACAAAGCTATAATGGATGGAAACTATTGTGATAATACCTCGTGCGGGTTATATTATATGCCCGTCTGGCAGTAGGTCTGAACTTCGATATCAATTCCTCCAATTTGATATCATAGTGTATGTGTTCTGGTGAGCGATAAGTTGGCTTGTGACACCTTTGTGACCACACGGCATACAGTCCATCATCAACTGCAATCCAAGCACGCCATCCACAACCTTTGGCAGCAAATTCAAATCAGCGAAAAATGTGGCGTTACCGAGTAAGTCATCAAACCCTAACTACGACGTTGACGATTTTATTAAAGCATACAAAAAATACAGTGGCTAGTGTTAAACTATCTAACATCAGTATACACTAGAAATATTGGGTACATATATTGAACACCAATAGCTAATTTGGGTTTTTTGTGCAAGCAAGGCAAACTGCTTAGCGGTCATTAAATATTTTCCGTTTCGTTTCGGCTCTGACCGTTTCTATCACACCAGTTAACATCACGTGACATAACATTGCAATTACAATAATTACTGCCTATTCCATAGCTGAGTACCAGGGATTTTTCACTAACCCGCGTGATGCAGCACATATATTCATTTGCACGAAGAAAGCGTATACTAAACGATGATTATGTAACACATATATATCGACAAGCGGATTTCTACCACAAGTTCACTCTTTCGTAGGCATGGTAACCCATCCCAGGTCGTTGTCAAAGTAGCGGTCGGTGCCCTCCCAGTAGGTGTCGGTGCTGTAATCACTTCTACTCATCGTCGACCCATCCTTGCACACCTGGGGAGTTCCTGGCAGAGTGCCGCGACCAGACATCGTGGTGGAGCTATCAGAGACTCCCGCGGAAACCTGGGTCTGCTTAGGGATGGGAAGTGGAGTCTCCCAGATGTGGATCAGTTCATCCGTTGCAGTGGGCTGGGTGGGTTGCGTTGTGATCGGAGCATGTCCCTTGTTCGTGCCGATGAGGGTGTGATTCACGTTATCAACTGGTATTGGTCGACCGGGATAGTACAGAAAGCTCTGTTGCTGCTCCGGTGGCTGAAATGCCGCAGGGGAGTTCCTTCCCCTGGCTCTATCATTGGGTGAAAATAAATACACTCATTTAGGGATGTACGCGGGATTACTGCGGGGTCGCTTAGCGATGATTATGTCCAAGTCCCCACTGCCAAAACGCACTGCAAAAGTTATGCAATGTCGCATACCACGATATGATACAGACACAAACATTTTGAAGCAATTATTCATAGTAGAATTTAGCCGAATATTCGTGTGTTTTTTCCTGGTAGGCAAAAGATGCACATTCAAAATAAATAATTGTCCGGCGCTATGATTCCCTACCTCAAGATGCAGACACAGCCGATGAGCGCCACGCAGAAGAGGACTACCACGAGCACCCCGAGACCGATGATGAGACTCACGGACAACACTGTTTTGACCGCGGGGGAGAAAGACATATGCAATTTTTTTTAAATGCTCTTTCGATTTCGGTTAAAAAATGAATACGTTCTACAGGATAAAGGAGGCGCAAACCGCCGCGTGATACACTGCTACATATTACCCAAACATATAATACATTAATGGGCTCATGGTACATAATCGCTTAATATGTTGATAAATGTAAGTGGGCTACTAACGTGGTGACATTGTCCAACTCGTAACAGGCTCCTGCTTTTTGGCCGCGCCTGAAAATCGAGTGAATGACATTAATGCACAGTGTAACTGGTTGGGATTACCTGCAACTCGTCGATACACTTGAGTCATACAAATGCATTTTATTGCACCTGCTACAAGGCATTGAGCAGTGTTCGTTGATGAAGCATTATTAGCACTGCGGATCAAGAATTATATGGGTGATATGCGCACTAATTACCTGTACTGGAACAGTTTCCGACGACGCCAACCCAGCTACTTCCTTCACACGTCAGATGCCAGGAGTGCTCACTCCACTCGCAGCCAATCACTGCCTTGCTGTCATTCCGTTTATACCAGGCATAAGCCGGAGGTGTGATATCAGAACACCCCAATACTGAAACAGAAGTATCGTCATTATATATTTATTATATATATTAAATTCATTTTTTTAGGAAACCATCACTTCAGCGTCACCTCAAACCGCTTTAGGACAAAATAAATTATTATAAAGATATGTTTTTGCATTTCAAATTCAATAGCAGCATACCTTCGTATTGAAGTAGAAATGAGAACTTCAGTTCTCGCCGATTGCTGGGGATCAGTTGAATCACTACGTGCCCAGAAGATGACATGAAAGCTTCGGTCTCCCGGGCGAGTCCTCCGCATAAGGTATGGTTGACGCCCAGGCCCGGCTCACTTATATAACCATATGGCCGACATGTTCGCCCAGTCTCTATTGTATGTTGCTCTTGCCAGCCGAAGTCGCTCATCAAAACCTTGATTCTCTGTCCCGGCGACGTCCGTATGACCCATGGGTTGTCAAGTTTACCACATCGGTATTGATCGGTGATGTGACTCGCGAGCCCTCCACGTGTTGCCGTCAGGGCATAATGTTGACCGGCCTGGCACTTTGTCGCATCGGGCTGGATTACTGTATTGTTCAGAATTATATTCATTAAGTATCTGCCATATGCGTATCGTTTCATATGGAGAGCGTAGATGAGACGGAATGCCCATTGCTAGTTTGTTTTAATTCATTACTCTTTGCAAGAGTCACGATTTGTCTTACATGCTGAATGCATTTGGCTAGAGGTATTGACAGATAATGACATAAACAACACACGTGGTTTTGTAAAATGGCATTATGCATTACTTCCCTATGGACATAACAGGCCAACATTTGGGACAGCTCAATTAGCCGAATTCTTATGGAGTTACATTCCGAAGGTGTCGCAACGGTCTTACCGTTGACGCACGTATATTCAAGTTCCACGTGTGACAGTAATCCTTCAGTACACGCCGACTCGGCCATAAGGTCGTCATTTGATGTGCTAATAAAAACGTCACATGATTGCTTCCCCGAGCACCATGCATCAAACAATGACAGCACATCACTGGAACACCCTAGGTAGCCCAGGTCGACCTTCACACAGCGACCCAGCCTCATCCTGCCGTAGCGGGCAGACTTCATCACAATCACCTGGTCGCTGGCACAATGACCCGCAAAAGTATTGGAGTCACACACTTCGTGGATTTCTAAGTCAGAAAACGTCAACCAATCATGAGCGTCATATACAGTCACATCAGAAAACAGCAAGACATATTTGGTAAATTGTTGTTTGCGCTTTGACTTTTCTCTTCGCCGCATTATGTATTAATTATGAAAAATCGTTAGTATAATAATAGTATTCTCAGGCCAACAACATACAACATATATGCGCCAAATATGAGTATTATGTGCCTACCTGAACGCGAATTTCGTAATAAAAGCAGGGCCAAAAGGGCAGTCGCAAAGGTGAAATCTCCGCCTTTCCACATGCCTGCCGCTGAATTAAATAAGTCATATGTTTTATGGACAGCCATCTTTCGAGTTCTTGCATTGATAATAATTAGCTCGTTCTTAATAATAGCAATTAAAAATGTTGGGCATCGAATTATATTCAACACCATATTATACTAAGATTTGCCAAGACGCAAGGTTGATCAACGAGTGCGTTATGATACCCTGCTCCTAAGGTTCTGCCAATCGATCAGCCAGCCACTGCAGTACAAGACAAAGAAGCAGCTTTCCTGTGAATCTATGTATCTACTCGCAATGAACTTACCTATTTTAGGGTCCTTGTTGTCTGTGTCTTCTAAGTACATTCATTGCATATCAGGATGATTTTCGGAATGGTTGAAACCGTGTAAATAACGAGCGTGGCTGCTTACGTTCATTTCCATGTCGCCATTTTGTTTTGTCTAGCGGCAGCGAATCTAATTATAGATGTGATGTCATTACCACATTGCTATGATGCTTGGCCGGCGCGCTCGCCTTCGGGTTAACATCTAACGCGCGTTCTTCGTCTCAGCGATTAAATCGAATTGCCGGTAGACTTATTCTTTGTTTGCTAAATTTTGCATTCATATTTGTACAAGTAGAAATACCGAAATTATTCCCTAAAGGGAACTTATGTGCAATACATGATAATATTACAAGCGTGGCTGGGGTAGAAATTGATATTCCATTGATACAAAAAAATCATGCAATATATGTGTATATGTTTTGGTATAAATATGATTGATTTCCAATTTTGGTTTCGTAATTCAGTTTATTTATTTATTATCAGGAGAATGTGACGTCACAATAGTTACCGGACAATATGGACCACGACCTTGCAAATTGCATTTGTGGTTAGTTTGCCATATCTTCAAAAAGGTTAAATCAGGAATAACACATCTAGGGTGACCGTCAAAAGAAAAATCAGTTGACGGCATGTTTCAGTGACAATAACCGTGTTCACCCAGTTGCCGCGGGTTTAATCGTTGGAATTATATTGTGCAGCGCGAACATAACAGAAGGGGCGAGGGAAGACACCGGGGAGGGCATTTCAAACTTTAAACGCTTATGTTTTTGGGGGACCTGTAATGTAATGTATCCCGACCACCATAGTCGCTCATACAAACGTTGAATCCTTGGTCTGGTACTAAGAGTATGACCCAGGGGTTGTCGATGTTACCCCATCCGGATTCGTCGGTGACCATGCTAAGCCCCACGCTACGTGCTGCCGTCAGATGATGACGTTGACCCACTTTGCAATTAGCCACATCAGGGGTCCCTGCCGTTAGGATGAAATAAGTCATTTGATGCCTTATTTAATGGCCAAGCGGTTTGATTTCAAATCTGAAGTATGATCTAATTTGGGTGGAGTGGCTCTCGAAAATAAGACGCGTTCGTTTTTATCACGGATTACACCTAATAGAACGAACAATATATGTGCTTACCGGTTCGGCATGTGACAACTCGATCCGGCTACATGTGTTGTTGTGTCATCCATAAGGCGTAGCACTGCCCGGCCGAGTCGGCGAGCTCGAAAGCGCATCATTTGAGTCTTGTTATTGTTGGTAATTCATGAAATGGTATGAACATATGTGACCGCCAGTTACATATGAAAGTAGTCATGTTGAAAGACAATATTCAGTACAAATACCCAGGGCCAAAATATATAATTATCGACTACAAAGGGACAATTTTTCTTTTTCAAATATATTAGATTTATCAAACTAAAATCTGACTTCAAATAATATCGATAACTTCAATTGCAGCAACACAGGAAATAATAATACATTTCATGTTCCGTCCCTGGCTTGATGCGCGGTTTTATTATGGCTGTGTCGCGCTGTGACTCCGAATCGCCATTGTCAACGATTTACAATTTTCATATATATTCATACACTGTGAAGACAGAGAACAAAGCCATTGCATTCCTGTATGAGTAGTTGAAACTGGAGTGAAACATTCCCAGCAGGGAGATGACGTTATGATGCTCCGTGGCTCTCACACTGGACTCAATGGGCGCTAGGGCATTTTACAGTGGACTACGATGTCGACGTCAGGTCAATAAATAGACACGCCTGCGGAGAAACAAAACCAAAATGGCGACATAGAAATGACACGAAGGGTAGTCGCTCTGGGAGTTTCGAGCTGATACATGAAAAACACGCGGTTTGAAAGGTTCAAATACTATGTGCGACACCCGTCACATTCTGAGGAATCCAATTAGGTAGGTCCAAAATTGTTGACTATTCCCAATGAAGCGGGGAATGGTAAATGGAATGTGTATAATCGCATGTCAGCCATCATTTTGCCGATTTAATATCCAGAGGTACGGGCCTGTCATAAGGCAACCGGTGCAATGTGCCACGACCTCATCACAAACTCCACGGCGCCCATCCACTCAGTTGAATATATTGATATTCAGGAATAACGAGCCTTAAAAGATGCGTGTTTTTTAACGGGTTTGGCTCATTTTGGCTAGACGATTGTACTAATCACCTACTTATATTGATGCTCTGCTTACGCGTAACATCATGAACCATGCTATTCAACAGCCTCGGCTCATTAATCAGTAATCAGGCACTCCCGATTGAACGCTAGTTACCAGTGGCCAGTAAAGTAAACAATGCTGAAACCCCGTTACGAGCATCAAATCGATACGTAGAAATTACCATTATACACCATTTTTGTAATTTATACCACTCGTACTTTATATTCCATATTTACTTAGAAGTGGACTCATGTAGCTGTGGTTTGTCGTATTCTTTTGAGCACGATACTCTATTTGTTTGTCTTTTCCGTGTGCTCTATGCAGGGCCTAGCGGCAGCGCCATTATCATTACAACGATCAGCCGCTAATGTATCTACGTTTTAACAGAAAGACGTAATAAAAAATGGGTATCGTATGGCTGGCATTACAACTTGTTGCCTTGTGTGTGATCTCGCTGATCCATCTCATCTATGCGGGTAAGATTTATTTGTATCACGGATAATGGACGAGGAAATCGTATCATAAAATGTGATATTAAATTATCATATTATTCAATTATTTTCAGAGGGTAACGTGTATAATATTAATGCAATACTGGCCCAATTGCAAAGCAAATACCAGATTTTGATAAACATATCCAGCAACTTATGAAAGTTTGACACAATATGGCTAAACGTCACAAAATGGCCCTTAGTTATGAATGTGCCGTAATTTTTTGCTGTTAATGTTTAGATACATTTTTTTCCACGGCAGAGACTCGAGAAGTATGCAATGCCGAGACGTTCGCGGGTCGGTGTGAGAGCGGCCAGGTGATGGTGATGAAGGCTGCCCGCTACGGCAGGATGAGGCTGGGTCGCTGTGTGAAGGTCGACCTGGGATACCTCGGCTGTTCATCTGACGTGTTGCCACTCTTCGATGAGTGGTGCTCTGGAAAGCCGTCTTGTGACGTCTTTATCAGCAACGCAAACGATGACTTGGTTGAGAAAAGGACGTGCATTGCTGACGTTATGTCGTACCTAGAAGTTGACTTTTCCTGCGCCAATGGTAAGTTATGAGCGACATATCTCATCACAGTATCAATCGCATAAGTTATCGGGATGTTAAGATAGTTTCGAAATGCGTGCACATTAAGTTTTGTACACAGACAACGGCCTGATGCAGATTGCCATGTTACTATTTTTTGTTGCAGTCATGACAGCAAAAGAAGCCACATGTCGTTCAGGGACGGGTACAACGGTCACGGGAACAGTGGGCACTTTATCAAGTTACGTGACGGAGGAGACAGGCTGTGGGTCACTTGTCTCCCCGTGGTTAATACATACGTTACCAGGGCAACGTGTCAGCGTCTCGATGATCGACTTTGGATGGGAGGGTGATATAGACCTCCCAAGCCAGACCAGATGCCCAACGTACGGCTTTATTAGTGAGCCCGACCTGGGAATCAACCGTACAATATGCGGAGGATTGGCCAGGGAGAGACAAATCTACGTGTCGTCGTTTAACAATGTGTACATACAGATCAACCCATCGCGTGGCAGAGAACTGAAAAGTTCTTTTTTGATCAGTTACTCGGGTAAGGTCGTGGTCCTTTTTATCCGGTAACTATTGTGACGTTACATCCTTCTGATAATAAATAAACAAACTGAATTACGAAATCAACATTCCAAATCGCTTATAACATTTCCCAACTGAAGAGTATGCTTTCTAGTCATAATCCTCTTGACGTTGTGCGAAGCAGGCCATAAATGTCGAAATTCCTGAGATATGAGTTTGCGTTTCTCTCAGTAATTATGATCGCTTTTTGCACTTGGCTCTGCAATTATTCCCACTGGTTTGATTTTTCCTTTTTTCTCACTGCTGTATCTAGGAAGCAAGGTTCATTACGTGAAATGCCGAAAGATTAGACTTGGCAGAGAGAACCGCCAATAGCGTGCCTAATGCAAAATGTTTCGACTTCAGTTACTGGCTGCCCCAACATGACGCCGCCTACACATGCCTGGTACAAACGGAATGGCAGTACGGCGGTGATTGGCTGCGAGTGGAGTGAACACTCCTGGCATCTGCAGTGTGAAGGCAACACCTGGGTGGGCGTGGTCGGCAATTGTTCCAGTGCAGGTGATAATCAGTTAAATGAACTATATACTAGAATATACATATATATATATGTGCCAATAAATAACAAATACTACCCTTCGTTATCAATATGGAATGAATTGTTCTATTGTATTGCAGTGAAAGCCAAGGAAAACGCGCCCAGTGATCAGTGGTCCATGTCACCACGTAAGTAGCAAACCAGACCCGTGCCCCACATTAATGTATTTTAGACATGTTGTACGGAATTAATACACATCAATCACGCCAGACACGTGTTTAAGTCATGACCAATAAATGTTTAAACCTGGAAATAGACAAGCTGATGTACGGGGCAGTTCTGAATGTTCATATATTTTCTCACCATACAGTGTTATCGGTAAGCCTTATCATTGGTCTTGGGGTCCTGGTCGTCGCACTTTTTTGCATCGCGCTGATTGGATGTATATGCATTATAGGGTAAGTTGCTTTAAGGTACATCGATATTTGCAATGAACGGACGCACATACGCCGTGAATAATTAGTGACATTATATAATGTTGAGATTGATGGCGTCTCTGTGCAGTTGATTTATATATAATATATGCTCATTTAAGCTATACTAATAATTGGAATGCCCTTAAAATAATCTCACGCATTCTACGTATTTATTGTGTTTAAGTACTTTTTACATAAGCATGTAGTGTGCACTGGTTGGAGTGATTTCGTGGTAAAATAGCGATGAATACCGACATGTTGTGCTACAATTATACCGTTCTATACTTCTTAATATTTTACCCAGAAACAGAAGCAAAACTCGTGGACCGCCGACGTTCCAACCAACGGATCAGCAACAGGCCTTTCTGTACCACCCAGGTCGTGCGCTACCCATGGCCCATCCTAGTCAAAACTTTACTGGAGCAAGTAGCACGCTGCAAAGCGAAGGGGGTACAAAATCTACTGCAACGGATGACTTGATTCACATCTGGGAAACCCCGCTGCCCATCCCGAAACAGGCCCAGAGTTCAACTGGGGTCTCCGACAACTCGTCCACGATGCCTGGCCGAGGCACGCTGCCAGGACCTCCCCAGGTGTACAAGGATGGGTCCACGATGAGTAGAAGTGACTACAGCACCGACACCTACTGGGCGGGCACCGACCGCTACTTTGACAACGACCTGGGATGGGTCGCTATGCCAACGAAGGAGTGAATTCAGCTCAGACTAGTTACTGTTAGACTTGCGTGACATACAATGAATATAAAATGGAGCGTGACATAAGATTCATTCATCCCAGCCATGGCGAGTCGATCAATGTTTTTTTTCTTACCTGCGCATAAGATGATGCTTCTTAGCATTAAAGTCAATGGTTTAAATATATGTAAACAGTTGCAACATGTAATGTATCCCATTGTATATTGATGGTATTGTATGAATGTTTTGCTACAAACTTTGCATTTAATGTTACACGTAGTGAATTATTAATTATGGCTAGAAGTAATGTATCATATGGTGCAGCTCTTCATTTGTTGTCTGTTTATATAACTCATCGACGTCCGCTGCAGTGAATGAAATAATAAGCGTGTATAATGTTTGAGGAACTTGTATTCCATCATAAGTAATTTACGCAACTTATTTAGTTATTTCTCCCTTGAATCGTCGCCTGCGTTGTCGATACCATGTCTTATCTCGAGTGCTCTATGATGTTGTAAATTGGTAGCCATCATGGCACCTTACATGAAATTAGTCCTATACCTACTTACGGTGTCACTTATCACGTATATCGCAAATGCTATTAAATACTGCTATTTGTCATGTTTTTCCCACACTCATATCGGACATTGACGATTCTGCAAAGTGGACATTGCAACATTTAAAATAGTATAGTATATTATGTGCAAGTAATTAAAATGGTTCGTAAGTAAACACTATGCTAATGGTGATTTTATCAGGTCGTGAATGCACTATGTATAATTTTGCATCCATTGAATATTGAACGCATGTGCAATGTCTGATAGCAAATCGGACTCTTATACGATCGAGCAGAATATTTCCAGTACTCATACCCAGGCCTATCGTGTAATTCTTTCCCGTTTATCCATGTGAAACATATGCTTAATAGGCGAGGGGATGCACTTATAAGGGTATATCCTATGATTAATTGTATGAACAAAAATCAAGAGACAGAAGACGCGTGGACGCGACATTGATGATAAATCCTGCGATATTGCTGTATAAAGGCCAGATATGGGGGTGCTCTTCTACGGAAATGTAATGTGATTAGTAGATCAAATAAACCACGCCAAATAAGGCGTGATATCGCAGAAAACATTTGTCTATCAATACAAGCAATGCATGTGGGATTTCTCCGCAGTTCAACATGTTAAGTGTTCTTGGCAGGGACAACGCGGCCCGCCACCCGTGCTGTGAGCGCTCGCGCGTTTTGTCTTGCACTACGGTATCGACGTCACGTCTATAAATAGACATGCCTGTGATAGAACCAAAACAACATGGCGACATGGAAATGACCAGGAGCTAGTCCCATGCGGCACTTCATACGGATAACCTAACTCAGATACTTTCTTAGATATTGCAATATCATTAGCCTTACATATAACGATCCCGGGCATCCGAAGAGGTAGGTACACTGCGGCCACTTTGCCTAGTTAGCAGGTAAAATCGCGACAACTCACCAATAATGGGAAGCCAGTACACACCATTCCTAAATCTGCTAACGGTGTTTGGGTGCATGCGTTATCATAATGACCCCGGTACATGACTTTTCCGCCGCTGTCCGTTGATTCCATACCACATTTACAAATTCCGATGTTTGAACAGATGGAGAGTAGCAATTTGTGGGATATTCTTATATTCGGACGTTGACGTAGCATCATTGCAGCTAGAAGCGTTTAATATATCCCCATACGTTGTGCATGCATTGCAGACCGCGTTAATCAGTATATGTCTGGGATCCAGCGTTTCATGCTCACCGTGTCGATATTAAACAGTTCTTAAATAATACTAAACGATAATATTGATTGCAATAGGGTTATGCTAATGAATTATGTATAAATGTATACCGACTGATAACAGAAGTACATATGTAATCAATTTGTCTCAGCAGAAACTAGACATCCGGAATGGACAACCGATACGTGGCTACCCTGTGCGCCGCGATGTGTATCATACCGCTGGTACAGCTTACACGAGCTGGTAAGTCAAACTGACGGTATATTGGATGGAGTTTATGTTTAAGTCACAATTAACACTAGGTTGCGTCTCCCCTGTGACGGTCAATGTCCCAAGCTTTGCTACTTATCAGGTCAATGATAATACGCATATCTCGATTATTAAGTACTTGGCATTTGTCGGTTTCTTTCTCCACGACCAAGTTAAGAATCTGCAACGGTCTGTAAATCAAATGTATTTATTTTACCGAATCACCGTAACTGCCTTCCAGTCAGATGGGTTAAGATGTATAAATATTTTTTTGACAGATATGCAAGAAATATGCAATGCAGAGACGTTCGAAGGCCAGTGTGAGAGCGGCCAGGTGATGGTGATGAAGTCTGCCCGCTACGGCAGGATGAGGCTGGGTCGCTGTGTGAAGGTCGACCTGGGCTACTTGGGATGTGCCAGTGATGTGTTGCCTCTGTTTGACGGATGGTGTTCTGGAAAACCATCTTGTAAATTTTCGTTCAACAACGCAAATGAAGACTTGGTGGCAAAGAGAACGTGCATCGCCGACGTCATGTCTTACCTAGAGGTGGACTTCACCTGCGTCAGTGGTTAGTATCAAAATCACCCAAATTGTGCCACCATAGTCAATAGTAATGCTATGGTGGGTTGAACTAGGCCCTAATTCACGTCCCACGGGTGGCTAATTGCGAGTCAAAATGTCGAAAACAATACTGTTTGAATTAATTTCAGTTATATCACCGGCTGCCGCCAGTTGTCGATCAGCGGAAGAAGTGCCGTTAACGTCATCGAGATCGACGTTGTCAAATCACGTGACCGATGAGACCGGGTGCGGTTCGCTGAACGTCCCATGGGTGATACGGACGTCGCCTGGGCAACGAATCAGCGTTGCCATGACTGACTTCGGCTGGAGTGAAGACGAGGATATTTCGTCCCGATCCAAATGTCAGCCGTATGGTTACATCAGCGAACCCGGCCTCGGGGTCAACAAGACATTGTGTGGAGGGCAGGCCAGGGAGCGACCCGTCTACATGTCGTCATCGAACCACCTGATAATACAGCTCTTACGACGTGGCGAGAGGGAATTAACAAGTTCCTTTCTGATAAATTATTCTGGTACGTCCTTGTGTTTTAACATACATATCGAGATACGACAGTGTACAGTACACAAACGATCCGGTTATCGAATGCTAATGTTCTCCTGTTGAAGTAGTAATATTGATGAGCTGCATTCCCACTGTTATTGACGTTTTTTTACTCTCAGTGATCGGGTGTCCGGACATGACACCTCCGGCTCATGCATGGTATAAACGGAACGGCAGCACGGCTGTGATTGGCTGCGAGTGGACTGAACACTCCTGGCATCTCAGATGTGACGCAAACAATTGGGTTGGCGTTGTTGGCAACTGTTCCAGTAGAGGTAATTGTCGAACCGCATCAAGCTGTTACTCTTAATTGCATTTGTCATCAGTTACTTTGATACATATGACATATGATCATTGGTGAGCACCACAATCCCGTATGTTTTTGCTCACGAATGTTGAATTTTTCCAAGGAAGGTAAGTCACATAGTTAATTCGCCTAATTGTAACATGATCGATATATGCTTCGCTTAAATAAGCACCGTTGACGTAATAGTGAGTAACCAAATGATAAATAAACGTAACAGATTATTATCTTACCTGTTACGTTGGTCGATACTTGTTGTGCACATTTCAGTGGCAGTCACGGAAGATTCTGCCCAGAGTCAATGGTCTATGTCTCCACGTAAGTCTTACCCACCATGCACACAAATCATGCTAATTTTATGTATGTCACACAAGTAAGTCATTCATAAGCGCATAAATCATAGACACGTTCCTCCTACAAAAGTTCGACTTTGGCGGCGCGAACAAACTTATAATAAATCGATTTCTTATGATATATTGATTCTTTGATTCTTTCTCATATAGTTCTGTCAGTGAGTCTGATTATCGGCCTTGGAGTCTTGGTCGTCGCACTGTTCTGCATCGCACTGATTGGATGCATATGCATCATTGGGTAAGTGGCTTCTCAAGTGCGCCTTCGTGCATGATTCTAAGAATATTTCATTGTGCCGAATATGACCCGGGACACAATTGATCACGAACAGCCAAGTCCTGTTTCGCATTATTTTAACGACCTGTTGAGCGGTAGGGAGGCTTTGTCTCATTTCACCTATATTTGACAGAAGCACAAGGAAGAGAAATCAAAGTGAGGCGGAGATTTTCCAGCCCACAGATCAGCAGCAGGCCTTCCTCTACCATCCAGGCCGAGCCTTACCTGGACCACACACCGGGCAAATGACTGTTGAAAACAATGTTTGGATACGGGGTGGGGACCCGACACTGCGCCCAACAAAACCTACGACAACAGATGAACTGATTCACATCTGGGAGACCCCGCTGCCCATTCCAAAGCAGGCCCAGAGTTCGAATGGAGGGACTGACACTTCTACCACGATGTCTGACCGAGGCACCTTGCCAGGACCTCCGCAGGTGTACAAAGATGGGTCCACGATGAGTAGAAGTGACTACAGCACCGACACTTACTGGGCGGGAACCGACCGCTACTTTGACAACGACCTGGGATGGGTCACTGTGCCTAAGAAGGAATGAAGGCATCAGCATCAGAACATTGTTATTTTAGCTAAATGTAAATCAGTGAACTGAAGGGGCCGCATCACCGATTTAGAATGTGGCACCATGCATAAAAAGGAATGCATTTGCCTAAACATGTCATGTGTGGTTTAATGTTTCATAGCCTATTGGTAGATAGTTTAATAAATCGAACGGCAATTCTTGAAGGCGTAAGGTCATTTGCATAATATTCCTATGATAATTATATCTTAGTGCTTTTATAATAGTCGAAATTGCTTTTCAAACCTCCTATGATAAATAAATCTTAGTGCTTGTATAATAACATAAATTGCTTTTCGAACCTTCTTGGTACAACATATGATTAACTAAAATATAGTTATGTGTACAACACCACATAGTTGTTCATAGTCTCCTGATTTATTGCATGATTTCAAGGATGATATGGACACTGACTTGTACTGATGAGATTATATGTTAGACAATTATATTGTATAATATTAAGACGATAGCGACTACCAGGAACGCTTATGATATCATTGATTTTGTGGTCAAGTCACCGATGGGCGTAATAATGCGACATTGTTACAGCCTCGTTAAAATATGAATGTGTTGGAAAACACGACGATATACATAATGTACATTCATGTACGCGTTGTTAGCACTTGGCAACGGCATTGTGCTTAATTGTGCTTCTTTGATAACTCCATATAATTGGTCATTACCTCTAGCGCGTCGAATTCAATATAGAGTAAGTCTGTGACGCAATTCGACTTTTGATTATACGTTTATTTGTTTTTATTAAACAAATGCGGTTGATGTAATACATTGAATGTTAATTATTTACCCAAATTACCGGTTGCGTAATGTTCGACCAGGCTTCAACTCTGGCATAGCGCGGTTCGTTCTTAGCGTTTTTCTGGCGTACATTATGTATGCGTCGAGCGATATTCGTCATGACTGCGTCGTCTTGCTGAAATAGTTCATCATATCCTGCACGATCGCATGGGATAAACATTTTGTTGCTCACGACACCCAGAGTATGTTTGCTGCTTAGATGTGCTTTGAATAAATGACGTAGCATATATCTGCGTATTAGTTTCTGACCATGCAGAATGGTATTACGATACAATATACGTTTGCATATATCAATGACGACGAAACATCGTCAAGCATAAGAAACAGCGACAAATGTCACATAATAAAAACAGTAATTGGCTCCATATTTTTCATGCGAAAGCTGGAATTACTTTGAGTGTTCCGTGTGAAGAGGGTTAGTAAGACACCTCTGTAGACGGAATGACTCCGCGATAACTACCATAAGCGCTTCATAATAGATTAGGCAATTATTCAAGTGTCACAGCTGGACGCAAGTAGTGGGGATAGCGTTATTACTAACATATCGTTTAGGTATTTATCAATAATGCAATTTATTGCACCGAAACAATCCTTTTGTTTGTGGGGTTTTTGTTTGCCTGCAACAAATGTGTGTGCGAAGCGATGCAGTAACGTTTTATGCCATTCTGTAATGCCATGGTAGGCGAAAAATCACACTGGAGTAGCTGGCATTTTAGTGATCGCCAGATAGTCGGTAGTACGGAAATCATACTACCCGGCCCACTTAAAAGGCGATTGTTTTCGCCTCCAAATCATTTGAAAGAAAAGACACGCTCGATGTCACACATTATTTCCCCCTGGCCAATTCCGAAGGAGAGAGACGTATTCATTTCGTTCCTACCCACTTAGAAACCTTAAGTGACCCAGTCCGGGTTCTCACCGATCCATCCCATGCATACCATAACTTTCCAACTCCGTACTCTCAGACGTGGTAATCAAACCACATATATTTTCCATGCGTCGTTAATCCCGTACAAAATATACTCTAAATAAGTGTTCTGTTGGATGGCGCGTTGGTTGCGACGACAATCACATTCTTACCCATGGATCTGCACAAATGCAGCGAGATCAACACTGATTAATCTAGGACCCGTGAAAACGATTTTTTCTGACAAGAAGTCGCATCTTAGCTGAGCCACCTTGAAAGCACCACCCGCTAACAACAGTTTGTGAATTGGCACTAGACAACTAAGTGCCGTGAAAAGAAAACATAAGTAGGTGAACATGGAACATAATTACAATAAAATGAATCACAGCTATAAAAAACAGCAGAAAAAAAGCCAAGGCGGTCCCGTACATTATCACTGTTTTATTTTATCAGAGATATTCGCATTCGGACAAAGAACAGCGCAGCGCGTTATGATTCTCAGTGGCCTGGAGGCGGTTACTGTGGGTGAGTTGCGAGCGCGCCTCATGCGCTGCGCTAGACTACGGTAGCGACGTCACGGCTATAAATAGCCTGCACCCTGGTAGAACGAAGCAAAATGGCGACATGGAAATGAGAGTGAGTCTGCGACGATAGGATTTGCCATAATTACGCCCTTTGGGCCGGATTGAGAAATTGGGGATACAACTGAAGTGATAACTTAGCCATCAAGGAATCAGAAACAGGTGTGTACGGTTAAGCGAACGAGTTATTAACGGGTGATTTTGTGCCTGAACTGGAGTCCAGCGTCAGACATGCTATTGATTAACGCAATTTTGAGCAGCTTACTGGCGGTAGCAAGCATCATAACGGACCCGGTATAATATTCCAGGCACTCCAGTTAGTAGTTGGTTTACTTCATAATATCCCACAGACAACATTCGCGTCATTATAATACGAAATTAGCGTTATCTCACAGGTTTATGTATTTTAAATTGACAGGCACGGTTCATGAATCATGGGGCTGTTGAGTTCGGCCTTGGTGTGGGCAGTGATGTGTCTTACGTTGCCTTTGCTGACCATACATGCCGGTAAGTTCAATATGTTTCTTTCCAGCATGGGACGACATGCGAGGGATATTTTCGGGATGTATTGCTAAATACATTGGCACATACTATTGTATATGCAATCTGAATTGAAAAAGCTAAGTTAAATTAAAAATATATATATGTTCACGGCTTGATGCAGAAAAAGACACAAATCTGTGTGTAGTATAGGCTGTCTTCCCGAAACAATTTTCATTTCAAGTTCCTGTTGTATAGTATGATGCTACAAACAATTATTAACAAAGTATTAACCTTTTCCCCTATTTTTTTATTTCGCTTTCAAGAATTTCAGGAGGTATGCAATGCAGAAACATTTGAGGGTCGGTGTGAGAGCGGCCAGGTGATGGTGATGAAGTCTGCCCGCTACGGCAGGATGAGGCTGGGGCGCTGTGTGAAGGTCGACCTGGGATACTTGGGGTGTTCGAGTGATGTGTTGTCACTGTTTGACGGGTGGTGTTCTGGGAAGCCGTCATGCAGTGTGTTCATTAGTTATGCTAATGCGGCTCTGGTTGCGCGGAGAACATGCATCGCCGACGTCATGTCTTACGTTGAAATAGAATTTTCGTGTATCAGTGGTAAGTGCATTCCTGCATATTATGATTCGCTTGATATAGCAAAACTGAAAGTAAAATGAGTCTCAATATGGTTAACTAGCTTCGTAATATATCGTTCCCGTTTGATGTTTTTGCTCTGCATGGCTCACTGATATCATGGGCTTACGCCGCTGTGCTGTATGCCCAAGACCACGAAGTATAAATACAAACATCGAATAAAGGTACCAGCAAGCTAAGATAAGTAACTATGCATGCACTGTTACCATGAATCTTGGGTATAACTTCAGGATTATCCAGATGCTATAAACACGATTGATGCGTACCAAAATCATATAATTAATTAGCAGTTGTGAGTTTTCCTTATACTTGTTCACCTTTACATGTATAGTGGCGACGCCTAGTGTAAGTAGATGCCGCGTACAAGAAAGCCTCCCGCTGACGGCAGCCCGAGACACACTGTCGAGTCACGTTACCGATGAGACTGGTTGCGGCACACTTAGAGCCCCATGGGTGATAAGGACGTCGCCAGGGCAACGGGTTACTGTTAGACTGACGGATTTCACGTGGGAAGGAAACGACGATGTGGCACAAGCCCAATCACGATGTCAGGCCTACGGCTATATATCTGAGCCTGACGTCGGGGTCAATCAGACCGTGTGTGGTGGACTCATCAGAGACCGACATGTCTACACGTCCTCATCCAGTCACGTGGTCATACAGCTACTATCATCCGCGCAAAGGGAACTTGAAAGTTCCTATTTGATCAGCTACCAAGGTATGATGGGTGTTTTGTATTCTCTCAATGCACTGGTTATTGGCAGCGTTTCAATTCAATTGTCTAAAGACCCTTGGCGTGCCATCAAGTGGCATGACAAGACATGGATATTCCTGGATATTTCTGGATATGAAATTTGTATTCATCTTCTACTTCGCAATTTTTAGTGCAAGACCCAAATGTAAATATGCAATACCGCGTGAATTACTCGTTTATTTTCAGTACTCGGCTGTCCAGACATCACTCCACCGCTACATGCCTGGTATAAGCGGAATGGTAGTAAGGCTGTCATTGGTTGCGAATGGAGTGAACACTCCTGGCACCTGATATGTGAAGGCACAACTTGGGTTGGCGTAGTTGGTAACTGCTCAGGTGAAGGTAAATATTAATCTCACATATGTTCACATTATCCGGGTTATATCGAAAGATACAAAACTACAAAAAAACTTGTGACAAAACCAGAATTTATTCATATTTTCATACTTAAAAGACTGATTCTTAGATTCAATAAATATATATTGGATCTGCAACAAAAGCAAAATCATGTTGACGAAGAAGAAGAAAACTTAAGAAGAGAACATTTTGCGTATCTATATTATTATGTCATGCTATGCTAAGTGTAATAGTTTCCTAACAATAAGATGTTTCCACTTCCCTTTCAGTGGCAGTTACGGAACACTCAACAAAAACTCAATGGGCAATGTCACCACGTAAGTGCAAATTGCTGCGCCTTTCTGTTGTCGGGCTTTGGTCAATGTAAGCATTTTACACGCAATATATGAATAGCACTTGACCAACGGGAAACGCATGACTGACACTCTGCAGCCCCATGCATTACACATGCTACCAATGGAACAATTTATATATGAACATGAACTGGCCATACTTACTTTCCTTAATCGTGCTTGATGTCAAACGATGCACATACTTAATAAGTTGAAGTCATTTAGACAACAAATGATGACGCTTTGATTACATCAAGTGATACAATATATATGACGCATATGCAATGGATGTAATATGGATTAATCAATGATACATATATGGCTGCCTTTTGTGTATCTCTTCTCTTGATACAGTTCTAGCAGTGAGTCTGATTATTGGTCTCGGGGTTCTTGTGATTGCCCTGTTCTGCATCGCTCTCATTGGCTGCATTTGCATACTGGGGTAAGTGTCATGGAGCCCACGATGTATACTGATGACGTAATAAAATAATAACCTGACGTTCATAGTCAAAGAATCAAGTATAAACTGTCGTTTCGTTACATATGACTCACAAGCCATCATATGCTACCATTAAACACAGCCAATCTGTCGGTTAGGCGCGATGTTAATGCAGTGTATTGGGGGTACTGAAACTCACTCTCGGTGACCATGTTCACGCCATGGTATGTCCATGAACCATCGGGTATCCTAGTTTTATGATTTACAGGAAAAGGCACACGAGGAAACAAGGCGGACCTGTCGCTTTCCAGCCGACAGACCAAGAGCAAGCCTTCCTGTATCACCCTGGACGAGCATTACCCATGACCCACCCCAGTCAAGTTGTATTACATGGTAACGCAGGCCTGGGCGAAAGCCGTACCTTAGTCCAAACAAAGCCGACTGCAACAGATGAATTGATTCACATCTGGGAGACTCCGCTACCCATCCCGAAGCATGCTCAGAGTGCGACTGGAGTGGCAGAATCCAACACGATGTCTGGCCGAGGCACCCTGCCAGGACCTCCCCAGGTGTACAAGGATGGGTCCACGATGAGTAGAAGTGACTACAGCACCGACACTTATTGGGCGGGTACCGACCGCTACTTCGACAACGACCTGGGATGGGTCACTGTGCCTAAGAAGGAATGAAGATAGACTCTTTGATGTGTATTTAATGGAAGACATAATATACATAGTTTCACTTGATCGTTACATGATCGTTCGAATATATGCTGATATATGATTTGTATTTACATTAGTAGCTTGAAAGTAATTGTTGTTATCAAGACATCGTAATGCATTGCACTGGGTGTAAACATCAAATAGGTTTAATTAGGTGAATTGTATGCGGCATGACGGTGCATCGCATTACTTTTTATAGTTGCTTCAATGCTAGTCGTTGGGATTTTGCTTTGAAAAATAAATGGCGTCTGCATGAATAAATATATTGAAGATATCCATTGAAGCTCTGCTTGTTGATGAGTTTAAAGAAATATGCGAGGCTTGACCCACCATGTCCTACGTGCTTAGAGTATATTCATTCGACTTGTGTAATTTATAACGCAGAATGTACCGCATTTGGTATGCAAGTATGTAAACTACCAAGTCGAAGGTGGTTCATGTATATTGAATGATAATGTAACTGGACTATTTCTAGGTCTACTGAATCTATAAATCCACGTCCGTGGACTGCCGGACGAGAGAGTGAATGTCTTATTTTTTTCAACGCAATAAATGTCATAGAATCTATTGCGAACGATCTTTTCTAACTTTGTTTAGATTACACTGGGCATGAGGTATGGAACAGTATATGGAAATCAGACTAACAAATATTTAGCCAGTCCTACTGATACAGATGCAAAATCCTAAAGTTTTTACAAATTCCTTTCCGAAGCCCAACCTACATTAGTGTTGTCATTTTATAGAAGCTAACTGGATTAGCGATGGTAGAAGCCACGAAACTGGAGGAGGCATTTAGGTTGAGCGATCAATATAGCCTGGAAGCCACAAAGTAACAATTACGGGATCTAAACCAACTTGATATTGCGCACATAAATGAAAGTTTCATTGATTAAATTTGCAAAGTCGCCTTTTCGAAGCCTGTCATGAACGTACTTTGTTCTAATAGTTCACGGAATTGAGTGATGTAGTTTTTTATCTTTATCTTCTTTATCTGGAAAACACGTTACATCTGTTCTAATCTATCTGATCAGTAATGCGTACTAATGCTTATCAGCAATGCTTACTAATGCTTATCAGCAATGCTTACTAATGCTTATCAGCAATGCTTACTAATGCTTATCAGCAATAGTCTGGTCCATATTCTTCCCAAAGTAATTGTTGTAGGCATTTCGTGTTAAAAGTTGGCAAACAACTGTTTTAAGACAATTAAGGTGTGCTGACTTTGAATAAATTGTTTGCCAAGCTGTATTTTGAATTTGTAATACTCAAATATCAGAAACAAAATGGCGGCCGTGAAATTAAAAAAAATCTACTGAGATGTGGAACATATCTTGTGAGGGCTACCAGTTGTGATAAAACGTTACAGTTTTGGGCATGAAAGTGAGCTCTTAATGTTTGATAATTTTGAATCAATGGTTTACCGAACTGTACTTGAATATTTATTACTGAAATATCAAAAACAAAATGGCGGTCGGGAAAAGAAGTTGAACATCCGTTGAGATGACTAAAATTTGTGGTTAAACGTTGCAGTTTTTGCAATGACAATGGATTATAGATGCGCACCGAGTTCAAATAAATTTTTCTCCAAGTTGTATTTTGATATTTTATTACCCAAATATCAAAAACAAAATGGCGGCCATGAAATAAATGTTTTTTTTTACTGAAATGTTTGTTGATGACTACAATTTGAAGTGAAACGTTAGTTTTCGGCATGATAATGAACTACTAGGGTATGCTGATTTCAAATAAATTGTTTGCCACATTGTATTTTAAAGGTGCATTACTGCAATATCAAAAGCAACATCGCGGCTGTGAAATAAAAACAAATCTACTCAGATGTGGAGCATCCGTTGTGATGACTACAATTTCAAGTGGTCTATTAATGTGTGCCAATTTCGATCTAATTGTTTGCCAAAATGTATTTTGGTATTTTATTATTAAAACTGTGAAAAACAAAACGGTGGCCGTGAAGCCCATAGAATCTTGCATATATACCAATAGGGGCTAGAACTGTAAATGCATGTTACGTATGATGCGGTTAAGCTGGGATGTTACATTGTTCGCCGCAGAGCGCGGCCTTGCGCCATTGTCCCCCTAATAAAGCAAATGTCCCGTAAAACTGCGACACATGCGTACCCGTCCCCGCTGCTCTCAGACCATTTAATTAAAGTACAATACGATCACTGTATAGGGATTGATTGCAGATAGATGTGATTAATCTGAAAGATCTTTCACGCAGACCTCGTGCTGTGCCCAAGGCATTCGTGCAAAATGGGCCAGCAGGAGTGCCAGGACATCCGTGTCACGACCACGACAGACTCATCGTGTTCAGCGTTGCAACAAACGCGTGTCTGCCCCTTCGTGATTTGATTTTAAAAGAGATTCATCAAGCTGTGGACCTGAAGGTTTCAAGGTGGTTACATCCATGAAGCCGCTAGATACGGCAAGTAATTTATCCCAATGGTACGCAAGAAGGTAATCTGAATAAAACGCAGCAAGTTACTGCTTGTTTTTTGACATCAACAGGAAATTCGACTAGCTGCTGCGAACTGATGCAGTTATCAATAACTCGTCGGACTGCTTGACAGCCTTGTGCACGCTTTATTCGATAGTCACGTTGTGTGTCAGTTCACCAATAAACAGGGACTGGCTGTCTCTGTTAATGCTGCCGTTCATGGAAGCAAGTGACTGCCAGAAGTTCAAGTCTAAGGATCGCTTCCAAATCAACTTCGCGTCAAGCCTGGTACGCAGTGAAGTTTTTGTAACACACGTCTGTCCAGCTCGATGGTCACATCTTTTATCTTGTGTTTTTCCACAATATGAGGAGAATGCCAGTGGCCTATGTTTCATCATATTTGCATCAAGCTCATGTCGTGACCCATCTCTAGTTGGCATAACGAGGCACTGCTCAACGAATGTGTCCAACTGTTCAGGGGCCATTTTACTGCATTCAACAAGGAAGTGTCTATGGCTTTCGTCGCCAGATATGTCGTGGATATAGTAGTTATGATCTGCAAGATTATTGGTGGTCATACTGCACTAGCAACTTCGCTTCATCTCTCGTAGTATCCTTCTTTTGCTTGGGCAGAGTTGACGCCTTTTGTGTGTACTCAATGTATCTGCTTATTAACAGCATATTTCTGGTTTGCGCTGCTATATGTGCCCTCAAGTTGTACGACAAATCCGCTTAATGCTGATGTAGTTGTGGTGATGCCCACCATTCTACTTGTCAGTTCCATTGAACCCACTCTTGGTTGTGATCAGGATTTATTTGGCTAAATTTGTGATTTGATTCTTTGGCCATGAAATTTGCATTTTAAAATTCCTGGACTACCTCTCGTGGTAAGTTTTTCATATCCTCCAAGTTCACAGTGCAGCTGTCGAGTGTAATGTACGTGATAATACTCTAAAAGGTTGGTAGCATCGTTCGAATCAGGTGCTACACTCACGTTCCACCACGCTGTGCTTTATTGAAATGCAAGAGGACGCCCACCATCTCCATATACTGCCACCAAAACTGCCACCAGTCTTCTATGTAGCTGTACCGCTGGGGAAATAATATTTTCCACAAGACATGCAATGTTATCGTGTGCACCCGTTTGGCTCTAGCGTGCGATTTTCCGGCGTTCTTGACGTAGGGAATCAGTGATGTGTCTTAAGAGTGTCAATGTCATGAGCTGAATGAAGCCTGGCAGAAGTCATAGTCCAATGTCATGCAACGTTTCACTATAAATTGTAGTTATCACAACGGATGTTCAACATCTCAGTAAAAAAAAAATATTCGCAAAAACAAATTTATTTCACGGCCGCCATTTTGTTTTTGATATTTCGGTGACAAAATATCAAAATACTGCTTGGCAAACAATTTATTTGAACTCAGGACACCTCTATAGTCCATTGTTATTGCAAAAACTGTAACGTTTCGCTAGTAATTGTAGTCATCACAACGGATGTTCAACATCTCAGTAGATTTTTTAAAATTTCACGGCCGCTATTTTGTTTTTCATATTTGAGCAATAAAAATTCAAAATACAGTTTGGCAAGCAATTTATATGAAATCAGCACACCTTAATTGTCCAAAATCAGTTGTCTGCCAACTTTTAACACAAAATGCCTAAAACATTTATCTCTCAGCCAAATGTGCGAAATCTGGACCAGACTACAATGCTTACTAATGCTTATCAGCAAGGCTTACTTGTCGGGACTAATACGGACTGACCGCGCATGCAATTGGTTGTTACTGGAGCATCGGCGTAAAAGCATCGCTTAAAACATTTCATTTTCATTTTTGCGGGATATTTGCAAATTTGACCAATGAATGGGCATGTTCATATAACATATTTGTATCACGATAGACAGAACACACCTCGGTGCCTGATACGAGCGCCCTATGATTTCCAATGCGCTGCATACAGCCAGAGCGCGACCCGACACTCGGTAGAACACGGTAATGACGTAGAGTCTATAAATAACCCTGTTCGAGCGAGACAAAAACAAAATGGCGAATGTGGAAATGTAAGTGCATTGGCCGCTCTCATATCTAGGGCGATCTCTCGACCACGAACGAATACCTGCGTAACGAAACGGATATTGTATCACGGTAGTAACTCAAGCATCTGAGTCGGTAAGTGTTCTGCTGATTATTGCGTTGCACAATGGATAAACGGCATGAAATGTTCAGTTCACAGCCAGCGATCGATGCTAATGCTTTGAGTCAACAGCGCAGCCGTCATAACGTAATCGTCAAGGTGAAACTCATCAAATCACAAATGAGAATACAATATTCTTGATATACATATCTCTAAAAGGCATGTCACACTTCCGCATTATCATTTGCCATTAATTAACAGAATTGTTGCTTTCAGAGAGAGAGAGAGATGTATCCTCCAAGAGATGGTGTTAGCGTATTCCTCAGCATAGTGGCGATTGTATTATGCACAGGTCAATTGAATGCCGGTACGTTGACCTAAAGATATATCCGCTTTCGGGATAAACGATGACGAAATTAAATTTAATCGGCGATCGTGCGTGGAAATGAAGCTGATAATTCAAAGAGTTATTGGGAAAATCACATACGATGTGCGTAGATTTGGAGCTGATCATTAAAATAGTTATGGCGAAAATCACATGTGATGCGACATGCGCACGACGATATTGTGCAGTCTATTATAGTGTACCGTAGTACATACACTTGCAATACACAAAGGCGTGCTGCTCATGTAACATTGCCATCTATATATTTACATATATATCATGCATTGATGTTGATGTTAATTTAATTATCAATATATGTAATTTACAGGTAATTCACTGAGTCATGAGGTGTGTGACACAGAAACGTTTGAGGGCCGATGTGAGAGCGGCCAGGTGATGGTGATGAAGGCCGCTCTCTACGGAAGAATGAGGCTGGGTCGCTGTGTCGAGGTGAACATGGGGCATCTCGGATGTTCCAGCGACGTTCTCTCCCTCTTCGATGGATGGTGCTCAGGCAAAACATCATGTAGTGTGTTGATTAGTAATGTCAACGAGGAGCTAAATTCCAAGAGAACATGCATTGCCGAGCTACGGTCTTACATGCAGATCGACTTTGCGTGCATTGGTGGTGAGCACATCATTGACTGTTTTAATCGTCACATATATGATCATTCAGGGACAAAGATAAAATTTGATTGCCTGTTGTAATATTTCAGTCAGTCAATAACTTTAACCAAAAATGGGCTTATTCCTTCACAAAATAAAACACGCTTCATATGAGTTTTATTCGCTACATTTGATCCGTGATGTTGGATGCGTTTCCTCACTCCATACATTCAACTAATTATTCGCAATGCATGTTTTAACATACATTGATTTCGGGGCCACGCTATAGTTGCAATGTCAATAAAATCGATAGCTCGTATCGTAAATGTTCATTTTTACGCAGTTACGACAGTGCCACACGGTGAATGTCGGACACAGAAAATGGCGGAACTGCAAGCAACGCACGCCACGCTGTCTAGTGACACAACCGACCAGACCGGATGTGGTGACCTAGATATACCGTGGATAATACGGGTGTCACCGGGACAGCGTGTCAGCATTTCCATGACCGACTTTGGATGGGACCCTGACAAAGAATTGGCTAGTAACGCCAGATGTCAGCCGTACGGTTATATCAGCGAGCCCGACCTTGGAATCAACCAGACCTTATGTGGAGGTCTTTCCAGAGAGAGACAAATCTATCAATCTTCGTTGAACTACGTGATTATGCAAATCATACCAACGAGGCATAGAGAATTCAAATCATCGTTTCTGATCAGTTATACAGGTAAGGGCATTAAGCTGTTTGGCCGTCCAATGGGCCAGTTTGGTGATTTCGTCAATTCGACATAATTGTTTAATCTCAGGGATATGTAGCAGAAGCCATTCCAACTTTGAATATTTAATGGAGGTAAAGTAGGCTCTTTAACAGAAGATCCTGGGGCCGTGTTCACAAAGATTCCTTATCAAGAATTCCTTATTTTTATTAAAGCAAAAAGTTTTGCTCCGTGAATAAAATTTGTAAGAATCGTTTCGCGAAGAGAGATTAAAGAATTCTTTACAGAGTAAAACTTTGAGAATTCTTCAGGGCGTGATATGTCCTGCCCGCTCTGGACCAATCAAAACAGCCGTATAAAAGCGGATATGGCACTGTTATTGTCATTGTCGTCACTGTTATCATGGTGATAAATATGTCTTCTGTTTTGTTGCTAAGTGACGTCAAGTGTATTGTGACGCAATGCGTCCAAGCAGCAAACTATGCATACACCCCCCCCCCACCCCCCCTCGGCAACTGCCCATTCGATTGCTCTTAAAATTAGCTTTTCAATTTCTCAAGCAATCCATATAAAACACTGAAAGTTTGGTAAAGTCGAAATTAGTGAAATAAATATATGTTAATATGCATTTAAACATAAGACTCTTTAAAGCGATGGTTTTGACGTTGTTATGCCTCGAATATGTTACGCTCCATATGCAAGAAAACAATAACTGCTGCGTCGATTTCTATAATATTGGGCATGTCACTTCTTCGTGGCAATCCCTTTACGGTGCGAAATTTCCGCAAAATCGAAGCAACAGTTTCTGCGTAATCATTGAAATAATATTGCCATTTCTTCAAATTATCGACTTATGACACTTTAAAGAATTCTCAGGACACCTTTAACTTTTCCTTATTTTTTACTTTAATAGAGTAAAACATTTTACTCAAGAATTTTCGAGAAATACTTTTAGAATTCTTAAGCAAATTATAGAGAATTCTTGAAAAGTCTTAAGAATCTTTGTGAACACGGCCCCTGGACAATATCCACCTTGTTTTACAGTTGTAGGATGTCCGGACATAACACCACCGCCTCACGCCTGGTACAAGAGGAACGGTAGCACGGCCGTCATCGGCTGTGAGTGGAGTGAACACTCATGGCATCTCAGATGTGAAGCGATCACCTGGGTTGGCGTGGTCGGCAACTGCTCCAGCGGAGGTAAGTGCCATATCGTGATGCTGTTCAATTGTATGGGACATAAGCATAACCTTAATCAGTTGCGACAATAATATGCTTCATATCATGAGGTTATGGGTACGCTACGATATATATATATATATATATATATATAGTCGGGCTGTGCCACTGTGATATTAACATTGCAATGTGTTATCATGCTTGCAGTCCAAGCCACCGAAGACGTCCCTCGAAGTCAATGGTCTATGTCCCCACGTGCGTACCTAGATTATACAGTTATAACTCCGTATTACTCGTATTATATCAAATAGATAAGTCCAGTTAAATTCCAGCTAATTGATGATTTTTGTCATCCGTTTGCCATATTTATTCCAATTAGTCAGCACTTAGAATGATTGAAGCCTGGGCTAAATGTTATTGTTTCGTTAGTCATCAACTGCATGCCAGCTTCATAGTACCTTGCGGTAGCATGATATGAAAGAGGCCCCTTGATAATAATTGTGGATATCTACGCATACGCGAGTTAAACTGACTGATGCTGTTACGTTTTAGTGCTGTCTGTGAGTCTCATCATCGGTCTTGGCGTGTTGGTCGTCGCGCTCTTCTGCATCGCTCTGATTGGTTGTGTCTGCATTTTAAGGTAATCCACCGATTTGTCACTGACACCCGTTCGTGAAGTCAATGTCATGCATCTTGTCTCATTTTGTATTGTTGGATTCGTCTTATCGTTTGAGGTGTCAATTTTCAACATATTTCATATTTAATTAAATTTCTAACACAACTTCAACTTAGTAAGCCATATTGATTTTCAGTTATTGTCAAATTCAGACTCCGTTAGCTGTATTATATTACATTGCAGGAACAGACACGGAGAAAACCAAAGTACACAAGCCGTGTTTCAGCCTACGGATCAACAACAAGCTTTCCTCTATTACCCTGGTCGACCAGGACCAAATCCAGCCGTTTTGGGAACGAACGTCAGACCAGCAGTTGATTGTATCCTAGATCAGGCGAAACCAACTGCTACAGATGAACTGATTCACATCTGGGAGACACCTCTTCCCATCCCGAAACAGGATCAGAGTTCAACTAGAGTGATGGATAACTCCACCACGATGTCTGGCCCCGGAACCCTGCCAGGACCTCCCCAGGTGTACAAGGATGGGTCGACGATGAGTAGAAGTGACTACAGCACCGACACCTACTGGGCGGGCACCGACCGCTACTTTGATAACGACCTGGGATGGGTTACCATGCCCCCGAAGCAGTAATTTGACTGTTTTGTTAACTATGCATGCTGGCAATTGTGTGTACGGCTTAATTGTATTACACTATGTCATTTGGACTGTTATGAGGAAGTGTATAAGGGCGAATACGCGGCTGCTAGACAGAGTTCAACTGGATACCTTGCACTAATGCACATTTTTACTAATGCTTTATCGTTGATTAAGGCGGGGATTTTAATTGTGTAGCTTAATAACCGCTTGCGATCAACGAAATCGTTCATATCGCTCACAGACGGACAGTTTGTTGAAATGAATTATGCCGTGAATGATGAACATCACTGATATCTTGGGGCGATTGGGGCGCATGTGCCGGTGGAGGCTTAGTCATACCGCTTGTGGATCGCTGTCATGCCATAAAACCTGACATTATCATATAGACAATACAGTGCACTACGTGTAGTTATTGCTGATGTCCATAAACGATTTGACGTATGTTGCTGAAAGTGCATGCATATTGTGCCGATATTGTATAATTAATGTTATCTACGCAAGCACTTGGCCGACGATTCATCAATGTTATATTGTGAGATGTGATACTTGGAACATAATATATTGTTGTACGAATACGTAATGTGACCACCACGCCGTTAAGAACATGTTTTCCCAGTCTCGAATTGTTGTCTGTATTTAACATTGGCCTGAACCCCGCCAATGCGACCACCCCGATAATCCGGCATTAAAACCACCAAGACCAGACCCAACCAAACAATTTCAATGGAACTCACCCCTGCTAATGCGACCACCGAAGCCTCGGCCTAACAAAGAGTAACTGTTTTCTTGTGACGGGAGAGAATGCACTCGTGGGCATTGACGCGTGGAAAGAAAGTAACACACATCGCCAGGGACACGGCCGCTGGCTCTGTCTTTTTTGTTAGTGACATATTTATTTTACAGATTAAAGGATGCGGACTACCCTCTAGTGGACTGATGTACGGTATTGGTTGCGCTGTATGTCTAAACATTGATGCGTACAAAGAAAGTGACACACATCGTTATTTGATCTGTTATCTTAGGGATACGGCCGGCGAGCTATGTCTTTTAGTGACATGTTTATTTTATAGATTTAAAACTGATTGCACTATGCATAACTCAAAACGCATGGTAATAGCAATCAACTGCTTGTAAACTAGCCAAGTCGTTCGGCTTCAGTGATTTATACCTGATTTGATTCTGACCGATGCTGAAGGTGTTCACAGTTCAATACCAGGATGTGTATAACAATTGGAAGGGTCCTCACATATGCAGTGTGTTTCAGAGACCAGACTTGTTTTCTTACTACATCACCGCCATCCATCCCCAACCCCCAACCCCCAACCAAAAAAAAAATTCAAAAAATAATCCCAGTGATAATAATACTGTTGTTATCTGGGTAGTTTCGCTAATGAGACCACTTTTGCTCAGTCCCGTAGATGGTCTTAATAGCGGAGTTCTACTGTATATATATTTAATGTATTATTGAATAGATAGTTCGACATATGTGCAGTCTTTTTTTAAATAATGTATCAATTCAAGTGAACAAATAAATAACTTGTCTGACCCGATTGGTCTGTTGTTCGATGCTTTTGATTGTAGTATGATATACAACTAATTAGTTAAAATTAATGACTATCATGTGAGGACCATATTCGAGATATTCGGCTAGACCAATTATAAATGTGTAACGGGAATTCTCGCGGAATAAACACTGACGCTCTCTGTATCGTAGGTGTGTTTATTCCTAAACTATATCCGTCACTGTTCAGTCTTGCCTCGGTGAGGCAACATACAGGAGAAACACCTAGAAATAAAAGAAAGCGATGGTCACGTGACTGTGATCGAACATGATCAAACTACCTTTTCGCAATCAATAGGTTCTGGCTGGTTTGATATTTACAATACAATACTACATAATATACCTTATCGATCACACCGTATCTTCACATCACTTTCATACACATACACATGCACACACCACCCTTACCTGCCGCTCCGTAGGATAGTGTTGACTTTTCAAACCGTCCTTATTCTTTCGTGCCTTTGTTATGAAATACCGAACTGGCCTCCCGCGCCTTTCTGGGCACGTGACACACACTCACAACCACCAGGGGTCGTTACCTATGCAAGATCGTCGTTTTGACGACTAGATGGCGCCACCGAAGCCCCGATCACAAAAATATTAATACATTAACATCTAACAAAGATTCGGGTTGGCAGTTTCGGCCTGATTTAGCCCATTCATTTTATGTTTCAGTTTACACAGGCGAATGACGTCATCGCTTATAGCGCGGGCGCTGTCAGATATCCCAATATTAAGTACACGGTGATGATCTTCCATCCCTCGTGTGCTCAATAAAACCAGTAACTCAGCGGTCATTTTCGCGATGCTACTTTCATTTAAATCCTGAAAGCCTGCGGGCTATCCGGAGATATGGTGGCCGGCTTTATATCCCTTCGCACCTGTTCGCAGTTCGCTAGTTTGTGTGTGATGTCGACCGCGGCTCGCTATCTCGTCCGCGCGATATAAATATACCGCGCAGTTGCATATTGACATGTTTGTTTTGCAGACTCAAATAGATATAAAACATATGCATTATAAATGTTTAGATACTTTTAGTCTTGATTCTAAAATGTAAAAAATCTAAGATGGCGCATGTAAGTATATTGCTTTAATATTGCGTCCCTTTTCGCAGCGCAAAGTCCATGACCGTTTACGTTTCACTTGATCTGTCCCTTAATTGCCCAGTCGTTTCTCATACCCTGATATCGTGTTATTCTAGGCATAGCAATGCATTTCTCTCACAGGCTATCATTAAATTAAATATGACAATTTTACTAATAACAGATAATGTGGACAACTTGTCTGCCATCGCCGTCATTATTTTACTGCAAAATTATATATTGCACAGACCACTTAACTTGGCATGAAAAGTACTATTATCGTCTCCAAACAGGAGCGAACCTATGACGCTGAATGGTGAAAAAGATCAAGACACACTAAATACTATTAAATTCAAAAATATATTGAACACCAGTACGGCCACGAATACAAAGAGCCCGCTATGATCACAAGCGGCCACCCTCAATTGCACACTGAACGGTTATGCGCGATATAATGCAGCGTATCGGTTGTACTGAAGCTGACTCTCTGTGCCAACGTTTGCACAATGGATTGTCAATTAACCGTCGTGCATCCTGATTTTAGGATTTACAGGAAAGGCGCGCAAGAAAGCAAGGCAGACCAGCAGCAAGCTTTCCTGAACCACCCGTGACGAGCATTACCCATGACCCCCCCCCCCCTCGAGTCAAACGGGCATTGCATGTTAACATAGGCCTGGGAGAGGGCCGTACTATAGTCCAAAACCGACTGCAACAGATGAATTGATTCACAAGTGGAATACTCCGCTGCCCATCCCGAAGCAGGCTCAGAGTGCGACTGGAGTGACTGACTCCACCACGACATCTGACAGAGGCACCCTGCCAGGACGTCCCCAGGTGTACACGGATGGGTCGACGATGAGTAGAAGTGACTGCAGCACCGACACCTACTGGGCTGGCACCGACCGCTACTTTGAAAACGACCTGGGATGGGTCATTGTGCCTGGAATGAAATGAAGAAAGGAATATAGACTCGTTGCTTATATTCAATTGGAAACATCCTTACGCTATGTGTAGTTTCATTTGATAGCATAATCGTTCTCATATATACCGTTATATGATCGGTATTTAAATTAGTAGCTTGAAAGTAATTGTTGTTATGAAGACACCGTAATGTATTGCACTGGTTGTACATATCGCATTAATGCGTTTAATTAGGTGAATTGTCCGCGGCGTCCTGCACGCGACACTTGCACTATCTCTGTCTTTCATCAGTTTATATGCGCAAAGCCAGTTCATGACGTGTGGTAGTTGCTTCAATGCTAGTCGTTGTGGTGCCGTTGTAACGTTGGGACGGATCAGTTATGGAAAATATAGGAGGTTCGTACGAATTAATGTGGTATATATCGAAGCTATACTTGCTTATGGGTATAAGGGAAATATGCGATGCTGGATCCACCGTGTTATACTTACCTGGAGTATAATCATTCGAAGTGCATCATTTCTATCGTATCCTTCCAACATTTGGTTAAGTATCGTTCACATATTTTGCGTTAAAAATGAAACTGGACTAAGTCTAATGAATCTATAAATTCACGTCCGCGAATTTCTGAACAAGAGGATGAATGTCTTGTTATGTTTTATAAATTGCATAGAAAACGTTGCGAACGATTCTGCTTCAAACTTTGTTTCTCTTACACTGTTGGAAACAGTAAAATTATGTAAATCACACTGACAAATATTTAGCCAGTCATACTGATACAAATTCAAATTCTTAATGTTTTTAGAATTTCCTTTCCGAAGCGTTAAACGTGCATCAATATTGTTATTTTATTGACGCTAACTAAATTTGTGATGGTAGAAACCCCGAAATTGGACGAGCCAGTCAGGTTGAAAGAAGGATATAGACTGCAAGAAATACCGCTATTGCGCACATAAAATGAAGTTCCACTGATTTACTTTGCAAAACCGCCGGTTCGAAGGCTATCATGAACATACGTTGCGTTAAACATTCACGGAATTGGGTGAAGTAGTTTAACAAAACAGGCTTCTTTATAGCGAGCACATTACGTCTGTTCTAATCCATTAATCAAATGCTTACTTATGACTAATACGGAATGACCGCGTATGTAATTGGTTGTTACGGAAGCATCGGAGTAACTTTATTGCTTACAAATGTTCAGTTTCAGTTTTTGCGGGATATTTGCAAATTGACCAATGAAACACAGATACAAAGGAGCGCACACTTAATAGTTATAGGAGTTATACCAGTTATATGATGTTCGATACTGCTCTAATTTGTATTTAAAATGGTTGTTAGATAAGCGGTTCCATATGTAACGTATTTGTATGGCGATACATCGGTATATCGGCGCCCGATAAGATCGCCTTATGACTTCCAATGCGCTGCATAAAGCCAGCGCGCGACTCGACACTCAGTAGAAAACGGTAATGACGTAGAGTCTATAAATAACCCGGTTTGAGTGAGACAAAAACAAAATGGCCAATGTGGAAATGTAAGTGCGTTGGCCGCTCTCATGCTTAGGGCGATATCTCGATCACGAAGGAATACCTGCGCAACGAAACATATCTTGTATCACGGTAGTAACTCAGGCATCTGAATCGGTAAGTGTTCTGCTTATTATTGCGTTGTAGAAGGGATAAACGGCCCGGAATGTTCTGTTAACTGTTCTGTGCACCAGCGATCGATGTTAATGCTTTGGGCAGACAGCCCAACCGTCATAACGCAACCACCTCAATCTACAAATGCGAATAGTATATACTTGATATACATATCTCGAAAACGCATGTTGCAATTATGCATTATTATTCCGCCATTTATTAATATAATTGTTGCTTTCAGAGAGAGAGAGAGATGTATCTTTCAAGAGATGGTGTCAGCGTATTCCTGAGTATAGCGACAATTGTGTTATGCATTGGTCAATTGAATGCCGGTACGTGAGCCTAAAGACGAAATGATATTTAATAAGCGATTGTGCGTAGATACGGAGCTGATCATTAAAATAGTTATTGCAAAAATCTCATGTGATGCGACATGCGCACGTCGATATTGTGCAGCATATTACCAAGTACAGTGCCGTATACTATTGCACAAAGACGCGATGTTCATTTAACAATGCCATATATACATGTACAGGTAGCATACTTAGGCTTAAGTTTTAGTTTAATTTACTATTAATTTAATTTTTAATATATCTAATTTACAGCGACGTCACAGAGCCATGAGGTGTGTGACGCAGAAACGTTCGAGGGTCGGTGTGAGAGCGGCCAAGTGATGGTGATGGAGTCTGCCCGCTACGGCAGGATGAGGCTGGGTCGCTGTGTGAAGGTCGACCTGGGTCATATGGGATGTTCGAGCGACGTTCTGTCCCTCTTCGACGTATGGTGTTCAGGCAAAGCATCATGTAGTGTGCTGATTAGCACTGTCAACGAGGAGCTAAATGCCAGGAGAACATGCATTGAGGAGCTAAGGTCCTATATGCAGATCGAGTTCGCGTGCATTGGCGGTGAGCATGTCATAATGGCCATAATCGTCAAATATAAAACCAGTCAAGGCAAAATGTGAACTTTGATTTGGCTGATTTCAGTTAGTCAACAAATTTTATTCGCTACATATGATCCGCGGGGTCGGATGCGTTACCTCACTCCATGCAATGAATAATTCGTTACCTCATTGCATGTTTTAACATACACGGATTTCGAAGTGACGTTATAGGTGCCGTATCAACGAAATAGTCAAATGACTAACAGTCAATAGGAATAGTTCATTTTTTTGTAAATGTTGTAAATGTTCATTTTGTCAATTGCTACATTTTACGCAGTTACGACAGTACCGCACGGCGAATGTCGGACACATAAAATGGCGGAACTGCAAGCAACCCAAGCCACGCTGTCTAGTGACACAACCGACCAGACCGGGTGTGGTGACCTAGATATACCGTGGGAAATACGAGTGTCGCCGGGACAGCGAATCAGCATTTCCATGACCGACTTTGGATGGGACCATGACCAAGAATTTTCTGGTAGCGCGAGATGTCAGCCGTACGGCTATATCAGCGAGCCCGACCTTGGAGTCAACCATACCTTATGTGGAGGTCTTACCAGAGAGAGACAGATCCACCAATCATCGTCGAACTATGTGATTGTGCAAATCATACCAACGAGGCAGAGAGACCTCAAATCATCGTTTCTGATCAGCTATATAGGTAAGAGCATTAAGCTGTTTGGTCGTCCAAAGGCCTTTGGCCAGTTTGCTCAATTTGCCTTAACCTGTTTGACCTCAGGGATATGTAGCACATGCCATTCCAATTTTGAATATTTACTGGAAGTACAATAGGCTCCTTAACCGATGATCCTGGACAACATCTATCTTGTTGTACAGTTTTAGGGTGTCCGGACATCACACCGCCGCCTCACGCCTGGTACAAGAGGAACGGTAGCACGGCCGTCATCGGCTGTGAGTGGAGTGAACACTCATGGCATCTCAGGTGTGACGCCAGCACCTGGGTTGGCGTGGTCGGCAACTGCTCCAGCGGAGGTAAGTGCCATATCGTGCAGCTGCTCAACTGTATGGGACCATCAACTTAACCTTAATCAGTTACGAAAAGGATATGCTTAACATCATGAAATTTAGTGTACGCTACGATATATCTATGTATTGCCTGGCTGATAAAAGCGACGTGCCCTACTGTTTATATTCAATGCCATTGTGATCTTAACATTGCAATGTGTTATCATGCTTGCAGCGCAAGCGACCGAAGACGTCCCTCAAAGCCAATGGTCTATGTCCCCACGTGCGTACCTTATATAGTGCATTGCTCCTATTAAAGCAAATGGAATGCAATAACGTCTAGTTAACTGCGTATAATTGATGATTTTGTTTCATACCCATATTTCTTAAATTACTTCAGCGCTTAGAATGTTATTTCTATGTAGGCCATAAATTGCATGATAACTTCAGAATATCTTTCGGCAAAATGATATCGAAGAAACGTCTTGATTATAATAAGTGTATATATCTACGCATACGCAAACTAAACTGGCTAATTATGTTATGTTGCAGTGCTTTCCGTCAGTCTCATCATCGGTCTCGGGGTGCTAGTCGTCGCGCTCTTCTGCATTGCTCTGATTGGTTGTGTCTGCGTTTTAAGGTAATCCACCGATATGTCACTGACACCCGTTCGTGAAGTCAATATCATGCATCTTGCCTCATTTTGTATGATTCGTCTCTTCGTTATAGGTGCCAATTGTCAACATATGTCATATTTAATTAAATTTCCAACACAATTTAACTTAGTATTGACTTTTCAGGTATTGCCAAGTGCGGACTCCGTTAACTGTATTATATTATAATCCAGGAGCAGACATGGAGAAGACCAAGGTACACAAGCCGTGTTTCAGCCTACAGATCAACAGCAAGCTTTCCTCTATTACCCTGGTAGACCCGTACCGAATCCAGCCGTCATGGGAACGAACGTCAGACCAGCAGTTGATGGTACCTTGGACCAGGCGAAACCTACTGCTACAGATGAACTGATTCACATCTGGGAGACACCTCTTCCCATCCCGAAACAGGATCAGAGTTCAACTAGAGTGACTGACAACTCCACCACGATGTCTGGCCCAGGCACCCTGCCAGCACCTCTCCGGGTATACAAGGATGGGTCGACGATGAGTAGAAGTGACTACAGCACCGACACCTACTGGGCGGGAACCGACCGTTACTTTGATAACGACCTGGGATGGGTCACCATGCCCCCGAAGCAGTAACTTGCCTGTTTTGTTTAATGATGCATGTCGGCAATTGTGTGTACGGCTTAATTGTATTACACTGTCACAGACGGACCTGGCACTATGTGTTTGGCGAATTGAATTATGCCTTGAATGATGAACACCACTGATATATTGGCGCGACAGGAGCACATATACCGGTTGCTTCAGGCTTAGTCATACCGCTTGTGAATCGCTGTCATACCATAAAACCAGACATTATCATATGTGCAGTACAGTACACTGTGTAGTTATTGTTGACGTCCATAAGCGATTTGATGTATGTTGCTGCGGGCACATGCATATTGCGCCTCTATTGTATAATTAATGTTGTAAACGCAAGCACTTGTTATATTGTGACATGGTACTTGGACCATAATATGTTGTTGTGCGTACATGTATTTGTTCTAGTATCCTAGTGTTATTCTATATAGATATATATTCAGTGTACGATTGAATATATAGTTCAATATCTGTGCCGTCTGCTGCTAAGGTATCTATTCGAGTGAACAAATAAATAACTTGTCTGCCCTGATTGGTTTGTTCTTCGATACTTTCGACGTAATGTAAAATTCATCAATACAACCATTGACTTATCAAATCTTATTCATGGATACTCAATAACTAAACAACTTGGGTCAAAACTAATAACTAACATGTGAGGATCGTAGTATATTATTAGCTTGTTCGTGATATTCGGCTAGACTAGTTATAAATGGAACACATACACATCTGGCTAGATGTCGGGTTGGCCGTTTCGGCCTGATTCAACCCATTCATTTTATGTTCAAGTTCAAATAGGCACATAATCTCATCGCTTGTAGCGCCCGCAATGTCAGATACCCCAATAAGTACACGATAATGTTCCACCCCTCGTAATTCCAAAACCGAGCGGCCGTCTTCAAGATGAAACTTGCATTTGCCTGAACAGGTAGTAGAAATTCAGACCTATTGATGCATCAGTGTTACCTTAGCGTTGCGCAAAGCCAAGTCCATTGGCGCTTACGATTCAGTTGATCTGTCCTTCCATTGCTCAGATGTATCTTTAGCCCTGATACCATGTTATTCTAGGCAGAGTGATATATTTTTCTTACCGACTATCATTAAATCAAATATGACAATCTTACTAATAACTGATAATTTGGTCAACTGGTCTGGCATCACCGCCATTGTTTTTACCGCAATATTATATACGGCACCAACCAATTTTATTGGTATGAACAGTACTATCACCTTTATCAAACCAATATGGAGCTATTATACGGAATTACTAACGGGCGAAAAAGATTGAATACTATTAAATTCCACAATATAATAGAAACTAGTAGGGCCAGGAATACAAGGAGCGCGCTATGATCGCAAGCAGCCAACCCCAATTTCACACTGAACGTTGCGAGCGCTCGGGCGATATTAAGACAATTTACGGTAGTGACGTAGAAGCTATAAATAGATATACCAGCTTGCACACCACATAGCATTATGTGCTTGCACACCACATAGGATGCATTTAGCCCGATGTCATTAACTGGAAGGGTGTTTGAGTGCACAAGACCTACCGGAATTTACATCACCAACCCGCGCATCATGCTAGGTAAGAACTGTATGGCTACAAGCATTACATAAGGCACAAATTGGGTGATTCGCTCCATTGTAGTTGGCGTCGCGTATTGATCGGCGTACAAGAGACAGGCACGGTGGGCCTCTGTCATAACGCTCTCGTGGTTTACCTCGCATGACGCCTCACCACAGTTCTTTGCTGCAGACGACTAATTTTGTCCAATGCATCATTGTATCGTATCCTAGTAGAATGATGGCATTATTTTTGGATGGGTTATATCCTCCATAGCAATACGTTATCAAAGTGAACGTAAGCAACATACGCTTTGACTACACATGTTTTACTGTAGCATGTGCCAGTTTGGCCGCGCTATTTTAATCGATATTAATTTGTAGCATCAAGTTATATAAATTATGTAAGAACTCATCTGTAATGGTATCACACAATGTGCTTCTATTCGATGCATAAAAATGTTTTTATTCAGCAATTATAACTGCTCCATGCAATTTACAGCGATATCACACAGGAGTAAGTGTCACATCTTGGTCCTGTTGTGGATTCTGCACTGCTTTCTCCCATATCTGTCTGGTAAGTTTACGCCGTACGCCAAGTCGATCCATGTGATAAACGTCTATGCAAAAGAATGTTAACATTAATAGATCTTTTCCCTGCTAACGAAAAATCAAATCTACCCATGTGATAAACGTCCATGCAAAGGAATGTTAACATTAATAGATCTTTTCACTGCTAGCGAAAAGTCAAATCTACGCATATATAATATAATTCTTATATCGTCGTCCACCCCCGTTACCATACAAACCAGGGTTCATTTCGGCGATTTTATTTCACAGCAAATCTACTATCCCATGAGATATGTGACGGTGAAACCTTTGAGGGTCGGTGTGAGAGCGGCCAGGTGATGGTGATGAAGTCGGCCCGCTACGGCAGAATGAGCCTAGGTCGCTGTGTGAAAGCTGATTTGGGACACATGGGATGCTTCAGTGACGTCCTGTCGCTGTTTGATTCCTGGTGTTCTGGGAAATCCACTTGTAGCGTTTTTGTCAATGTGGTTAATGAGGATTTGAATGCAATGACATCATGCATAGCGGAATTACGTTCATATATAGAAATAGAATACCACTGTATCAAGGGTGAGTTTATCCGGCACGTTGTGATAATGTGTAATTACATTACATTACAGATGAGTAATACATTTTCATTGAATTGTCGTCCTATCTAATTACATGATTGGCAGTAGTCTGTTATATAGCATAATGCATTACCGATAGACAGCCAGTTAAGTGTAAGTCCTAGTCTGCCACATATCTAATAGTTACTGTAATGTGGTGTCTTGGACGTAGCGCTTTATTATGACGTATGTGGTGTCAACAGTATTCGTTCACATATGAATCATAATGCTATTATCATAATTACTGTGCATAACCAGTGTCACATATGCCAGGATATAGTGTCCATGTTGTCCGCGTGTAGTTGCCGTGCCGAGTGAAGCAGAGTGCCGCTCAAAGAGAGAAATAAAACTGAGTGCGACTCTCGCCACGTTGTCCAGTCACGTGACCGACGAGACGGGATGCGGTTCCCTTAATGTCCCATGGGTGATACAGACGCCCCCAGGACAGCGAATCACCGTCTCCATGACTGACTTCGGCTGGGCGGAAGATCAAATGAGTCCTGCCGAGGCCCGATGTAAACTATACGGTTACATCAGTGAACCCAACCTTGGGATCAACCAAACTATATGCGGGGGACGTGACAGAGAAGCCAATGTATACCAGTCTACTTCCAACCGCGTGGTCTTACAAGTACTACCGTCTAGTCAGAGAGAAGTGCAAAGTTCATTTCTTATCAATTATGTAGGTAAGTTTATATTGCTCTCCCCCTTTTCTTGTCATGCCCAATTATCACCCTATATCAGTATGCCCCTATATTCTAATCATGGAACCGAATCAGCTAGATTTGTCCCCATTCCCAGCTTTACAACCGGCACTTACATAATTATAATAGTTTTGCACAATTCCAGTACATGGCACATAGTGTGATCTAAGGAGGGCGGATTGGTGTAGTACCTATATTTCAAAATTTGATGCAATTTATTATGACGAAAAATGCAACGTTTGCAGTGGCTGGCTGTCCTGATATAACACCTCCGTTAAACGCATGGTACAAACGGGACGGAGACACGGCTGTGATCGGCTGTGAGTGGAGTGAACACTCCTGGCACCTCCAGTGTGAAGGCAACAACTGGGTGGGCGTGGTCGGCAACTGCTCTAAAAACGGTCAGTGTTACATCGATGGTGTTGACCATTTATGCATTTTATTCTTACTTGCGACACATCGACTAAATTAACGTGACTTGTTTGCTGTAGTACGGTGGTTTACTCTTTCATGCGATTGTGTTATATTATATCTACAGTGGAGGCCACGGAAAACGTCCCTCAACGTCAGTGGTCAATGTCCCCGCGTAAGTATATCTTTGTTGAATACGTTTAGATTGTGTCGGTTACCGGTTAACAAAGTGTAACACCGCCGTAGCGGTAATATCCGCTGTCATATATCCTCGTTTTAAATAAACCCTTCACTTATCTAACGGGTTGCAAAGCATGATATACTGTGAGCTGTGAATGAAGCATACGTTAGCTGTGACACAAAAGCTAACACGAATGTATATTCTTCTGAAATAAGTCATACCAAATGAAGTGTGCGGTTGGTCGTTCGTCTTACAGTGCTTTCAGTGAGTCTCATCATTGGACTTGGCGTCTTGGTAGTGGCCCTCTTCTGTATCGCACTGATTGGCTGCATCTGCATACTGAGGTGAGTAACGTTCAGCACATAACGATCCCATTCCTCCTCGAAGTGAGTCAATAAAGAATGCCTTCAACGTGGCAGTTATATATAACGCTTACTCCCCGCCACGTGGGACACCGTTGGCACATTGACGTCGCGTTGATGAGTATAATGATAACACAGGCGCTGACAATGAAATAAGGTATTTGATTAAACATTATTAAATGCAATAACGGGATGAAATGTTGTATACTTCACCTCAGGAATAAAAGCGACGGACAAACCAACGGGTTTCAACCCTCTGAGCAGCAGCAAGCCTTCCTATATTATCCCGGAAGGCCGATCCCCGTGGACCAACAAAACCCACCCCAGGCCGGGAACATCCACCAACCGCCTGGTCAATCAATGACTCTTACGAAACCCACAACAACGGATGAACTGATTCACATCTGGGAGACACCGCTTCCCATTCCAAAGAAGGATCAGAGTACAACTGGATTGATTGACAATTCCACCACAAATTCTGGGGTCGACACACTGCCAGGACCTCCCCAGGTGCACAAAGATGGGTCCACGATGAGTAGAAGTGACTACAGCACCGACACCTACTGGGCGGGCACCGACCGCTACTTTGACAACGACCTGGGATGGGTTACCATGCCGCCGAAGCAGTAAGGTGACTGATCATTTGAACTACGTATGCTGGCAAATGCGTGCAAGAGGCTTACTTATTTGCAAGTTTACAAATGCATATATGCGCCTGACATACAGTGAGCCACTGGTCTCTCTCCAACAATATTTCCATAATGCTGCATCCAATAAAGTTGATGTGGCAATGACGCGTTAGTGTCTTCACGGTACCCCAGAATGATAATCTGATCACATAACATGGTGTTAAGTATCACATGTAATTGCTTTCATTAGTATGTACCAAAAAATGTGCTTCAAGCGCGTCTACGCTACGGATTGTATGGATGTATTAGTAGTATCGCTTGCCATAGAGTACAAGAGCAAGCGAACAGAGCCGTGTGCTATAATGTTTCAAAGTGCAAAGCGCTGATACGTTTAAACTTGATATGAGCGAAAGTTACGAAACGCAAGTTACGAAACTAAATATCCCAGAACTTATAATTGGCCTGTTGGTTCGTCTGTCGGTTGCAAGGCACACATGTGCATGTACACATATAATTGCTGTTAGTTCTTTAAAGTATAACTTGATGGTTTGTTTGGTATTGAAGTATATATCTGTGCCGCTTTATTAGAACGTATTGCATTACAAAATCTTGCAGGACAAATGCCTTATATTGCAGCATAGAGATGTGTAGATATATCCAGATGGTATTGATCACGAATGTTCATGCCGCTAAATAAAGCAATGGCACTGTAATTCTAACATACTTCTCTTTCATGTTGTTTCATATACAAAATGTCATTTCTGCTAATAAAAATAGCATGTCATGCATAGTGACTTCCTTTCCTACTTCTCCGTGTATGATGTTGAAACTATTGCACGGTGAGCGCCCCAGCATGAGACAAGACCGTACAGTCCACATTTCTGTGGCATGTTAGCCTAGAAATTTGTAACAACATAGGAGATTATAAATCATTGGGACGCATTTTATCGTAAAGCCGTAAATGCATATATCCAAAAGAAGCTTGTCGCAGTACATACAAAGACAACCACTTCCTCAAGCCGTCTTGATGTTCCTACGACAAACGGAGCAGATCATAACAACAGAAGATGATAAAGGAAACCGCAGAAGTTGTGTCAGAGTCGATGTCATATTTATGAACCTCATAATTATATATCGCTTACGATTCAATTGATCTGTCCTTCCATTGGTCTCTTGCTTCTCAAGACCGGCAATCATGTTAGTCTAATCAGAGGGATACATTTCTCTCACTGAGTATTATAAATTACATAGAACAATTTTACTAATAACTGATAAGTTGGCCAACTTGCCTGGCATCACCGCCTTTGTTTTACTGCAAAATTATATATTGCATAGACCATTTTCGTGGTATAAAATGTATTAATATTTTCATCACACCAATGTTGAACTATGATATGCAAAGACTAATGGCTGCAAAAGATCAAGATATATTAAATACCATTAAATTTAAAAATATATTAGAAACCATTACGGCCAGGAATACAAGTAGTGCGCTATGATCACAAGCGACCATCCCCAATTTCACTCTGAACGTTGCGAGCGCTTAGGCAATATTCAGACAATTTACGGTAGTGACGTAGAAGCTATAAATAGATATACCAGCGTGCACCCCACCGAGCAAAATGGCGATGAGGAAATGGAAGTGCTTTTGACTTGGATGCATTTATCCCAATTTCGCTAACTGGAAGTGTATTTGCGTACACATAATATACCTGATCTTACACTACCAACCAGAGCATCATGTTAGGTAAGAACTGTATAACTAGAAGCATGGTTTAAGGCACAAATGGGGTAATTTGCTCTGTTGTAGTTGGCGTCGCGTATTGATCGGCTTGCCAGAGCCAGGCACGGTGGGTCTGCGTCATAACGCTCTCGTGGTTTACCACTTATTACGCCTCACCTCAGTTCTTTGGTGCAGACGACTTATGCTGTCTAACGCATCATTGCATCGTATCCTAGTAGAATGATGGTATTATTCTTGGTTGGGCTATATTCTCCATAGCAATACTTTATTAACCTCAACGTAAACCCATACACTTTCACTACGTATGTTTTATTGTATGTAGCATGTGCCAGTTTGGCCACACTATGTTAATCGATATTAATTTGTAGCATCAAGTTGAGTTATATAAGAAATCATCTGTAATTTTATCATACAATTTGTTTCTTTTCGATGTTGTGATGACATTATGCATACAAGGTTTTCATTCAGCAATTATAACTGATCCATGCAATTTCCAGCGATATCACACTGGAGCAACTGTCATACCGTGGTTCTGTTGTGGATTCTGTACAGCTTTCTCCCATTTCTGTCTGGTAAGTTGCGCTGTGTCGACCCATGTGAATTAAGTCCTTGCAACATAATGCTAACATTAGTATATCTTTTCATAGCTAACGAAGAATCAAATCTACACATATATAATATAATTCCTATATTATCATCCACACAACCTACAACTCTGGTTTGAAGGTAATTCTGGCCATTTTATTTCACAGCAAATCTACCATCCCATGAGATATGTGACGGTGAAACCTTTGAGGGTCGGTGCGAGAGCGGCCAGGTGATGGTGATGAAGTCGGCCCGCTACGGCAGAATGAGCCTAGGTCGCTGCGTGAAAGCTGATTTTGGGCATATGGGATGCTTCAGTGACGTCCTGTTGCTATTTGACTCCTGGTGCTCTGGAAAATCTTTCTGCAGCGTGTTGATCAATGTGCTTAATGAGGATTTAAATTCAAGGAGAACTTGCATTGCGGAGCTGCGTTCGTACATGGAAATAGAATTCAACTGTATCAACGGTGAGTTAAAATATCCGACACGTGATAATGTGTTTATAATTCAGTTACATGGCATTTCTAAATGTCCAAGTTAGTCATAAATGTTTAGCAAACACCCGGCGATATCAATGCCACTAATGCCATACAGGACTCAGCAATAGCGTTTATTATTGTTCGATGTAAAATGTCCATTCTCTCCGACTAAATATTTATTGTACCTAATTACAATATTAGCATTTAGTCTGTTATATTGTCACCTTTAAGGCGCGCTACAATGCCTGTACTAACCTAATTCATTACCAATAGGCACCCGGGAAACTTTTGCTTGTACATTTAAATTACTAAAGTATTACGTTCCTAATAATATCTAGTTATTTGTCATACTTACTGTGCGACATAACCAGTGCCACATATAGCAGGGTATATTATCCATGTTGTCCACGTGTAGTTGCCGTGCCGAATGAAGCAGAGTGCCGTTCACATAACGACAGAGACGTGAAATTGAGCGCGACTCACGCCACGTTATCCAGTCACGTGACCGACGAGACAGGATGTGGTTCCCCTAATGTCCCATGGGTAATACAGACGCCCCCAGGACAGCGAATCACCGTCTCAATGACTGACTTTGGCTGGGCGGATGATCAAATGAGTCCTGCCCAGACCCGATGTCAGCTATACGGTTACATCAGTGAACCCAACCTTGGGATCAACAATACTATATGCGGGGGACGTGACAGAGAAGCCAATGTATACCAGTCTTCTTCAGACCACGTGGTCTTGCAAGTACTGCCGTCTAGTCAGAGAGACGTACAAAGTTCATTTCTGATCAATTATATAGGTAAGTTTATGTGTCTTTCCATTATCGTATCGCCCGTATATTCTAATCATAGAACTGAATCAGCCAGATTTGTTCCCATTTTTAGCTTGATAACCGGCACTTACATAGTAGTTTTGCACAATTCCAGTACATGACACATAGAGTGATCTAAGAAGGACGAATTTATATAGCACTAATGTGTATGCATTTGATGCGATATATTATGACGAAACGTGCAATGTTTGCAGTGGCTGGCTGTCCTGATATAACACCTCCGTTAAACGCATGGTATAAACGGGACGGAGACACGGCTGTGATCGGCTGTGAGTGGAGTGAACACTCCTGGCACCTCAAGTGTGAAGGCAACAACTGGGTGGGCGTGGTCGGCAACTGCTCCAAAAACGGTCAGTATCACATCGATGGTATTGACTATGTATGTATTTTATTCGTACTTGCGACGTATCGACTAAATTAAAGTGATACACGTGTTTGCTGTAGTTTGGTGGTTCACTCTTTCATGCGATTGTGCTATATTATATCTACAGTGGAGGCCACGGAACACGTCCCACAGAGTCAGTGGTCAATGTCCCCGCGTAAGTATCTCTTTGTTGGATACGTTTCGATTGTGTCGGTTAACAAAACCGGATTACTGTTACTATTACTCCATGCATTTGACAGCAGTCTATGTAAGACTGCCGTACTCATATATCCGCTATCTTATATCCTCATTGTAAGATAAACCCTTCACTTATCTAACAGATTGCGAAGCATGATATCATGTGAACTGCGAATGAAGCATACGTTAGCTGTGACACAAAAGCTAACACGAATGTATATTCTTCGGAAATAAGTCACACCACATGAAGTGTGCGGTCGGTCGTTCTTCTTACAGTGCTTTCGGTGAGTCTCATCATTGGACTTGGCGTCTTGGTAGTGGCCCTCTTCTGTATCGCACTGATTGGCTGCATCTGCATACTGAGGTGAGTAACGCTAAGCACATAACGGTCGCATGCCTCCATGAAATGATTTGAGCGACGGTAAGTCAATAACGAATGCCTTTAGCGTGACAGTTACATATGACGCGTACTCGCCCGCTATGTGGGACATCGTTGAGCACGTTGGCGACGTGTCTAAGCGTATACTGGTTACACTGGTACTGATAATACATTAAGGTGTTTTTATTCAACATTATTACATGAAATAAAAGGATGAAATGTTATATGCCTCACCTCAGGAATAAAAGCGACGGACAAACCAACGGGTTTCAACCCTCTGAGCAGCAGCAAGCCTTCCTGTATTATCCCGGAAGACCGATCCCGGTTGACCAACAAAACCCACCCCAGGTCGGGAGCATTCACCCAACGCCTGGACAACCAGTGACTCTTAAGAAACCCACAACAACAGATGAACTGATTCACATTTGGGAGACACCGCTTCCCATTCCTAAACAGGATCACACTGCAACTGGACTGGCTGACAACTCCACCACAAAGTCTGGCGGTAGTACCCTGCCAGGCCCTCCCCAGGTGTACAAGGATGGATCGACGATGAGTAGAAGTGACTACAGCACCGACACCTATTGGGCGGGCACCGACCGCTACTTTGACAACGACCTGGGATGGGTTACCATGCCGCCGAAGCAGTAACGTGACTGCTCATGTGAACTACGTTTGCTGGCAAATGCGTGCACGAGGCTTACTTATTTGTTATACTGTCCCCAACAAGTTTGCAGGTTTATATATGCGCCTAAATATAGTGTGCCAGTTGTTTGCCCGCAAAAACTATGTTCATAACGCTTCATCTAATAAAGTTGATGTGGCATTGACGCTTTAGTGTCCCCACGGTCCCCCTGAATGATAATAATGAATGATCACATAAACAGTTTTTAAGCATTATTGAAGCAGTATTTAATTAGTCCCACTTAGCAGGCATGGATGTATTAGTAGCATCGCTTAAGATGGAATACAAGAGCAAGCAATCATAGCCGCGTGCTATAATGTTTCAATTTGCAAAACGCTGATACGTTTGAACTTGATATGAGCCCAAGATACGAAGCGAAATATCCCAGAACATGTAATTGGTCTGGTAGTTCGTCCGTTAGGTGGTAGCAAGATGCACATATGCATGTATATATATAATGGATGATAGTTCTTTAAAGTATAAATTGATGCTTTGTATGGTGTTGAAGTATATGTATGTGCGGCTTTATTGCAACATATTGCCTTACACAGTTTTGCAAGATAAATGGCTTATATTGCATCATAGATGTGTGTAAATATATCCAAATGGTATTGATTACGAATGTTCATGCAGCTAAATAATGCAGTCGTACTGTAATTCTAACTCTTCTCTCTTGGTGTTTCACATGTAAAATGTCATTTCGAGTAATAAATTATGCATGGTGACTTCCTTTCATAATTCTTCGTTTATGATGAACAAAATATTGCACGGTGAGCCTCCGAACATGAGGCAATACCTTTCAGTGCTCATTTCCTCACGATAGCCTTGAAACTTGTGACAACGTAGGAAACTGTGTAAAACATTGGTACGCGTTTGTTGTGAAGCCGTCAATGCATATATCCCCAACAAGCTTGTCTCAGTACATACTAAAGACAAACTTTGGATGACAGTTTGCATTAAGCGACTATTTAAGAAAAGACACAGAACCATGACCCATCTAGTGTTGCTAGACATATCATCTGACCACATATATCATTAGTTGGTTAAAGTGTTTACTCGGGAAAATCAACACTGGGATGGCATGTATCCAAGATGGCGGTAATAGCTACTTTGACCGGACACCTAAGGCAAAACTATTTAACAATCATTTTGCCACGATTTCTAGCATTCCTCCCCTTACTTAGGGATTCACACTCTCTCGAGCAGTCTTGGTGTTATTAAGGCGAACAGAGAATATCATAACAGCAACAGAATGATAAAGGAACCCACTGAGGTTGTGCCAGGGTCGTTGTCATATATATTTAATCGAAGCATGAGAGAAAATATATTCATGTCTGCATGGAAATAAGCAAATATAACTTAAGTCTCCAATGTATTATTAACTGCCATCCTATTTCCGTCTAACATCGTACAAGTTATGAAAACAATAACTTGTGATCAGTTATATGATTATTGTGTCGCTAATAACCTCCTAACGTGGCGAAATGTAGATTCAGAAAGAATGATTCAACAACGAGTCAGATGCTATATATCCCACATAAGATCTACGAATGGGAGAAATTTCTTAATGGTGTTTCTTGATGCGCTTAGCGCATTCGATAAAGTGTACCCGCGAGGGCCTAGTGCATAGGCTCCAATCTATTGGCATTGAGCGTGAGCTACTACTGTGGCTAGGAATAGTTATCTGAGAGATAAAAGGCAGCGAGTTGTTGTTTCTCAGTGGATGTATACGAATGCATGCGTACCGCAAGGCTCCATCTTAATGCCCTGTTGAGCCCTCAAATGTAACAATTTCCCACTAATGTAATAACCCACAAATGTAACAACAAATTTCCCTCAAATGTAATAAAACCTCAATCGCAAATGTAAAACGTGTTTCCCCTCTAATGTAGTAAACTTTGTCAACCACAATTGCAACAACCATTTTTCTCTCTAATGTAACAATTTCCAAATCCGATTTAAAAGTGTTCCGGAAACAAATATTTAACAGATGTACAGTAAAGCTTCTCTATTCTAAGCCCAGACTTACACAAAATTGATCGGGTTTGAAAGGTGGTCGGGAAGAGAGATGTCACTGTATTCATTTATGTCTACTCGCATGCGCTAATAAGTTTCCGAATGGCTGGACTGATCAAAATGATGATTTTGTTCATTGATTTGTTTTTCAATACTCCGTTATCGGGCCACACATGGCTTTGCATCGCACGAAGAAGTGTCGCTGAAATGCGGTGGACGTTGAATGATGGACCAGCGTTTTACGATGTTTTGAACCTGTAATTGGGCCAACATTTCCAAAAGAAGAAGCAAAGATTCTGTCTATTTGAGGAATGCAAGAACCAAATATAGAACATCAAATACAATGCAAGGTATGGAGGCCTTTGTGCATGGGGATTTCAACGATGAACCCACGCGTCTGTAATCCATAGCGAGTGACCATATCTTTTCTCAAGTTTTCTCCAAGATACACCCGCCAAAGACTTTTCTGGTATTGTTTTTAGTTTGACAGTGTCCTCGCTGCAAATGTCGTGAATCGTATCAACCAACTATGGCATATTGTGCCGATCTCGCGTTCTGGCCCCCGCGTTCTCGCTTGCTATGGCTCCGGGCGTAGTTCTCCTAGTCCTCGCCCAGAGCCATATCCCGGCGACCGGAACCATAGTCCAGCGCGCGGAGCTATAGTCCCGAGCAAGGAGCCATAGTCCAGTGCACGGAGCCATATCCCCCAACCGGAGCTATAGCCTTGAGCCAGAGTCCGCGCCCGGAGTCATAGCCCAGTGCACGCAGCCATAGCCCCCAACCGCAGCCATAGACCCCAACCGCATACAGAGCCCGGAGCCATAGTCCAACGCACGGAGCCATATCCCCCAACCATAGTTATAGCCTGGAGTCATAGCCCGCACCCAGAGTCATAGCCCAGTGCTTGGATCAATCACTCCACGGTTTTTTGTAGTTCACGGCGCAGGCCACGAGTCCGGACACGGGCTATGGATCCTTATGCTGAACTTGTGCTCTAGGCTCCGGGCACGGGCTATGGCTCTGGGCTATGGCTCTGGGTTGTAGCTTAATGCGATGGACTATGGCTCCGAGCGAGGGCTATGGGCCCCTGCGCTGAACTATAGCTCAACGTGCGGGTTATTGCCCCGGGCTATGACTCCGAGCGCGAGCTAAATTTCCTGGCTATGGCTCCGAGCGCGAGCTATGGCTTCGGGCTGTGGTTCCGTACGCTGGGCTATGGCTTCGGGCGCGGGCTATGGCTCTCTGTGGCTCGCCCTCGCCTTCTCGCGTCCTCGCCCTTGCGTTCTCGCGTGCGCGCTCTTTTTGTGCCACGCGAGAATGCGAGATAGCGAGTGGCACAAATATGCCACCATAATGGTAGCGTATTTGTGTACGCGAGAACGCGAGGACGAGAACGCCAGGGCAAGAACGCAAGGACAAGAATGCCAGGGCGGGGTCAATCTCGCGTTCTCTCCGTCGCATTCTCGCCCCCACGTTCTTCTCCTCGCGCTCTCCTCTGCGCGTTCATACGTTCTTGCTCGCGTGCGCGCCCTTTTGGTGCCAGGCGAGAATGCAAGATAGCGAGTGGCACAAATATGCTAACCATAACCAACCAAGTTTTGAACCCTTATGAGCTGACCTTTGCAATCTCAGACCGACAGCAGGCTACTAATTAAGCGCGCATAGTTTATGATAATGTTATTAACCATCGCTTCGTAAGTTTTCCCTTGCAACCCCATCGCGAGGTTCCAAGCTGAGAGGACGAAGATGCACAATGGCCATGTGATATATTCAATCAAGAATGGAAACACCGTGGAGACCTTTCTCTCTTAACGGTGAAAGTTAATCCCCAAACCAAACTATCAAGCAAATGTCGTAACTTCATGTCATAAGGAGGGTCCATGCATTTGAAAGTGGACCAAATGACGCGATAAGGACACTTTCATACCATCAGCCAACGCAGGAACCCCTGACACCCAATGAAACGCTTTCTAGTATATGCAATTGTCCAAAGACGCACGATCAAGATTAAATAATCGATTAAGACCCGTCAGATATCTTTACATGTCTTTCGTAATGCAGAGTCGGGGGCTCCCTTCTCGGGTCCTTGCAACTGCAAACACCGGTCTATCAATTAACGACAATCATAATTGGAATCACAGATCAGACATTCGAAATCTTTTCGAAATTTGTCAGCGCACGTGAGTAAACAAACGAATACACCTGATAATTATGTGTTTACTACATTAGAGGGAAAAAAAGTTTTGCATTTGCGGTTGAGGTTTCATTACATTTGAGGGAAATTTGTTGTTACATTTGAAGGCGATGTTACATTTGCGGGAAAAAAAGTTACTACATTTGTGGGTTTTGTTACATTAGAGGGAAATTGTTACATTTGAGGGCTCAACATGCCCATTCTTATTCTTGTATTTGTGAACGACGTTATTGACGAACTGGAATGTGAATTATTTCTTTTCGCGGAAGACGCATTTTGTGTTAGACTGTAATTTTAATGTATCATCGGTTAATCGCGACTTAGAACGTCTCTGACAGTTGGCTGATTATTGGCGTGTGACCTATTATAATATTAAGACACAGCACATGGTTTTCTACATTCATTGCAAAGACGACTCACAAGAAAATAGGACAAACCAAGTTATCTGTCTACAAAAGTTACATACGACAGATTCTTGAATGTGGAACTGCAGTGAATCGCGGTAATCTAACTAAAACTAGACCGAGAGCCTTGAAAGGGTCATTAGCCTGTAGCGGAGCCTGCAGATGTAAACTATTCGAGGGGATTGGTGCAGAAAAACTAGCGCTTAGACGAAATTTCTTTAGCCGGTGTATGTTGTACAAAATGGATAAATTTCTCGGTCAACCGTAATTGGCATCAATAGTTCCCGAAACGAATCGCAATTTCCTTGGAAACTTAAATGACATTAGAGTGCCAACATGAACCAAAAAATACTCATTGAAGTCATTTCTTTGGCACATGGTTCGCGAATGGAATATCGCTAGACATCAGGCATGCTTCATCCCTCTCCCAGTTCAAAACCAAATTTAAGTCTGCTTTCTTCTCTCGGATTCGCGATGTGTACAACCTACAGTGCGGGGCTGAGTGGATCTACCATTAAGCTTGTAAAAAAATATTCAATTAGTACCACAACTAAGGTATGAACGTTTGAGGCGAGCATTTGCAAGTAAATTCGTTGTTGCAAACGAATGCTGCAGAAAATAAATTATGTTTAAATTAGAGCGCATCACACAATCAGAAAGCTACACGTAACCTCAACGGAAGTTATGGAACATGAAATATATCTGCACACGTTATGATCGGCATGTACGTTGGCGCCAAGTCCGTGTGCCTGCGCGCGCGGTTAAATTGCGGCAAAAGAACGGTAATGACGTCGGGCCTATTTATAGCTTCGCTTTGGTGAAACAAAACCAAAATGGCGATGAGGAAATGGTAGTGCGTGTCGCCTCGATACACTTTGCATAATTTGGTCCTGAAGAAGACGAGTTGCGGCTAGCAGGTAGTTCACACGGATACCACATCAACCAAGGAATCCTATTCGGCAAGATTGCAGTGCTGTGACGCTCTAATGTACGTGAATATCAGCCGTTTACGAACAGGCAAGAGCGCCGTGTTATTGATTCTCTGTGACTGCCGGGATGTATGGTTGATCAGGTCTGTCATAACGTACTCGGCTTGGACATTTACTGAATAACAGCTTTACTGTTTGTACGTGATACCTGGTTACCTGAAAAATACTCGAATATACGGAAATCAACCAGTTACGCAATCAGGTCAGCTTGTGTTGATATGCACATATAGCAAGGCGTTACGTTGACCACCAAACGCGTGGGATATTATGTCTCTATAAATAACATATTATGATCTTGAGATAATAACCGGGAAATAAAGTGGGGTGCAAATTATTTATTTAAACTATAGATGAATGCCAGGAAAGAGGAGTAGTAAAATACTACTAAGTTTCAAGAAAATGATGTCGTTAGGCAAATGATGCATTGACACCCTTGCTGTCTTCGTTTGCAGTGCATGGCATCATGATACTCTCACCAATGAACAGTTATCTGACGTTGGGAATTTTGCTGATAATGCTGTTTCGGCAATCTTATTCTGGTAAGTTGGCTTATTAATGATTCTCCTCTAAGCAGTCATGGTATATCATTGTTTAAATGTGTAGTGTAGACTGGCCGAGTTACGCCGGTGTGGACACGGGATATCGCATGCCGAATAAGTAAGCCTTATTTATGTATGAAAATAACTACATGTATGCAACATTATTTATACACGTCGCAGTTTAAAGCGACGTGTATTGCCAATAATACATGCGTCACTATATGTTGTAACCGACACAAACAGATGGTAACAGTCATTCAGTCAACCCCTAGGTTGGTTATTAAGCCCAACATGTTTACGGTGACTTACGGTTCTTGTGTCTGCATTCGTACACTTGCATCCTTTTGTTGCAGTAAACCAAATAGGCCACGAAACATGTGATGGCGAGACCTTCGCCGGGCGATGTGAGATGAACCAGGTGATGGTGATGCTGTATGCTCGCTACGGCAGGATGAGGCTGGGTCGATGCGTGACGAACGACCTGGGTCATCTGGGGTGCGAAAGCAACGTATTGTCTCTATTTGACGAATGGTGCTCAGGCCTACCCTCTTGTGACGTTTTCATCAGCAACGTGAATGAGGAATTATACTCAAGAAGGACATGCATTGCAGATTTGAGATCTCACATGCAAATCGAATTCACATGCATCAACGGTGAGCAAGGAATTACAGCAAAGTGTAGACACAGTTAAGTCGTATTCGTCAAATTTAAGCGCCATCCATATTGTATATATTCACTTTGTCTCGCCGTTCATTTACTTGTTAGTGTTACTTCTCATTTTAGTTGTTTCGCCAGATAAGGCAATCTGCCAAGCGCATAACGGGGCTGAATTACAAGCATCCAAAGCTACGCTATCGAGTCACGTCACGGACGATACTGGATGTGGCAGCCTTGGCGTCCCCTGGGTAATACGGACATCACCAGGGCAACGAGTCAGTGTATCACTGACCGACTTCGGTTGGCATCGAGAGGAAATGACAGCAGCCAACACTCGATGTCGACCGTACGGCTACATCGGCGAGCCTGACCTGGGAATCAACCAGACGTTGTGTGGAGGGATGTCCCGGGAGAGCGAGGTCTACGAGTCATCGTCCAACCACGTGGTCATACAGATGTTAACGTCTAGTCAAAGGGAGATTAAGGCTTCCTTTTTGATCAACTATGCGGGCAAGTTGTCAAATACATTTATATCAATATCCTCCGAACCCGCCCCCTCCCCCCAAAGATACTTCAAAGTTTTGCAGCGATAAATATAACAAAATAATTATAAAATATTATATATATCGTATCATAAATAACCGTATAATTATTTCCTTGAGGCAAACGTATCAATAAATATGTATAATGTTAACCACATTGTGCATGCAGTATGTCGGAAGCTGGACGGAAATAACATTAGTTATTACTAGTAGGACAACCCGAAATACAGTTTGTTCTTGCCTAAAACAGATACACAGTACGATACAATTGTAGTTAAGAGTTGTATGCAAAAACGCAATTGTATATATTCGTCGATTTCAGTGACGGGTTGTCCCGACATAACACCCCCATTGCATGCATGGTACACGCGGAACGGCAACACAGCGGTGGTTGGCTGCGAGTGGAGTGAGCACACCTGGCATCTAAAGTGTGAAGCCAACACCTGGGTGGGCGTCGTCGGCAACTGTTCCGGAGGAGGTAATCTGAAAATTCCCGCCTTATGCGGCGCAATTTTGTTTTATAACGTCGTTAACCTGCCTCCACAATAAGTAATAAATATGTCTCATGGCGTTTTGCTTACTGTATGTGATAATACGTTCGCCATATTTTCAGGGGTGGCTACTGCCAGCGTACCGAAGACTCAATGGTCCATGTCTCCACGTAAGAACATGATTCGTACTGCAGTCTGCTAATATGTAGCATAGCACCCTCATAAAACAATAATATGTGTATGTATTACTTGGTAAATAATGATTATTCATAATTAGGATAATAATTAGCTGACGGTTATTTTGATTTGACTACTTATTATGACTTTGATTGGACATTTAAAAAAAACTTGTTTAAGTAGAACTGCGTTAAAAAACGATGGAACTTGACTGCGTCTATGCTAATTTGTTTGTTGCAGTGTTGTCCGTGAGCCTCATCATTGGTCTTGGGGTGCTTGTGGTCGCACTATTTTGCATCGCGTTGATCGGTTGCATCTGTATTTTGAGGTACGCGATGGCTTATCACACATTTTGTATCACATGCAATATCATGCACTATTTCCGATCAATGTATGTGTTTTATAACTCATGCCACTGGTAATGATCGTTATAATATGTGGTTTTTGGTGCATCCCTTTTGCGTTCTTTTACTTATTTTCGGCTTCGTTTATTGCATGGTCGACGATGTGAACTGTTGAGTAGCGTAAGCGCATCAGTAAACTACATGACAACGACGGTTGAATTTCAGGTCCAGGGGTGGTAATGAAAGACAAGGAGAACCACCAGCAGGGTTTCCGCTGACAGACCAGCAACAGGCCTTCCTCTATTACCCCGGAAGACCTATTCCTGTAGAACAGCCCAACTCGACCCACATCAGAGGTACCATGGATCGAGGGACATGCGACTCGTCTAATGTGCAGAAGCCCACAGCTACCGATGAACTGATTCACATCTGGGAGACGCCGCTGCCTATTCCGAAGCAGACGCTGGGTTCTGCTGGAGTGAGTGACAGCGCCGCCACGATGTCTGGGCGCGGCACCCTGCCAGGACCTCCCCAGGTATACAAGGATGGGTCCACGATAAGCAGAAGTGACTACAGCACCGACACCTATTGGGCGGGCACCGACCGCTACTTCGATAACGACCTGGGATGGATCACTATGCCGCCGAAGCAGTAATGTGACTCCTTGTTTGGATTATGCAGGCTTTCAAATGCGTACACGATGCAGTGATATTACTTTATGTCATTTGACTGTCCCCATCAAGTCTACCGGTGCGTATACGCGGCTGATATCCAGTGTGTCACTTACTGGGCGGACCCCGACCGCTACTTTGACAAATACATGGGCTGGGTTGCCATGCTAAAGAAAAACTAAAAAGTGAGAGCTATGTAGAACTGTGACCCCTATGTACATGTATCGGTCAGTCAGAGTGCTGTTAGAATCAACATCTGCGAGATTGTAGATATAAGAAACTTTAGAATTAAGTGTTGTTAGAAATGCGCATTCTTCTGTGTATATATGTGACTTTATAATACTGCAATTATGGTTCTTTCATGAATGTACCAATTAATAATGCCTCCACTGTTGTGTGTCTCGATGAAGGCCTCATCCGGATTTTCATTATGTGCCTTTTTGTTGATTTTCCCTTTTTTCCCTAATCATATACCTTTGATAATAATGCTATGCGCTTTGCTCAGTGCGTACTTTATTGAGGCTTTAAATGTCGGTAAAGAAACAATAATATATATGCTATCTTATGTCGTATTTTTAACAGCCTAATATTTCATTGCATTTGCATGTACATTAGCGGAGTGACCTACACAAATCCGGCTAGTGATAAAACAGCGTCCGGTTTCTGTTCTTAATAATTACAACATACATGTCTGTCGTTTGTCTTGTCGTCATTATCGAATGGTGTATTTTTTGATTCAGTTGGATGCGTATCATAGGGGAAATGTGTTATCGCCGTTATAACAGTTCTCCTATTATGCAGATATGTATTGCACGATATTATCAAGTATTAAATGCCGAAATGGCGAGCGTAATGAGCAATTATGGCCTAAGACAAAACAAATCTAGCTCTTTGATTAATTCGTGTCGTTTGTAAGCAAACAATTTGCAACCGTTTTAATTCAAGAGTCATTGATCACTTGCGCCTCATTTAAGACGTCTAGCCCAACCCGTACATGAGAGCGTCTCGAAAATGTTCTGTGGTTGCACAGCCCAACCAACTCGCTTGAGAGGGAAACCATATATCAGCCGTGTGCCCAGGAGAGGAATAAACTATATCTTAACTAATCACAAAGGAGGCACTTATGGATCTTCTACAAAAACCGCTAATCCTTATGTCTCGTCAATATGAGAATGCCGTATGCCGGGTAATTCTATTGTCGCGTGGCCAGGGTGGGTAGGGGTCATACGTGATACAGACATTTGTAGACAAGCAGCATGCCAATTTGTCAAAGCAAATTCGTTTCGATAATGTTGTGAATGTTTACATAGCACAACATAAAATCCAATAACTGACACATTTCTTCTGTAACACAATGTCTCCGGGGCGCCGACCCTTCTCTCCATTCCCTAAGATAATTACGTTCATGCCTGACCCGTACACACGCACGGCATTTATAATACGATTGACAGCCAGTGATATTTTTGAACGCAAGAGGCTAAAGATGGCGTGAAAGCTGAGCTAAGTACAATTTAGTGAGGGGCCGTAAAACTGAGAGCGGACAAGTTGAGAAATATTATTATCGTCGGCCGTGGGGTAATAGTGTTATTATTTGGGCCACCGGATTTAGGAATACAAGCTTCTGTGGCAACTATTATGGGCGCCTTGACTTAACTATATGCAACTAGAAAATCAAGAACAATATGAAATAATGGCACTAAATATGGATAATAGGCGAAGAACCTAAAATACTGTTCACGAATCGCACGAATGTCGGTGTAACTTGAAGATATACTCTGCAGATAATTAAACATTCCATGCGGTCACACATCTAAACATCACAGGTTCTTAATGTAAACAAGCTCATTTTTTAAATACATTCTATGATGCCACTCTGGAAATATTGTACTGGTATCCGTAGAAGAACATATTTTCCAAAACTCCATGCGCTACTTGCTTTTTCCCAGGTGGCTGATATTTGCGAAGTCATGTATCCCACAAACTATTTATATGCTATCTTGCGCCAAACATTGACGGGAAAGCCTCACACTCAATTTCACAAATGTTGTTGGACGGCTTTCAGTACGTTATGATGCGACTATTTTGCTACTTCTGTGCCAAAGCCTCGCAATTTGCGCGCGCCTGGTCGGCCGCAACATTACTACGGTAGTGACGCGGTGGCTATTAATAGCATGTTGGTGAGACAAAAAAGATGGCGACATGGAAATGAAACCCCAGTGTATGTCAGCTGTAATACGAAGATTCCCTTTCAGTTGCACGTCTTCAGGATATAAATGCGCATCAGGATATACCTTATCAGGACTAGGCACCAACAAGGTATACACAGTACAAATTGGCGTCTCTGTTACTCCATTTTATGGAACGAGAGACCATCGATTGATGCTGATATGGAGGCATTGGTCGTGTTGACTGCTATCATAACGCGCGCACACCGGTATTCTACACACATGGCATATATATGTATCTAAATTAAGACGAATCTTATGCAGGCCAGTAAACGGCCTTAATCATCAATATCATAGCTCTACGATTGTATGGCCAAGTTGTTCTGAGGGGAATTTAGGAGAAAATGCGGCAATTGAAATGTTAGGTGTGATTTGATCGAGTTTTATGTTTCAGCGACTACTATGCAACGGTCAATAACATTGTGGTCCTTCCCAAGAGTATCACCGCTGGTGATTGTCCTATTTCTATTATCCCATAGTGCAGGTAAGACTTCAAGTTGCTGCATCTCTGAAAGACTGGTTGTGCGTGGCTTGTGTCTTTAAATATCCACTAATACAATACATCAATTATATGATGAACTCATCCATATATATTTGTGGACCGTTAATAATCAAAACTTAGTTTTGAACATGTCTTCAAGTATTAATTCATTTGATTCTCAACTATCTAGTTCTGTTGCCGCACATACAGGCGTCAGGCGGTATGTAAATTAAATGAGGTATACAGAAATGATCATATCATGAAGGATTTATCTCATGCGTTAATATGAATAATATATCTATACACATAAATAACATTACATACACAGGTGTAATATCACATAATTTCTCAATTGGTATAAATTGACAACCTTGCGCTGTTTAAACATTACAGTTAAAGTATTTGTTGTGATAATATTTCAGCAAACATAATAAGGGAAGAGATATGCGACGCAGAAACGTTCGAAGGCCGGTGTGAGAGCGGCCAGGTGATGGTGATGAAGTCTGCCCGCTACGGCAGAATGAGGCTGGGTCGCTGTGTGAAGGTCGACATGGGTCATCTGGGATGTTCCAGGGACGTGTTATCTCTTTTTGATGGATGGTGCTCCGGGAAGCAGGCGTGTGATGTTTTGATAAGCAACGTCAACACAGATCTAAGTTCAAGAAGGTCCTGCATAAGTGAGATATTGTCGTATATGGAGATCGCGTACACATGCACTAGAGGTGAGCTATTTTGAATCACCTATGTACACTACCTATCTGTGGGTTCCAAACGCTTTCAGAAGAATCATGTAAAACGATGAACTAGCACTATATTATTATAATATAATGATATGACGGGCAATGTTTAGGGAACTGCTATGGTCAACCTTAACATGCGTTTGTACGAATGTATGGTACGACAATTGGGCAAAGAAAATAACGTTACTAATTGTTAGTGTCAAACGACATGCCGTGCCTGTAACAATATGATGCACACTTAAAAACTATTTATCTTACGCATACATAGTTGCTGTTCCATCGGAAGCAACTTGTCGCTCACCGGACGCGATGGAGTTAACCGGCACCCCCCAAACAATTTCAAGCCACGTGACCGATGAGTCTGCATGTGGCGGCCGAGGCTCTCCATGGGTAATACGCACGTCTCCAGGACAACGTGTCAGCCTCGTTCTGGTCGACTTCGGCGGAAATGCAGAAAATAACGAGATGGTTGGCACAATATGTCAGCCATATGGGTACATCAGTGAGCCCGGTCTCGGCGTTAACAGGACCGTGTGCGGAGGACTCGCCAGAGAGACGCAAGTCTACACATCATCGTCTAGCCACGTGGTCATTCAGCTGATACCAACGCGACAGCGGGAACGGAAGTCAGCATTTCTGTTGCAATATGATGGTAGGGAACACAAGACTTTTGTTCATGTTGTATTTGAATTACAGAAATATTATATATGTCGAATTGTAATGATTAATTGCAAGGTAAGCATACCGTTGCTCGGCAGATGTGCTTGCTTCATATGTCAAATCAATTTAAATCGTTGTTGGCTTAGCGTGGATACAAAATCATACATATGAAGTCTTTTGAACAGGCGCCAAATTTAATTATCTGAAAAGCATTATTATCAGTAGTTGCAAACCTGGCGTTGTCTGGTAAACAGCAGGATTGGTTTAACTTTGAAGGGGTAGTATTACGTCAGTTTTAGGATGTCCAGATATCAAAGCCCCGCCGAACGCCTGGTACAAAAGGAATGGAAGTAAAGCTGCAGTCGGTTGTGAGTGGAGTGAACATTCGTGGCATCTGACTTGCGAAGGCAACGTCTGGGTTGGCGTGGTCGGCAACTGTTCTAGTGGTGGTAAGTGCTGCGAGAAATACACCGCAACAATATACACTGTAATGTAGACTATAGATGTAGAAATATCCAATATCATTGATTAAGATGATTAGTTGCATTAATCTCAATCTAATATAGCCTCAGGTAGCCGTGTTGCTTATGTCTATGAATCCGTAGTATTTTATGTCGCAGAAAAAGCTACACAAGCAGTTCCAGAGAAAAGCTGGTCGCTGTCACCATGTGAGTAACTTTCCAATATCTGCAGAAATATAACTAAGAATAACAGACCGGTTCTCAATTAATATATTGCAACCCAACCTTTTGTTAAGGACAAGAGCTAGAGACCACTGGCGCCTACCAACGAGGAACAGTGGCATTAGGGGGGAATACCGCTTGCCGGCTAGTGACCGCCCTAGTTATTCGCTTTGACATGTGAAAAGAAAATGTCAAGTTGACTAAGAACAAGGCGTTTTAACAGTGCAACAAGAGCAATTAGTCAATTAGACTAGTCAATTAGACAGAAGCAAACAATCAAAGAAGCTTCCGAGTCAAGGACGTGCCCGTCCAAATAAATGAAAAACTTGTAACATTATGCTCAACTCTTGTAATCATCAAAATGTTGAATTTTATGGTAATACCAGGTGCTACATGCTTTCATGCGAGCGGTTTTACTAAATTATGCACAGTTAACAGGTGGTACTATATTTTTAATAACCAAAATAATGTGGTGACCATGTCTTTTTTATTCTGAACTGAATAAGGAGATATTAAACCAAGTATGTTTCAATTTTAATTTCTGATATATGACTTGAAACTAGCCCTGGCGCTTAGCGGATATGTCTAATTGCAATCATGATCACTGCTCCGTTGTTGTTACTTACTTGCCAATGATTGTCTGAACGCAGTGCTGTCGGTGAGCCTGATCATCGGTCTTGGAGTACTGGTGGTTGCACTCGTCTGCATCGCACTGATCGGATGTGTCTGCATGTTAAGGTGGGTCATACTGGACGTGTGTAAGTATCTATAGGCTGGAATCGATTAATGGTCCTGCCAAGGACAATACAATCGCAAGCATTACTGACGTTATTACTAGAATTATACGTCATGTGATAATATAAATAACTCATCACCCCAAGAAGGGATAGAATGACCAGATGTTTGACTAATTATCGCATTTACACATGAATGGGTTTTTCATAGCGGGAAACGCAGGACGCCGGCGCAGTTCCAACCATCAGATCAGCAGCAATCATTTCTCTACCACCCTGGTCGAGCGGTGCCCAACCAAACTTTTGGATCAACCAACATCACACAGACAACCGGCGGCACTCTATGCGCGGCGAAACCTACTGCAACAGACCAACTGATTCACATCTGGGAGACACCGCTACCCATCCCTAAGCTGGAACAGAGCACGACTGCAGGGACTGAAAACCTCACCACAATGTCTGGCCGAGGCACCCTGCCAGGACCTCCCCTGGTGTACAAGGATGGGTCCACGATGAGTAGAAGTGACTACAGCACCGACACCTATTGGGCGGGCACCGACCGCTACTTCGACAACGACCTGGGATGGGTCACTCTGCCCAAGAAAGAATGAATATTGACTCACAAAATTGAAAACATATTTGTGCTTCATACTCACCGGATCACAGAGAGTGCTAGATTGATGATTGCTACTCTGTATGCTACGTATGCTATATTGACAATCGCATTAATCGCACACGCAAATATGTTAGCTGAAGGTGATTTGCATAACGTGTGTTACCCGTACCTCGCACTGGATGTTTCGTAGACTACCGCACGGGCGACCAGCACTCAATGCCAGCTTCTAAACCGCAGCATTGAGATCGGTGGGAACGAAGATCAATCGCTATTGACAGTTTGCATGTCGAGGTTGATAATTGTCTAATTTAATAGCACGTATTATCATGGAGTGTTGTATGTTAGTATTGTTTTACATTTCGGTCATGCAAACAGGTGACTAAACCGATGAAAATGGTGTTGTTTACCATATATGTATATCGTATTGCGTAGTCTGACATGTGATGGGATATTTAAGATTGATGTTTCAATGACATGTATCTGCTTATATTTTCATATATTGTCAATTACAAAATAAAGTAGAACGAAATGAACGGATAATTACATTGGAATTTTAGACGGCTGCCCCACTCTTATCTATATCCCATTCAGGTCAATAACACCCAGTTGTAGTCCTCCAGGTAGGGTAGACGTGGCGCCCGATTAAAAGTGGTAAGCCAGACAGACAGCTGCTGGCGGGAAGGAACACATGTATTGCTTATAATAAGCGTTTGAATAACACAAATCAAAACTATAACGAACCTTGCGTTGATTATTCAGCAGATATTCAATATTTGCCGCTGAAAGATATATATCGTCAGATATTTCCAAATAACTCAAGAAAGGACAAAGTTCAAGGCGTTTCACGTATTTGGCCTTTATCTATTCAAAAGTAGAATTCGAAAAAAGTATCAGCCTAGATTAAGCAAAAATCTTTAAAGTCTGAACGGTTACGGCATCATTTGTACACTAGGCGTAATGATGTACCAAATTAGGAATGTTAAAAGAAACGTTTACATGAGACATAATGTTGATGGCTAGACTTTGATCTAGCTGTCAAATATGACAAGAATCTTACATAGTTAGCGGAACAACCTCCACCGAAAAAAAACGATATATTTAGAGATAGTGGTCGCATGAGATACCAGCGTTACCCGCCGAACCCTTCAAGTCTAGCTGCAAACGATTGCTTCTAAATGCGGATGGATTGAGATTGTCAGATCATGACCCTGGCCGGTATTTATATACCCCACTTCTTGCTACGCAAATTTATGTGTATGTATTTGGTACAGCTTCTTTTTCTAAAGAAGAACACAAAACTGCAAATCACTAAATGCATTTTTAGAAAGAAGGTGGGAAATTTAAGACGGCAACGATTCGGAATAATACCTACCACCCAGGGGTGGTATCGATAATCCACATTCATGAACTACTCTTAGACTACGCCAATATATTTGGTACTAAGTGGAACATTTGGCGAGCGATTATCGCGTTTAGAATACAAAAGTATCAACCCAAGAGGGGGATTTTCTGAACCAAAGAAGTGTTAAAATTATATTAAGCTCATAAGGCCATGGCGAAAACGCACTTTTTTATGCGTAAGCTACATGTGGTTAATGAACACCGCCACGGGGAGAATATCGCCGGTCGTAATGGTGGTTTAGAAGAGCCCGGTTGGTAGACTTAGACATATGGCTTATTTCGGATTTACACTAGAGATTTATACTATTACACGAATAGAAATACCATTACGCGAAACATGCTATCTTACTTTACCCCTCTGAATAGGACCCCCGTAAACGCCGCATTAAACTGATGGCGCTATGACATACGTACCCATGCAGCCAAGTCTACGCTATCGTTCATGCTGCCTAGTCCGTTCCTCGAATTATTACGGTAATGACGTCACGACTGTAAATATATGCCGCCTGCAGAGACAAAACAAAAATGGCGACAGGGAAATGGTAGTAGATACGTCTGGATGTCGATTCGTCGTACAATACTGTCTGGAAAGGTCTTCATAGTTAAACGTATATGTTGTAAGATATAGGAATCCCCAGGGAATCGAGGTGAGTGTACAGTGCATACTTGTGTCTCTCAGTCTGTGTATAGTTTACAGACTGAACAACCGCGGCTGCAAACCATCGATAAAGGCCTGTCGCAGTGCTGATGGCTGCCATCATAATGCACCAGTGCGTTTGGGCCCATTGCTGTTTACCATTGAACCTTTGGGATATCATATTCATCAATAAATACTGATGAATATACATTGTACATGTAAGATATCAAAATCAAATGCATTCAGCCTGTCAAATGTTGCGTCGCGTGTGGCAAATGACACCAAAGATTTGCTGAGAATAATTTTAGAACTTTTCATCTGAGTAAAAGGCCAAATATTTCTTTAGCACAACACATCTATAATTGCCTGTTGTAGTATTCATGAACTTTGTGATGTTTTGCTAGTAATGCCAGGCTCATCGCTGGGCATCTACCTCCATTTTTAGCGCATTGGAACACGACCAACGAACTGGCGTTATGAAGGGTTACTACGTCGTCACGCTTGTCTGTGTCATGGCTGGAGTCCATTCGGCTCAATCATCAAGTAAGATGTTTTCTGAACTCACACATTTTAAAGTCATGTTTCGTAGAGGTCGGTGTATCTCGCGGAAAGCACCTAGTAGATAATGTGTTCCATATTCACTTTGTATTTGTGCTGGAAATGAAATCACGGAATTCTATTTGGGTCGTTAAACAACATAGTTCACTCTGTCATATTTGATCCTTTCAGGCGTTGAACGACGAGAAATATGCAACGCCGAACATTTTAGCGCACGGTGTGGAACAGACGAAGTTGTAAAGATACTGTCTGCCCAGTATGGCAGAATGGAACTGGGACGATGTGTCAAAGTGAATCTTGGATATATTGGTTGTTCGGTTGACGCTCTAGCTTTGTTGGATCAACTGTGTTCAGGCCAACCTACATGCACTGTCCAAGTAGCAGACAGTGATGAACGATTTGCCAATTTAAAGGCGTGCATTGATGATCTCAAGTCTTACCTGGAGGTCCAGTACACGTGCGTTCGAGGTAAATATACTAAACTAGAACCTAACTAGTCGGCATTGCCCGACTGGTGCATTATTTTATAATCGTGATAGGTATGGACATTATGTATTAGTAACTTAATAAAGGTTTTTTTGAGGGGATTGCTATGTTCTGTTTAGATACTAGTCCCTTATTTTATTTTATTTTGGCGAACGTTACCCCCTCCCCACCCCCATCCCCGGCCCTCCTCGCATATACACAAGGAACCCCATTCGTAATGAAAGTGATAATAGTGCAAAAAAGCTAGCATAAGAATAGTGTACTGCTGCGCTACGTGTTGTATATTATATTTGTGTATATCATCAGTTGCCCAGCCAGATGAAAGTGGATGCCGCAGATCCGACCCGGCTCAGTTGGTTCCATCTGCATCCGTCCTGTCAAGTCATGTGACCGACGAAAGTGGCTGCGGTTCGCTGACCGCCCCTTGGGCTATAAACGCGTCACCAGGACAGTTGATTAAAGTGTCCATGTCTGATTTCGGAGTGAGGGTCGACAGCGACGGACCAACGCAGTCCCGTTGTAAGCTGTACGGCTACATCAGTGAACCCGGTCTTAGGGTGAACCAAACGCTCTGTGGGGGGCTGGCGAGGGAGAGAGATGTCTACATGTCGTCATCCGACCATGTGAACATCCAAATGATACCAAAGAAGGATCGCGACGCAACGGGGTCGTTTCTGATTCATTATGAAGGTAATATATGATCATACGACCCTACGGTTAGGCCACTGGGCCAAACCGTATTATCGTCAATTGACAATTCGAAAACGGTTTGTAGCCGCAACACAGAAGAGTTCTTATGGCATTTTCCGAAAGAATGATGTCTTTCAGATTTGTCAGTTGTTCCCAGCAAAGACCATGTCGCGATGTCAATTGTAATATTCATATGCCCCGATTACAGTTAATCCTGTCCTTGTCTGTCCCTATCACTTTCATTTCATGGAGCCTGTATATCTTCCCTAAAATTATGCAATAACACGTTCAGCTTCAAACTAGCAATCAGCTCTCACATAAAGCCAGCCATACTTGCCATTCCCTTTGTAGGTAATATTACAGTTTTGCCAAGGCTGATACTTTACTGTCTTGGCGATGTAAATTTGTTTTTATTAGCGAGTCTGTGACGAGCAGTCATCGGTGCTAATGTGTGCCCTTGTCTTATAGTTCAAGGGTGTCCGGACATTACCCCTCCTCCAAACGCCTGGTACAAGCGGAACGGCAGCGTGGCTGTGATTGGTTGTGAGTGGAGTGAACACTCGTGGCATCTGCGATGTGACAAAAATACCTGGATTGGGGTGGTGGGCAACTGCTCCAGATCAGGTAAGTGTCCATCGTATTGTGCTGTCTCTGTTATTGTTTTCTTTTTCATTATACCTGTATTATACATATGGATAACGGATTAGTCCATTAGACAAACATCTTGCAGACAGCAGCCATTTATTGATCAATGTCATGATTATGTGATTCAAAATGGCATGTTTCAGACATGAGCACTAAGGATGAACCAACACAGCAATGGTCCATCTCCCCATGTAAGTACCTTGATGTTGATATATGTCCTCATGCAGTAGATACACTGTTGATCTTTCCAACTGCGATTTCTCCAGTGCACACTTGTGCATCTGGAAAGAGAGACCAGCAATTTCTACGTGTTTGTTCCACTTTAAATGTATACGGCATTTTCTACATATTTATGCCACTGCGTGTAAAGGTAGAACCTGCAATATATCTACAATTTTTTCCCAATGTAAAAAAGCTATATTTATATCGATGGGTGACGTTGATCTCTCATGTCGTTGAATAGGCGTTCATTTCTGGAATCACAATGAAGGGTTCCAATAGCAGAATATATATTGATCTTCAAGCATCGTATTGTGTACAAACGGCAATGATGTACCTGAGTATCTCGATATATCTAAACTATAATTGTGCTTCGTTTTTACTACAGTGTTGTCCGTGAGCCTCATCATCGGACTCGGGGTTCTGGTCGTCGTGCTGTTCTGCGTGGCGCTGATAGGCTGCATCTGCATATTGTGGTACGGTAATATCGGCTATATATGTCACTTGAAATATATGCATATCGTTATTGGTGTATATGTAGTACATGTTATTTTTATTATAGGATAATAATTGAGATGGTTTTCTACTGGTATATATTTCACAAACAAGATCGGTATTTATTCCTTTGTTTATAATAAATGTATTGGCCTTTATTCGGGTTTTAGTCTTGGCATATTACATCTTAGCTTAAGGGTAATAGACATAGTTCGACTATGAAGTTTTTCACTGCATTACGTTAGCTGCCAACAGTTTACTAACTTATATTTATATTTTATCAAGTGGCAGGAATAAAAGCCCCTTGGACAGAAATACCCAGGTGGCGTTTCAACCATCAGACCAGGAACAGGCCTTCCTCTATTACCCAGGACGGCCAATCCCTGTGCCTCAAATTAATCACGGAACTATGGAGCAAACGGATAGTCGTACATTGTTTCTGACGAAACCTAATGCCACAGATGAACTCATTCACATCTGGGAGACCCCGCTGCCCATCCCGAAACAGGTCCAGAGTTCAACGGGGGCCACCGACGACTCCGCCACAATGTCAGAGATAGGCACCCTGCCAGGAACTCCCCAGGTGTGCAAAGATGGGTCCACGATGAGTAGAAGCGACTACAGCACAGACACCTACTGGGCTGGCACCGACCGCTACTTTGACAACGACCTGGGATGGGTTACATTGCCGAAGAAGAAATGAAACTTGCCAAGACGTCACCAACATAACCGACTTGAGGTTGCAGCCGCCTAAGTGCATCGGTGGAATATTTTTTCATGGCAGTCTGAATATTCCATGATTCGGTTTGTGTGATCATCATGTGTCATTTCTAAATGTTGGCGAATATAAACTGTGCGTAAAATTTTGCCAATTAGCCTGCGTAATGATTCAATCCATATGTATTGTACAAATAAATATATATTGTTAAACGTGTATTTAGATATTAGGTCCCCTTTACATCTTATATTGCGACTAAATGGGCGTAGAACCATGGCTGTGCAGGCTTATTACATGGATATGTTCATTGTTTGCATCAGCTAGTTTTGCGTAATGTAAACTGTGTGATATTCATAATAGTTGAATTGTTGAATGTTTTCTTACGCTGGATGTACTAGTAGTAAACATTTATCGAGGAATATTTAGACGTGTTCACACACAGACAAATAAAACGGTCATTAATAAAAGCAGTTTCCGCATTACGTTTCTTCAGGCGTCACAATGGTGTCGAACATATTCCCAGTGATTCAGGATGCAACTGGTTATCTTCTGTGCTTGACAGTCAAAAATAGATTTACAAAGCCAGGATATTTGTAGTAATTGTTAAACATATGATATTGCGTGATGGACTGGGAGGTGGAACAATTATCGGTTTAACATACATCTTGTTGAATGATCCACGGATTTACCTAAAATATAGAACATATAAACATAGTTGATAATACACCAGATAACACAATGTAGCATATTATTTATTATATATAATTCACATTCTGTATTCAGTGTCCTTCATACTGAACATCTAGGCCAAACAAGATGCACTTGGCATACCTTTTGTGGCATCCTGACCCTTAGTTTGCCCCACGCAGTGACGAACCGAATACTGATAACATTCGTATCGTTAGGTTTCAAACTTATTGGGCCATCTGATTGGGAATGGGCAGCAATAGGCTAAGCGTTATGATAAGCTTGGACCGACATGCCAAGCACATGTCACGGTACTCCTCACAACCAGACAATTCTAATTGGTTGACACCTATACCGTGATCACTCAAAAAAGATGGGCACATGTGCAGGTCATAATCGTCATACTAAACTGATGGCGCTATGACAGACCCGCCAAGTCTACGATATCGCCCATGCTGTCTATTCCTTTCCACGCATTATTACGGTAATGACGTCACAACTGTAAATATATGCCGCTTGCAGAGACAAAACAAAAATGGCGACAGGGAAATGGTAGTAGATACGTCTGGATGTCGATTTGTTGTACATCCCTGTCTGGAAAGATCTTCATAGTTAAACGTATATGTGGTAAGATATACGAATGGCCAAGGAATCAAGGTGAGCGGACGATGTATACACGCGTCTCTCATTCTGTGTATAAGTACGGATTGAAACGGAACAAGTCCAGCTGCGAACTATCGATGTGGGCCTCGCTCAGTGCGGATGGTTGGCGTCATAATGCACCAGTGCGTTTGGGCGCATTACTGTTAATGATTGCACATTTTAGGATATCATATTCAGCAGTAAATGCTGATGATGATTTATTGTACACGTAAGATATTGAATTCAAATGCATTAAATATGTCAACTGTTGCATCGCATTTGGCAAATTACACCGAAAATTTGTTAAAGTTAATTTCACAATTTTTCTTCTGTGTGAAGGGCAAAATATTTGTCTGGAACAACACATCTATATTGCCTGCCGTAGTATTCACGAACTGCGTAATATTCATTACTAATGCCGAATCATTCCATGGCATTTCCTTCATTTTCAGTTCATTATAATACGACCGACCAACTGGCGATATGGAGGGTTATTGCTTTATCATGCTTGTTTACGTCATGGCTGGCGTCCATTGGATTCAATCATCAAGTAAGTTGTTTTCAGAACTGACACATTGTGATGTCACGTTTTGTGAAGCACATCAAATGCGCACAAAAGACAATGTTTCTCATGTTCACTTTGTATCTGTGTTTCAAATGCAATTATCGAAATCCCTTTGGATAATTCAACGAGCTAGTTGACTCTGTCATATTTGATTTTTTTTTCAGACGTTGAAAGTCGAGAAATATGCAACGCCGAGCATTTCAGGGCACAGTGTGGAACAAACGAAGTTGTAAAGATACTGTCTGCTCAATATGGCAGAATGGAACTGGGAAGATGTGTGGAAGTTGATCTTGGATATCTTGGTTGTTCGGTTGACGCTCTCGCCTTGTTGGATCAACTATGTTCAGGCCAACCTACATGCACTGTCCAAGTATCAGCCAGTGACGAACGGTTTACCAATTTAAAGCCGTGCATTAAAGATCTTAAGTCTTACATGGAAGTGGGGTATACGTGCATACGAGGTAAATATGCCAAACTAGAACCTAAAGTAATAAATATTGGCCGGCTGACGTATTATTTTATTATAAGCGATTAAGATAACAGATATAAATATTACATATTTGTAACGCATCACAAAATGCTTTTTGGATGGAAATCGTTTTAGATGCTCGTCCCTTGTTTATTTTTTATTTTGCTAAAGGCATCCTTTTGCCCCTTTTATAACAAAAGTGATAATATTTTTTATATAATCATAGAAATGTCTTGTGCTACGTATTGTATTTTATACTTATATTTTTCACCAGTTGCCCAGCCAGATGGAAGAGGATGCCGTCGCCCCGGTACGGTTCAGTTGGTTCCATCTGCATCCACGCTGTCAAGCTATGTGACCGACGAAAGTGGCTGCGGTTCGCTGACCGCCCCATGGGTTATAAGTGTGTCACCAGGACAGCGGATTATAGTGTCAATGTCTGATTTCGGAGTGCTAGTTGACAGCGATGGACCAACGCACTCCCGTTGTCAGCTGTACGGCTACATCAGTGAACCCGATCTTAGGGTGAACCAAACGCTTTGTGGAGGACTGGCTAGGGAGAGAGATGTCTACATGTCGTCATCCCACCATATGAGTATACAAATAATACCAAAGAAGGAGCGCGACGCAACGGGGTCGTTTCTGATTCATTATGAAGGTAATGCATGATTGATCCTGTGAGCCTACGCTTAGGCCATTGGGCCAAACTTCATTATCGTCAATTGACTAAGTCGGAAGCGGTTTGCTGCCGGGAACCCAGAATAGGTCTTATGGCACTTTTCGAATGACGGATATGTCTTTCAGATTTTTCGGTTGTTTCCAACCAAAAGTATGTCGCGATGTCAAATTAAAGTATTTATGCTCTGATTACAGGTCATCCTGTCCGTATCTGTTTTCACCCTTAGTCATTGCACGGAGCCTGCACATCATCCCTAAAACTGTGCAATGAAACATACAGCTTCAAACTAGCAATCAGCTCTCATGCAAAGCCAGCCATACTTACCATTTCATGTGAAGGTCATATTACAGTTCTCAGAAGGCTATAGGTATACATAAACGTTTCGGTTTCAATAAGCAACTATCAGTTTGAGGTACTATCGCCACGTCGCTGAGAGTCCGCGACGACGATACATCCATGCCGATATGTGCCCTTATGTGTCTTATAGTTCAAGGGTGTCCGGACATTACCCCTCCTCCCCACGCCTGGTACAAGCGCAACGGCAGCACGGCTGTGGTTGGTTGTGAGTGGAGTGAACACTCCTGGCATCTGCGATGTGAAGGCAACACCTGGGTGGGCGTGGTCGGCAATTGCTCCAGAACAGGTAATTGTCGATGGTCATTGTGCTGTCTCTGTTATTGTTTTCTTCTTAATTATACCTTCATTATACAAATTTATAGTATCAAGAAAGAAAGAAAATAATGGATCAGTTCTTCAGACAAGCAATTTGCTATTTATTGATCAATGTCATGATTATGTGCCTCAAAATGGCATGTTTCAGACAAGGGCACTGAGGATAAACCAACACAGCAATGGTCCATTACCCCATGTAAGTACTTTGACGTTGGTATATGCATCGATGAAATAGATACACTGTTGATCTTTCCAATAGTGTGTCGTTTGTTCCGTAGCTGTGCATCTGAAGAGAAAGATCAGCAGTTTCTACGTATTTTTCCACTACATTTATGCCACTGCATGTCAAGGTAGAACCTGCAATATCTAAACATTTGTGCCAATGTAAAACATGTCTTTCTCATTTGTGTCGATGGACAATGTCGAAGGTGAGGATGATCTCTCATGTTGTTGAATACTTCGCGTTCTTTTCGGGAATCACAACCAAGGTCTTCAATAGCAGACTACATATATCTACATATTTATCTTCAAACATGCTTTTCTGTACTAACTGCAGTGTTGTCCGTGAGCCTCATCATCGGACTCGGGGTTCTGGTCGTTGTGCTGTTCTGCGTGGCGCTGATAGGCTGCATCTGCATATTGTGGTAAGGTTATACCCGCTATATATGTCACTAGAAATATATGCATATCCATATCGGTATATATGTAGTACATGTTTTTTGGTTACATGATAATAATTGAGATGATGTGGATAGTTTTCTACTGGTATGTATTTCATAATTATCCGTGGTGTTTATTCGTTTATTTATATTACATGTATTCGCCTTTATTCGGATTTTGTTGTTGACATACCACTTTTTTGTTATTACGCGCAATAGGCATAGTAGTACTAAAGTTTGTCACTGCATTACGGTGGTTGCCAATCGCTTGCTAAATTATATTTTTCATTGATCAAGTGGCAGGAAGAAAACCTCCTTGGATAGAAATAGCCAGGTGGCGTTTCAACCATCGGACCAGGAACAGGCCTTCCTCTATTACCCAGGACGGCCAGTCCCCGTGCCTCAAGCTAATCACGGAACTATGGAACAAGCGGATAGTCGTACGTTGTTCCCGACGAAACCTAATGCTACAGATGAACTTATTCACATCTGGGAGACCCCGCTGCCCATCCCGAAACAGGTGCAGAGTTCAACGGAGGCCACCGACAACGCCGCCACGATGTCAGCTAGAGGCACCCTGCCAGGAACTCCCCAGGTGTGCAAGGATGGGTCCACGATGAGCAGAAGCGACTACAGCACCGACACCTACTGGGCGGGCACAGACCGCTACTTTGACAACGACCTGGGATGGGTTAGCTTGCCAAAGAAAGAATGAAACTTGCCAAGACGTCACCAACATAACCGACTTGAGGTTGCGGGCGCCTAAGTGCATCGGTGGAATATATTTGCGTAGCAATCTGAATATTCCATTATTCAGTTTGTGTGATGTCCGGTTTCATTGAAGATAAATTGTGTGTAGCATTTTGCCAATTAGCGTGTGTAATGATTCAATCCATATGTATTGGGCAATTAATTATATATTGTTAAACGTGTATTTAGATATTAGGTCACCTTTACATCTTGTATTGCGACTAAGGGCGTAGATACATGGCTGTACAAGCTTATTACATATATACGCTAATTGTATGCATCAGCAAGGTGTGCGTGATATGCACAATAAGTTAATTGTTGAATATTTTCTTACCCTAGGTGTTTGCGTAGTATTACGCGTTTCATGCGTCCCAGTGCACGGGGTCGAACATATTCCTTGTGATTCACCAGCTATCTTCCGTGTTTGACAATCAGACATAGATATACAAAGCCAGGATATGTGTAGTAATTGCTGAACATCTGATCTTGCGTGATGGAGCAGATTCCAATTAAACTTACATTTTGCTGATTGATCCATTGATTTACCTCAAATATGAACAAATAAACACGGTTGATAACACACCAGGTAACTTCTGGTAATTCTGTATTCAGTATTCTTCATACTGAACACCTAGGCCATACATGTTGCACCTGGCATACCTTTTGCCGCATCCTGACCCATAGCTTTGCCCTGCCCCGGGATGAACCGAATACTGATAACATCACTAGCATATATTTATTCTGATTGCGAATGGGCAACAACACGCTAAATGCTACGATAAGATTGGACAGACATGCCAAGCATACGACACAACACTCACAACTAAACAATTTTAATTAGTTGACACATGTACCGTGATCACTCAAAAAAGATGGACACATGTGCAGGTTATTCCCTTGGCAGTAGCCAGTCGCCACAAAAGAAGATATCGCATTATCATGCGGAAGTTTTATTTCTGATCTGACCCCCCTTTGCATCAAACAAGGTCTATATTACCCTTACGTAATGGTTAGAGTTAGAACTGATCTAGAATCTAGATGGCAATTTGGATGAGGAGTGATACGAAAATCATGACCCTATTACTGGCTTTCGAAGCCGGGACGACCGGCTTGGCGGGCCTTGAGTTCTTACTTGCAGAGCTATAACGAGCGCCAATGTACAATCCAAGACATTCAGGCCATCGATCTGAATGATCGAATTGCAATCCGAATGCGCAATATCACGCTGCGCTGAGTTCTTGGACCACATGTGTATGTATAGTTAAAACTGTCTTGTGCAGGAAAATGATCCGTTTGGGAATAATGGAATTGGGGGACATTGTGGATTGTGGATTTGAAGAGGATAATACTATGTAAGTCAATCACCATGATTCCGCCTCTACATCCAATGCCCGTTGCTTCGTTACAACGACATGCTAGTATCCACACACCACCCTGTTCCGCCGCATCTGAACAAATTTGCCTGATCCGAGCGCGCTATGAAGCCACTTTCGCGCCCGCGGTGAAAATTCCTTTCACGCTATTACGGTAATGACGTCACGGATATAAATACATGCGGCTTGAAGAGACAAAACCAAAATGTCGACATGGAAATGAATTGGGGTATGTCGCTGGTATTGTGCCGTGTTTTTGCCGCACATGAAGATTCTGAAATGTAAGACTCGCGCAGTGCGATACATGAACATCCAAGGGATTCAGGTGAGATTATTTTTACAGGCTGCGAGCGCCGTCATCAGTATTATTGCTGATAGAAAGGGAACCATGTACAGTGAACCATTATTTATCGCAATATTCAAGTGGGGTTTACTGGAGTCATAATGCACTGGTGCATGGCCTTTTACCACATACATTGGCATCAATTTATGATTTATTATAGTATATCGGACAACTGAAGAGGTGCTCTATGAAAATAAATGATGCCTGTTGCCATATTCTCTGGGTTATTATTAAATTTATCTTTCGGTTAATACATGCTGCGTGAATTACATGCAAAACAGAGTGCCCATAACTTATTAGCATTTTAAATGGGGAAATAGTGTCAATTAGTGCCCTACTCCATCCAATCTTTTTGGCCAGGAAAGTGAACAGCCAAATAGACGGCTTCACAACACGCAAGATCGCTGAATTAACGTAACTATGGATCAAGTACTCATCACGGTTGTCTTCATCCTTGTTGGTATTCATGCGTCGTCATCAAGTAAGTATATATATATATATATTATTTAAATAATTCCTCATCTTTGTCTAATTGTTTCTAGTCATAATTACCCGTCAATATGATATACATTAATGTGCGCAATTACCACCTTTACTGTGATTTCATTACTAAACTTGCTAGGATCTATATATCAGCACATCATATGTTCACGATATATTCATTACGGCACTATTGCGCATTTACCACCTGGTATTTCCGACTTTTGCAGAAGTTGGCCGTCATGAAATATGTGACGCGGAACATTTCACATCAGAGTGTCAGACAGATGAAGTTGTAAGGATGATATCAGCCAGATACGGCAGAATGCGGATTGGTCGATGTGTTGAAGTAGATCTTGGCTACATTGGATGTTCGGTTAATGTACTTAACGTCATGGACAAATTGTGTTCAGGGAAATCTGAATGCGATCTGCAACTTGTTTATACTGATGAACACTTTGCCACCTTGCAACCTTGTATTAAGGATCTGAAGTCATATCTGGAACTGGAATATACATGCATTAAAGGTATGTCTTAGGAAAGGTACATGCTCGATATACTTCCGTATGCCAAGGAATCTTAGCTAAAATCAAAATAAATGAGACACTAAACGGGATTACGAATGTTACATAATGTTTTGCGCATTCATATCAAACTGGCCCCTGGAATAATAAATTTGGTGTCTCAATATTATGTTCAACATATGTCTGTGATTATTTTTACATTTTTCGCTCCAGTTACCACGGCAGATGGCAATGACTGTCATAAGCGTGATCAAATCCAGTTGACATCATCCGAATCGACCTTATCCAGTCACGTGACCGACGAAATTGCATGCGGTTCTGTTGATGTCCCATGGGTCCTACGAGTGTCACCTGGACAACGGATTATGATATCCATGTCGGACTTTAGCGGAGTCGATGCTAATGAGGACAGGCGCGCACAATCCCGTTGCCATATATATGGATACATTAGCGAACCTGGCCTTGGGGTCAACCAAACGCTGTGTGGAGGGCTGGCGAGGGAGAGACAGGTCTATGCGTCGTCATCCAACCACGTAATCCTGCAACTAGTGCCAAAGGTGGCTCGCGAAGCGAAAGGGGCGTTTCTGATTCATTATAAAGGTAATTGATCAATCAGGTCAGGTTCCGAGACTGTTGAACCAGTGCATCCATTCCAAGAACTCAGGATTGTGACAAAAAGAAAGGGGGGGGGGTTCTTGGATGGAGTGAGGGACCGAAATAGATCAGTGACAGGCCGACGATGTATCTTATATGGTGAGACCTTGATACAATATTCAGAGAAAGGGGCGTACGAACCTTGTTATCACCATCGCTGGCTTCGCCAATGCCAATGTCAGAGGGTGTGGTGCCAACAGGGAAGGGGGGGTTGGGGGCAAACGCCCGACCTAAGGAAATGATCACATGAATGCCGGCCGGTTTCCACACCGACATTGGCGCACACTTTGTACCCTTATGGTTCCTCCAGTCCACTCCATTATCTTGGTCGAATGCAGTGTCTTCTATTGGTATATTTAGTTCAGCTGAGGTAAAGTACATGTACCGTGATTTTAAGATAATGAATTTAATCCACTATTGCATCTGATCCAGCCGCTATGTAGTAACCGCGCGTCGATGTCTTCCAGTTGAAGGTTGCCCTGATATCAATCCACCTCCCTACGCCTGGTACAAGCGGAACGGCAGCGCGGCTGTGGTTGGTTGCGAGTGGAGTGAACACTCCTGGCACCTAAGGTGTGAAGGCAACACCTGGGTGGGTGTGGTCGGCAACTGTTCCGCCGGAGGTAATCCTTTTTATTATGACCTATATATATAGACATGTCGTGAACTTCAGATCATGTTCATAAGATCATCAGACGCAGATAGTGATGGAAATAGCATGTCTTGATTTTTTTCATTTTCAGCTAAAATCGCCAGACATGAACCAGCACACACGTGGTCTATCTCCCCATGTAAGTAAATTATTGTTGCAAACATACTAGAACTTTTATGTATCATTCGTCTACTCATGCAATACAATACACTTGCGAGACGAAACTGACTAACGATTACTTCCATTTGCTTATTATGTATGTTTCGCAGTAACATCAGATTGACATGAATGCAGTATATGCGTATTGCCACTTTGATCTTTACGTATTTTGTAGCGCGAAGGTGAATATCTGAGATGTGTACACTACACACCGTGCACATGGTTATATATGCTCCATTTATACCACAGTGCTGTCCGTGAGCCTCATTATCGGTCTCGGGGTCCTCGTGGTGGTCCTCTTCTGTGTGGCGCTCATTGGTTGCATCTGCATTCTGAGGTTAGATTATGTCACCTGACACAGTTGGTATCCAATTATCTTAGCATTTAAGCAATCTTTATCGAACATGGCCAGTTTCAATTTGAGTTTACTTCGCACCGCTTTCCATTAATGCAATGTAACTTTAATCGAATATTCATGGTTTCTCATTTGATGCCAGTGGGCGGAAAAGAACCCAGGCTGACACTAACCAGGCGGGGTTTCAGCCATCTGATCAGCAGCAGGCCTTCCTGTATTACCCCGGGCGGCCAGTGCCCGTGTCACAACCCAATACTGGTGCCATGGAACGAACTGATGGTCCTATCGTGCTACCGACTAAACCTACAACAACGGATGAACTGATTCACATATGGGAGACCCCGCTACCCATCCCTAAGCAGGCTCAGAGCTCGACTGGAGCGAGTGAAAACTCCGCCACGATGTCAGCTAGAGGCACCCTGCCAGGACCTCCCCAGGTGTACAAGGATGGGTCCACGATGAGTAGAAGTGACTACAGCACCGACACCTACTGGGCGGGTACCGATCGCTACTTTGACAACGACCTGGGATGGGTCACTTTGCCTAAGAAGGAGTGAAACCCCAGAAGTATATTGTCTATTATGATATTATCCATGATGGAAACACACTTACGTAGCGCTTGGGCCGCATGAAACCCATTAATTGTATCATAAGCGTAATGCCCATGCTCATGGATATATTTGCCGAAGTGTTACGTTGATGAATCGTCTGTGACTATTATAATAGAAATTCGTGGTTGGTGTTAATGTCATCAGTATATAATGCCGTTAATAGTTTTCTGTACATACAACTGCGGTTGTGTCGATATATTGACTAACTGTATACGTATCAATGCACGTTATGTCTGTAGCTTGAATACTTTCTGAGCTTTGAATTTGTACTTTTAGCTTAAGTCTCTAGCTAATTGGATGTGCATAAATGTCCCATTTTGGTATATTAATAAATACTGCCTGCACTTGGATCATATGACGACTTTGTTGGTTTTCGCGAGGGCTGTTTGCCTCTGCTTTAGAACATATGATCCTGATCCATCCATAAAAAGTCAAAATATGGAGAAAGTACTTACTATATATCAGTTACACCTGCACTTATCTATGCAAGTATACGGTATACCACCCTTACGTTTGTGGGCCAGTATATACGCAATGTGTTGACCAATGCGGAACTATACTAGCTATAATCATGCACATGTATACGCTTAAAACTGTCATAACGTCATACGTTTAGCATTATACATCTACATCTGCTAGGGCCGCGACGTAGGGCATAGAGTTAGGACTGTCTGCACTAGACGGTACCTTCTCATCGCTTTTACGACATTGTTACCAAATTGCCCACTGGATAGAAGCACAATTCATCAGTTAACCACGAAAAGGCTCGCTAGATGGCGATACTATGCGTGTTGTGCTGGCCAATACCAGATGTCAGAAACCAGAGAATTGGATGACAGCAACGACCATCTATTGGTAGCAAGCGACCAGCTATGTTTGAGAACATGCCACAACTTCAAATGACATAATGTTTACTGCCTTTTCAAAATAAATGGTTGTATTCACAACATGGCGGCTGGATAAGATGCAATAGTGGATTACAAACGGGGAATATTGTCGCCGTTAAACCCATCTACTCAAATAGTGTGGCCATGGCAACGCGCCAGTCAAAAGAAGGGTGATTGCAGCATACCTGCATATATCTATAGTCGGCACGGACAATATTTGGCGCCCTGTTTCCTCATTTGACCCAAAATATTTCATTGACAAGCCTAAAATCAGTTTATATTTGTAAGCTTCAACCAAATACCCAATAGAATTTGAATTACTCACAGGTCTCTTGCCAAAAGAATTCACATAATGCAAAAGTTATTAATTGCACGCAAACGAAGCAGACAAGTTTCGCTTTGGTCGTCCCTCTGTTTACCATGTCATGTGATCGGACTGATCGTTCACTGCTTAGAGCAATTATATGAGACGTTTAGTGCGTTAAGGACGACCATCTGGTGAGTTAGGACATATAACATAATCTGCCGGTCAGCGACGATCGGGTGGAGGGCGGTGCTCCTGGCAACGCTATATATTAACATAGTATGCATACGCTATATCGGGCGGAAGATAACAGCTATTTGTAAAAAAAGTCGTTCGTCAAAAAGCTGCCAACTTCGGGCCCCCAACTGCACGGGTCTCTCCGCTTATGTAAGCGGAAGTGATAACAACGTCAGACCAACTACTGCCTCGTCGGTGGTATCAAACTGTTGCCTGACAGTAGCCGTGCATCATTTTAAAGGTGTAACACACGCCATTGCTTCTTGCTTCGTAAGTATGTTGCCATTTTCCAACAAAATTAGAGGGGCAGGAGAACCATCTGCGATAATTTGTTCTATCCCATTATTGCCGCTTTGACACTTCCATCTGAAAAGTAGTTCTTCAAAGCAAACATACTTGCTCAGTTGTTATATCATGAACTCATATCATCATAGACAAAGATATGGGATTATTCTTTCTCCTTTCAGGTTATACAATGGTGCGGACTTTTTTCAGCATGTTTCTTCTCGGAATGACCCGTATATACAATGCAGGTAAGACACGGAGAACAACACAGAACAATCTAAGGGCTTGACATGAGGCTCTACATATGCTAAATATGTCAATGCTGTTGATACTGTATGCAAGAATCGCTATTCGTTGTATTCATTTAAATCCATACACTGTCGAATGCTTCAATAATTATTAAAATTATGAGAGCTATTTCAACGTCAGCTAACGAGAGTAAGATGCATGTACTGATACCTGACGTGTTCTCACTCTTCAGATCCTGTTGACGCGCAGATTTGCGATAACAACTATTTCAAAGGAAACTGCCCCGCAGGTGAAGTTATAATGATAGATGCAGCACGCTATGGGAGGATGGAAGAAGGAAATTGCGAAGTGGTAGACAGGGGCAATATCGGATGCTCACAAGACGCAGTGGCTGAGTTAGACAAGGCCTGTTTTGGCAAAATGAATTGCCAGTTGGAAGTCATTCGCAAGAATTTTGAGTCCGAAACCACTTGTCCCTCTGACATGGCTTCATACTTGCACGTGGAGTACTCATGCGTCAAAGGTGAGGAATGATATATATTTGATTGCAATGTATAATGCTTTACAGCAGGTACTTGCACAGGCGAATCCTGACCCCTCCCCCTCAATGTTCTATGTTAGAACCCAAAACGTCATAGTGAGCAAAGCGTCATACCTTGTCAGAATTAAAGACACATGACTTCAATCATCCAGGTTATTGCTCATACAACCCTGCGTAGCGTTTCTTATTTGTACAAGGTTCCAAGGGATGGATCCGGGGGTGGGGGTGGGGGGGGGGGGGGGCGAAAGGCCATATTCCATCGTTTATGAAAGCACTTAAATATATCTGAAACTAAAGAGTTACCACCTCATATATTCATATCCCTGTCAATAGACACGTCGATCGAGGCACAGTGTGAAAATATGCATTTGCGCCTAAATGGCTCACACCGTGTGGTCGGACTTTTTCGTCACTATGACGTTTTGGGGCCTAACAGACGTGCACTCTCCCAGCAGAGGTAACTCATTCCTCAGGCCGCATATGGCTTATGTAGCGGTTCCCCTAGTATCAGCCAACAACGCTGGGGTAACGGATGGTATCCGATAGTTGCTTGGATTAAAAACGTTTTGCGACATTGCTTTGAAGAGCGTCCCAAATCGTCGATACCCCCCGGGATGCCTACGCATGTTAGATACAGTTTCTCTTTCATCGATGACGATGCAGGCCAACTGATAATAGCTGTTAGTACATCCGACTCAGTGTTGACGAAGGAATTAATGTGTACATTATGTGCTATGCATCCCAGGGTGCGTGTCTATGACTAATATATATTGATATATTTTCGCCTGCTAAGTAAATTCCAGATAACTATTATGATATCATAGTCATCGTCTTTGATTTGCCTATGCTGATAAAAGTCGAATGACCTGTATTTGCCCGGTCTGTCACTGTCCTTTCTGTGATATGTTATTTGTTTAATAATCACACACACATACTAGTCGCCCCCTCTACCCTACAATCACATGTCGTTGTTCACGTGCTAATCACTTGTGGTAGGTTGTAATACAAATGGGGTCTTCCAGATGTCACAGCAGAATGCCGCACATCGTGAGCCCCAATTTGAGTGTCCCGGTAGTTTATCTGCCACCTGGCAGTGGGAAATAGAGGCGCCCAGGTTTTGCAAATTTCGCGGGGCGGGGGGGGGGGGTGGTGGGCGGGGGGTAGCTATTGGAATCGGTTTGACAGGGTAGGGGGGCTGTGCAAATAGAGGGTACGGTACCTAAGATAACGTACATGTTATGGTTGCCGTTGAAAAAGGCATCTTCACTCAAGGAAGGTTTGGAGTCCCGGCGCATTCTCACAGTGTTTGTTCTTAAGAGTATTTCACTAATTCATATTTCATATGAATATTATTCCAACGTCGAGGATTTAATGTAGCTAGACAATCCCAGAAGGTTATATGTTTCAATTTTCTCAAAAGTGGTTTTCTCCAAAGTGGCTCATTAGTAATCAAACAAACAATAGTGTGGCAGTTACATTGAAGGGCGATCGGGGCAAATCTTCGCTGGAGAAGCAGTATGCTTAGAAAGTATTTCGGCAGGGTGTTTTTCTTTACTTCGTAGTAAGCTATTAGAACTTGAATTCTATGTTGAATGTCGGCGACTTTGAGGGATCTTAATAGCTTATTAAAGAAAGTCTGGAGCCCCCCCCCCCCCTCCCCCCTTCTCCCTCATGTCACCGTGAATCGGGCATTGACATACCACGCAATACAGCTCTAGTCAACGATACCCTGAGCAACAGGGCATCAAATACATCCATTATGGGCACGAAGATCCGTCGGCTGGCACCGTTTTAGATGTGTCCTAGTAGGGCAATATTATGCAGCGTCTAATATGATACTTTTTAACATGATAATACTAATAAAGTGTTTGGTTTTCAGTCCTGGAGCTCAGCGAAAGTCTCTGCGAGGAGAAACATGAGATAGAGTGGTCGGCCAGCGATATGTGGCTATCCCCGACAGGATTGACGGCGAGCGGGTGCGCAGGCAACACTGTTGTCATTCAGGTGGCACCTGGCCAACGAATCAAAATTAATAAGTTTAATTTTGGTTCCAAGGAAGGCACAACTTACGGATGTATAAGTGATCCTTTCTCTGGCCAAAAAGTTGCTTTCAAGGGCGAACAAGCAAAGAGAGGGGGCGTGGTAATCACCTCAAGTTTCAACAAACTCAACATACAGCTAGAACCAGTAGACATGAGTAACCCGAGGCCAACTGTTCTGCTCAACTACGAAGGTATTTGTATGTGTTTCTTATTAACATGCGCGTGCGTACTGCAGAAATAAAGAAACTTCAGAAATAAAGGGATTGGCGCTAAGTTAAATATGACATATTTATAGTATTATTTTATTTCTCCATTAGAATGCTACTAATTTGGAACACTTGGCATTTGAATGTTGATGGATATTTGCTTCCAACCTATCTTACAGTAAAGTCTCGTACTGGCATGTGCTTTCAGTCATTGGATGTAAGGATCTTGAAAGCCCGGAACATGGCTGGTATAAGCGGGATCACGACTCAGCCGCGTTTGGATGCAATTCTACCGATCGTACTTGGACCCTCACGTGTGGAAACAATGAATGGAAGGGACACAATCAGAACTGCACCGTCAGAGGTAAGACAACATGTATCACGCATTTGCTCTATGGACATTTTGCTACTGACCGTTTTGTCTAATGTTGTCATGAATGCTGTACCTTACTGGTATATAATTAATAACAGCATGATTTTAAATATACAATGTACATTTTGATCAATCCTGTAATGACAGGGTCGGATTGCTAAATCTTCAATATTAAGAGCTTATCTGCCCATATGGGTAGTAACTCACTTGATAACCTCACAGCTATTAAATGGCGTGAAGAAGATATTTTTTACATCTATCTTCAGACACTGCTGATGCTAATGGCGCTGAAGGGCGTTCGAACACCGCAGGTAAACCCTCCACTCGTAATGATGACCTACTAATGACCTACTAATGATGTGATCGATGAAAATTAAGCTGATTCTGATGATGTATTCGAAATAGCCCCAACACATTATAATAAGTAGCATAATATAATGTCAGAGCTTTCTAAGTAAGGGTTTGGTATTGGGGGGCGTAGATGCGTCATTCATCAGGCCATAGTAGACTTGTTGGCTTCACATTCCTATTGGCATAATACCATGACATCATACAGCAACAGAACACCGACAGGCACACATACCAACTGGGTGTTTGTGTAGAGTACACTGGCCTTTCATGTCCACATCGACTATAATCAATTAATATGTAGTGGCTAATGGTGATGATTCATCCCTGAAAGGTTTCACATATAAAACAAAACTATTATTTTGTCGACTGAATCATGGTAATGTTATGTGTAGGCAAATAATGCCTCAACTGCCACGCCCGTATTTGAATTGCGAATCTGACAGTATACACAATTGCAACCATGTAACACGAAGGCGTATCACTCCCTTTCCAGAGTTCTTCATGTACGTGTTCGGTGGTGTAGGAGTGCTGTTGATCGTTACTATTTGCGCCACGACTGTGGCATGTTGGACAGGAAAACAAAGGTAAGTCATTCTTGTCAGTGGTATCTAGGTACTGCAAGGACACGTTTGTGGTTTGGTTCCTTATTTGAGCAGATGTGAAATAACGTAGGCTACAGTACTTAGGTCCGCACCCCTGCCTTGCCGACTTACAGTCCCCCGTGTGACATATTACAAGGTACATATCACACATACATCTTTAGCCCTTTGCATGTTCTTACCATACGTGTTTCGCCAGCAGGCGGAATAAGCCTATAAGCACCAACACGACCAAACGCCCCGACGACCAGGAAGAAGCGTTCTACTACCTTCCTGGCGAAACCGGATCTACGATGCAGCGGGGCTATCACTTCGGAGGCGGGCATCCCGGCACATCCGTAAGCGATCTAGCCAGCGATCTACCCCCACCTCCGCCGTCACTCGGCGACAACCTCCACATGTGGCAAGCCCCACCCTGGGCCTGCCGGTCCCTGCCCCGCGCCGGGTACGACAGATGTTCCACCCTACCCCGCCATGTTCGTGACGACCTTCCACTCCCGCCACCCCCTGAGACAGGGGACAACCCCGGGTGGTCTACAGTAAGAGGATCGCCCTACGTAAATTGCCATTATAAGTCCGCCAATGACCTGCTCAACGGGACTTATTATTAAGAATATCGTTAATTTCCTGACGCGCAAAGCTACATTTATCCTATTAACCCGACACGATATGTAAATCTATGTATATATGTACATTATATGTATATAAAGTGCAGGACGCATGGCGGGATACAGCTACTATAACTTGCATTATATTTGTTATAGACAAAACGGAATCTCTCCGGACATCGAAATTTGCGAATTATTTGTTTACTCTACGAGTTGAGGACGAAATCTATGAATATTCCTTATATATGAACTGGGGCCTGTCTGAACAATGGTTTATCCGATCTGCAGTTCGATTCCTATCCTCACAATACATGACCTGCCATGCTATTTAATGAAACAGACGATGTTGTTTTTATCGTTCTCTTGTCAGTCGCGCAAATGTAAAGGTCATCCAACTGACAACTGATTGGTTCAAAATCTAGGTCAGGTTGGCAAAGTCCATCGCGTCATTGGACGAGGGTACCAAGGTTGAATGCAATGGTCAGGGGCTAGTGGTTGATCTGTTGTACCCTTTTGCAGGAGGCGTTTGCTTTCGCCCAATGAATCCAAGTTTAGTCTCAATTGATACTAAATTGATTTCAGGTTCATTCTGGGTCACCTTAGGTATGCGTCAATGCTTAAAAACAGAGTTCATGATAAAACACTACAAAGGAATTCAAACCTACGACCTCTTACATAGAAATGGTATCGCCCAGTGACGTCAAAGTAAACAGTTAATGGCGCCATCTAGCCGATCGGCTGCTTCGAAGTGCAGCAAAGCAACATTTGCTTATAGTTTATTTGCAAGTGTCTCAGGAAACGTGAATTGACATACACTTATTAGGCCACGATTTGAAGTTCACACAGAAAGTATTTTTTTCGGGAAATTTCGTTGTCCGGAGAGTTTCCGTTGCGACTCTAGAAATATATAGATATATATATTCGTACTCGGAGTGCAATTGATGACTGATGATTAGTCAATAGGCTCATCAATGTTATCCCTTAAGATGTTTGCACTTATATGCACTTGTATGTCATCCCTTAATATGTTGGCACTTGTATGCTCTTGTATGTTTGTATTAGCCCATTTTGTATGCGCATATACTTAGCCTTTAGATGAATGCGACCAATAGGGTCTTTCCGTGTATTCCGATAAGCGTAAGTCAAGAAAACGGCGCTAACCGTTGCAAAGCCGTTGAAACGGCATTTCAATAGACCTGAAGTGCGACATGAGGAGACTCATATCGATGTTGGAAAGTTGAAGGTTTCGCTTTAACTCATGTTATGTCAATATTACCCAAATACCATAGAATATATATAGACATGGATTGCTATCAAATGGTAAAGTTGTTGAACATTTTCCGGAAGGCGGATATATCGCTTGGTTATCAACTTGTATATATGTATATAGACCATTATACATATAGCTTATTACTGCAGATGCTTCCATATTATTCAGATTGTGATAACGTTAAGTAAATGATAAATCATATGACATATAATATTAGTTTTATCGTTCCAGGCCAAACCCCAACCCTCTCTGTTCCCGTTTTGGTATGCCGGGGCGTCATTAATCGTGACTATGGGCCGAAAACGGATGTATGAGCAACAATTAATTCAGCATGTTTGTTTCGCAAGTGAAAGTGCTTTGTATACCAGGCATTCGACAATTATTCATGGCTTTGGAAGCTTAACGCTTTGAGCCAGAAACTCATTCGAAGCTTAACCTCCTGAATGCTTGATTATTAGTATTGTTATTACGATTAAGCTTAATCCGTTGAAAATTTAACCCTTGGAAGCCTAATCCATCAGTAGCGTCACTCTTTGGCAGCTTAACACATTTGGAAACTATGAAACTTAACTATTCGAAGCGTAATGCTCGTAAACCGTAAGACTCTGAAAGTTTAATCGCGTCTCCATATCAATCACACAGAATTCCTCCAGGACACCGGACAAATCTCCCATGAATTTATGTTGGAAGCTGACATCATAGCAATACCGTCATGTATTATAAAGTGTATTATACAGTATAAGATGTGTTTTTTTGCAGTGCATCACGTACATCACGTACGATATCAAACACCATATTCCATCTTACACTGTGAAGATACTATTTGTTATCGTGTACTGCATGCATATCGACACCATCTGTCCTCGTAAATTGATAAATAAAATGTTCCTTCCCGCTTAATGCAATGTTGTTGAGGTTGTTTCATGTTTGACTCTTTATGCAGTTTAAACGCAAAAAGGCAATCCATTACATCGGCACGATATCCTCTTTTCGACCGTCAGTCACATATGCGCCTCTATTGATACACATTGACGTTGTCACTGGTTGGACAATAAAATATTTCGTCTTTAGAAGAACGCACTGACATCTGAAAAACCATTATTTTAATATCCCGTTGGTTCAACTAAGTTCTAAAATCCAACTAATTCATTGCCAAGTATCTGTAATTATATTGTAGCTTTTCGTGTAGTGTTTAATAACGATACTTATACCGCTTAAATTGGTTAAATGCAATATAGTCATAAGACTCCCAGCCAATTGGATCCGCGCCTGCCGAACATGACTAGAATACTCGAGAAGCACTACTGGCCGGCTTTCTGGACCTGCCAATCGAATAGACAAGCACGTGTGTGGGGGTCTTATGTGCCTCCTAGCGTTATCTGTCCTTCATTGCCGTTCCGTCCGCTATGTGGCGCCACGCTATCTAACTGATGAACGAAATATTATAGGATCAGGACTTTAAACATCGAGAGGGAAGTAAAACACAATTCTAAGCCTTGCGCAAGCGAAATGTTTAAGCATACAGACATCAATTTGTCATGTTCTATGTATTAGTACATTCTAAACACGCATGAAATATTTCTTAGTACTATACCGAAGCGGCAGCATAAAGTATAACCCATAAGTGGTCATTCAAACAATACTGCAGCTGGTTTCAATTGCTCATTCGAAACAATTTTAATTAGGCAAGTTAGCTGGGAAAATATGGAATCAGGTGCATATCACGTCATTGCGCTATTAAAACGGAACATTCATTACCAAAAACGACCTCCACTGGGGAAAGCAGAAGAGATCGCATGTTATGTACGCATGCGTATTTTTTTCGTCGAAGATTGATTACTGTAAGACATATCTATACATCAACGAAACTTGCCGATTTCGAAAGAACATACATCTCGTTTTATGTTCTATCATTTATTAACAAGAAGAATTTAACGTTTTAAACCGAATTCCAGACTTCATCGCGGCTATAATACTGACTAGTTGTAACGTCAAAATGTTATAAAAGGAGTTTCTTAGCAATCGAATGGTATGCCACAAGCAGGTGCACGATGTACGTCATCCCGCCAAAGATACGTATTATGGCAAGCCGATGTGGGATTTATTTGGAATATTGATGTATCGGAATAGCTGAATTAATATATATTCGCTCGCATTTTAGGTAGCAAGTATCCATTGTGCACGTGACATTGGAAACGTACTCAACATTTACATGATGAATTTATGAATATGCAGGCTGCAGGCCAACTATTTACAGAGAGACGGATGGCATATTTAAGATGTGACAGACAGGTGTTATCGCTCATGGCCTCGGTCAAGTTTGTCTATCATATAGCGCATTGATAACGGACCACTCGACACAAAACGAAACATACAAACACACCGGAGTAAAGCATGGACAGATTATTAGATATAGTGTGATGATGACACACATATGATAATTCACAAAATACGTTATCATCACCTAGGCCAGTCAGAGTATATGACATATATCGAAAAATTCTCCAGAGTTGTGTGTCCCGGGATTTCAAAGTTTATATGTTCCTGTATCACGTGCATTATCTCGTTGGGCGTTTATAAATCACTGCAGCTGTATTGTTCCGGATGTATCTTTCGGGAATCACCAGGGCACCGCACCGCACTCCTGGTATGTGCGGTATCGTTCCAGGACACCATGTACGCCATGTTTAGGGTCGTCGTTTCCACTCTTCACATATGTACTGTAGGTAAGCAATATTCGTTGCAAGGTAGGTCGCCATAATTGACGTGTTATATAACATAGCATATAGTTACATATGGTTGAGATTCCTACATATTTCACGTCGTAGTTAATGGCCTGGGGCCGTATTTATAATCGCCACTTACTCTACGCCACTAGACTTAGCACTGAGTGGAAAATTAGTCGAGCAAAAATTATCTGATTCAAAATACATAAGTAGTCACCTAAGAAGAGGATTTTCGGAATTAAGGGCTAACATTATGTTGAAGGGGATTTCTTAATCATGAGCACCTCCACAACGAGCTGGTGAGGCTAAGATGAAAATGCACATTTCGTGCGTAATTTACGAGGGGATTATGGATACGGCCCCTAAAAAAACATGAAGGATTACGTATATTTTCGCCTTTTTCAGTGACCTTCAAAAAGGATGAATTGTGCGACTTGGAATACTTTGAGGTCCAGTGCAAGTCCGACGAGGTTATACTGATGCGGTCAGCCGTTTATGGAAGGATGCAAATAGGAGAGTGTGTCGTACAAGATCGGGGGTCTTTAGGATGTCAACTGGACGTATTATCGCACATGGACAAACGATGTACAGGGAAAGAAGAGTGCCAGTTTCAAGTCACCAGCAACGTTTTCAAATCCGGACATGAACATCCATGCCCGACAGATATGAAATCATATCTGAACGCCAGCGCTTCGTGCGAGAAAGGTAAGGACCGTTTTTGCCCAATCATGATCTGTGACACCTGTTGGGATGTTGCTTTCATCTATTGATTATCAATTGTTGTTTGATTATCAATTTATCAGGAATTGATGTATTTTATAAAATATGAAAATCAAAACAATGCAAGGATACATTTGTGTATACTAATGTTATGTTATGTGCCACATAACATGTCATAGAAGTGTTATTCCTGTCTCTTGTACAACACCTTATTCCCCCTGTTTGACCGCCAGTTAATCAAAAACAATTCTGCAGGCCAAACGTTACGTGGCTGTGAGGGTATCCACCATAGCGCTCGTTTCCTTTCAGTCATGTTGGTGAGGCAAGAGCAATGTCACGGCCGACAAGAGCTGGAATGGTCGGATATGAAGATGGCGGTGCTGCCTGAAAAGCTGAATGACGCCGGTTGCGATCGTGACGTGGCACTGGTCATTCGTACCCATACGGGACAACACATAGAACTAACAATATATGATCTCACCCGGGACAGCCGTACGGAAACACATTATGGCTACATAAGTGAACCTTCCACCGGCCAAAACCTGTCATTCACGGGAGGTGCATTACATAACTCTCGAGTACGCCGTTTATATACGTCATCTTCCAACCACGTGATTGTGCAAATCAAGCCACAAGGCCAGCACCGCCAAAGGACCAGATTTCTTCTGACTTACCAAGGTATTTAATATCCGTGTTCGACTTGTGAGTTGGACATTCGTTGGATAGGTGCCGGGGGGGGGGGGGGGCGACACTGTCCAAATGACCCATAATGTTTTCATATATTTTTAATATATATTGATATAGGTTATTACCATTAAAAAAAGGGAATGGCGCTTCGGCAAATGACAAGATGCTCCCGCACAGCAAATGTGTTAAACTTATACCTTGCAGGTGGATTTGAATGTAATTAAGGATGGCGGGGGGGGGGACGTAATAACTTCGGTATATCCTGTGCTGAAAGTGTCCTTGTCGTGGAATTATGCTTTTAAGCGTACACAAGCGGAATAACACAACAACTTTTCAATTTTGTTTCCATGCCAGTGATTGGATGCGAATCCCCAATTACCCCGGCGGACGGGTGGTGCAGACATCGCAATGACAGAGCTGATTGTGGCTGCGAAGCCAGTGATGAGACCTGGACTGTCCTTTGTAAAGACAATACATGGCGTGGTGACGTGAAAAATTGTACCATCGAAGGTAAAATTATTCATTGCTCCTCAGTTACCTCTTCTTTGCTTAATAATAATATATAACTGACTAAATGCTGATTATTAAATGAGAAGCTACGCAAAATATGTGAGATTTAACAGATATGCAAAATAATTATAGTAGCGAATAGTTTATAAAGTGTTTTTTTTTAAGGGTAGCGATGAGATCTCTGTGACTTGCATTTGTGTTCATCTTAGTTATGCATGAGAACACTATTAAGTGCAGTTTCAACTCAGTTTCGATGCAGTAACTGTATGCTACACAATGTAATATATATCTGGTATTAGTAGAATCAATACGTCATTAATTTGGCTGCATGTGGTAGGCGGTGTATTTCATGTATGGATACCACTTTCAAGATAATGGGCCTTCCTAGTACCGGTATGTGTCTTAGTGGCAGCCGACGCAAAAGCAGCACAGAATATCTGGGCCCTTCTGTATAAACAAGCGAATAAGTGCACATATATATAATTGGATAAAATCAGCATAATATGCTTAGCATATACAGATAATGTTGACTACGAAATCGAGCACGTTGTTACTGGGAAAGTAACATGTCTGTTTTTTTGTTATCTTCAGGGCCGAGCTCACCTCCGAATGATCCGCCTTCTGAAGGTAAAGCAATAATATCGCTGGGTGGCAATATCGAATACGAAAAATAAACTAATGGTAATCACTACTGTGCTGACGAAGAGTAGGGACACAGCTATCTTGGCTAATAACTTAAAATTCAACATGCATTGGCAAGATAGCAATAGCATAAGACGTTTTAAGACGGCAATATCATGGTCAATGAGCATTACATGATGTCTTGAAACATTCCAGCCCTGAAGGTCGTCCTGATTGGGCTGGTGGCGACTTTGTCCCTATCAATCATTGTATCAGCCATGGTTTGCCGTCAATTAAGAAGGCAAAGGCAAGTATTTTATACTTGTTTTTTTTTCAATATTAGTATTTTGGTTTTGCAGCTGCAATACCAGATTATTGGTGCCAACTCGTTGCATCGTTATCGCGCGTCGCTGTATTACGTAAACGAGTTTGGATTGAGGCCCATGAGCCTCGCTACAATGTTAGGCACATTTGTTTGCGTAACATATCCGTAATCGTTAACGATGTCAGCCTATATGATCTCACATGCCACTGATTATGGCGGTATGTTTGTTATGCAAAGGGAATGCGGATGACCATTTATTCTCAAACCGGAACTCCTGGAAATAGAACCATCATGTTTGTTTTTGCGTGAAAGAATTGTTCACTATTTATACGAGTGCGTCAGTAAACAGAAGATAGCTCTTTATTTTAGACCTAGCTGCATGTGCATTTTTGATATACCAGTGCGTTACTTAAATAGTGACAGCCAAAGCAGTGCATTATCATGATTACACCGCTGCATGTACAATTGTAATTGCTTGAAGCTTGATACGTCCATGTCAGAGCGAACCATTTTCAACAGGGCTCACGTATGACTCACGATTCCATTTACTAGAATATTCCACTCCGTGAGCTCTAGTATTGATTGTAGATCAGCTCTTGCAATGTCAAGACAAACCCTTTGCATTATGGTGAAATCTAGTGTGCTTGATCCGTTATTGCAACACTTCTCATACAGCCATTGTTTCCCCTACATTTTGATTTTCAAAATCACTTGGACAAGTTTAGGCATTTTTAGCCCAAGTTATTATGACGTAGTATATAAGAAAGCCACATTTTGCCACACGTAAAACAGTGGCTAAATATATGACCTAGTATGTATTGCGTACAATACACGCATATGTAAACTAAGAACCGAAATACATATTGCTGTATGAGTAGGTGTTTTCGTTGTTTCACTATAGCTCAAGTACAATCGCGCAGTGACATGGATAAATAACCGATTTCCTGGTTTCTAACACGTAAAGTGGACCTCGAGTTGTTACAGCAATTTGTAGAAAAAGTACGTTAACGAATTCGCTATCGCACAATCGCCAAATAAGATGATGAGAAACGAACATCGTCCCTACCATGTCTGCAATGGTACATCAAGGGTCAACGTGCCGGCAAATATTTATAGATAGGCATAGAGCAATTTTGCCTTTTTTATTTACTCAACAAATGTGTTTAACCGGAATACGTGACAGCCATATAATTAACCAATGGTCGAGAAGCGATTGCTTCCGAACGAGTCCATTGTGTGTTTCTGCAAAGCGTTTCAGATATAAATCTTTATCTTCATGTTGAAAGGCAAGACATGGCAGCAATGCTTGAAACCGAAGAGCTCTTTGAAAGCTATATAAGTGTATTAGTGGCAAAAGAGATGGTGAAATGGTTGACATCGCCTGATAGATATTTAGCTTGCCACATTTATCACAGCGATGTCTTGTCATTCTGGCTGCTTTAAACATTTTCCTTGATTCCCATTCATATATCATGTAATAGCTAGACTATGATCGTATAGATTATTGTCTTTGGGTTTCATGTTTGTAGTTGGGGAAGACGAGGATCTACCTCTGCCGATCTACCTCGCGACAGTCCAGAGAGAGTAGTGGTCTGCTTACCTGGGAGACTAGAACCCACGACAGATCTGCACAGTATCAGGGGAAATGGCGTTTGTGATACCTCATTGACGGGTGATCTACCCCCACCTCTCTCCAATGTAACCAGTTCCCTCTCGCAGTTGTACACGCCAAACCAGTCCCCACATGTGTCCACGACTGCCGCGAGACAACTCACGTTTCCCTCTAGTCTACCCACGACGCCCCCTACCTCACTGCCGCCTTCTACTAACGTTAGTCTGCATTCTCAGTTACTCTCGCCAGTTCCACATCCAGCCGCCCCTTCCTTTAGTCTTCCCTCGCCTGCCCGTCAGCCGACGCATTATATCTATCAGCAAGGCCCGTTGACCCGGCGTATGACCGGTTTCCAATCCTATCAACCTCCATTTCCTTTCTCCATGCTCGGGCAAACCTGCCACTCTCCTGACGATCCTGGCGCCATGCCACCCCGCATGCCGGAACTCCCTCTGTCGACACCCCGGTGCTTACGCAGAATGCTCGCGCCACGTAACGACATAGGAAATCGTGCCGCACTCACTTGCAGCTATGACGACATACTCTCTGAGACACCCATGACCCCTGAAGGTCAGGCCCGCAGTTGGCCCGCCATAGGAATATACGAGGACATTGCATAAAATTCCGTCGGTGACCTGGATAGGCGCAACTACCTAGACCCAGTGAACGGAAGAGAGCGAATGCAACCTTGCCGTGAAGCCGAAGACCGCTATTAACTTATATATATACCCGTCAATGTGGCACATACAGGTGATGTTGGTTAGGGTACCCGCTCCCAAATACGAGAGTTGCGACGAGGTGCGTGATTCAAGTAACGTATGGTGGGGAACAGGAGGCGAACGTGGGACGTATGGTGTGTGAGGGCAAGGGAAAGTTTGGGGCGGTTGATGATGGGGATTTAGGACCCCTCAATATAGACTGCAGACTGATGTCGTGGCGATCTTTGAGCGCAAATTATTTGGATGAAGGCGGACAGTGTACCATGTGAAGGCGTAAAATCACATTCACTCTTCGGCCCACACCCCAACCCCCACACCCACATTCCGCAACCCACTCCTATCCAGTCTTTCGAACCCGTCACTGCGTATTTTATATTCAGGGGCGGATCTACGGGGGGGGGGGGGGGCACATGAGCATGCACTGTTAAAGTCTGGTTCTCCAAGCACCCCGCCCCCCACCCCGGTCGCAAGTTTTCAGAGCACCTCCTCCCCCCCCCCCCGTAGCAAGTTTTCAAAGAGGACCCCCCCCCTTAGCAAATTCCTAGATCCGCCCCTGATATTCTATTATAGACGACCATTCCAAGTATAGAACGCACAATTGATATCTTGACAGTTTCTGTTAACCAACGTATTGGTAAATTGCCATTAGTGTTATCTACATCTGTCAGCAAACTGATAGCGACGCATCCATAGCCACAATTGGGTTTCTTTTTCGGCAATGTACATTAAATTAGTGTCACAACCTATACTATCATTTAATGTGGAGTGTGTAGTGTGGAGCCACAGTCTTGTGATGGAGTATCCACTCACTGACAGAGTACTCTTACCATTGCACGCCCCCCCCCTCCCCCCACACCTATCTGAACTCCGTAAGGAATGTACTGAAGCTTGTCAACATTGTATCGAACGTTAGCTCCCAATATCTGAACTCCGTAATTACTTCAAATTGCATATCGCGCCCTTTCCCGCCAAAAAGTCAAAATACGAATAAGAATCAATCCTTGAATCATCCAAGATTTCGTTTGTCTCTGTGTCACGCATGCCAGACTGCCAAATGGAGTCTCTTATCCTTGCCCGTGATATCAATTGACCACAGGTTTTCAACTTAGTGGTAAACGTGATTATTTTGTGTGCTTCGCGATGCTTTGGTATAAGTACATAGCAGTGCCGCGACAGAGCTCTGGGATAGACACGTTTATTCTATCGTTTATTCAATTTGTGATATATATATATGTCGTCTGGGCTTAGTTTAGGCGGGAAAGAACTTAATATGTAACTTTAAGGGTATTTAATGCGTGATAGCTGTACTGACCGATGAAGTATTCAAGTCAGTCATAAATGCCGTAGACTCACGTTTCGGCCCATATTTTCCGCGAATTTGCCGCGATCGCTCTGAAAATCACTGACGTTTGTACTCCGATGTTATCCTTTTTAATGACACAAAGAATATTTCTCCATGCTGACACTCCATTGGCAGCAAACGCAGTTGCGCAAACATAAGAAAGCACACGTCATAAGATGACGTAGTTGCCATGGCGCCGAACGTGCTCTGAACGATACATGTTCTATATTTGCGCCAGCCACGCGCGCCATGGCAATTATTAATCCATTTCATTGTCTGTGATTTAGTCTATTTGCCACAAGGTGTGTGCTGCCAATGGAGTGTCAGCATGGAGAAATATTATTTGTATCTTAAAAAAGGATAACGTCGCAGTACAAACGTAAGTTTAGTATCATTAAAATGGTCCAGTGTTGCTTTCTCGCGTAAGTGATTTTCAGACCAATCGCGGCAAATTCGCGGAAAATATGGGCCGAAACGTGAGTCTACGGCATTTATTAGTTTGACTTTAGTTACACAAATTGTTCAAATCCACATCTGTATATATAGCTTGCAATGCGTATATACATGCGTTTTATAACTTAAAAACGTACGTTTTGAAGAAGATGATGTAAGCTTCGAATCGTGTTACCCTTGAAATCGCTTTGGGCTTGGTTTGTAATCTTACTAATGTTATGTACTTCTGTATGCGACAACCGAACAAAACTTAGTAAATAAAGCACTGCATATTCAACCAAGATACTGGGTTATCTATGTGTTTCGCCCACGCCGATTATTTCAATAAGCAATGTGCTGCACTCCCTATAAAACGATGTGGAACACACACAAAATTGACATATCGATCGGTCACGATTTGTATGTTTAGTTAGCGCATTAATCACGTTTAAGTGCGCCACTATCTGAAATGTTATCGTTATCCTTTTCTCAATAAGGAAATGAAGGGTAATTATTCTAATATATATCTAACTGGTCAAATATCAGCATAATGAGTGTATGCATATATCCTTCCATGGGATGCTACTCAAAAGGAAAGTTTACCATAGAATATGTTCCATATGTAACTGTGTAGTGGGAATCAAACGCAGTAGTTCTCAGTTTCAGCGTTTATTGGTCAATGGGCCAGGGCATTAATTGGCTTAAACGCATACATCGAAGCGAAACAAACACATATGAAACAGATAAATAATAATATATAAATTCTCTACAAGATTGCTCGTTATTAATAATTACCAGTAATTACACTTATATTACATATATCACTTTATCACACAAACCCGCACGCACACATTTTTACTAACTATGAGATCTGTTTGAAATGGCTCCAAGTAATAATTGTATAATAGCGACTCTTCTTTTAGACGGTCGCACAACTACTGATGAAGTTCAATCAATCATATCCCATCTCCGAGTAGCTCAATCATATCCAACGATATAGTAGTTCAATCATATCCCACTTCTGAGTAGTTCAATCATGTCCCACCTCCGAGTGGTTCAATCACATCCTACCTCCGAGTGGCTCAACCATATCTCACCTCCGAGTGGCTTAATCATATCCCAACTCCGAGTAGTTCAATCATATCCAACGATAGAATAGTTCAATCATATCCCACCTCCGAGTAGCTCAATCATATCCAACGACATAGTAGTTCAATCATATCCCACTTCTGAGTAGTTCAATCGTATCCCACCTCTGAGTGGCTCCATCACATTCCACCTCCGAGTATTTCAATCAGATCCCACCTCCAAATAGTTAAATCATAGCTCACCTCTGAGTAGTTCAATCATATCCCACCTCCGAGTAGATAATCATATCCCACTTCCGAGTAGCTCAATCATATCCAACGACAGAGTAGTTCAATCATAACCAATCCCCGAGTGGCTCAATCATAACCCACCTCCGAGTGATTCAATCATATCCCACCGCCGAGTAGTTCAATCATATCCAAAGATAGAATAGCTTAATCATATCTTCCGAGTAGTTCAATCATATCCCACCTCCGAGTGGCTCACTCACATCCCACCTCCGAGTGGCTCAATCATACCCCACCTCTGAGTAGTTCAATCATATCCTACCTCTGAGTAGTTCAATCATATCCTACCTCCGAGTAGTTCAATCATATTCGAATTCCGACTAGCTCAATCATATCCGACCATAGGGTAGTTCAATCATAACCCACCTCCGAGTGGCTCAAACATATCCCCCCTCCGAGTGGCTCAATCATATACCACCTTCGAGTAGTTCAATCATATCTAAAGATAGAATAGTTTAATCATGTCACACCTCAGAGTAGTTTAATCATATCCAATGGTGGAGCAGATGAATCATTTCCCACCTCCGAGTAGCTCAATCATATCCAACGATATAGTAGTTCAATCATGCCCCACTTTCGAGTAGTTCAATCATGCCCCACTTTCGAGTAGTTCAATCATATCCCACCTCCGAGTGGCTCAATCATATCCCACAGCCGAGTGGCTCAATCATATGCCACCTCCGAGTAGTTCAATCATATCTAAAGATAGAATAGTTTAATCATGTCACACCTCAGAGTAGTTTAATCATATCCAATGATAGAGCAGATCAATCATTTCCCACCTCCGAGTAGCTCAATCATATCCAACGATATAGTAGTTCAATCATGCCCCACTTTCGAGTAGTTCAATCATATCCCACCTCCGAGTGGCTCAATCATATCCCACACCCGAGTGGCTCAATCATATGCCACCTCCGAGTAGTTCAATCATATCCCACCTCCGAGTGGCTCAATCATATGCCACCTCCGAGTAGTTCAATCATATCCCACCTCCGAGTCGTTCAATCATATCCATCCTCGGATGGTCCAATCGTATCCTACGTGCGAGTAGCAAAATTCATTCATTTCCAACGATGTAGTTCATTATTCCTACGCCACACCAGGTAAATCATATTCCAGTCTGCAAACAACCCAAGCATCCGCTGACGCAATATAATACCCGATAGCCGTATACCTAGAAGACGATCCAGCATACTTGTAAAATGTTGGCACATTCCTCAATCTGAAAATGCATTGGGTGATTGGCCTTTTTGCTGGTAACAAACACTAAGAAGTGTTGGGTAGCGCAAAGTTGCAACTACATTTGAGTGGCGCTACTTTGCATTTAGAAAATTTGCGCAAAGCAATAGTGCTGCTAATGCAACTGTGGTCTGCTATTTTCAAACGCGGAATGAAAGAAACCAGACTTGATCAGGATCATGAAAGACGAATTTGTTGTCGATAATCGACGGTGAATTTTGTTTAGAAGAAACCAAGTCATTTACAGTTTAAAGACCCACTTACATGATTGCACTATGATGCGCTCTATTCTATGGTGCTCTTTAGAACACGCTTGCTGAATGAAAAAAGTTGAACAAGGTACAGCATATCCGACTTGTGACCATAAAACGGGTCGTTTTATTCAAAATAGTCCACAAGATGATTCAGACCATACAGAAAATGACTTATCGCCACACTATATCATCATTAGCGTATGCTGTTCTCAAGACATAGCGCCTACAGTCAGTCACAAATATGACTATGCTTGAGAAAATGAAAGCAGTCCCAAAGTAGTATGGTAGCATACTGCAAAAAAATGTACTTCCTGAGTTTCCTGAAAGCGACAGTTGTTAAAAGTCTTGCACCGTTATCCCCCAGCGTAATCTAACAACTTTGGTTCCAAAAAAAGCCTGAGGCAGCCCATCGATATGGCAAAACAAATGATCTTAGAACATTATTATTCTGCTACAAATATGAATACCAGCATACACACAGACACAAGATAAATCAATATTATCAGCACCAGTAAATCAAGCTACACTATCCCACTTGAACAACACACCCTAGGTGACTGCTAATATTTAAATCAACATAATCGTATGTCAAAGACAACCGTTGAAAAACGACGCATCGTAATTGTATAACCCGGCCTGGCGTGTTTGTGATATATCCAAAAGCAACTATATAAAACAAGTACATAATTACTCAGTTTCATATAACACATGTGGGACACAAATAAATAACACTTCATCCAATCCGCTTGAATATAAACACATTTCGGGTACATTTGCATTCACGTCACGTGACATACAAATCTCACAATGAAACAAATAGCATTTCAGTTGTAACATCAGCATCAATAAATAGAAATTAGCAGCAAATGATACTGATCAACAGCCTCAAACAAACAAAGTACACTTACGTATTCCTAGGTGGCTTAACAAAAAAGCCCAATGAAACCCTTTCATAAAAATAAATAAGCTCCTTGCCCGTAGCAACGCATTTGTAATGCACACATATATTGCAACACCATTTTGCATTGTAAATTGTTGTTTCCATAATAAATGCACCAATACCTCACCCTTCAGGCCGCGCGTAGCAAGAACTACAAACAACTGATCAAAGGCATCGATTATTGATTTCTGGGACCACAGACTGGACGAGATAAAGCTATCACTCTATGGTGTACAAAGCGAAGCAAGTGAACCTTCTATCGACATAAACTCCTGAAAAAGAGGAATCTACATTGAATAGCATGGTCTTAAATGGTTATATAAATTTTTCGCATGGTAAAATGCATCATATTATTGTAACTGTGGATCAATTGTGAAACAATTGCCAGATTTAAAAAAAACATATCAAGTGGCCGGTGAATGTTATGAGCTTTACAAGACATTAGGGGTCAAAAGTGAAAGTCGCCAAAATGAACATTATTTATTATGGCACTGTCAATTTTTTACCTGAGTGTTATATGAATAACGATAATTTGGTGACCTTTACTTTGGATTCATACTGTGATGTAGGGCTCATAACCTTCACGTTACCATGACACATTTCCCCAAATCTGCAAACTGACTCACAATTGACCTGCCATTACAATAATACATGCACAGTACCTGGTAAAAATAATAATCTAAAATTGAAGATCATGATATTGAAGAGAACTTTGTCCTGTGTGAGGCGGGCATATGTAAAGTCACACTTTCCTTCCTCGTACACCACCCATGGTAACCCATCCATTTTCCAGGTCGTAGAACATATCAGTCCCAGTCCAGTACGACTCATAGGTGTCATCCCGGCTTCCGTAGTCGCCCTGTTTGACGCTGAGGGGGCCGGTGGTGGTGCTCCGGCAGGGTAACGTCGCCGCCGACGGGTTCCGTAAGGGGATTGGCTCCAGCGGCGGGACCCCGGGCTGAGGTAGAGGCATCTCCCATATGTGGAGAAAGTCATCCGCGGCACACGACGCGTTGGTCTTACCAGAGGCGCTGCCTTTTCGCTTGTGTGGAGGCGTCGGCGTCGGCCTCGGTGAGGTACTTCGTGGAATGGTGGTGCTGGGTTGCAGGGGTAAAGCGCGACCCGGGAAGTAGGTAAAACCTTCCTGTTGGGTCAGGGACGTCTCCGCTGAAGAGCCATTCCTCTTCCGGCTGTAAATGGCAATGCAGTGTTATTAGAATTGTCGTATAGCATTTGCGGTACCATGTCACGAGATGTATTGCAAAATGAATCCACCGTTAAACAGGAATAAGAGGGATCTGGAAGCAGGGGTCCAGTGTCGATTTTTTAAATATTATCAGTGTCAAATGTCGCACTTTTCCGAAGTTCCGTGTCGCTTTTACGGCTAAGTTCCATGTCACTGCCATATGGCCTGCACTTCAGCATACATACTGACCAGTAGCCTAAACTACAGCATACATACTGTCATGTGGCCTACATTACATCATACAAACTGCCATGTGACATGCACTTTAGCATACACACTGCCATGAGGCCTGCACTGCAGCATACACACTGTCATGTGGCCTACACTTCAGCATACACTTACCACGTGGCCTACACTTCAGCATACACCCTTACCACGTGGCCTACATTACAGCATACAAACTGCCATGTGGCAGGCACTTTAGCGTACACACTGTCATGTGGCCTGCACTACAGCATATACACTGTCATGTGGCATACACTTCAGCATACACTTACCACGTGGCCTACACTTCAGCATACATCCTTACCACGTGGCCTACATTACAGCATACAAACTGCCATGTGGCAGGCACTTTAGCGTACACACTGCCATGTGGCCTGCACTACAGCATACACACTGTCATGTGGCCTGCACTACAGCATACACACTGTCATGTGGCCTACACTTTAGCATACACACTGCCACGTGGCCTACAGTATAGCATACACACTGCCAAGTGGCATACACTACATCATACAAACTGCCACGTGGCATACACTACATCATACACACTGCCATGTAGCCTGCACTACAGCATACACACTGTCATGTGGCCTGCACTACAGCCTACACACTGTCATGTGGCCTACAATATGGCATACCCACTGTCACGTGGCCTACACTATAGCATACACACTGCCACGTGGCATACACTACAGCATACACACTGCCACGTGACCTATACTACAACAAACACACTGCCACGTGGCCTACACTACAGCATACACACTGCCACTTTGGAGAAGGATATCACCTGCACCCACGAAATGTCACCGGTATGTTCCTTACAGCAAAGGCTATTAATTCACAGAAGTACAGTTATGGACACACAATACTATGTTGGGTCCATACACGGTCACAGTGTGACCTATGATTTTACATAGACGGGCGGATGCCAAACTCACCGGCAACAGTCGGTCATAACGTGGCAGTGAACGGTCCAACATTTGGTGGACACGGATACCAACATCGCGCGATCGGCTACACACCGCCACGTTGTTAATATTACGCTCCAAGCGACGATAATCTAAGCATATCGACCAGGGAAGTACCGAACTGGTGAGACATCGTACTACCGAGAAGATAAACTAAAAGCAAGTGAAACCCATGCGCGACTTTTGAAAACCACATAATGCACTCACCGCTGGGAGCAAATGTACCCGATGCCGATCAGGCTGGCCAAGACGACAACCAAGACAGCCAGAGCGATGATTAAAGCCTTCGACAGCGCTGTGGAAGAAGCCAAATACGTATCATCAGCAACAGACCATTGCATAGACGTAAGTGTCTCCACACGACCCAAGTCATCTTTGAAGAACTGGTCAGTATACCCACCAGGACTACTATAGAACCTGTGCTGCCTCTAGCGAACCAATCCGTAGTTAACTGGGGAATTGTGCTGCCATCTACTGAACCATTTGGTAACAATTAATTTGGTAATTGTGGCCCAAAGTAACTGACGATGAAACTGATCAAACGAGGCAGAGTTGGCTGACGGCGTGACCTAGTAATATAGAGTTGCTACTTCTATGTTAACAATTACCTATACACATGTCACTCACCTGCCGACATAGAGTGCGATTCTTCCCGTCTGGCGACTTTATCACCACCTGCAGAAACAGAGCAGAACATCATTAATACAGCATCGAATACAATTTATGTATGTGGGGATAATGTCTACGATGAATCCGAGGCAAGTTACACCTACGGGAACGTCACATACACAGTGGTTTCACCTAATTTTGATGCATTGCAAGCAAATCATTATATTACTTAATAATGGCCTATATCAATTAAATAGTGTATTAACAATTAGATTGAAAACGAGACAAAAGGCAGTTTTCAGTTACTACTTATTTATAGATATATGTGTGTTTAAAGCCAAACATCAAATAAATACGTTGCACCAATAGCCAAGGCGATATGGCGTATATGTTGGGGAATTATTGATAGAGAACGAAACCGTAAATTAACACAGAGCACTAAGCAACGAGCATAGCATAATACAGATTACTAACCCGTATCTGAGCAGTTGCCAACGGCGCCTTGCCAGTCGTTATTGACGCATTCCAGTTGCCATGACGACTCGCTCCATTCGCATCCAATCATGGCACTGCTTCCATTTCGCTTGTACCACGCATGCTCGGGCGGTATGACGTCGGGACATCCGACCACTAACGATGGAAGAACAGATATAAGGAATGTTCATAAAGGTGGTCTCGTCTTGATCCTCTTAACGCGAATACAGTCAAAGTTGCCATAACGTTACATAACGAAATAAAAAAGCATTATTTACAACAATTTGCATCAATGGAGCTTGACAAATGTAAGGTCCTTTATACATCTCACAGTGAAACATCTTAGGTGAATAAGAGTATTGGAACCACATGCACAAAGATAACCTATATAATATAAGATAATATTGACAACGTTTACAGGCGGACAATTAGGTCATAGTGAAAGACAAACCCACGTGCTTTCATAGTTCGGATCTGACGATCCTATTAATTGGCTTGAACTCAACGAAAACCAGTCCACCATGATTACAATACAATTCTGCCAGATATATACCTTCAAAAAGAGATGTACAGTGTCCTCTGACTTTATAGTTTTCGAATAGCGCTACAATGCTGTACTCATGCATAGAACGGACCTCAGTTTTGGCAATTTGTTTAATGATGTCAAGGGATGAAAGCTGCAAGCTTACTGGAACCCATTTTCAATAAATTAACACAGTTCACCTTTAACCAAATAATTATGCTATCTTGAATTGCGACCCACGCGAGACAATTAATACCTTTAAATTGAATGAGGAAGCTGCGGTCCTTGCCAATGGTGGACGGGGGCAACATCTGAATGTCGACACGACTCGAGGATGACACATGGATGTGTCTGTCCCTCTCCCGACCCCCACATATCGTCTTGTTGATCCCCAGAGCCGTCTCGGCCAGGTACCCGTATGTGTCACACAGCGTCACCCCCGTGCGAGGCGCGGACGTCCAGCCGAAGTCCGCCATGCTGATGTTGATGCGCTGTCCTGGCGGCGTCTCTATGACCCAGGGGGATGCCAGCGAGCCGCAGCCGGACTTATCCGTGCTGTGGCTGGATATCAGCATGTCACTGTCTTCAGGAAGATGACTCATGGCCCAAGTGCAGTGCTCGTTGCTGGGGATGACTGTCCCGGGGTGGAAATGGTGACGGTGGTCAAATTCCGCCCTCAGCTATGTTGATAATTCGGCGGTCTACATGTGAATTACATCGCTTTTGTATTCGTTCTTTACGCTAATTAATCTTATTACTGATACAAATTACAATGATAATAATAAGGTAATTTAGTTTTACGTAATCACCAACCTTCAATTAGGTATGGTGCAAACGATACAGAGTTGGTATGACTGATATTCTTATTTTTATAAACATTATTCATAATATCGACGTAGCTGAAATGAAAAAAGTCATGGGTTCGAACCATGGCAGCCGCATATCGGCATGTTTCATCTGTCTTCATTGTCCCGGGATATTTCTTATGACCCCATGAAAGTGAGTTCACATATATGCGCATAGGTGGACACCAACACGGTATTCATCCATTCATTCATAAATATAAATGCATTGGGCCCCCCTGGTGTAGCCCCTGATTCGAACCCAGGACATATTGACCTGCGGCCCAGTGCGGTCTAGACACGCCCTACTCACCCACCGGAAGCTTTCTTGGTCCAGTTTAACTTGACACTAACGGTGCACAAAAACGGTCTAAAACAACACCAATTCATTTATGGCCCTAACTGTGACATCGTCCTACCTGCGACGCACTGGTAGGTGACCTCCAGGTAGGACACCAGTTCCTCGATGCACGTGTTGCCTCTGACCAGCAGGGTGTTGGCCCTGTTCACGGGCACGCTGCACGTTCGGCGTCCGGAACACAGCTGATCCAGGGGCTCCAGAACGTCCCAGCCACAGCCCAGGAATCCCAGACCTCGCCGTACACACCGCCCCACCTGCGGGAGGGAGAGGTCGAATCAGTGATCATGATTTCAAATAGTTGTTTACAACAATTAATTACCCGATAGTTTACCATATATACCACTCGTAGCACTCGGGAATTCGCTTGCGTTTATTTGGGTTGGTTTGGTGTATATTCAGGACGCTATAACCACTTTTGGTCATATCGCGTGGTGGTGGTAGGTGGCCAGATCACTCAAGGCGAGCGCTCTAACCCACTGAGCTACCGGGCCGGACCCTGCGGGAGGGAGAGGTCGAATCAGTGACCATGATATGTAATAGTTCTGTACAAGAATTATGCTCCCAGTCATATGCCCCCTACTGTGGCGAGTGACGCACCCCCACCTTCTCTTTAGACCCCATCCTCCGCCCACCCCCACACCGTCGTTATGACCATTGTTAGCTTGAGGCCACCAAATGGATACTGTAGTAAATGGTAGGCATGAGAAATACGTGAGCTATGCGGAAACAATTGTTCGCTCAAACATGGCAGAATGACCGAAAACTACATCGATCCTAATTCGTATAATTCGCGGCGAAATACGATTGACCATTAACCCTGGTACTACATGGAAATCGCTCGTAAACATGTAAACTTATGGCTCATGCGGGTGCAATAAAACGAAAAGGCGTTGTGCAATTCTGGCGCTGTGCCAGACTACAGCATATGCACAGTGTCTTCCGAATAACACCCATTGATCCCCCGTGCCTATTTATTCACGCGCCCGTGTCGCAGTCATTTATCGCGCTTGGATGACAAGAACAGCACGTTTTGTTGGCAAATCATACGACTGACTGCGCACGAGTGTTGGATTTCTCAAGGGACGCGTCATATCGCGTCATATTTTCCTGCTTGACCATTGATTACCCCGGAGTATTATGGCTTCGGCTCATCGTCTGTGTGGACAGGGGGCTGACATACGGGTGGTGGAAGTGTTCACTAATCTATGCAGGGATAGCAGTTACGGGACTAAGCTAACAGGCGCGCTCTGTATAATAACGACATATATACATATAGCTGGAGAGGTCTTTATATGGCAATCATTTCGTTGAACCTTTACATCCGGGTAGGGAGATATAACAGCCAATTGTAAAATAGTGTAGCATTATCGCGTGATTCGGTGTTTTAACTATACCAGCATGCAAACAGCTTGGTAAATTATAATATAACCGGAAATGCCCGCTAAATATATTATCTTATCCCCTTGCAAACTGTACCAGCAAAGGCTTACCAAATATATATGTGGACCATAAATAGAAGAGTACAGGATGGGACTCCCCCTCCCCCCCACCAAAAAAAAAAAAAAAAAAAAAATTAAATCGAAAAGCAAGAAGAATTATGAATTAATGTTGAGATAAACCAGAACTGGCGAGAAAAGTTAGCCAGGTGATCGACACCTACACACATATATACCATGACCTTGAGAGCACCACCCCACCAAGCCCACCCCCCCACCTTCCCCGGCCCAGCCCCCATCATGCGATGCACTAGCCCCCCCCCCTCCCGCCCAGGCTAAGAACGCCGGTTTCCTCAGGTCAAGTTGAGCAGAGGCATCGGTTCCATGGGGTGAGGGGTGAAACACTAAGCGCGTGACCATGAGTGGGGCGACGGCGGCGGCGGGGTTAAGCTGAGAGGGAGGTGCATATATATATATAACAAGGCAATGGAGGGAACGGGAAGAGCGGATTCGTGGGTTCCTCACCTGCATCCTGCCGTACCGCGCCCTCTGGACAACCATCACTTGCCCGTCCCGGCACTGGCCTTCGAAGGTCTCAGCCTCGCACACTTCCATGGTTATAGACACTGCAATACCGGGACCGGCAGGGGCCGCGGTGAGAGATTTAAAGGGTTAATGTAGACTGCCTTGGATTTGTGGCTTTATCTGAGGAGAACACCATGCAGCTAAAGGGCCAGTTAACCTGGTCCCGCAAGGAAGAACGGATCCGTCGGTCGGTTCAGCCAGTCCTTGCCGGGCCAGGCATAAGGGAGTAAGTGGGGAATGGGGGTGGGGGGGGGGGGGGTCACGCCCAGCAACGGTAAACAACCACAGTGATGCGGCAGGTGCTGCTATACGTCACTGACGGCTCACTAATGAATTTGGGATGATTGCATTGGTATGAGACGCGGATACAAGGAGTGGATAGGTGTGCGGGTGTAGGTGCCGGGGGAAAGGGGGGGGGGAGGGGGGGCGGCGGTAATATTGCAGCCAAACCATCTGTCCTTTCACCGTCACCCCGCCCCGCCCCGCCCCCTTCCACCCCACCCGCCACTCCGCGATTTCACAAACCATGAAACGTGCCATGCCCCCACTTTTCGTCAATCCTTGATCTGTCTAAGGATGCTCCCACAATAAATTATTAATTGCGACATTGGCACTCAGCTTGGGTCTTGATCCATGTGTCAACCTGCGCCACCACCCCCCCCCCCACCCGCCCCCTTCGCCACCCACCGTCACGCATCGACGGTGACGTAAAGCCACGTGGTGACGATGACTCAGACTCCCAATAACCACACAAAATATGCATGTTGTATAGTACTTCACAGCGCGCCTTGGTCTAGATATAATCATAACAACTTTAGTATCCAGAAACCAACTTGACGGTTTCGCCACGATGGAATGAAATAAAAGGGTGATTTAAACCCTATGCAGGAGGTGATGACGTATGTGGAGCGGGGGGGGGGGGGGGGGCAATGAGTCAGGCAGTGATTCTAAAAAATGAGGCAGTCGTCCTATAATAATGAGTCACGCAGTGATTCTCACCAAGCAAGGTACATGTAAGTTAATAATTGCAACCATGAAATACCAAGACACCTTCTTTTCGCTACTGCAGCAAAACGCTGAAGTTACATTGAGAATAACTGGGAACAACAATCAGTGACACGAGCCTCACCTCCCTGGCTGCATCCGACGGCCACAACGAGGATACAACACATTACCCCCCAGATATCCATAGCGACGGTTGGTCACGAGTCGCCCTGGGAGATTTGTCAACGGACACCTCCCTCCTCAAAAGATGAGCCGGCCGTCATGGTAATCCAAGCGTTTGGGGTGTAAGAAGTCTCGCAATGCAATGTTCACCGCAGGAGCTTCAGTTGGCATTGTCCTTCCCCCCCTCCTGGCCGGTGTGGATGAGAGAGAGCGAAGGAAGCAGTGAGTGAGTGAATGAATGAGCTCTGGTGGTTGTCCAGCCGGCGTTGGAGCGCGGGTGTGTTTGGGTAGGGGGTGCGGGCAGGGAGCGCGCGCACGGGGTGGGTGGCGGAGGGCGGGGAGGGAGGGATGCGGAGTAGGGTGGGGTGGGGTTGGGAGGGACGAGCGGGCGGAGAGAAGGATATGGCGAAATCTACGTTCGCGATGTTTGACAACATTGGTCACGATCGCCATTGACAGGCACACGGGTGGCAAGATGGCCAGTGATAGGGCCGCTCTCTGGGCACAGGCGTGAATGGAGTAAAAGGCGGGAGGGGGTGCGTGAGGGGGTAGGGGAGAGAATCGGGCAGGGTGGAGGCGGCGGCGACGAGGGGGTGAGGTGAGGTAGGAGTTGGAGCGCGCGCGCACCACGCAGGCGGGAGGGAGCGGGGGAGGGTTGGATTGGCTCGAGTGAGGGTGCTGAGTGGCAGACGAGGGTGGGGGCGGGGGAGGGAGGGAGGGAGGTCGCGATGGAAGGATGGGGGATGGGGAGTGGGGAGTGGGCCTGGAATGAATGGGAAAGAGCCATCGAGAGATGCGGGGGAGGGAACCATTGGGTGGTGCGGGCGGGGGGCTACGCTAGGTGACGGGGTGTGTAGAGGGACGGTGGGGCGGGAGGGGTGTCAAGCGGGGGTGGGGCGGGGATGCGGCTAGTCGATGAAAGCAGGTTAGCGGTAGACAGGACCGAGGGTCACGTGGGTAGGACCGTACCAGGGGTAGGCGGGAGGGGCGGGGTGGTGGTGGGGTCGAGGGTGGTGGGAGTTTGGGATGGGAGAAAACGACGCGGAAAGCGGTGGGTTGGTGAGGGAGGGGCATCATTGGAGGGAAAAGTCAGGTGGTGGGGATGGTGGTACGCGCCTTTGTAGGCCGGTGAGAATACGGTTGTTAAGGGGGTTGGGGGGGGGAGGCGGCAGAGCGGAATGATGGCAACGTACGCACGTGCATCGTGGGGCCGACAGGGGGGGGGGGGTGCATTGGGGGGAGGAGGGGGTGTTGCAATATGCCAGTTAATTGGGGGACCGTGGCTGGGTATGGGTCCGGAGAACAAGGGATGCTGGAAGGTGGGGTTAGACGGTGGGGGCAAGGAGATGGACAAATGGGGGTAGGGCAGTAGAGAGGGAGCGATCATGGAGGGAGGAGGGCGTGGGGTCAGGCGATGCGACCGACGGATGAATCACGATGTTAAGTCATCGACCCAAAGCTAAGGACGTCCGTGTCAGAGCCACAGAACAGCTCGGATGATCAAGGCGGGGGAGGGGGGGGGGGGGGGGGGGCGGGGCGGGGGGCTAACGTGAGGGGTGGGGTGGCATGCGTCACCGAGTCGGGAGGGTGGAGGGCTTGGGTGGTGGAGGCGGGGAG